>OY726521.1:83670797-84298297 GCA_963383655.1 Bathymodiolus septemdierum
TGAATGAATGTATGTTGATATAGAAGAATGTTACAGTTACTTATTGTTTAATATTTCAGAACATCTGGATTATGTACTGAATTGCAAGTTTTTCAAATGTGCTTAATTTATGTTTTATCAAGAAATGATTAAATTTAAATAAAGAAATAATGATGCTTATATCAAAATAGTTGGTTGATTAATGGTGTTTAACGCCACTTTCAACAATATTTCAGTTATATCGTGGCAGTCAGTTTTATATCAAAATACAAAAATTGTTTACTATAAAGTCAGAAGTATGTTATTTGTAGATAATATTCTAATATTTTTATTTTACAGGTTGTTAGAGTAATGGTAGCCTTAACAGCTCTTGTTAAAAAGGTTCATTATTATGAGGTCATGTGCAAGTTAGCTGAATACACCCAAAAGTAAGATATGTTTTTCATTTCCAATTTGATTTTTTTGTACTTGTTATACTTGGCAGGGCTGATATCGCCATGATCGTATGATAGTTGGATTTACATCTAAAGCATTGATTCCAGTCCATGGCCAGATGTACTCTATTTAAATTATGTGATAAAGTTTTTCAATGACTTGCAGCAGGTCAGTAGTAGTTTTCTTTCTGTATTCCAGTTTCCTCCACCAATAAAACTGACTGCCCTGATATGACTGAAATATGGTTGAAAGAGGTGTTAAACACACATAACCTCCATACTATACTTGGATGAACTCAGTATGAAGTACACATGTCTGTTTTTCTAGGAATGAAACATCTGAGTTTGTTGGCATTGTTCTGAAAATTTGAATGATAACTTACTTGAAATCATCACCTTTGCCTTTTCTCTGGTACATGTTTTTTGTGTGTGATTTGTCATACTTGTATTATTATAATATGACTGTTCATCTCTTAGGAATGACCGTCTATCTCGAAAGAAAACTTTTCTTTGGCAGAAAGGGTGTTCTCTCAAGAAAGATTTTATTGTAGATGCTATGAATTAAGAAAATACTGGATGATCATATTAACATTGTTTGGTTTGGTTTATGGTAACTTTCAGCTATATTGTGATTTAGGAGATAACTGTATTGTATTTTAAGCTTTGCGGACGTAAATAACCATTTTTGACAGTAAAACCAAGATTTACATCCACAAAGCTTAAAATATAATTCAGTTATCTCAGTTCTAATGCAATACTAAGCAAAAAATGTATTCTTGCATTTCCCTGGGTCTAAAATTCACACAAATTAAAATTCCGCAAAATGCTGTTGACGACTTTGGCACATAAGCAACATGACGTCATATGAAGACTTCCAGTTTAAAACATAAGATCAGGCATTTTTTTGCTTCATTGTATGCTTCAATTTATCTAAAATTTATCTAAAATAGGTTTGTAAGGTAGGCATTTTACTTGGAAATAAGACATGTAGAATTTAACATTTTCCAGATAGCGGATCCTTTCAGCTGGACCTCTTAGTTACGACTTATAGAATGAGAATTTTGCATAGAATAGTAACCAATCATACAAGCAAATTGCATTTGAATGTAATTTTTTATGTTGCTGATCTTATGTGCTTGCACACCATCACAAAGTCAATATGTAAGATTTATTGTGATTTTAGGATTGTTGATGGCAATGACAGTAAAGATAATGTTGATATCATTGAAGAAGATGGTGAAGCAATCATACAGATCTTGTATGACATTATTAAAGTATTCTCTATAGCTCCACATTTAATTGTAAGTCAGATTGATCTTATAGCCTAACCTATATATAGACTACCCTATATATAGAATAACAACAGTTTTGAAGATTGAAACAGACATTATCACTAGTATCACAGTGAGTCTGATAGGACGAGTTTCAATATTAGTGATATTGTACATGTATATCAACACCTTCGAAACTGACGTTATTGTTTTTATCAGTGACGTCGTAATGTTTATGATGTCACACTGGCCAATGTTTATGATGTCACACTGGCCAATGTTTATGATGTTGCACTGGTCAATGTTTATGATGTTACACTGGCCAATGTTTATGATGTCACACTGGCCAATGTTTATGATGTCACACTGGCCAATGTTTATGATGTCACACTGGCCAATGTTTATGATGTTACACTGGTCAATGTTTATGATGTCACACTGGCCAATGTTTATGATGTCACACTGGTCAATGTTTATGATGTTACACTGGTCAATGTTTATGATGTCACACTGGTCAATGTTTACGACGTCACACTGGTCAATGTTTATGACGTCACACTGGCCAATGTTTATGATGTTACACTGGCCAATGTTTATGATGTCACACTGGCCAATGTTTATGATGTAACACTGGCCAATGTTTATGACGTCACACTGGCCAATGTTTATGATGTTGCACTGGTCAATGTTTATGACGTCACACTGGCCAATGTTTATGATGTTACACTGGTCAATGTTTATGATGTCACACTGGCCAATGTTTATGATGTTGCACTGGTCAATGTTTATGATGTTACACTGGCCAATGTTTATGATGTCACACTGGCCAATGTTTATGATGTTACACTGGTCAATGTTTATGATGTTACACTGGTCAATGTTTATGATGTCACACTGGCCAATGTTTATGATGTCACACTGGTCAATGTTTATGATGTTACACTGGCCAATGTTTATGACGTCACACTGGCCAATGTTTATGATGTTACACTGGTCAATGTTTATGATGTTACACTGGTCAATGTTTATGATGTTACACTGGCCAATGTTTATGATATTACACTGGCCAATGTTTATGATGTTACACTGGTCAATGTTTATGATGTTACACTGGTCAATGTTTATGATGTTACACTGGTCAATGTTTATGATGTCACACTGGCCAATGTTTATGATGTCACACTGGTCAATGTTTATGATGTTACACTGGCCAATGTTTATGACGTCACACTGGCCAATGTTTATGATGTTACACTGGCCAATGTTTATGATGTCACACTGGCCAATGATTTTCAATATCAGAGACAGTTTGTTGCTACTGATAATATCACTGAGATCAAAGAAAAAAATGTCCAAATTACTGATAACTAGATTGCAGTTGATCTGTTTATAAGTTGGAAGGCCTTAAAGGCTCTACGGAAAGCAAGGAATCTCAAGCATTCATCATAGACACTCTTATAAGTTGATCCAAAATCACTGATAATAAACAAGTGTACAAAACATATACAGAATAAAGTGATAGTGTTTCATTATTTATTTTGTATTAATAGATTAAATTAATTTATGTTTGTTATTTTGTATTTATTGAACTGTCCAACGTGTACCAGAATTTCTCCAGTTGAACATTTATTACATATTCCCATTCTGTGTTTGCAATATAAATCCAATTACATGTATATAGGTTTTCCCCTGAAATTTGGAGAAACATGCAATTGAATGTTTTGAACAGGCCATGAGTCTTGGGGGCTACAAAGGCCACTGGGTCCATGTCAAAGCCCTTATAGGGGTCTCAGTGGACCCCAGCCAAAAATGAATTTCAGTTTTTTTAATTTTATATTACAATAAATTTATCTGCAGCAAAACCTGTTTAAGCCAAACCTTGAATAAACCAGAAACGTGTATAAACAGAACTTTAAAGAATGACCTAATTTAGGAAATCTTTGTTAATTTAACTTGTATAAACCAAACACCTCTCTATTCCTTTCCAACATTTGATGGCGCCAAAAAACATGTTTGATAACTAATTTAGACTATTAAAATTGTGTTAAACTGTCAAATTTTGAAACAAGTGCACTTGTAAAGTTTGAAACAAATTTGAAGGAAAAATTTGAATGTTCTGTAAGTCTGTTTATATTTTGCAAAGATAATTATATCATTTCAGTCTCAACCAAAGCGAGGTTTACCAGGGAAGATGATGTTTGAAGTTTCTCAGCCAATCAATGACCCATATCCAAACTTGTATCACTATGCTAACAAGTGTCGTCTGCTTCAGAGTTTACTTGTTTTGATATCATCTCCAGTGACAGGAAATCATCCTGTGATAGTATCATCTATTAAAATTCTTCTACAGAAATTTATTCACTCTCATCATGGACTTTTATATCTCAGTTCTCAAACAGAGATCACTGTCGGAATTATTAAATTTACTTTAAATGTTTCCGTAAGTATAAACAAATATATTGAGTTTTTTTTATTGTCATTCAAGTGATTGTTTAATTTTATAATTTATTTATAGCCTAGTTAAAATTATGAAAGAAAGAAAGATTTTTGTTTACATTAAAGTATCGTTCAACATTTCAAAATGTTGCTGCGAGTCAGAAAAAGTGTTTGTACCATATTTAATTGATTGACAATGTCTAAATACTACACTATGAAAAATTATTTAATTCTACAATTGATAAACTGATGAGTATTTTGATTAGATTTATGTTTAATGTCCACCTTCAATGGGTCTGGTTTCAAAAATTAAAAAAATTTAATAATAATTAATCACATCATTGATTTGAATACATGTGTTTAATGACACCTTCATCAATATTTTAATTATAGCGTGACCTTGCCATTGGGCAGAAGTCAAACTTGCAAATCTTAATAATGATTGGCTTAGAGATGTATATCCAACTACCAAACAATCACAGCTACAGATGTCCCTTTGTCTTATCAAGATTTGTCCATTATGAAAAGAACAGTCAACAATTCCACCAATATCAACAAAACAAACAATCACCTCTCACCTCAACTCACTGAACATAAAAAGACCATGACATATGGCATTGGTAATCTAGGTCCTGGCTTGTGACAGACACAAAATTTAACTACATGTAATAGTTTATTTATAATTTCCAGGAATATCCCAGAGATGAGTCAGACGATAATCCACTACAGGTATTAGGCCTAGAGATGGTACATCACCTACAGACATTACAATATATAGACCAGCTAAATGAATTCCATAATAAAGGTATCTTGTCTTGATGTGATTGTGAAAAGAAACAATGTGTCTGAAAATATTATTTTTAGATTATAAACTTTGATATGATTTTATTTTGTTACATGGATAAAGTTTTAATTTTTTGTTAGTGTAAATTATTATTAACAGAGTACTCTGTAGAAATGGCTAGCCATCGATATTTCACTAACTTTATCACGAAAACATTTATTTCCATACCAGGTGTTCCTATAGTTTATACAGAAGCAGAATCTGATAATAGCAGGGGGTGGGTGGGTTAGGGCTGTGGTGTTTAACGCCACTTTTAACAATATTTCAGTTATATCGTGACGGTCAGTTTAATAGGTGGAGGAAACCGGAGAAAACCATAGACCTGTCGCAAGTCACTGACAAACTTTATCACATAATGTTGTATCGTGTACACATTGCGTGAGCGGGATTGAACTCGCAACGTTAGTAGCTTGACAACTTTGCATGATCTCTAGAGCATGCAAGTCACATTTAAAGGATTGTCAGTCCTGTTCTAAATATTAACCTCATACATTGTCCTTTTTTTTCAGAGGAATCAGAACTTGATGACAGTGGAGCTTTGGCAACTTTACATAATCTGTGTACCATGACAGTCACTGCTGTAGGAAGAGATGCCTTGGTGCGAGTCTTCAGCTCTGATTATAACCTCAAATCACTTCTACCATTTGTTGAACTTACAGGTAATTGTTATAACACAAAACAGTATTTTATTTCAATAGAGGTCTAATGTATGGTGTCATAATAGAGGACCAATTGTATCAAATACATGTATAGTCAAGCCTGTATATAAAGTGATTTGTTATATAAAGGTGCCCTTTAAGTGATTTGTTATATAGAGGTGTCCTTTAAGTGATTTGTTATATAGAGGTGTCCTTTAAGTGATTTGTTATATAGAGGTGCCCTTTAAGTGATTTGTTATATAGAGGTGCCCTTTAAGTGATTTGTTATATAGAGGTGCCCTTTAAGTGATTTGTTATATAGAGGTACCCTTTAAGTGATTTGTTATATAGAGGTGCCCTTTAAGTGAACTGTTGTTTTAATGAGCTAGCACTCTATATTTCGTGAACTCTTGTTGTTTTAATGAGCTAACACTCTATATTTCGTGAACTCTTCGTGTTTTAATGAGCTAACACTATATTTCGTGAACTCTTGTTGTTTTAATGAGCTAACACTCTATATTTCGTGAACTCTTGTTGTTTTAATGAGCTAACACTATATTTCGTGAACTCTTGTTGTTTTAATGAGCTAACACTCTATATTTCGTGAACTCTTGGTGTTTTAATGAGCTAACACTATATTTCGTGAACTCTTGTTGTTTTAATGAGCTAACACTCTATATATCGTGAACTCTTGTTGTTTTAATGAGCTAGCACTCTATATTTCGTGAACTCTTGTTGTTTTAATGAGCTAACACTCTATATTTCGTGAACTCTTGGTGTTTTAATGAGCTAACACTATATTTCGTGAACTCTTGTTGTTTTAATGAGCTAACACTCTATATTTCGTGAACTCTTGTTGTTTTAATGAGCTAACACTCTATATTTCGTGAACTCTTGTTGTTTTAATGAGCTAGCACTCTATATTTCGTGAACTCTTGGTGTTTTAATGAGCTAGCACTCTATATTTCGTGAACTCTTGTTGTTTTAATGAGCTAGCACTCTATATTTCGTGAACTCTTGTTGTTTTAATGAGCTAACACTCTATATTTCGTGAACTCTTGTTGTTTTAATGAGCTAACACTCTATATTTCGTGAACTCTTGTTGTTTTAATGAGCTAACACTCTATATTTCGTGAACTCTTGTTGTTTTAATGAGCTAACACTCTATATTTCGTGAACTCTTGTTGTTTTAATGAGCTAACACTCTATATTTCGTGAACTCTTGTTGTTTTAATGAGCTAACACTCTATATTTCGTGAACTCTTGTTGTTTTAATGAGCTAACACTCTATATTTCGTGAACTCTTGTTGTTTTAATGAGCTAACACTCTATATTTCGTGAACTCTTGTTGTTTTAATGAGCTAACACTCTATATTTCGTGAACTCTTGTTGTTTTAATGAGCTAACACTCTATATTTCGTGAACTCTTGTTGTTTTAATGAGCTAACACTCTATATTTCGTGAACTCTTGTTGTTTTAATGAGCTAACACTCTATATTTCGTGAACTCTTGTTGTTTTAATGAGCTAACACTCTATATTTCGTGAACTCTTGTTGTTTTAATGAGCTAACACTCTATATTTCGTGAACTCTTGTTGTTTTAATGAGCTAACACTCTATATTTCGTGAACTCTTGTTGTTTTAATGAGCTAACACTCTATATTTCGTGAACTCTTGTTGTTTTAATGAGCTAACACTCTATATTTCGTGAACTCTTGTTGTTTTAATGAGCTGACACTCTATATTTCGTGAACTCTTGTTGATTTAATGAGCTAACACTCTATATTTCGTGAACTCTTGTTGTTTTAATGAGCTAACACTATTTCGTGAACTCTTGTTGTTTTAATGAGCTAGCACTCTATATTTCGTGAACTCTTGTTGTTTTAATGAGCTAACACTATATTTCGTGAACTCTTGTTGATTTAATGGGCTAGCACTCTATATTTCGTGAACTCTTGTTGTTTTAATGAGCTAGCACTCTATATTTCGTGAACTCTTGTTGTTTTAATGAGCTAGCACTCTATATTTCATGAACTCTTGTTGTTTTAATGAGCTAACACTCTATATTTCGTGAACTCTTGGTGTTTTGATGAGCTAACACTCTATATTTCGTGAACTCTTGTTGTTTTAATGAGCTAACACTCTATATTTCGTGAACTCTTGTTGTTTTAATGAGCTAACACTCTATATTTCGTGAATTCTTGTTGTTTTAATGAGCTAACACTCTATATTTTGTGAATTCTTGTTGTTTTAATGAGCTAACACTCTATATTTCGTGAACTCTTGTTGTTTTAATGAGCTAACACTCTATATTTCGTGAATTCTTGTTGTTTTAATGAGCTAGCACTCTATATTTCGTGAATTCTTGTTGTTTTAATGAGCTAACACTCTATATTTCGTGAATTCTTGTTGTTTTAATGAGCTAACACTCTATATTTCGTGAACTCTTGTTTTAATGAGCTAACACTATATTTCGTGAACTCTTGTTGTTTTAATGAGCTAACACTATATTTCGTGAACTCTTGTTGTTTTAATGAGCTAACACTCTATATTTCGTGAACTCTTGTTGTTTTAATGAGCTAACACTCTATATTTCGTGAACTCTTGTTGTTTTAATGATCTAACACTCTATATTTCGTGAACTCTTGGTGTTTTAATGAGCTAACACTATATTTCGTGAACTCTTGTTTTAATGAGCTAACACTATATTTCGTGAACTCTTGTTGTTTTAATGAGCTAACACTCTATATTTCGTGAACTCTTGTTGTTTTAATGAGCTAACACTCTATATTTCGTGAACTCTTGTTGTTTTAATGAGCTAACACTCTATATTTCGTGAACTCTTGTTGTTTTAATGAGCTAACACTCTATATTTCGTGAACTCTTGTTGTTTTAATGAGCTAGCACTCTATATTTCGTGAACTCTTGTTGTTTTAATGAGCTAACACTCTATATTTCATGAACTCTTGTTGTTTTAATGAGCTAACACTCTATATTTCATGAACTCTTGTTATTTTAATGAGCTAACACTCTAGTCCAGGTGAACTATTGCCATCACTTGGCGTCCGTCGTCTGTCGTCTGTAAACTTTTCACATTTCAAGCTTCTTCTCCGAAACCACTTGGCCGATTGGAACCGAACTTAGCAGGAATGTTCCTTGGATGGTCCTCTACAAAGTTACTGTTTTTCGTTCCAGTCGAATATTCAATATGGCTGCCAGGGCCAATAATATGCTCTGATTGGCTGAAATTTCAAAGATCTTCTTCTCTGAAACTAATGAACTGACTGAACCCAAACTGTAAAGGAATGATCATTGGAATGTCCTTTACCAAGTTACTGTTTTTTATGCCGATCAGAAATCCAAGATGGCCGCCATCGCAGGACATAGATTAACATTGGACCCTATGGGAAAATGTTCAAATGCCTTCTTCTCAGAAACTACAAATATGATTAAAGCCAAACTGTACATGAATGTTCATTGGATGTTCCTCTACAATCTTAAGGTTTTTTGTTCCGATATGAAATTCAAAATGGCGGCTACGGCAGGACTTAGTTTAACATTGGACCCTATGGGAAAAATGTTTCAAAATGCTTCTTCTCTGAAACCACTTGGACAGTTGAAACCAAACTGCCCAGGAATGATCATTGGAAGGTCCTCTACAAAGTTTCTGTTTTTTATGCCGATCACAAATCCAAGATGGCCGCCACCGCAGAGCATAGATTAACATTGGACCCTATGGGAAAATATTCAAATGCCTTCTTCTCAGAAACTACAAATATGATTAAAGCCAAACTGTACATGAATGTTCATTAGATGAACCTCTACAAACTTTACGTTTTTTGTTCCGGTATGAAATTCAAAATGGCGGCTACGGCAGGACTTAGTTTAACATTGGACCCCATGGGAAAAATGTTTCAAAACGCTTCTTCTCTGAAACCACTTGGATAATTGAAACCAAACTGCCCAGGAATGATCATTGGAAGGTCCTCTACAAGGTGTGTGTTTTTTATGCCGATCGGAAATCCAAGATGGCCACCACCGCAGGACATAGATTAACATTGGACCCTATGAGAAAATGTTCAAATGCCTTCTTCTCAGAAACTGCAAATATGATTAAAGCCAAACTGTACATGAAAGTTCATTGGATGGTCCTCTACAAACTGTACGTTTTTTGTTCCGATATGAAATTCAAAATGGCGGCTACGGCAGGACTTAGTTTAACATTGGACCCTATGGGAAAAATGTTTCAAAACGCTTCTTCTCTCAAACCACTAGGACAGTTGAAACCAAACTGCCCAGGAATGATCATTGGAAGGTCCTCTACAAATTTTATGTTTTTTATGCCGATCAGAAATCCAAGATGGCCACCACCGCAATACATAGATTAACATTGGACCCTATGTGAAAATGTTCAAATGCCTTCTTCTCAGAAACTACAAATATTATTAAAGCCAAACTGTACATGAATGTTCATTGGATGGTCTTCTACAAATTTTACGTTTTTTGTTCCGATAAGAAATTCAAAATGGCGGCTACGGCAGGACTTAGTTTAACATTGGACCCTATGGGAAAAATGTTTCAAAACGCTTCTTCTCTGAAGCCACTTGGATAATTGAAACCAAACTGCCCAGGAATGATCATTGGAAGATCCTCTACAAAGTTTCTGTTTTTTTATGCCGATCGGAAATCCAAGATGGCCGCCACTGCAGGACATAGATTAACATTGGACCCTATGAGAAAATGTTCAAATGCCTTCTTCTCAGAAACTACAAATATGATTAAAGCCAAACTGTACATGAATGTTCATTGGATGGTCCTCTACAAACTTTACGTTTTTTGTTCTGATATGAAATTCAAAATGGCGGCTATGGCAGGACTTAATTTAACATTGTACCCTATGGGAAAAATGTTTCAAAATGTTTCTTCTCTGAAACCACTTGGACAGTTGAAACCAAACTGCCCAGGAATGATCATTGGAAGGTCCTCTGTTTTTTATGCCGATCGGAAATCCAAGATGGCTGCCACCACAGGTCATAGTATTAACACAGAACCATATGGGGAAAATACAGAAATATATTCTTCTCTGAAGCTATTGCACTGATTGAACCTAAACTGTGCATCAATCATTGGAAGGTCCTTTACAAACTTTGTGCTTTTTATGTTGATCGTTATTCCAAGATGACTACCACTGCAGGACATAGTTTTTACATAGGACCAATTTTTTTTTTTTATTACCAGGTGAACGATACAGGCTCTTGAGAGCCTCTGGTTTTAATGAGCTAGCACTCTATATTTCGTGAACTCTTGTTGTTTTAATGAGCTAGCACTCTATATTTCGTGAACTCTTGGTGTTTTAATGAGCTAACACTCTATATTTCGTGAACTCTTGTTGTTTTAATGAGCTAACACTCTATATTTCGTGAACTCTTGTTGTTTTAATGAGCTAACACTCTATATTTCGTGAACTCTTGTTGTTTTAATGAGCTAACACTCTATATTACGTGAACTCTTGTTGTTTTAATGAGCTAACACTATATTTCGTGAACTCTTGTTGTTTTAATGAGCTAGCACTCTATATTTCGTGAACTCTTGTTGTTTTAATGAGCTAACACTCTATATTTCGTGAACTCTTGTTGTTTTAATGAGCTAACACTCTATATTTCATGAACTCTTGTTGTTTTAATGAGCTAACACTCTATATTTCGTGAACTCTTGTTGTTTTAATGAGCTAACACTCTATATTTCGTGAACTCTTGTTGTTTTAATGAGCTAACACTCTATATTTCGTGAACTCTTGTTGTTTTAATGAGCTAACACTCTATATTTCGTGAACTCTTGTTGTTTTAATGAGCTAACACTCTATATTTCGTGAACTCTTGTTGTTTTAATGAGCTAACACTCTATATTTTGTGAACTCTTGTTGTTTTAATGAGCTAACACTATATTTCGTGAACTCTTGTTGTTTTAATGAGCTAACACTATTTCGTGAACTCTTGTTGTTTTAATGAGCTAACACTCTATATTTCGTGAACTCTTGTTGTTTTAATGAGCTAACACTATATTTCGTGAACTCTTGTTGTTTTAATGAGCTAACACTCTATATTTCGTGAACTCTTGTTGTTTCAATGAGCTAACACTATATTTCGTGAACTCTTGTTTTTTTAATGAGCTAGCACTTTATATTTCGTGAACTCTTGTTGTTTTAATGAGCTAGCACTCTATATTTCGTGAACTCTTGTTGTTTTAATGAGCTAACACTCTATATTTCGTGAACTCTTGTTGTTTTAATGAGCTAACACTATATTTCGTGAACTCTTGTTGTTTTAATGAGCTAGCACTCTATATTTCGTGAACTCTTGTTGTTTTAATGAGCTAACACTCTATATTTCGTGAACTCTTGTTGTTTTAATGAGCTAACACTCTATATTTCATGAACTCTTGTTGTTTTAATGAGCTAACACTCTATATTTCGTGAACTCTTGTTGTTTTAATGAGCTAACACTCTATATTTCGTGAACTCTTGTTGTTTTAATGAGCTAACACTCTATATTTCGTGAACTCTTGTTGTTTTAATGAGCTAACACTCTATATTTCGTGAACTCTTGTTGTTTTAATGAGCTAACACTATATTTCGTGAACTCTTGTTGTTTTAATGAGCTAACACTATATTTCGTGAACTCTTGTTGTTTTAATGAGCTAACACTATATTTCGTGAACTCTTGTTGTTTTAATGAGCTAACACTATTTCGTGAACTCTTGTTGTTTTAATGAGCTAACACTCTATATTTCGTGAACTCTTGTTGTTTTAATGAGCTAACACTATATTTCGTGAACTCTTGTTGTTTTAATGAGCTAACACTCTATATTTCGTGAACTCTTGTTGTTTTAATGAGCTAACACTATATTTCGTGAACTCTTGTTTTTTTAATGAGCTAGCACTCTATATTTCGTGAACTCTTGTTGTTTTAATGAGCTAGCACTCTATATTTCGTGAACTCTTGTTGTTTTAATGAGCTAACACTCTATATTTCGTGAACTCTTGTTGTTTTAATGAGCTAACACTCTATATTTCGTGAACTCTTGTTGTTTTAATGAGCTAACACTCTATATTTCGTGAACTCTTGTTGTTTTAATGAGCTAACACTCTATATTTCGTGAACTCTTGTTGTTTTAATGAGCTAACACTCTATATTTCGTGAACTCTTGTTGTTTTAATGAGCTAACACTCTATATTTCGTGAACTCTTGTTGTTTTAATGAGCTAACACTCTATATTTCGTGAACTCTTGTTGTTTTAATGAGCTAACACTATATTTCGTGAACTCTTGTTGTTTTAATGAGCTAACACTCTATATTTCGTGAACTCTTGTTGTTTTAATGAGCTAACACTATATTTCGTGAACTCTTGTTGTTTTAATGAGCTAGCACTCTATATTTCGTGATTTCTTGTTGTTTTAATGAGCTAGCACTCTATATTTCGTGAACTCTTGTTGTTTTAATGAGCTAACACTATATTTCGTGAACTCTTGTTGATTTAATGAGCTAGCACTCTATATTTCGTGAACTCTTGTTGTTTTAATGAGCTAGCACTCTATTTCGTGAACTCTTGTTGTTTTAATGAGCTAGCACTCTATATTTCATGAACTCTTGTTGTTTTAATGAGCTAACACTCTATATTTCGTGAACTCTTGGTGTTTTGATGAGCTAACACTCTATATTTCGTGAACTCTTGTTGTTTTAATGAGCTAACACTATTTCGTGAACTCTTGTTGTTTTAATGAGCTAACACTCTATATTTCGTGAACTCTTGTTGTTTTAATGAGCTAACACTATATTTCGTGAACTCTTGTTGTTTTAATGAGCTAACACTCTATATTTCGTGAACTCTTGTTGTTTTAATGAGCTAACACTATATTTCGTGAACTCTTGTTGTTTTAATGAGCTAACACTATATTTCGTGAACTCTTGTTGTTTTAATGAGCTAACACTATTTCGTGAACTCTTGTTGTTTTAATGAGCTAACACTCTATATTTCGTGAACTCTTGTTGTTTTAATGAGCTAACACTATATTTCGTGAACTCTTGTTGTTTTAATGAGCTAACACTCTATATTTCGTGAACTCTTGTTGTTTTAATGAGCTAACACTATATTTCGTGAACTCTTGTTTTTTTAATGAGCTAGCACTCTATATTTCGTGAACTCTTGTTGTTTTAATGAGCTAGCACTCTATATTTCGTGAACTCTTGTTGTTTTAATGAGCTAACACTCTATATTTCGTGAACTCTTGTTGTTTTAATGAGCTAACACTCTATATTTCGTGAACTCTTGTTGTTTTAATGAGCTAACACTCTATATTTCGTGAACTCTTGTTGTTTTAATGAGCTAACACTCTATATTTCGTGAACTCTTGTTGTTTTAATGAGCTAACACTCTATATTTCGTGAACTCTTGTTGTTTTAATGAGCTAACACTCTATATTTCGTGAACTCTTGTTGTTTTAATGAGCTAACACTCTATATTTCGTGAACTCTTGTTGTTTTAATGAGCTAACACTATATTTCGTGAACTCTTGTTGTTTTAATGAGCTAACACTCTATATTTCGTGAACTCTTGTTGTTTTAATGAGCTAACACTATATTTCGTGAACTCTTGTTGTTTTAATGAGCTAGCACTCTATATTTCGTGATTTCTTGTTGTTTTAATGAGCTAGCACTCTATATTTCGTGAACTCTTGTTGTTTTAATGAGCTAACACTATATTTCGTGAACTCTTGTTGATTTAATGAGCTAGCACTCTATATTTCGTGAACTCTTGTTGTTTTAATGAGCTAGCACTCTATTTCGTGAACTCTTGTTGTTTTAATGAGCTAGCACTCTATATTTCGTGAACTCTTGTTGTTTTAATGAGCTAACACTCTATATTTCGTGAACTCTTGTTGTTTTAATGAGCTAACACTATATTTCGTGAACTCTTGTTTTTTTAATGAGCTAGCACTCTATATTTCGTGAACTCTTGTTGTTTTAATGAGCTAGCACTCTATATTTCGTGAACTCTTGTTGTTTTAATGAGCTAACACTCTATATTTCGTGAACTCTTGTTGTTTTAATGAGCTAACACTCTATATTTCGTGAACTCTTGTTGTTTTAATGAGCTAACACTCTATATTTCGTGAACTCTTGTTGTTTTAATGAGCTAACACTCTATATTTCGTGAACTCTTGTTGTTTTAATGAGCTAACACTCTATATTTCGTGAACTCTTGTTGTTTTAATGAGCTAACACTCTATATTTCGTGAACTCTTGTTGTTTTAATGAGCTAACACTCTATATTTCGTGAACTCTTGTTGTTTTAATGAGCTAACACTATATTTCGTGAACTCTTGTTGTTTTAATGAGCTAACACTCTATATTTCGTGAACTCTTGTTGTTTTAATGAGCTAACACTATATTTCGTGAACTCTTGTTGTTTTAATGAGCTAGCACTCTATATTTCGTGATTTCTTGTTGTTTTAATGAGCTAGCACTCTATATTTCGTGAACTCTTGTTGTTTTAATGAGCTAACACTATATTTCGTGAACTCTTGTTGATTTAATGAGCTAGCACTCTATATTTCGTGAACTCTTGTTGTTTTAATGAGCTAGCACTCTATTTCGTGAACTCTTGTTGTTTTAATGAGCTAGCACTCTATATTTCATGAACTCTTGTTGTTTTAATGAGCTAACACTCTATATTTCGTGAACTCTTGGTGTTTTGATGAGCTAACACTCTATATTTCGTGAACTCTTGTTGTTTTAATGAGCTAACACTATTTCGTGAACTCTTGTTGTTTTAATGAGCTAACACTCTATATTTCGTGAACTCTTGTTGTTTTAATGAGCTAACACTATATTTCGTGAACTCTTGTTGTTTTAATGAGCTAACACTCTATATTTCGTGAACTCTTGTTGTTTTAATGAGCTAACACTATATTTCGTGAACTCTTGTTTTTTTAATGAGCTAGCACTCTATATTTCGTGAACTCTTGTTGTTTTAATGAGCTAGCACTCTATATTTCGTGAACTCTTGTTGTTTTAATGAGCTAACACTATTTCGTGAACTCTTGGTGTTTTAATGAGCTAACACTCTATATTTCGTGAACTCTTGTTTTAATGAGCTAACACTATATTTCGTGAACTCTTGTTGTTTTAATGAGCTAACACTCTATATTTCGTGAACTCTTGTTGTTTTAATGAGCTAGCACTCTATATTTCGTGAACTCTTGTTGTTTTAATGAGCTAACACTATTTCGTGAACTCTTGGTGTTTTAATGAGCTAACACTCTATATTTCGTGAACTCTTGTTGTTTTAATGAGCTAGCACTATATTTCGTGAACTCTTGTTGTTTTAATGAGCTAACACTCTATATTTCGTGAACTCTTGTTGTTTTAATGAGCTAACACTCTATATTTCGTGAACTCTTGTTGTTTTAATGAGCTAACAATCTATATTTCGTGAACTCTTGTTGTTTTAATGAGCTAACACTCTATATTTCGTGAACTCTTGTTGTTTTAATGAGCTAACACTCTATATTTCGTGAACTCTTGTTGTTTTAATGAGCTAACACTCTATATTTCGTGAACTCTTGTTGTTTTAATGAGCTAACACTCTATATTTCGTGAACTCTTGTTGTTTTAATGAGCTAACACTATATTTCGTGAACTCTTGTTGTTTTAATGAGCTAGCACTCTATATTTCGTGAACTCTTGTTGTTTTAATGAGCTAACACTATATTTCGTGAACTCTTGTTGTTTTAATGAGCTAGCACTCTATATTTCGTGATTTCTTGTTGTTTTAATGAGCTAGCACTCTATATTTCGTGAACTCTTGTTGTTTTAATGAGCTAACACTATATTTCGTGAACTCTTGTTGATTTAATGAGCTAGCACTCTATATTTCGTGAACTCTTGTTGTTTTAATGAGCTAGCACTCTATTTCGTGAACTCTTGTTGTTTTAATGAGCTAGCACTCTATATTTCATGAACTCTTGTTGTTTTAATGAGCTAACACTATTTCGTGAACTCTTGGTGTTTTAATGAGCTAACACTCTATATTTCGTGAACTCTTGTTGTTTTAATGAGCTAGCACTATATTTCGTGAACTCTTGTTGTTTTAATGAGCTAACACTCTATATTTCGTGAACTCTTGTTGTTTTAATGAGCTAACACTCTATATTTCGTGAACTCTTGTTGTTTTAATGAGCTAACAATCTATATTTCGTGAACTCTTGTTGTTTTAATGAGCTAACACTCTATATTTCGTGAACTCTTGTTGTTTTAATGAGCTAACACTCTATATTTCGTGAACTCTTGTTGTTTTAATGAGCTAACACTCTATATTTCGTGAACTCTTGTTGTTTTAATGAGCTAACACTCTATATTTCGTGAACTCTTGTTGTTTTAATGAGCTAACACTATATTTCGTGAACTCTTGTTGTTTTAATGAGCTAGCACTCTATATTTCGTGAACTCTTGTTGTTTTAATGAGCTAACACTATATTTCGTGAACTCTTGTTGTTTTAATGAGCTAGCACTCTATATTTCGTGATTTCTTGTTGTTTTAATGAGCTAGCACTCTATATTTCGTGAACTCTTGTTGTTTTAATGAGCTAACACTATATTTCGTGAACTCTTGTTGATTTAATGAGCTAGCACTCTATATTTCGTGAACTCTTGTTGTTTTAATGAGCTAGCACTCTATTTCGTGAACTCTTGTTGTTTTAATGAGCTAGCACTCTATATTTCATGAACTCTTGTTGTTTTAATGAGCTAACACTCTATATTTCGTGAACTCTTGGTGTTTTGATGAGCTAACACTCTATATTTCGTGAACTCTTGTTGTTTTAATGAGCTAACACTCTATATTTCGTGAACTCTTGTTGTTTTAATGAGCTAACACTCTATATTTCGTGAATTCTTGTTGTTTTAATGAGCTAACACTCTATATTTCGTGAATTCTTGTTGTTTTAATGAGCTAACACTCTATATTTCGTGAACTCTTGTTGTTTTAATGAGCTAACACTCTATATTTCGTGAACTCTTGTTTTAATGAGCTAACACTATATTTCGTGAACTCTTGTTGTTTTAATGAGCTAACACTCTATATTTCGTGAACTCTTGTTGTTTTAATGAGCTAGCACTATATTTCGTGAACTCTTGTTGTTTTAATGAGCTAACACTCTATATTTCGTGAACTCTTGTTGTTTTAATGAGCTAACACTCTATATTTCGTGAACTCTTGTTGTTTTAATGAGCTAACAATCTATATTTCGTGAACTCTTGTTGTTTTAATGAGCTAACACTCTATATTTCGTGAACTCTTGTTGTTTTAATGAGCTAACACTCTATATTTCGTGAACTCTTGTTGTTTTAATGAGCTAACACTCTATATTTCGTGAACTCTTGTTGTTTTAATGAGCTAACACTCTATATTTCGTGAACTCTTGTTGTTTTAATGAGCTAACACTATATTTCGTGAACTCTTGTTGTTTTAATGAGCTAGCACTCTATATTTCGTGAACTCTTGTTGTTTTAATGAGCTAACACTATATTTCGTGAACTCTTGTTGTTTTAATGAGCTAGCACTCTATATTTCGTGATTTCTTGTTGTTTTAATGAGCTAGCACTCTATATTTCGTGAACTCTTGTTGTTTTAATGAGCTAACACTATATTTCGTGAACTCTTGTTGATTTAATGAGCTAGCACTCTATATTTCGTGAACTCTTGTTGTTTTAATGAGCTAGCACTCTATTTCGTGAACTCTTGTTGTTTTAATGAGCTAGCACTCTATATTTCATGAACTCTTGTTGTTTTAATGAGCTAACACTCTATATTTCGTGAACTCTTGGTGTTTTGATGAGCTAACACTCTATATTTCGTGAACTCTTGTTGTTTTAATGAGCTAACACTCTATATTTCGTGAACTCTTGTTGTTTTAATGAGCTAACACTCTATATTTCGTGAATTCTTGTTGTTTTAATGAGCTAACACTCTATATTTCGTGAATTCTTGTTGTTTTAATGAGCTAACACTCTATATTTCGTGAACTCTTGTTGTTTTAATGAGCTAACACTCTATATTTCGTGAACTCTTGTTTTAATGAGCTAACACTATATTTCGTGAACTCTTGTTGTTTTAATGAGCTAACACTCTATATTTCGTGAACTCTTGTTGTTTTAATGAGCTAACACTCTATATTTCGTGAACTCTTGTTGTTTTAATGAGCTAACACTCTATATTTCGTGAACTCTTGTTGTTTTAATGAGCTAACACTCTATATTTCGTGAACTCTTGTTGTTTTAATGAGCTAGCACTATATTTCGTGAACTCTTGTTGTTTTAATGAGCTAACACTCTATATTTCGTGAACTCTTGTTGTTTTAATGAGCTAACACTCTATATTTCGTGAACTCTTGTTGTTTTAATGAGCTAACACTCTATATTTCGTGAACTCTTGTTGTTTTAATGAGCTAACAATCTATATTTCGTGAACTCTTGTTGTTTTAATGAGCTAACACTCTATATTTCGTGAACTCTTGTTGTTTTAATGAGCTAACACTCTATATTTCGTGAACTCTTGTTGTTTTAATGAGCTAACACTCTATATTTCGTGAATTCTTGTTGTTTTAATGAGCTAACACTCTATATTTCGTGAATTCTTGTTGTTTTAATGAGCTAACACTCTATATTTCGTGAACTCTTGTTGTTTTAATGAGCTAACACTCTATATTTCGTGAACTCTTGTTGATTTAATGAGCTAGCACTCTATATTTCGTGAACTCTTGTTGTTTTAATGAGCTAGCACTCTATTTCGTGAACTCTTGTTGTTTTAATGAGCTAGCACTCTATATTTCATGAACTCTTGTTGTTTTAATGAGCTAACACTCTATATTTCGTGAACTCTTGGTGTTTTGATGAGCTAACACTCTATATTTCGTGAACTCTTGTTGTTTTAATGAGCTAACACTCTATATTTCGTGAACTCTTGTTGTTTTAATGAGCTAACACTCTATATTTCGTGAATTCTTGTTGTTTTAATGAGCTAACACTCTATATTTCGTGAATTCTTGTTGTTTTAATGAGCTAACACTCTATATTTCGTGAACTCTTGTTGTTTTAATGAGCTAACACTCTATATTTCGTGAACTCTTGTTTTAATGAGCTAACACTATATTTCGTGAACTCTTGTTGTTTTAATGAGCTAACACTCTATATTTCGTGAACTCTTGTTGTTTTAATGAGCTAGCACTATATTTCGTGAACTCTTGTTGTTTTAATGAGCTAACACTCTATATTTCGTGAACTCTTGTTGTTTTAATGAGCTAACACTCTATATTTCGTGAACTCTTGTTGTTTTAATGAGCTAACAATCTATATTTCGTGAACTCTTGTTGTTTTAATGAGCTAACACTCTATATTTCGTGAACTCTTGTTGTTTTAATGAGCTAACACTCTATATTTCGTGAACTCTTGTTGTTTTAATGAGCTAACACTATATTTCGTGAACTCTTGTTGTTTTAATGAGCTAGCACTCTATATTTCGTGAACTCTTGTTGTTTTAATGAGCTAACACTATATTTCGTGAACTCTTGTTGTTTTAATGAGCTAGCACTCTATATTTCGTGATTTCTTGTTGTTTTAATGAGCTAGCACTCTATATTTCGTGAACTCTTGTTGTTTTAATGAGCTAACACTATATTTCGTGAACTCTTGTTGATTTAATGAGCTAGCACTCTATATTTCGTGAACTCTTGTTGTTTTAATGAGCTAGCACTCTATTTCGTGAACTCTTGTTGTTTTAATGAGCTAGCACTCTATATTTCATGAACTCTTGTTGTTTTAATGAGCTAACACTCTATATTTCGTGAACTCTTGGTGTTTTGATGAGCTAACACTCTATATTTCGTGAACTCTTGTTGTTTTAATGAGCTAACACTCTATATTTCGTGAACTCTTGTTGTTTTAATGAGCTAACACTCTATATTTCGTGAATTCTTGTTGTTTTAATGAGCTAACACTCTATATTTCGTGAATTCTTGTTGTTTTAATGAGCTAACACTCTATATTTCGTGAACTCTTGTTGTTTTAATGAGCTAACACTCTATATTTCGTGAACTCTTGTTTTAATGAGCTAACACTATATTTCGTGAACTCTTGTTGTTTTAATGAGCTAACACTCTATATTTCGTGAACTCTTGTTGTTTTAATGAGCTAACACTCTATATTTCGTGAACTCTTGTTGTTTTAATGAGCTAACACTCTATATTTCGTGAACTCTTGTTGTTTTAATGAGCTAACACTCTATATTTCGTGAACTCTTGTTGTTTTAATGAGCTAGCACTATATTTCGTGAACTCTTGTTGTTTTAATGAGCTAACACTCTATATTTCGTGAACTCTTGTTGTTTTAATGAGCTAACACTCTATATTTCGTGAACTCTTGTTGTTTTAATGAGCTAACACTCTATATTTCGTGAACTCTTGTTGTTTTAATGAGCTAACAATCTATATTTCGTGAACTCTGGTTGTTTTAATGAGCTAACACTCTATATTTCGTGAACTCTTGTTGTTTTAATGAGCTAACACTCTATATTTCGTGAACTCTTGTTGTTTTAATGAGCTAACACTCTATATTTCGTGAACTCTTGTTGTTTTAATGAGCTAACACTCTATATTTCGTGAACTCTTGTTGTTTTAATGAGCTAACACTATATTTCGTGAACTCTTGTTGTTTTAATGAGCTAACACTCTATATTTCGTGAACTCTTGTTGTTTTAATGAGCTAACACTCTATATTTCGTGAACTCTTGTTGTTTTAATGAGCTAACACTATATTTCGTGAACTCTTGTTGTTTTAATGAGCTAACACTCTATATTTCGTGAACTCTTGTTGTTTTAATGAGCTAACACTATATTTCGTGAACTCTTGTTGTTTTAATGAGCTAGCACTCTATATTTCGTGATTTCTTGTTGTTTTAATGAGCTAGCACTCTATATTTCGTGAACTCTTGTTGTTTTAATGAGCTAACACTATATTTCGTGAACTCTTGTTGATTTAATGAGCTAGCACTCTATATTTCGTGAACTCTTGTTGTTTTAATGAGCTAGCACTCTATTTCGTGAACTCTTGTTGTTTTAATGAGCTAGCACTCTATATTTCATGAACTCTTGTTGTTTTAATGAGCTAACACTATATTTCGTGAACTCTTGGTGTTTTGATGAGCTAACACTCTATATTTCGTGAACTCTTGTTGTTTTAATGAGCTAACACTATTTCGTGAACTCTTGTTGTTTTAATGAGCTAACACTCTATATTTCGTGAACTCTTGTTGTTTTAATGAGCTAACACTATATTTCGTGAACTCTTGTTGTTTTAATGAGCTAACACTCTATATTTCGTGAACTCTTGTTGTTTTAATGAGCTAACACTATATTTCGTGAACTCTTGTTTTTTTAATGAGCTAGCACTCTATATTTCGTGAACTCTTGTTGTTTTAATGAGCTAGCACTCTATATTTCGTGAACTCTTGTTGTTTTAATGAGCTAACACTCTATATTTCGTGAACTCTTGTTGTTTTAATGAGCTAACACTCTATATTTCGTGAACTCTTGTTGTTTTAATGAGCTAACACTCTATATTTCGTGAACTCTTGTTGTTTTAATGAGCTAACACTCTATATTTCGTGAACTCTTGTTGTTTTAATGAGCTAACACTCTATATTTCGTGAACTCTTGTTGTTTTAATGAGCTAACACTCTATATTTCGTGAACTCTTGTTGTTTTAATGAGCTAACACTCTATATTTCGTGAACTCTTGTTGTTTTAATGAGCTAACACTATATTTCGTGAACTCTTGTTGTTTTAATGAGCTAACACTCTATATTTCGTGAACTCTTGTTGTTTTAATGAGCTAACACTATATTTCGTGAACTCTTGTTGTTTTAATGAGCTAGCACTCTATATTTCGTGATTTCTTGTTGTTTTAATGAGCTAGCACTCTATATTTCGTGAACTCTTGTTGTTTTAATGAGCTAACACTATATTTCGTGAACTCTTGTTGATTTAATGAGCTAGCACTCTATATTTCGTGAACTCTTGTTGTTTTAATGAGCTAGCACTCTATTTCGTGAACTCTTGTTGTTTTAATGAGCTAGCACTCTATATTTCATGAACTCTTGTTGTTTTAATGAGCTAACACTCTATATTTCGTGAACTCTTGGTGTTTTGATGAGCTAACACTCTATATTTCGTGAACTCTTGTTGTTTTAATGAGCTAACACTATTTCGTGAACTCTTGTTGTTTTAATGAGCTAACACTCTATATTTCGTGAACTCTTGTTGTTTTAATGAGCTAACACTATATTTCGTGAACTCTTGTTGTTTTAATGAGCTAACACTCTATATTTCGTGAACTCTTGTTGTTTTAATGAGCTAACACTATATTTCGTGAACTCTTGTTTTTTTAATGAGCTAGCACTCTATATTTCGTGAACTCTTGTTGTTTTAATGAGCTAGCACTCTATATTTCGTGAACTCTTGTTGTTTTAATGAGCTAACACTATTTCGTGAACTCTTGGTGTTTTAATGAGCTAACACTCTATATTTCGTGAACTCTTGTTTTAATGAGCTAACACTATATTTCGTGAACTCTTGTTGTTTTAATGAGCTAACACTCTATATTTCGTGAACTCTTGTTGTTTTAATGAGCTAGCACTCTATATTTCGTGAACTCTTGTTGTTTTAATGAGCTAACACTATTTCGTGAACTCTTGGTGTTTTAATGAGCTAACACTCTATATTTCGTGAACTCTTGTTGTTTTAATGAGCTAGCACTATATTTCGTGAACTCTTGTTGTTTTAATGAGCTAACACTCTATATTTCGTGAACTCTTGTTGTTTTAATGAGCTAACACTCTATATTTCGTGAACTCTTGTTGTTTTAATGAGCTAACAATCTATATTTCGTGAACTCTTGTTGTTTTAATGAGCTAACACTCTATATTTCGTGAACTCTTGTTGTTTTAATGAGCTAACACTCTATATTTCGTGAACTCTTGTTGTTTTAATGAGCTAACACTCTATATTTCGTGAACTCTTGTTGTTTTAATGAGCTAACACTCTATATTTCGTGAACTCTTGTTGTTTTAATGAGCTAACACTATATTTCGTGAACTCTTGTTGTTTTAATGAGCTAGCACTCTATATTTCGTGAACTCTTGTTGTTTTAATGAGCTAACACTATATTTCGTGAACTCTTGTTGTTTTAATGAGCTAGCACTCTATATTTCGTGATTTCTTGTTGTTTTAATGAGCTAGCACTCTATATTTCGTGAACTCTTGTTGTTTTAATGAGCTAACACTATATTTCGTGAACTCTTGTTGATTTAATGAGCTAGCACTCTATATTTCGTGAACTCTTGTTGTTTTAATGAGCTAGCACTCTATTTCGTGAACTCTTGTTGTTTTAATGAGCTAGCACTCTATATTTCATGAACTCTTGTTGTTTTAATGAGCTAACACTCTATATTTCGTGAACTCTTGGTGTTTTGATGAGCTAACACTCTATATTTCGTGAACTCTTGTTGTTTTAATGAGCTAACACTCTATATTTCGTGAACTCTTGTTGTTTTAATGAGCTAACACTCTATATTTCGTGAATTCTTGTTGTTTTAATGAGCTAACACTCTATATTTCGTGAACTCTTGTTGTTTTAATGAGCTAACACTCTATATTTTGTGAACTCTTGTTTTAATGAGCTAACACTATATTTCGTGAACTCTTGTTGTTTTAATGAGCTAACACTCTATATTTCGTGAACTCTTGTTGTTTTAATGAGCTAGCACTATATTTCGTGAACTCTTGTTGTTTTAATGAGCTAACACTCTATATTTCGTGAACTCTTGTTGTTTTAATGAGCTAACACTCTATATTTCGTGAACTCTTGTTGTTTTAATGAGCTAACAATCTATATTTCGTGAACTCTTGTTGTTTTAATGAGCTAACACTCTATATTTCGTGAACTCTTGTTGTTTTAATGAGCTAACACTCTATATTTCGTGAACTCTTGTTGTTTTAATGAGCTAACACTCTATATTTCGTGAACTCTTGTTGTTTTAATGAGCTAACACTATATTTCGTGAACTCTTGTTGTTTTAATGAGCTAGCACTCTATATTTCGTGAACTCTTGTTGTTTTAATGAGCTAACACTATATTTCGTGAACTCTTGTTGTTTTAATGAGCTAGCACTCTATATTTCGTGATTTCTTGTTGTTTTAATGAGCTAGCACTCTATATTTCGTGAACTCTTGTTGTTTTAATGAGCTAACACTATATTTCGTGAACTCTTGTTGATTTAATGAGCTAGCACTCTATATTTCGTGAACTCTTGTTGTTTTAATGAGCTAGCACTCTATTTCGTGAACTCTTGTTGTTTTAATGAGCTAGCACTCTATATTTCATGAACTCTTGTTGTTTTAATGAGCTAACACTCTATATTTCGTGAACTCTTGGTGTTTTGATGAGCTAACACTCTATATTTCGTGAACTCTTGTTGTTTTAATGAGCTAACACTCTATATTTCGTGAACTCTTGTTGTTTTAATGAGCTAACACTCTATATTTCGTGAATTCTTGTTGTTTTAATGAGCTAACACTCTATATTTCGTGAATTCTTGTTGTTTTAATGAGCTAACACTCTATATTTCGTGAACTCTTGTTGTTTTAATGAGCTAACACTCTATATTTCGTGAACTCTTGTTTTAATGAGCTAACACTATATTTCGTGAACTCTTGTTGTTTTAATGAGCTAACACTCTATATTTCGTGAACTCTTGTTGTTTTAATGAGCTAACACTCTATATTTCGTGAACTCTTGTTGTTTTAATGAGCTAACACTCTATATTTCGTGAACTCTTGTTGTTTTAATGAGCTAACACTCTATATTTCGTGAACTCTTGTTGTTTTAATGAGCTAGCACTATATTTCGTGAACTCTTGTTGTTTTAATGAGCTAACACTCTATATTTCGTGAACTCTTGTTGTTTTAATGAGCTAACACTCTATATTTCGTGAACTCTTGTTGTTTTAATGAGCTAACACTCTATATTTCGTGAACTCTTGTTGTTTTAATGAGCTAACAATCTATATTTCGTGAACTCTTGTTGTTTTAATGAGCTAACACTCTATATTTCGTGAACTCTTGTTGTTTTAATGAGCTAACACTCTATATTTCGTGAACTCTTGTTGTTTTAATGAGCTAACACTCTATATTTCGTGAACTCTTGTTGTTTTAATGAGCTAACACTCTATATTTCGTGAACTCTTGTTGTTTTAATGAGCTAACACTATATTTCGTGAACTCTTGTTGTTTTAATGAGCTAGCACTCTATATTTCGTGAACTCTTGTTGTTTTAATGAGCTAACACTATATTTCGTGAACTCTTGTTGTTTTAATGAGCTAGCACTCTATATTTCGTGATTTCTTGTTGTTTTAATGAGCTAGCACTCTATATTTCGTGAACTCTTGTTGTTTTAATGAGCTAACACTATATTTCGTGAACTCTTGTTGATTTAATGAGCTAGCACTCTATATTTCGTGAACTCTTGTTGTTTTAATGAGCTAGCACTCTATTTCGTGAACTCTTGTTGTTTTAATGAGCTAGCACTCTATATTTCATGAACTCTTGTTGTTTTAATGAGCTAACACTCTATATTTCGTGAACTCTTGGTGTTTTGATGAGCTAACACTCTATATTTCGTGAACTCTTGTTGTTTTAATGAGCTAACACTCTATATTTCGTGAACTCTTGTTGTTTTAATGAGCTAACACTCTATATTTCGTGAATTCTTGTTGTTTTAATGAGCTAACACTCTATATTTCGTGAATTCTTGTTGTTTTAATGAGCTAACACTCTATATTTCGTGAACTCTTGTTGTTTTAATGAGCTAACACTATATTTCGTGAACTCTTGTTGTTTTAATGAGCTAACACTCTATATTTCGTGAACTCTTGTTGTTTTAATGAGCTAACACTCTATATTTCGTGAACTCTTGTTGTTTTAATGAGCTAACACTCTATATTTCGTGAACTCTTGTTGTTTTAATGATCTAACACTATATTTCGTGAACTCTTGGTGTTTTAATGAGCTAACACTCTATATTTCGTGAACTCTTGTTTTAATGAGCTAACACTATATTTCGTGAACTCTTGTTGTTTTAATGAGCTAACACTCTATATTTCGTGAACTCTTGTTGTTTTAATGAGCTAACACTCTATATTTCGTGAACTCTTGTTGTTTTAATGAGCTAACACTCTATATTTCGTGAACTCTTGTTGTTTTAATGAGCTAACACTCTATATTTCGTGAACTCTTGTTGTTTTAATGAGCTAGCACTCTATATTTCGTGAACTCTTGTTGTTTTAATGAGCTAACATTCTATATTTCATGAACTCTTGTTGTTTTAATGAGCTAACACTCTATATTTCGTGAACTCTTGGTGTTTTAATGAGCTAACACTCTATATTTCGTGAACTCTTGTTGTTTTAATGAGCTAACACTCTATATTTCATGAACTCTTGTTATTTTAATGAGCTAACACTCTATATTTCATGAACTCTTGTTATTTTAATGAGCTAACACTCTATATTTCGTGAACTCTTGTTGTTAGTTCACCTGGACCAAAGGTCCAGGTGAACTATTGCCATCACTTGGCGTCCGTCGTCTGTAAACTTTTCACATTTCAAGCTTCTTCTCCGAAACCACTTGGCCGATTGGAACCGAACTTAGCAGGAATGTTCCTTGGATGGTCCTCTACAAAGTTACTGTTTTTCGTTCCAGTCGAATATTCAATATGGCTGCCAGGGCCAATAATATGCTCTGATTGGCTGAAATTTCAAAGATCTTCTTCTCTGAAACTAATGAACTGACTGAACCCAAACTGTAAAGGAATGATCATTGGAATGTCCTTTACCAAGTTACTGTTTTTTATGCCGATCAGAAATCCAAGATGGCCGCCACCGCAGAGCATAGATTAACATTGGACCCTATGGGAAAATATTCAAATGCCTTCTTCTCAGAAACTACAAATATGATTAAAGCCAAACTGTACATGAATGTTCATTAGATGAACCTCTACAAACTTTACGTTTTTTGTTCCGGTATGAAATTCAAAATGGCGGCTACGGCAGGACTTAGTTTAACATTGGACCCTATGGGAAAAATGTTTCAAAACGCTTCTTCTCTGAAACCACTTGGATAATTGAAACCAAACTGCCCAGGAATGATCATTGGAAGGTCCTCTACAAGGTGTGTGTTTTTTATGCCGATCGGAAATCCAAGATGGCCACCACCGCAGGACATAGATTAACATTGGACCCTATGAGAAAATGTTCAAATGCCTTCTTCTCAGAAACTGCAAATATGATTAAAGCCAAACTGTACATGAAAGTTCATTGGATGGTCCTCTACAAACTGTACGTTTTTTGTTCCGATATGAAATTCAAAATGGCGGCTACGGCAGGACTTAGTTTAACATTGGACCCTATGGGAAAAATGTTTCAAAACGCTTCTTCTCTGAAGCCACTTGGATAATTGAAACCAAACTGCCCAGGAATGATCATTGGAAGGTCCTCTACAAATTTTATGTTTTTTATGCCGATCAGAAATCCAAGATGGCCACCACCGCAATACATAGATTAACATTGGACCCTATGTGAAAATGTTCAAATGCCTTCTTCTCAGAAACTACAAATATTATTAAAGCCAAACTGTACATGAATGTTCATTGGATGGTCTTCTACAAATTTTACGTTTTTTGTTCCGATAAGAAATTCAAAATGGCGGCTACGGCAGGACTTAGTTTAACATTGGACCCTATGGGAAAAATGTTTCAAAACGCTTCTTCTCTGAAGCCACTTGGATAATTGAAACCAAACTGCCCAGGAATGATCATTGGAAGATCCTCTACAAAGTTTCTGTTTTTTTATGCCGATCGAAAATTCAAGATGGCCACCACCGCAGGACATAGATTAACATTGGACCCTATGGGAAAATGTTCAAATGCCTTCTTCTCAGAAACTACAAATATGATTAAAGCCAAACTGTACATGAATGTTCATTGGATGGTCCTCTACAACCTTAAGGTTTTTTGTTCCGATAAGAAATTCAAAATGGCGGCTACGGCAGGACTTAGTTTAACATTGGACCCTATGGGAAAAATGTTTCAAAACGCTTCTTCTCTGAAGCCACTTGGATAATTGAAACCAAACTGCCCAGGAATGATCATTGGAAGATCCTCTACAAAGTTTCTGTTTTTTTATGCCGATCGGAAATCCAAGATGGCCGCCACTGCAGGACATAGATTAACATTGGACCCTATGAGAAAATGTTCAAATGCCTTCTTCTCAGAAACTACAAATATGATTAAAGCCAAACTGTACATGAATGTTCATTGGATGGTCCTCTACAAACTTTACGTTTTTTGTTCTGATATGAAATTCAAAATGGCGGCTATGGCAGGACTTAATTTAACATTGTACCCTATGGGAAAAATGTTTCAAAATGTTTCTTCTCTGAAACCACTTGGACAGTTGAAACCAAACTGCCCAGGAATGATCATTGGAAGGTCCTCTGTTTTTTATGCCGATCGGAAATCCAAGATGGCTGCCACCACAGGTCATAGTATTAACACAGAACCATATGGGGAAAATACAGAAATATATTCTTCTCTGAAGCTATTGCACTGATTGAACCTAAACTGTGCATCAATCATTGGAAGGTCCTTTACAAACTTTGTGCTTTTTATGTTGATCGTAATTCCAAGATGACTACCACTGCAGGACATAGTTTTTACATAGGACCAATTTTTTTTTTTTATTACCAGGTGAACGATACAGGCTCTTGAGAGCCTCTGGTTTTAATGAGCTAGCACTCTATATTTCGTGAACTCTTGTTGTTTTAATGAGCTAGCACTCTATATTTCGTGAACTCTTGTTGTTTTAATGAGCTAGCACTCTATATTTTGTGAACTCTTGGTGTTTTAATGAGCTAACACTCTATATTTCGTGAACTCTTGTTGTTTTAATGAGCTAACACTCTATATTTCGTGAACTCTTGTTGTTTTAATGAGCTAACACTCTATATTTCGTGAACTCTTGTTGTTTTAATGAGCTAACACTCTATATTACGTGAACTCTTGTTGTTTTAATGAGCTAACACTATATTTCGTGAACTCTTGTTGTTTTAATGAGCTAGCACTCTATATTTCGTGAACTCTTGTTGTTTTAATGAGCTAACACTCTATATTTCGTGAACTCTTGTTGTTTTAATGAGCTAACACTCTATATTTCATGAACTCTTGTTGTTTTAATGAGCTAACACTCTATATTTCGTGAACTCTTGTTGTTTTAATGAGCTAACACTCTATATTTCGTGAACTCTTGTTGTTTTAATGAGCTAACACTCTATATTTCGTGAACTCTTGTTGTTTTAATGAGCTAACACTATATTTCGTGAACTCTTGTTGTTTTAATGAGCTAACACTCTATATTTCGTGAACTCTTGTTGTTTTAATGAGCTAACACTATATTTCGTGAACTCTTGTTTTTTTAATGAGCTAGCACTCTATATTTCGTGAACTCTTGTTGTTTTAATGAGCTAGCACTCTATATTTCGTGAACTCTTGTTGTTTTAATGAGCTAACACTCTATATTTCGTGAACTCTTGTTGTTTTAATGAGCTAACACTCTATATTTCGTGAACTCTTGTTGTTTTAATGAGCTAACACTCTATATTTCGTGAACTCTTGTTGTTTTAATGAGCTAACACTCTATATTTCGTGAACTCTTGTTGTTTTAATGAGCTAACACTCTATATTTCGTGAACTCTTGTTGTTTTAATGAGCTAACACTCTATATTTCGTGAACTCTTGTTGTTTTAATGAGCTAACACTCTATATTTCGTGAACTCTTGTTGTTTTAATGAGCTAACACTATATTTCGTGAACTCTTGTTGTTTTAATGAGCTAACACTCTATATTTCGTGAACTCTTGTTGTTTTAATGAGCTAACACTATATTTCGTGAACTCTTGTTGTTTTAATGAGCTAGCACTCTATATTTCGTGATTTCTTGTTGTTTTAATGAGCTAGCACTCTATATTTCGTGAACTCTTGTTGTTTTAATGAGCTAACACTATATTTCGTGAACTCTTGTTGATTTAATGAGCTAGCACTCTATATTTCGTGAACTCTTGTTGTTTTAATGAGCTAGCACTCTATTTCGTGAACTCTTGTTGTTTTAATGAGCTAGCACTCTATATTTCATGAACTCTTGTTGTTTTAATGAGCTAACACTCTATATTTCGTGAACTCTTGGTGTTTTGATGAGCTAACACTCTATATTTTGTGAACTCTTGTTGTTTTAATGAGCTAACACTATTTCGTGAACTCTTGTTGTTTTAATGAGCTAACACTCTATATTTCGTGAACTCTTGTTGTTTTAATGAGCTAACACTATATTTCGTGAACTCTTGTTGTTTTAATGAGCTAACACTCTATATTTCGTGAACTCTTGTTGTTTTAATGAGCTAACACTATATTTCGTGAACTCTTGTTTTTTTAATGAGCTAGCACTCTATATTTCGTGAACTCTTGTTGTTTTAATGAGCTAGCACTCTATATTTCGTGAACTCTTGTTGTTTTAATGAGCTAACACTCTATATTTCGTGAACTCTTGTTGTTTTAATGAGCTAACACTCTATATTTCGTGAACTCTTGTTGTTTTAATGAGCTAACACTCTATATTTCGTGAACTCTTGTTGTTTTAATGAGCTAACACTCTATATTTCGTGAACTCTTGTTGTTTTAATGAGCTAACACTCTATATTTCGTGAACTCTTGTTGTTTTAATGAGCTAACACTCTATATTTCGTGAACTCTTGTTGTTTTAATGAGCTAACACTCTATATTTCGTGAACTCTTGTTGTTTTAATGAGCTAACACTATATTTCGTGAACTCTTGTTGTTTTAATGAGCTAACACTCTATATTTCGTGAACTCTTGTTGTTTTAATGAGCTAACACTATATTTCGTGAACTCTTGTTGTTTTAATGAGCTAGCACTCTATATTTCGTGATTTCTTGTTGTTTTAATGAGCTAGCACTCTATATTTCGTGAACTCTTGTTGTTTTAATGAGCTAACACTATATTTCGTGAACTCTTGTTGATTTAATGAGCTAGCACTCTAAATTTCGTGAACTCTTGTTGTTTTAATGAGCTAGCACTCTATTTCGTGAACTCTTGTTGTTTTAATGAGCTAGCACTCTATATATCATGAACTCTTGTTGTTTTAATGAGCTAACACTCTATATTTCGTGAACTCTTGGTGTTTTGATGAGCTAACACTCTATATTTCGTGAACTCTTGTTGTTTTAATGAGCTAACACTCTATATTTCGTGAACTCTTGTTGTTTTAATGAGCTAACAACTCTATATTTCGTGAATTCTTGTTGTTTTAATGAGCTAACACTCTATATTTCGTGAATTCTTGTTGTTTTAATGAGCTAACACTCTATATTTCGTGAACTCTTGTTGTTTTAATGAGCTAACACTCTATATTTCGTGAATTCTTGTTGTTTTAATGAGCTAACACTCTATATTTCGTGAACTCTTGTTGTTTTAATGAGCTAACACTCTATATTTCGTGAACTCTTGTTGTTTTAATGATCTAACACTATATTTCGTGAACTCTTGGTGTTTTAATGAGCTAACACTCTATATTTCGTGAACTCTTGTTTTAATGAGCTAACACTATATTTCGTGAACTCTTGTTGTTTTAATGAGCTAACACTCTATATTTCGTGAACTCTTGTTGTTTTAATGAGCTAACACACTCTATATTTCGTGAACTCTTGTTGTTTTAATGAGCTAACACTCTATATTTCGTGAACTCTTGTTGTTTTAATGATCTAACACTCTATATTTCGTGAACTCTTGGTGTTTTAATGAGCTAACACTCTATATTTCGTGAACTCTTGTTTTAATGAGCTAACACTATATTTCGTGAACTCTTGTTGTTTTAATGAGCTAACACTCTATATTTCGTGAACTCTTGTTGTTTTAATGAGCTAACACTCTATATTTCGTGAACTCTTGTTGTTTTAATGAGCTAACACTCTATATTTCGTGAACTCTTGTTGTTTTAATGAGCTAACACTCTATATTTCGTGAACTCTTGTTGTTTTAATGAGCTAGCACTCTATATTTCGTGAACTCTTGTTGTTTTAATGAGCTAACATTCTATATTTCATGAACTCTTGTTGTTTTAATGAGCTAACACTCTATATTTCGTGAACTCTTGGTGTTTTAATGAGCTAACACTCTATATTTCGTGAACTCTTGTTGTTTTAATGAGCTAACACTCTATATTTCATGAACTCTTGTTATTTTAATGAGCTAACACTCTATATTTCATGAACTCTTGTTATTTTAATGAGCTAACACTCTATATTCCGTGAACTCTTGTTGTTAGTTCACCTGGACCAAAGGTCCAGGTGAACTATTGCCATCACTTGGCGTCCGTCGTCTGTAAACTTTTCACATTTCAAGCTTCTTCTCCGAAACCACTTGGCCGATTGGAACCGAACTTAGCAGGAATGTTCCTTGGATGGTCCTCTACAAAGTTACTGTTTTTCGTTCCAGTCGAATATTCAATATGGCTGCCAGGGCCAATAATATGCTCTGATTGGCTGAAATTTCAAAGATCTTCTTCTCTGAAACTAATGAACTGACTGAACCCAAACTGTAAAGGAATGATCATTGGAATGTCCTTTACCAAGTTACTGTTTTTTATGCCGATCAGAAATCCAAGATGGCCGCCACCGCAGAGCATAGATTAACATTGGACCCTATGGGAAAATATTCAAATGCCTTCTTCTCAGAAACTACAAATATGATTAAAGCCAAACTGTACATGAATGTTCATTAGATGAACCTCTACAAACTTTACGTTTTTTGTTCCGGTATGAAATTCAAAATGGCGGCTACGGCAGGACTTAGTTTAACATTGTACCCTATGGGAAAAATGTTTCAAAACGCTTCTTCTCTGAAACCACTTGGATAATTGAAACCAAACTGCCCAGGAATGATCATTGGAAGGTCCTCTACAAGGTGTGTGTTTTTTATGCCGATCGGAAATCCAAGATGGCCACCACCGCAGGACATAGATTAACATTGGACCCTATGAGAAAATGTTCAAATGCCTTCTTCTCAGAAACTGCAAATATGATTAAAGCCAAACTGTACATGAAAGTTCATTGGATGGTCCTCTACAAACTGTACGTTTTTTGTTCCGATATGAAATTCAAAATGGCGGCTACGGCAGGACTTAGTTTAACATTGGACCCTATGGGAAAAATGTTTCAAAACGCTTCTTCTCTGAAGCCACTTGGATAATTGAAACCAAACTGCCCAGGAATGATCATTGGAAGATCCTCTACAAAGTTTCTGTTTTTTTATGCCGATCGAAAATTCAAGATGGCCGCCACCGCAGGACATAGATTAACATTGGACCCTATGGGAAAATGTTCAAATGCCTTCTTCTCAGAAACTACAAATATGATTAAAGCCAAACTGTACATGAATGTTCATTGGATGGTCCTCTACAACCTTAAGGTTTTTTGTTCCGATATGAAATTCAAAATGGCGGCTACGGCAGGACTTAGTTTAACATTGGACCCTATGGGAAAAGTGTTTCAAAATGCTTCTTCTCTGAAACCACTAGGACAGTTGAAACCAAACTGCCCAGGAATGATCATTGGAAGGTCCTCTACAAAGTTTCTGTTTTTTATGCCGATTGGAAATCCAAGATGGCCGCCACTGCAGGACATAGATTAACATTGGACCCTATGAGAAAATGTTCAAATGCCTTCTTCTCAGAAACTACAAATATGATTAAAGCCAAACTGTACATGAATGTTCATTGGATGGTCCTCTACAAACTTTACGTTTTTTGTTCTGATATGAAATTCAAAATGGCGGCTATGACAGGACTTAATTTAACATTGTACCCTATGGGAAAAATGTTTCAAAATGTTTCTTCTCTGAAACCACTTGGACAGTTGAAACCAAACTGCCCAGGAATGATCATTGGAAGGTCCTCTGTTTTTTATGCCGATCGGAAATCCAAGATGGCTGCCACCACAGGTCATAGTATTAACACAGAACCATATGGGGAAAATACAGAAATATATTCTTCTCTGAAGCTATTGCACTGATTGAACCTAAACTGTGCATCAATCATTGGAAGGTCCTTTACAAACTTTGTGATTTTTATGTTGATCGTAATTCCAAGATGACTACCACTGCAGGACATAGTTTTTACATAGGACCAATTTTTTTTTTTTATTACCAGGTGAACGATACAGGCTCTTGAGAGCCTCTGGTTTTAATGAGCTAGCACTCTATATTTCGTGAACTCTTGTTGTTTTAATGAGCTAGCACTCTATATTTTGTGAACTCTTGGTGTTTTAATGAGCTAACACTCTATATTTCGTGAACTCTTGTTGTTTTAATGAGCTAACACTCTATATTTCGTGAACTCTTGTTGTTTTAATGAGCTAACACTCTATATTTCGTGAACTCTTGTTGTTTTAATGAGCTAACACTCTATATTACGTGAACTCTTGTTGTTTTAATGAGCTAACACTATATTTCGTGAACTCTTGTTGTTTTAATGAGCTAGCACTCTATATTTCGTGAACTCTTGTTGTTTTAATGAGCTAACACTCTATATTTCGTGAACTCTTGTTGTTTTAATGAGCTAGCACTCTATATTTCGTGAACTCTTGTTGTTTTAATGAGCTAACATTCTATATTTCATGAACTCTTGTTGTTTTAATGAGCTAACACTCTATATTTCGTGAACTCTTGGTGTTTTAATGAGCTAACACTCTATATTTCGTGAACTCTTGTTGTTTTAATGAGCTAACACTATATTTCATGAACTCTTGTTGTTTTAATGAGCTAACACTCTATATTTCGTGAACTCTTGTTGTTTTAATGAGCTAACACTCTATATTTCGTGAACTCTTGTTGTTTTAATGAGCTAACACTCTATATTTCGTGAACTCTTGTTGTTTTAATGAGCTAGCACTCTATATTTCGTGAACTCTTGTTGTTTTAATGAGCTAACATTCTATATTTCATGAACTCTTGTTGTTTTAATGAGCTAACACTCTATATTTCGTGAACTCTTGGTGTTTTAATGAGCTAACACTCTATATTTCGTGAACTCTTGTTGTTTTAATGAGCTAACACTCTATATTTCATGAACTCTTGTTATTTTAATGAGCTAACACTCTATATTTCATGAACTCTTGTTATTTTAATGAGCTAACACTCTATATTTCGTGAACTCTTGTTGTTAGTTCACCTGGACCAAAGGTCCAGGTGAACTATTGCCATCACTTGGCGTCCGTCGTCTGTAAACTTTTCACATTTCAAGCTTCTTCTCCGAAACCACTTGGCCGATTGGAACCGAACTTAGCAGGAATGTTCCTTGGATGGTCCTCTACAAAGTTACTGTTTTTCGTTCCAGTCGAATATTCAATATGGCTGCCAGGGCCAATAATATGCTCTGATTGGCTGAAATTTCAAAGATCTTCTTCTCTGAAACTAATGAACTGACTGAACCCAAACTGTAAAGGAATGATCATTGGAATGTCCTTTACCAAGTTACTGTTTTTTATGCCGATCAGAAATCCAAGATGGCCGCCACCGCAGAGCATAGATTAACATTGGACCCTATGGGAAAATATTCAAATGCCTTCTTCTCAGAAACTACAAATATGATTAAAGCCAAACTGTACATGAATGTTCATTAGATGAACCTCTACAAACTTTACGTTTTTTGTTCCGGTATGAAATTCAAAATGGCGGCTACGGCAGGACTTAGTTTAACATTGGACCCTATGGGAAAAATGTTTCAAAACGCTTCTTCTCTGAAACCACTTGGATAATTGAAACCAAACTGCCCAGGAATGATCATTGGAAGGTCCTCTACAAGGTGTGTGTTTTTTATGCCGATCGGAAATCCAAGATGGCCACCACCGCAGGACATAGATTAACATTGGACCCTATGAGAAAATGTTCAAATGCCTTCTTCTCAGAAACTGCAAATATGATTAAAGCCAAACTGTACATGAAAGTTCATTGGATGGTCCTCTACAAACTGTACGTTTTTTGTTCCGATATGAAATTCAAAATGGCGGCTACGGCAGGACTTAGTTTAACATTGGACCCTATGGGAAAAATGTTTCAAAACGCTTCTTCTCTGAAGCCACTTGGATAATTGAAACCAAACTGCCCAGGAATGATCATTGGAAGATCCTCTACAAATTTTATGTTTTTTATGCCGATCAGAAATCCAAGATGGCCACCACCGCAATACATAGATTAACATTGGACCCTATGTGAAAATGTTCAAATGCCTTCTTCTCAGAAACTACAAATATTATTAAAGCCAAACTGTACATGAATGTTCATTGGATGGTCTTCTACAAATTTTACGTTTTTTGTTCCGATAAGAAATTCAAAATGGCGGCTACGGCAGGACTTAGTTTAACATTGGACCCTATGGGAAAAATGTTTCAAAACGCTTCTTCTCTGAAGCCACTTGGATAATTGAAACCAAACTGCCCAGGAATGATCATTGGAAGATCCTCTACAAAGTTTCTGTTTTTTTATGCCGATCGAAAATTCAAGATGGCCACCACCGCAGGACATAGATTAACATTGGACCCTATGGGAAAATGTTCAAATGCCTTCTTCTCAGAAACTACAAATATGATTAAAGCCAAACTGTACATGAATGTTCATTGGATGGTCCTCTACAACCTTAAGGTTTTTTGTTCCGATAAGAAATTCAAAATGGCGGCTACGGCAGGACTTAGTTTAACATTGGACCCTATGGGAAAAATGTTTCAAAACGCTTCTTCTCTGAAGCCACTTGGATAATTGAAACCAAACTGCCCAGGAATGATCATTGGAAGATCCTCTACAAAGTTTCTGTTTTTTTATGCCGATCGGAAATCCAAGATGGCCGCCACTGCAGGACATAGATTAACATTGGACCCTATGAGAAAATGTTCAAATGCCTTCTTCTCAGAAACTACAAATATGATTAAAGCCAAACTGTACATGAATGTTCATTGGATGGTCCTCTACAAACTTTACGTTTTTTGTTCTGATATGAAATTCAAAATGGCGGCTATGGCAGGACTTAATTTAACATTGTACCCTATGGGAAAAATGTTTCAAAATGTTTCTTCTCTGAAACCACTTGGACAGTTGAAACCAAACTGCCCAGGAATGATCATTGGAAGGTCCTCTGTTTTTTATGCCGATCGGAAATCCAAGATGGCTGCCACCACAGGTCATAGTATTAACACAGAACCATATGGGGAAAATACAGAAATATATTCTTCTCTGAAGCTATTGCACTGATTGAACCTAAACTGTGCATCAATCATTGGAAGGTCCTTTACAAACTTTGTGCTTTTTATGTTGATCGTAATTCCAAGATGACTACCACTGCAGGACATAGTTTTTACATAGGACCAATTTTTTTTTTTTATTACCAGGTGAACGATACAGGCTCTTGAGAGCCTCTGGTTTTAATGAGCTAGCACTCTATATTTCGTGAACTCTTGTTGTTTTAATGAGCTAGCACTCTATATTTCGTGAACTCTTGTTGTTTTAATGAGCTAGCACTCTATATTTTGTGAACTCTTGGTGTTTTAATGAGCTAACACTCTATATTTCGTGAACTCTTGTTGTTTTAATGAGCTAACACTCTATATTTCGTGAACTCTTGTTGTTTTAATGAGCTAACACTCTATATTTCGTGAACTCTTGTTGTTTTAATGAGCTAACACTCTATATTACGTGAACTCTTGTTGTTTTAATGAGCTAACACTATATTTCGTGAACTCTTGTTGTTTTAATGAGCTAGCACTCTATATTTCGTGAACTCTTGTTGTTTTAATGAGCTAACACTCTATATTTCGTGAACTCTTGTTGTTTTAATGAGCTAACACTCTATATTTCATGAACTCTTGTTGTTTTAATGAGCTAACACTCTATATTTCGTGAACTCTTGTTGTTTTAATGAGCTAACACTCTATATTTCGTGAACTCTTGTTGTTTTAATGAGCTAACACTCTATATTTCGTGAACTCTTGTTGTTTTAATGAGCTAACACTATATTTCGTGAACTCTTGTTGTTTTAATGAGCTAACACTATTTCGTGAACTCTTGTTGTTTTAATGAGCTAACACTCTATATTTCGTGAACTCTTGTTGTTTTAATGAGCTAACACTATATTTCGTGAACTCTTGTTGTTTTAATGAGCTAACACTCTATATTTCGTGAACTCTTGTTGTTTTAATGAGCTAACACTATATTTCGTGAACTCTTGTTTTTTTAATGAGCTAGCACTCTATATTTCGTGAACTCTTGTTGTTTTAATGAGCTAGCACTCTATATTTCGTGAACTCTTGTTGTTTTAATGAGCTAACACTCTATATTTCGTGAACTCTTGTTGTTTTAATGAGCTAACACTCTATATTTCGTGAACTCTTGTTGTTTTAATGAGCTAACACTCTATATTTCGTGAACTCTTGTTGTTTTAATGAGCTAACACTCTATATTTCGTGAACTCTTGTTGTTTTAATGAGCTAACACTCTATATTTCGTGAACTCTTGTTGTTTTAATGAGCTAACACTCTATATTTCGTGAACTCTTGTTGTTTTAATGAGCTAACACTCTATATTTCGTGAACTCTTGTTGTTTTAATGAGCTAACACTATATTTCGTGAACTCTTGTTGTTTTAATGAGCTAACACTCTATATTTCGTGAACTCTTGTTGTTTTAATGAGCTAACACTATATTTCGTGAACTCTTGTTGTTTTAATGAGCTAGCACTCTATATTTCGTGATTTCTTGTTGTTTTAATGAGCTAGCACTCTATATTTCGTGAACTCTTGTTGTTTTAATGAGCTAACACTATATTTCGTGAACTCTTGTTGATTTAATGAGCTAACACTCTATATTTCGTGAACTCTTGTTGTTTTAATGAGCTAGCACTCTATTTCGTGAACTCTTGTTGTTTTAATGAGCTAGCACTCTATATTTCATGAACTCTTGTTGTTTTAATGAGCTAACACTCTATATTTCGTGAACTCTTGGTGTTTTGATGAGCTAACACTCTATATTTCGTGAACTCTTGTTGTTTTAATGAGCTAACACTATTTCGTGAACTCTTGTTGTTTTAATGAGCTAACACTCTATATTTCGTGAACTCTTGTTGTTTTAATGAGCTAACACTATATTTCGTGAACTCTTGTTGTTTTAATGAGCTAACACTCTATATTTCGTGAACTCTTGTTGTTTTAATGAGCTAACACTATATTTCGTGAACTCTTGTTTTTTTAATGAGCTAGCACTCTATATTTCGTGAACTCTTGTTGTTTTAATGAGCTAGCACTCTATATTTCGTGAACTCTTGTTGTTTTAATGAGCTAACACTCTATATTTCGTGAACTCTTGTTGTTTTAATGAGCTAACACTCTATATTTCGTGAACTCTTGTTGTTTTAATGAGCTAACACTCTATATTTCGTGAACTCTTGTTGTTTTAATGAGCTAACACTCTATATTTCGTGAACTCTTGTTGTTTTAATGAGCTAACACTCTATATTTCGTGAACTCTTGTTGTTTTAATGAGCTAACACTCTATATTTCGTGAACTCTTGTTGTTTTAATGAGCTAACACTCTATATTTCGTGAACTCTTGTTGTTTTAATGAGCTAACACTATATTTCGTGAACTCTTGTTGTTTTAATGAGCTAACACTCTATATTTCGTGAACTCTTGTTGTTTTAATGAGCTAACACTATATTTCGTGAACTCTTGTTGTTTTAATGAGCTAGCACTCTATATTTCGTGATTTCTTGTTGTTTTAATGAGCTAGCACTCTATATTTCGTGAACTCTTGTTGTTTTAATGAGCTAACACTATATTTCGTGAACTCTTGTTGATTTAATGAGCTAGCACTCTAAATTTCGTGAACTCTTGTTGTTTTAATGAGCTAGCACTCTATTTCGTGAACTCTTGTTGTTTTAATGAGCTAGCACTCTATATTTCATGAACTCTTGTTGTTTTAATGAGCTAACACTCTATATTTCGTGAACTCTTGGTGTTTTGATGAGCTAACACTCTATATTTCGTGAACTCTTGTTGTTTTAATGAGCTAACACTCTATATTTCGTGAACTCTTGTTGTTTTAATGAGCTAACAACTCTATATTTCGTGAATTCTTGTTGTTTTAATGAGCTAACACTCTATATTTCGTGAATTCTTGTTGTTTTAATGAGCTAACACTCTATATTTCGTGAACTCTTGTTGTTTTAATGAGCTAACACTCTATATTTCGTGAATTCTTGTTGTTTTAATGAGCTAACACTCTATATTTCGTGAACTCTTGTTGTTTTAATGAGCTAACACTCTATATTTCGTGAACTCTTGTTGTTTTAATGATCTAACACTATATTTCGTGAACTCTTGGTGTTTTAATGAGCTAACACTCTATATTTCGTGAACTCTTGTTTTAATGAGCTAACACTATATTTCGTGAACTCTTGTTGTTTTAATGAGCTAACACTCTATATTTCGTGAACTCTTGTTGTTTTAATGAGCTAACACACTCTATATTTCGTGAACTCTTGTTGTTTTAATGAGCTAACACTCTATATTTCGTGAACTCTTGTTGTTTTAATGATCTAACACTCTATATTTCGTGAACTCTTGGTGTTTTAATGAGCTAACACTCTATATTTCGTGAACTCTTGTTTTAATGAGCTAACACTATATTTCGTGAACTCTTGTTGTTTTAATGAGCTAACACTCTATATTTCGTGAACTCTTGTTGTTTTAATGAGCTAACACTCTATATTTCGTGAACTCTTGTTGTTTTAATGAGCTAACACTCTATATTTCGTGAACTCTTGTTGTTTTAATGAGCTAACACTCTATATTTCGTGAACTCTTGTTGTTTTAATGAGCTAGCACTCTATATTTCGTGAACTCTTGTTGTTTTAATGAGCTAACACTCTATATTTCATGAACTCTTGTTGTTTTAATGAGCTAACACTCTATATTTCGTGAACTCTTGGTGTTTTAATGAGCTAACACTCTATATTTCGTGAACTCTTGTTGTTTTAATGAGCTAACACTCTATATTTCATGAACTCTTGTTATTTTAATGAGCTAACACTCTATATTTCATGAACTCTTGTTATTTTAATGAGCTAACACTCTATATTTCGTGAACTCTTGTTGTTAGTTCACCTGGACCAAAGGTCCAGGTGAACTATTGCCATCACTTGGCGTCCGTCGTCTGTAAACTTTTCACATTTCAAGCTTCTTCTCCGAAACCACTTGGCCGATTGGAACCGAACTTAGCAGGAATGTTCCTTGGATGGTCCTCTACAAAGTTACTGTTTTTCGTTCCAGTCGAATATTCAATATGGCTGCCAGGGCCAATAATATGCTCTGATTGGCTGAAATTTCAAAGATCTTCTTCTCTGAAACTAATGAACTGACTGAACCCAAACTGTAAAGGAATGATCATTGGAATGTCCTTTACCAAGTTACTGTTTTTTATGCCGATCAGAAATCCAAGATGGCCGCCACCGCAGAGCATAGATTAACATTGGACCCTATGGGAAAATATTCAAATGCCTTCTTCTCAGAAACTACAAATATGATTAAAGCCAAACTGTACATGAATGTTCATTAGATGAACCTCTACAAACTTTACGTTTTTTGTTCCGGTATGAAATTCAAAATGGCGGCTACGGCAGGACTTAGTTTAACATTGTACCCTATGGGAAAAATGTTTCAAAACGCTTCTTCTCTGAAACCACTTGGATAATTGAAACCAAACTGCCCAGGAATGATCATTGGAAGGTCCTCTACAAGGTGTGTGTTTTTTATGCCGATCGGAAATCCAAGATGGCCACCACCGCAGGACATAGATTAACATTGGACCCTATGAGAAAATGTTCAAATGCCTTCTTCTCAGAAACTGCAAATATGATTAAAGCCAAACTGTACATGAAAGTTCATTGGATGGTCCTCTACAAACTGTACGTTTTTTGTTCCGATATGAAATTCAAAATGGCGGCTACGGCAGGACTTAGTTTAACATTGGACCCTATGGGAAAAATGTTTCAAAACGCTTCTTCTCTGAAGCCACTTGGATAATTGAAACCAAACTGCCCAGGAATGATCATTGGAAGATCCTCTACAAAGTTTCTGTTTTTTTATGCCGATCGAAAATTCAAGATGGCCGCCACCGCAGGACATAGATTAACATTGGACCCTATGGGAAAATGTTCAAATGCCTTCTTCTCAGAAACTACAAATATGATTAAAGCCAAACTGTACATGAATGTTCATTGGATGGTCCTCTACAACCTTAAGGTTTTTTGTTCCGATATGAAATTCAAAATGGCGGCTACGGCAGGACTTAGTTTAACATTGGACCCTATGGGAAAAGTGTTTCAAAATGCTTCTTCTCTGAAACCACTAGGACAGTTGAAACCAAACTGCCCAGGAATGATCATTGGAAGGTCCTCTACAAAGTTTCTGTTTTTTATGCCGATCGGAAATCCAAGATGGCCGCCACTGCAGGACATAGATTAACATTGGACCCTATGAGAAAATGTTCAAATGCCTTCTTCTCAGAAACTACAAATATGATTAAAGCCAAACTGTACATGAATGTTCATTGGATGGTCCTCTACAAACTTTACGTTTTTTGTTCTGATATGAAATTCAAAATGGCGGCTATGGCAGGACTTAATTTAACATTGTACCCTATGGGAAAAATGTTTCAAAATGTTTCTTCTCTGAAACCACTTGGACAGTTGAAACCAAACTGCCCAGGAATGATCATTGGAAGGTCCTCTGTTTTTTATGCCGATCGGAAATCCAAGATGGCTGCCACCACAGGTCATAGTATTAACACAGAACCATATCGGGAAAATACAGAAATATATTCTTCTCTGAAGCTATTGCACTGATTGAACCTAAACTGTGCATCAATCATTGGAAGGTCCTTTACAAACTTTGTGCTTTTTATGTTGATCGTAATTCCAAGATGACTACCACTGCAGGACATAGTTTTTACATAGGACCAATTTTTTTTTTTTTATTACCAGGTGAACGATACAGGCTCTTGAGAGCCTCTGGTTTTAATGAGCTAGCACTCTATATTTCGTGAACTCTTGTTGTTTTAATGAGCTAGCACTCTATATTTTGTGAACTCTTGGTGTTTTAATGAGCTAACACTCTATATTTCGTGAACTCTTGTTGTTTTAATGAGCTAACACTCTATATTTCGTGAACTCTTGTTGTTTTAATGAGCTAACACTCTATATTTCGTGAACTCTTGTTGTTTTAATGAGCTAACACTCTATATTACGTGAACTCTTGTTGTTTTAATGAGCTAACACTATATTTCGTGAACTCTTGTTGTTTTAATGAGCTAGCACTCTATATTTCGTGAACTCTTGTTGTTTTAATGAGCTAACACTCTATATTTCGTGAACTCTTGTTGTTTTAATGAGCTAACACTCTATATTTCGTGAACTCTTGTTGTTTTAATGAGCTAACACTCTATATTTCGTGAACTCTTGTTGTTTTAATGAGCTAACACTCTATATTTCGTGAACTCTTGTTGTTTTAATGAGCTAACACTCTATATTTCGTGAACTCTTGTTGTTTTAATGAGCTAACACTATATTTCGTGAACTCTTGTTTTTTTAATGAGCTAGCACTCTATATTTCGTGAACTCTTGTTGTTTTAATGAGCTAGCACTCTATATTTCGTGAACTCTTGTTGTTTTAATGAGCTAACACTCTATATTTCGTGAACTCTTGTTGTTTTAATGAGCTAACACTCTATATTTCGTGAACTCTTGTTGTTTTAATGAGCTAACACTCTATATTTCGTGAACTCTTGTTGTTTTAATGAGCTAACACTCTATATTTCGTGAACTCTTGTTGTTTTAATGAGCTAACACTCTATATTTCGTGAACTCTTGTTGTTTTAATGAGCTAACACTCTATATTTCGTGAACTCTTGTTGTTTTAATGAGCTAACACTCTATATTTCGTGAACTCTTGTTGTTTTAATGAGCTAACACTATATTTCGTGAACTCTTGTTGTTTTAATGAGCTAACACTCTATATTTCGTGAACTCTTGTTGTTTTAATGAGCTAACACTATATTTCGTGAACTCTTGTTGTTTTAATGAGCTAGCACTCTATATTTCGTGATTTCTTGTTGTTTTAATGAGCTAGCACTCTATATTTCGTGAACTCTTGTTGTTTTAATGAGCTAACACTCTATATTTCGTGAACTCTTGTTGTTTTAATGAGCTAACACTATATTTCGTGAACTCTTGTTGTTTTAATGAGCTAACACTATTTCGTGAACTCTTGTTGTTTTAATGAGCTAACACTCTATATTTCGTGAACTCTTGTTGTTTTAATGAGCTAACACTCTATATTTCGTGAATTCTTGTTGTTTTAATGAGCTAACACTCTATATTTCATGAATTCTTGTTGTTTTAATGAGCTAACACTCTATATTTCGTGAACTCTTGTTGTTTTAATGAGCTAACACTCTATATTTCGTGAACTCTTGTTTTAATGAGCTAACACTATATTTCGTGAACTCTTGTTGTTTTAATGAGCTAACACTCTATATTTCGTGAACTCTTGTTGTTTTAATGAGCTAACACTCTATATTTCGTGAACTCTTGTTGTTTTAATGAGCTAACACTCTATATTTCGTGAACTCTTGTTGTTTTAATGATCTAACACTCTATATTTCGTGAACTCTTGGTGTTTTAATGAGCTAACACTCTATATTTCGTGAACTCTTGTTTTAATGAGCTAACACTATATTTCGTGAACTCTTGTTGTTTTAATGAGCTAACACTCTATATTTCGTGAACTCTTGTTGTTTTAATGAGCTAACACTCTATATTTCGTGAACTCTTGTTGTTTTAATGAGCTAACACTCTATATTTCGTGAACTCTTGTTGTTTTAATGAGCTAACACTCTATATTTCGTGAACTCTTGTTGTTTTAATGAGCTAGCACTCTATATTTCGTGAACTCTTGTTGTTTTAATGAGCTAACATTCTATATTTCATGAACTCTTGTTGTTTTAATGAGCTAACACTCTATATTTCGTGAACTCTTGGTGTTTTAATGAGCTAACACTCTATATTTCGTGAACTCTTGTTGTTTTAATGAGCTAACACTCTATATTTCATGAACTCTTGTTGTTTTAATGAGCTAACACTCTATATTTCGTGAACTCTTGTTGTTTTAATGAGCTAACACTCTATATTTCGTGAACTCTTGTTGTTTTAATGAGCTAACACTCTATATTTCGTGAACTCTTGTTGTTTTAATGAGCTAACACTCTATATTTCGTGAACTCTTGTTGTTTTAATGAGCTAACACTCTATATTTCGTGAACTCTTGTTGTTTTAATGAGCTAACACTCTATATTTCATGAACTCTTGTTGTTTTAATGAGCTAACACTCTATATTTCGTGAACTCTTGTTGTTTTAATGAGCTAACACTCTATATTTCGTGAACTCTTGTTGTTTTAATGAGCTAACACTCTATATTTCGTGAACTCTTGTTGTTTTAATGAGCTAGCACTCTATATTTCGTGAACTCTTGTTGTTTTAATGAGCTAACATTCTATATTTCATGAACTCTTGTTGTTTTAATGAGCTAACACTCTATATTTCGTGAACTCTTGGTGTTTTAATGAGCTAACACTCTATATTTCGTGAACTCTTGTTGTTTTAATGAGCTAACACTCTATATTTCATGAACTCTTGTTATTTTAATGAGCTAACACTCTATATTTCATGAACTCTTGTTATTTTAATGAGCTAACACTCTATATTTCGTGAACTCTTGTTGTTAGTTCACCTGGACCAAAGGTCCAGGTGAACTATTGCCATCACTTGGCGTCCGTCGTCTGTAAACTTTTCACATTTCAAGCTTCTTCTCCGAAACCACTTGGCCGATTGGAACCGAACTTAGCAGGAATGTTCCTTGGATGGTCCTCTAAAAAGTTACTGTTTTTCGTTCCAGTCGAATATTCAATATGGCTGCCAGGGCCAATAATATGCTCTGATTGGCTGAAATTTCAAAGATCTTCTTCTCTGAAACTAATGAACTGACTGAACCCAAACTGTAAAGGAATGATCATTGGAATGTCCTTTACCAAGTTACTGTTTTTTATGCCGATCAGAAATCCAAGATGGCCGCCACCGCAGAGCATAGATTAACATTGGACCCTATGGGAAAATATTCAAATGCCTTCTTCTCAGAAACTACAAATATGATTAAAGCCAAACTGTACATGAATGTTCATTAGATGAACCTCTACAAACTTTACGTTTTTTGTTCCGGTATGAAATTCAAAATGGCGGCTACGGCAGGACTTAGTTTAACATTGGACCCTATGGGAAAAATGTTTCAAAACGCTTCTTCTCTGAAACCACTTGGATAATTGAAACCAAACTGCCCAGGAATGATCATTGGAAGGTCCTCTACAAGGTGTGTGTTTTTTATGCCGATCGGAAATCCAAGATGGCCACCACCGCAGGACATAGATTAACATTGGACCCTATGAGAAAATGTTCAAATGCCTTCTTCTCAGAAACTGCAAATATGATTAAAGCCAAACTGTACATGAAAGTTCATTGGATGGTCCTCTACAAACTGTACGTTTTTTGTTCCGATATGAAATTCAAAATGGCGGCTACGGCAGGACTTAGTTTAACATTGGACCCTATGGGAAAAATGTTTCAAAACGCTTCTTCTCTGAAGCCACTTGGATAATTGAAACCAAACTGCCCAGGAATGATCATTGGAAGGTCCTCTACAAATTTTATGTTTTTTATGCCGATCAGAAATCCAAGATGGCCACCACCGCAATACATAGATTAACATTGGACCCTATGTGAAAATGTTCAAATGCCTTCTTCTCAGAAACTACAAATATTATTAAAGCCAAACTGTACATGAATGTTCATTGGATGGTCTTCTACAAATTTTACGTTTTTTGTTCCGATAAGAAATTCAAAATGGCGGCTACGGCAGGACTTAGTTTAACATTGGACCCTATGGGAAAAATGTTTCAAAACGCTTCTTCTCTGAAGCCACTTGGATAATTGAAACCAAACTGCCCAGGAATGATCATTGGAAGATCCTCTACAAAGTTTCTGTTTTTTTATGCCGATCGAAAATTCAAGATGGCCACCACCGCAGGACATAGATTAACATTGGACCCTATGGGAAAATGTTCAAATGCCTTCTTCTCAGAAACTACAAATATGATTAAAGCCAAACTGTACATGAATGTTCATTGGATGGTCCTCTACAACCTTAAGGTTTTTTGTTCCGATAAGAAATTCAAAATGGCGGCTACGGCAGGACTTAGTTTAACATTGGACCCTATGGGAAAAATGTTTCAAAACGCTTCTTCTCTGAAGCCACTTGGATAATTGAAACCAAACTGCCCAGGAATGATCATTGGAAGATCCTCTACAAAGTTTCTGTTTTTTTATGCCGATCGGAAATCCAAGATGGCCGCCACTGCAGGACATAGATTAACATTGGACCCTATGAGAAAATGTTCAAATGCCTTCTTCTCAGAAACTACAAATATGATTAAAGCCAAACTGTACATGAATGTTCATTGGATGGTCCTCTACAAACTTTACGTTTTTTGTTCTGATATGAAATTCAAAATGGCGGCTATGGCAGGACTTAATTTAACATTGTACCCTATGGGAAAAATGTTTCAAAATGTTTCTTCTCTGAAACCACTTGGACAGTTGAAACCAAACTGCCCAGGAATGATCATTGGAAGGTCCTCTGTTTTTTATGCCGATCGGAAATCCAAGATGGCTGCCACCACAGGTCATAGTATTAACACAGAACCATATGGGGAAAATACAGAAATATATTCTTCTCTGAAGCTATTGCACTGATTGAACCTAAACTGTGCATCAATCATTGGAAGGTCCTTTACAAACTTTGTGCTTTTTATGTTGATCGTAATTCCAAGATGACTACCACTGCAGGACATAGTTTTTACATAGGACCAATTTTTTTTTTTTATTACCAGGTGAACGATACAGGCTCTTGAGAGCCTCTGGTTTTAATGAGCTAGCACTCTATATTTCGTGAACTCTTGTTGTTTTAATGAGCTAGCACTCTATATTTCGTGAACTCTTGTTGTTTTAATGAGCTAACACTCTATATTTTGTGAACTCTTGGTGTTTTAATGAGCTAACACTCTATATTTCGTGAACTCTTGTTGTTTTAATGAGCTAACACTCTATATTTCGTGAACTCTTGTTGTTTTAATGAGCTAACACTCTATATTTCGTGAACTCTTGTTGTTTTAATGAGCTAACACTCTATATTACGTGAACTCTTGTTGTTTTAATGAGCTAACACTATATTTCGTGAACTCTTGTTGTTTTAATGAGCTAGCACTCTATATTTCGTGAACTCTTGTTGTTTTAATGAGCTAACACTCTATATTTCGTGAACTCTTGTTGTTTTAATGAGCTAACACTCTATATTTCATGAACTCTTGTTGTTTTAATGAGCTAACACTCTATATTTCGTGAACTCTTGTTGTTTTAATGAGCTAACACTCTATATTTCGTGAACTCTTGTTGTTTTAATGAGCTAACACTCTATATTTCGTGAACTCTTGTTGTTTTAATGAGCTAACACTATATTTCGTGAACTCTTGTTGTTTTAATGAGCTAACACTATTTCGTGAACTCTTGTTGTTTTAATGAGCTAACACTCTATATTTCGTGAACTCTTGTTGTTTTAATGAGCTAACACTATATTTCGTGAACTCTTGTTGTTTTAATGAGCTAACACTCTATATTTCGTGAACTCTTGTTGTTTTAATGAGCTAACACTATATTTCGTGAACTCTTGTTTTTTTAATGAGCTAGCACTCTATATTTCGTGAACTCTTGTTGTTTTAATGAGCTAGCACTCTATATTTCGTGAACTCTTGTTGTTTTAATGAGCTAACACTCTATATTTCGTGAACTCTTGTTGTTTTAATGAGCTAACACTCTATATTTCGTGAACTCTTGTTGTTTTAATGAGCTAACACTCTATATTTCGTGAACTCTTGTTGTTTTAATGAGCTAACACTCTATATTTCGTGAACTCTTGTTGTTTTAATGAGCTAACACTCTATATTTCGTGAACTCTTGTTGTTTTAATGAGCTAACACTCTATATTTCGTGAACTCTTGTTGTTTTAATGAGCTAACACTCTATATTTCGTGAACTCTTGTTGTTTTAATGAGCTAACACTATATTTCGTGAACTCTTGTTGTTTTAATGAGCTAACACTCTATATTTCGTGAACTCTTGTTGTTTTAATGAGCTAACACTATATTTCGTGAACTCTTGTTGTTTTAATGAGCTAGCACTCTATATTTCGTGATTTCTTGTTGTTTTAATGAGCTAGCACTCTATATTTCGTGAACTCTTGTTGTTTTAATGAGCTAACACTATATTTCGTGAACTCTTGTTGATTTAATGAGCTAGCACTCTATATTTCGTGAACTCTTGTTGTTTTAATGAGCTAGCACTCTATTTCGTGAACTCTTGTTGTTTTAATGAGCTAGCACTCTATATTTCATGAACTCTTGTTGTTTTAATGAGCTAACACTCTATATTTCGTGAACTCTTGGTGTTTTGATGAGCTAACACTCTATATTTCGTGAACTCTTGTTGTTTTAATGAGCTAACACTATTTCGTGAACTCTTGTTGTTTTAATGAGCTAACACTCTATATTTCGTGAACTCTTGTTGTTTTAATGAGCTAACACTATATTTCGTGAACTCTTGTTGTTTTAATGAGCTAACACTCTATATTTCGTGAACTCTTGTTGTTTTAATGAGCTAACACTATATTTCGTGAACTCTTGTTTTTTTAATGAGCTAGCACTCTATATTTCGTGAACTCTTGTTGTTTTAATGAGCTAGCACTCTATATTTCGTGAACTCTTGTTGTTTTAATGAGCTAACACTCTATATTTCGTGAACTCTTGTTGTTTTAATGAGCTAACACTCTATATTTCGTGAACTCTTGTTGTTTTAATGAGCTAACACTCTATATTTCGTGAACTCTTGTTGTTTTAATGAGCTAACACTCTATATTTCGTGAACTCTTGTTGTTTTAATGAGCTAACACTCTATATTTCGTGAACTCTTGTTGTTTTAATGAGCTAACACTCTATATTTCGTGAACTCTTGTTGTTTTAATGAGCTAACACTCTATATTTCGTGAACTCTTGTTGTTTTAATGAGCTAACACTATATTTCGTGAACTCTTGTTGTTTTAATGAGCTAACACTCTATATTTCGTGAACTCTTGTTGTTTTAATGAGCTAACACTATATTTCGTGAACTCTTGTTGTTTTAATGAGCTAGCACTCTATATTTCGTGATTTCTTGTTGTTTTAATGAGCTAGCACTCTATATTTCGTGAACTCTTGTTGTTTTAATGAGCTAACACTATATTTCGTGAACTCTTGTTGATTTAATGAGCTAGCACTCTAAATTTCGTGAACTCTTGTTGTTTTAATGAGCTAGCACTCTATTTCGTGAACTCTTGTTGTTTTAATGAGCTAGCACTCTATATTTCATGAACTCTTGTTGTTTTAATGAGCTAACACTCTATATTTCGTGAACTCTTGGTGTTTTGATGAGCTAACACTCTATATTTCGTGAACTCTTGTTGTTTTAATGAGCTAACACTCTATATTTCGTGAACTCTTGTTGTTTTAATGAGCTAACAACTCTATATTTCGTGAATTCTTGTTGTTTTAATGAGCTAACACTCTATATTTCGTGAATTCTTGTTGTTTTAATGAGCTAACACTCTATATTTCGTGAACTCTTGTTGTTTTAATGAGCTAACACTCTATATTTCGTGAATTCTTGTTGTTTTAATGAGCTAACACTCTATATTTCGTGAACTCTTGTTGTTTTAATGAGCTAACACTCTATATTTCGTGAACTCTTGTTGTTTTAATGATCTAACACTATATTTCGTGAACTCTTGGTGTTTTAATGAGCTAACACTCTATATTTCGTGAACTCTTGTTTTAATGAGCTAACACTATATTTCGTGAACTCTTGTTGTTTTAATGAGCTAACACTCTATATTTCGTGAACTCTTGTTGTTTTAATGAGCTAACACACTCTATATTTCGTGAACTCTTGTTGTTTTAATGAGCTAACACTCTATATTTCGTGAACTCTTGTTGTTTTAATGATCTAACACTCTATATTTCGTGAACTCTTGGTGTTTTAATGAGCTAACACTCTATATTTCGTGAACTCTTGTTTTAATGAGCTAACACTATATTTCGTGAACTCTTGTTGTTTTAATGAGCTAACACTCTATATTTCGTGAACTCTTGTTGTTTTAATGAGCTAACACTCTATATTTCGTGAACTCTTGTTGTTTTAATGAGCTAACACTCTATATTTCGTGAACTCTTGTTGTTTTAATGAGCTAACACTCTATATTTCGTGAACTCTTGTTGTTTTAATGAGCTAGCACTCTATATTTCGTGAACTCTTGTTGTTTTAATGAGCTAACATTCTATATTTCATGAACTCTTGTTGTTTTAATGAGCTAACACTCTATATTTCGTGAACTCTTGGTGTTTTAATGAGCTAACACTCTATATTTCATGAACTCTTGTTGTTTTAATGAGCTAACACTCTATATTTCATGAACTCTTGTTATTTTAATGAGCTAACACTCTATATTTCATGAACTCTTGTTATTTTAATGAGCTAACACTCTATATTTCGTGAACTCTTGTTGTTAGTTCACTTGGACCAAAGGTCCAGGTGAACTATTGCCATCACTTGGCGTCCGTCGTCTGTAAACTTTTCACATTTCAAGCTTCTTCTCCGAAACCACTTGGCCGATTGGAACCGAACTTAGCAGGAATGTTCCTTGGATGGTCCTCTACAAAGTTACTGTTTTTCGTTCCAGTCGAATATTCAATATGGCTGCCAGGGCCAATAATATGCTCTGATTGGCTGAAATTTCAAAGATCTTCTTCTCTGAAACTAATGAACTGACTGAACCCAAACTGTAAAGGAATGATCATTGGAATGTCCTTTACCAAGTTACTGTTTTTTATGCCGATCAGAAATCCAAGATGGCCGCCACCGCAGAGCATAGATTAACATTGGACCCTATGGGAAAATATTCAAATGCCTTCTTCTCAGAAACTACAAATATGATTAAAGCCAAACTGTACATGAATGTTCATTAGATGAACCTCTACAAACTTTACGTTTTTTGTTCCGGTATGAAATTCAAAATGGCGGCTACGGCAGGACTTAGTTTAACATTGTACCCTATGGGAAAAATATTTCAAAACGCTTCTTCTCTGAAACCACTTGGATAATTGAAACCAAACTGCCCAGGAATGATCATTGGAAGGTCCTCTACAAGGTGTGTGTTTTTTATGCCGATCGGAAATCCAAGATGGCCACCACCGCAGGACATAGATTAACATTGGACCCTATGAGAAAATGTTCAAATGCCTTCTTCTCAGAAACTGCAAATATGATTAAAGCCAAACTGTACATGAAAGTTCATTGGATGGTCCTCTACAAACTGTACGTTTTTTGTTCCGATATGAAATTCAAAATGGCGGCTACGGCAGGACTTAGTTTAACATTGGACCCTATGGGAAAAATGTTTCAAAACGCTTCTTCTCTGAAGCCACTTGGATAATTGAAACCAAACTGCCCAGGAATGATCATTGGAAGATCCTCTACAAAGTTTCTGTTTTTTTATGCCGATCGAAAATTCAAGATGGCCGCCACCGCAGGACATAGATTAACATTGGACCCTATGGGAAAATGTTCAAATGCCTTCTTCTCAGAAACTACAAATATGATTAAAGCCAAACTGTACATGAATGTTCATTGGATGGTCCTCTACAACCTTAAGGTTTTTTGTTCCGATATGAAATTCAAAATGGCGGCTACGGCAGGACTTAGTTTAACATTGGACCCTATGGGAAAAGTGTTTCAAAATGCTTCTTCTCTGAAACCACTAGGACAGTTGAAACCAAACTGCCCAGGAATGATCATTGGAAGGTCCTCTACAAAGTTTCTGTTTTTTATGCCGATCGGAAATCCAAGATGGCCGCCACTGCAGGACATAGATTAACATTGGACCCTATGAGAAAATGTTCAAATGCCTTCTTCTCAGAAACTACAAATATGATTAAAGCCAAACTGTACATGAATGTTCATTGGATGGTCCTCTACAAACTTTACGTTTTTTGTTCTGATATGAAATTCAAAATGGCGGCTATGGCAGGACTTAATTTAACATTGTACCCTATGGGAAAAATGTTTCAAAATGTTTCTTCTCTGAAACCACTTGGACAGTTGAAACCAAACTGCCCAGGAATGATCATTGGAAGGTCCTCTGTTTTTTATGCCGATCGGAAATCCAAGATGGCTGCCACCACAGGTCATAGTATTAACACAGAACCATATGGGGAAAATACAGAAATATATTCTTCTCTGAAGCTATTGCACTGATTGAACCTAAACTGTGCATCAATCATTGGAAGGTCCTTTACAAACTTTGTGCTTTTTATGTTGATCGTAATTCCAAGATGACTACCACTGCAGGACATAGTTTTTACATAGGACCAATTTTTTTTTTTTATTACCAGGTGAACGATACAGGCTCTTGAGAGCCTCTGGTTTTAATGAGCTAGCACTCTATATTTCGTGAACTCTTGTTGTTTTAATGAGCTAGCACTCTATATTTTGTGAACTCTTGGTGTTTTAATGAGCTAACACTCTATATTTCGTGAACTCTTGTTGTTTTAATGAGCTAACACTCTATATTTCGTGAACTCTTGTTGTTTTAATGAGCTAACACTCTATATTTCGTGAACTCTTGTTGTTTTAATGAGCTAACACTCTATATTACGTGAACTCTTGTTGTTTTAATGAGCTAACACTATATTTCGTGAACTCTTGTTGTTTTAATGAGCTAGCACTCTATATTTCGTGAACTCTTGTTGTTTTAATGAGCTAACACTCTATATTTCGTGAACTCTTGTTGTTTTAATGAGCTAACACTCTATATTTCGTGAACTCTTGTTGTTTTAATGAGCTAACACTATATTTCGTGAACTCTTGTTGTTTTAATGAGCTAACACTCTATATTTCGTGAACTCTTGTTGTTTTAATGAGCTAACACTCTATATTTCGTGAACTCTTGTTGTTTTAATGAGCTAACACTATATTTCGTGAACTCTTGTTTTTTTAATGAGCTAGCACTCTATATTTCGTGAACTCTTGTTGTTTTAATGAGCTAGCACTCTATATTTCGTGAACTCTTGTTGTTTTAATGAGCTAACACTCTATATTTCGTGAACTCTTGTTGTTTTAATGAGCTAACACTCTATATTTCGTGAACTCTTGTTGTTTTAATGAGCTAACACTCTATATTTCGTGAACTCTTGTTGTTTTAATGAGCTAACACTCTATATTTCGTGAACTCTTGTTGTTTTAATGAGCTAACACTCTATATTTCGTGAACTCTTGTTGTTTTAATGAGCTAACACTCTATATTTCGTGAACTCTTGTTGTTTTAATGAGCTAACACTCTATATTTCGTGAACTCTTGTTGTTTTAATGAGCTAACACTATATTTCGTGAACTCTTGTTGTTTTAATGAGCTAACACTCTATATTTCGTGAACTCTTGTTGTTTTAATGAGCTAACACTATATTTCGTGAACTCTTGTTGTTTTAATGAGCTAGCACTCTATATTTCGTGATTTCTTGTTGTTTTAATGAGCTAGCACTCTATATTTCGTGAACTCTTGTTGTTTTAATGAGCTAACACTCTATATTTCGTGAACTCTTGTTGTTTTAATGAGCTAACACTATATTTCGTGAACTCTTGTTGTTTTAATGAGCTAACACTATTTCGTGAACTCTTGTTGTTTTAATGAGCTAACACTCTATATTTCGTGAACTCTTGTTGTTTTAATGAGCTAACACTCTATATTTCGTGAATTCTTGTTGTTTTAATGAGCTAACACTCTATATTTCATGAATTCTTGTTGTTTTAATGAGCTAACACTCTATATTTCGTGAACTCTTGTTGTTTTAATGAGCTAACACTCTATATTTCGTGAACTCTTGTTTTAATGAGCTAACACTATATTTCGTGAACTCTTGTTGTTTTAATGAGCTAACACTCTATATTTCGTGAACTCTTGTTGTTTTAATGAGCTAACACTCTATATTTCGTGAACTCTTGTTGTTTTAATGAGCTAACACTCTATATTTCGTGAACTCTTGTTGTTTTAATGATCTAACACTCTATATTTCGTGAACTCTTGGTGTTTTAATGAGCTAACACTCTATATTTCGTGAACTCTTGTTTTAATGAGCTAACACTATATTTCGTGAACTCTTGTTGTTTTAATGAGCTAACACTCTATATTTCGTGAACTCTTGTTGTTTTAATGAGCTAACACTCTATATTTCGTGAACTCTTGTTGTTTTAATGAGCTAACACTCTATATTTCGTGAACTCTTGTTGTTTTAATGAGCTAACACTCTATATTTCGTGAACTCTTGTTGTTTTAATGAGCTAGCACTCTATATTTCGTGAACTCTTGTTGTTTTAATGAGCTAACATTCTATATTTCATGAACTCTTGTTGTTTTAATGAGCTAACACTCTATATTTCGTGAACTCTTGGTGTTTTAATGAGCTAACACTCTATATTTCGTGAACTCTTGTTGTTTTAATGAGCTAACACTCTATATTTCATGAACTCTTGTTGTTTTAATGAGCTAACACTCTATATTTCGTGAACTCTTGTTGTTTTAATGAGCTAACACTCTATATTTCGTGAACTCTTGTTGTTTTAATGAGCTAACACTCTATATTTCGTGAACTCTTGTTGTTTTAATGAGCTAGCACTCTATATTTCGTGAACTCTTGTTGTTTTAATGAGCTAACATTCTATATTTCATGAACTCTTGTTGTTTTAATGAGCTAACACTCTATATTTCGTGAACTCTTGGTGTTTTAATGAGCTAACACTCTATATTTCGTGAACTCTTGTTGTTTTAATGAGCTAACACTCTATATTTCATGAACTCTTGTTATTTTAATGAGCTAACACTCTATATTTCATGAACTCTTGTTATTTTAATGAGCTAACACTCTATATTTCGTGAACTCTTGTTGTTAGTTCACCTGGACCAAAGGTCCAGGTGAACTATTGCCATCACTTGGCGTCCGTCGTCTGTAAACTTTTCACATTTCAAGCTTCTTCTCCGAAACCACTTGGCCGATTGGAACCGAACTTAGCAGGAATGTTCCTTGGATGGTCCTCTACAAAGTTACTGTTTTTCGTTCCAGTCGAATATTCAATATGGCTGCCAGGGCCAATAATATGCTCTGATTGGCTGAAATTTCAAAGATCTTCTTCTCTGAAACTAATGAACTGACTGAACCCAAACTGTAAAGGAATGATCATTGGAATGTCCTTTACCAAGTTACTGTTTTTATGCCGATCAGAAATCCAAGATGGCCGCCACCGCAGAGCATAGATTAACATTGGACCCTATGGGAAAATATTCAAATGCCTTCTTCTCAGAAACTACAAATATGATTAAAGCCAAACTGTACATGAATGTTCATTAGATGAACCTCTACAAACTTTACGTTTTTTGTTCCGGTATGAAGTTCAAAATGGCGGCTACGGCAGGACTTAGTTTAACATTGGACCCTATGGGAAAAATGTTTCAAAACGCTTCTTCTCTGAAACCACTTGGATAATTGAAACCAAACTGCCCAGGAATGATCATTGGAAGGTCCTCTACAAGGTGTGTGTTTTTTATGCCGATCGGAAATCCAAGATGGCCACCACCGCAGGACATAGATTAACATTGGACCCTATGAGAAAATGTTCAAATGCCTTCTTCTCAGAAACTGCAAATATGATTAAAGCCAAACTGTACATGAAAGTTCATTGGATGGTCCTCTACAAACTGTACGTTTTTTGTTCCGATATGAAATTCAAAATGGCGGCTACGGCAGGACTTAGTTTAACATTGGACCCTATGGGAAAAATGTTTCAAAACGCTTCTTCTCTGAAGCCACTTGGATAATTGAAACCAAACTGCCCAGGAATGATCATTGGAAGATCCTCTACAAAGTTTCTGTTTTTTTATGCCGATCGAAAATTCAAGATGGCCGCCACCGCAGGACATAGATTAACATTGGACCCTATGGGAAAATGTTCAAATGCCTTCTTCTCAGAAACTACAAATATGATTAAAGCCAAACTGTACATGAATGTTCATTGGATGGTCCTCTACAACCTTAAGGTTTTTTGTTCCGATATGAAATTCAAAATGGCGGCTACGGCAGGACTTAGTTTAACATTGGACCCTATGGGAAAAGTGTTTCAAAATGCTTCTTCTCTGAAACCACTAGGACAGTTGAAACCAAACTGCCCAGGAATGATCATTGGAAGGTCCTCTACAAAGTTTCTGTTTTTTATGCCGATCGGAAATCCAAGATGGCCGCCACTGCAGGACATAGATTAACATTGGACCCTATGAGAAAATGTTCAAATGCCTTCTTCTCAGAAACTACAAATATGATTAAAGCCAAACTGTACATGAATGTTCATTGGATGGTCCTCTACAAACTTTACGTTTTTTGTTCTGATATGAAATTCAAAATGGCGGCTATGGCAGGACTTAATTTAACATTGTACCCTATGGGAAAAATGTTTCAAAATGTTTCTTCTCTGAAACCACTTGGACAGTTGAAACCAAACTGCCCAGGAATGATCATTGGAAGGTCCTCTGTTTTTTATGCCGATCGGAAATCCAAGATGGCTGCCACCACAGGTCATAGTATTAACACAGAACCATATGGGGAAAATACAGAAATATATTCTTCTCTGAAGCTATTGCACTGATTGAACCTAAACTGTGCATCAATCATTGGAAGGTCCTTTACAAACTTTGTGCTTTTTATGTTGATCGTAATTCCAAGATGACTACCACTGCAGGACATAGTTTTTACATAGGACCAATTTTTTTTTTTTATTACCAGGTGAACGATACAGGCTCTTGAGAGCCTCTGGTTTTAATGAGCTAGCACTCTATATTTCGTGAACTCTTGTTGTTTTAATGAGCTAGCACTCTATATTTTGTGAACTCTTGGTGTTTTAATGAGCTAACACTCTATATTTCGTGAACTCTTGTTGTTTTAATGAGCTAACACTCTATATTTCGTGAACTCTTGTTGTTTTAATGAGCTAACACTCTATATTTCGTGAACTCTTGTTGTTTTAATGAGCTAACACTCTATATTACGTGAACTCTTGTTGTTTTAATGAGCTAACACTATATTTCGTGAACTCTTGTTGTTTTAATGAGCTAGCACTCTATATTTCGTGAACTCTTGTTGTTTTAATGAGCTAACACTCTATATTTCGTGAACTCTTGTTGTTTTAATGAGCTAACACTCTATATTTCGTGAACTCTTGTTGTTTTAATGAGCTAACACTATATTTCGTGAACTCTTGTTGTTTTAATGAGCTAACACTCTATATTTCGTGAACTCTTGTTGTTTTAATGAGCTAACACTCTATATTTCGTGAACTCTTGTTGTTTTAATGAGCTAACACTATATTTCGTGAACTCTTGTTTTTTTAATGAGCTAGCACTCTATATTTCGTGAACTCTTGTTGTTTTAATGAGCTAGCACTCTATATTTCGTGAACTCTTGTTGTTTTAATGAGCTAACACTCTATATTTCGTGAACTCTTGTTGTTTTAATGAGCTAACACTCTATATTTCGTGAACTCTTGTTGTTTTAATGAGCTAACACTCTATATTTCGTGAACTCTTGTTGTTTTAATGAGCTAACACTCTATATTTCGTGAACTCTTGTTGTTTTAATGAGCTAACACTCTATATTTCGTGAACTCTTGTTGTTTTAATGAGCTAACACTCTATATTTCGTGAACTCTTGTTGTTTTAATGAGCTAACACTCTATATTTCGTGAACTCTTGTTGTTTTAATGAGCTAACACTATATTTCGTGAACTCTTGTTGTTTTAATGAGCTAACACTCTATATTTCGTGAACTCTTGTTGTTTTAATGAGCTAACACTATATTTCGTGAACTCTTGTTGTTTTAATGAGCTAGCACTCTATATTTCGTGATTTCTTGTTGTTTTAATGAGCTAGCACTCTATATTTCGTGAACTCTTGTTGTTTTAATGAGCTAACACTCTATATTTCGTGAACTCTTGTTGTTTTAATGAGCTAACACTATATTTCGTGAACTCTTGTTGTTTTAATGAGCTAACACTATTTCGTGAACTCTTGTTGTTTTAATGAGCTAACACTCTATATTTCGTGAACTCTTGTTGTTTTAATGAGCTAACACTCTATATTTCGTGAATTCTTGTTGTTTTAATGAGCTAACACTCTATATTTCATGAATTCTTGTTGTTTTAATGAGCTAACACTCTATATTTCGTGAACTCTTGTTGTTTTAATGAGCTAACACTCTATATTTCGTGAACTCTTGTTTTAATGAGCTAACACTATATTTCGTGAACTCTTGTTGTTTTAATGAGCTAACACTCTATATTTCGTGAACTCTTGTTGTTTTAATGAGCTAACACTCTATATTTCGTGAACTCTTGTTGTTTTAATGAGCTAACACTCTATATTTCGTGAACTCTTGTTGTTTTAATGATCTAACACTCTATATTTCGTGAACTCTTGGTGTTTTAATGAGCTAACACTCTATATTTCGTGAACTCTTGTTTTAATGAGCTAACACTATATTTCGTGAACTCTTGTTGTTTTAATGAGCTAACACTCTATATTTCGTGAACTCTTGTTGTTTTAATGAGCTAACACTCTATATTTCGTGAACTCTTGTTGTTTTAATGAGCTAACACTCTATATTTCGTGAACTCTTGTTGTTTTAATGAGCTAACACTCTATATTTCGTGAACTCTTGTTGTTTTAATGAGCTAGCACTCTATATTTCGTGAACTCTTGTTGTTTTAATGAGCTAACATTCTATATTTCATGAACTCTTGTTGTTTTAATGAGCTAACACTCTATATTTCGTGAACTCTTGGTGTTTTAATGAGCTAACACTCTATATTTCGTGAACTCTTGTTGTTTTAATGAGCTAACACTCTATATTTCATGAACTCTTGTTGTTTTAATGAGCTAACACTCTATATTTCGTGAACTCTTGTTGTTTTAATGAGCTAACACTCTATATTTCGTGAACTCTTGTTGTTTTAATGAGCTAACACTCTATATTTCGTGAACTCTTGTTGTTTTAATGAGCTAGCACTCTATATTTCGTGAACTCTTGTTGTTTTAATGAGCTAACATTCTATATTTCATGAACTCTTGTTGTTTTAATGAGCTAACACTCTATATTTCGTGAACTCTTGGTGTTTTAATGAGCTAACACTCTATATTTCGTGAACTCTTGTTGTTTTAATGAGCTAACACTCTATATTTCATGAACTCTTGTTATTTTAATGAGCTAACACTCTATATTTCATGAACTCTTGTTATTTTAATGAGCTAACACTCTATATTTCGTGAACTCTTGTTGTTAGTTCACCTGGACCAAAGGTCCAGGTGAACTATTGCCATCACTTGGCGTCCGTCGTCTGTAAACTTTTCACATTTCAAGCTTCTTCTCCGAAACCACTTGGCCGATTGGAACCGAACTTAGCAGGAATGTTCCTTGGATGGTCCTCTACAAAGTTACTGTTTTTCGTTCCAGTCGAATATTCAATATGGCTGCCAGGGCCAATAATATGCTCTGATTGGCTGAAATTTCAAAGATCTTCTTCTCTGAAACTAATGAACTGACTGAACCCAAACTGTAAAGGAATGATCATTGGAATGTCCTTTACCAAGTTACTGTTTTTATGCCGATCAGAAATCCAAGATGGCCGCCACCGCAGAGCATAGATTAACATTGGACCCTATGGGAAAATATTCAAATGCCTTCTTCTCAGAAACTACAAATATGATTAAAGCCAAACTGTACATGAATGTTCATTAGATGAACCTCTACAAACTTTACGTTTTTTGTTCCGGTATGAAGTTCAAAATGGCGGCTACGGCAGGACTTAGTTTAACATTGGACCCTATGGGAAAAATGTTTCAAAACGCTTCTTCTCTGAAACCACTTGGATAATTGAAACCAAACTGCCCAGGAATGATCATTGGAAGGTCCTCTACAAGGTGTGTGTTTTTTATGCCGATCGGAAATCCAAGATGGCCACCACCGCAGGACATAGATTAACATTGGACCCTATGAGAAAATGTTCAAATGCCTTCTTCTCAGAAACTGCAAATATGATTAAAGCCAAACTGTACATGAAAGTTCATTGGATGGTCCTCTACAAACTGTACGTTTTTTGTTCCGATATGAAATTCAAAATGGCGGCTACGGCAGGACTTAGTTTAACATTGGACCCTATGGGAAAAATGTTTCAAAACGCTTCTTCTCTGAAGCCACTTGGATAATTGAAACCAAACTGCCCAGGAATGATCATTGGAAGATCCTCTACAAAGTTTCTGTTTTTTTATGCCGATCGAAAATTCAAGATGGCCGCCACCGCAGGACATAGATTAACATTGGACCCTATGGGAAAATGTTCAAATGCCTTCTTCTCAGAAACTACAAATATGATTAAAGCCAAACTGTACATGAATGTTCATTGGATGGTCCTCTACAACCTTAAGGTTTTTTGTTCCGATATGAAATTCAAAATGGCGGCTACGGCAGGACTTAGTTTAACATTGGACCCTATGGGAAAAGTGTTTCAAAATGCTTCTTCTCTGAAACCACTAGGACAGTTGAAACCAAACTGCCCAGGAATGATCATTGGAAGGTCCTCTACAAAGTTTCTGTTTTTTATGCCGATCGGAAATCCAAGATGGCCGCCACTGCAGGACATAGATTAACATTGGACCCTATGAGAAAATGTTCAAATGCCTTCTTCTCAGAAACTACAAATATGATTAAAGCCAAACTGTACATGAATGTTCATTGGATGGTCCTCTACAAACTTTATGTTTTTTGTTCTGATATGAAATTCAAAATGGCGGCTATGGCAGGACTTAATTTAACATTGTACCCTATGGGAAAAATGTTTCAAAATGTTTCTTCTCTGAAACCACTTGGACAGTTGAAACCAAACTGCCCAGGAATGATCATTGGAAGGTCCTCTGTTTTTTATGCCGATCGGAAATCCAAGATGGCTGCCACCACAGGTCATAGTATTAACACAGAACCATATGGGGAAAATACAGAAATATATTCTTCTCTGAAGCTATTGCACTGATTGAACCTAAACTGTGCATCAATCATTGGAAGGTCCTTTACAAACTTTGTGCTTTTTATGTTGATCGTAATTCCAAGATGACTACCACTGCAGGACATAGTTTTTACATAGGACCAATTGTTTTTTTTTATTACCAGGTGAACGATACAGTCTCTTGAGAGCCTCTGGTTTTAATGAGCTAGCACTCTATATTTCGTGAACTCTTGTTGTTTTAATGAGCTAGCACTCTATATTTCGTGAACTCTTGGTGTTTTAATGAGCTAACACTCTATATTTCGTGAACTCTTGTTGTTTTAATGAGCTAACACTCTATATTTCGTGAACTCTTGTTGTTTTAATGAGCTAACACTCTATATTTCGTCAACTCTTGTTGTTTTAATGAGCTAACACTATATTACGTGAACTCTTGTTGTTTTAATGAGCTAACACTATATTTCGTGAACTCTTGTTGTTTTAATGAGCTAGCACTCTATATTTCGTGAACTCTTGTTGTTTTAATGAGCTAACACTCTATATTTCGTGAACTCTTGTTGTTTTAATGAGCTAACACTCTATATTTCGTGAACTCTTGTTGTTTTAATGAGCTAACACTCTATATTTCGTGAACTCTTGTTGTTTTAATGAGCTAACACTCTATATTTCGTGAACTCTTGTTGTTTTAATGAGCTAACACTCTATATTTCGTGAACTCTTGTTGTTTTAATGAGCTAACACTATATTTCGTGAACTCTTGTTGTTTTAATGAGCTAACACTATTTCGTGAACTCTTGTTGTTTTAATGAGCTAACACTCTATATTTCGTGAACTCTTGTTGTTTTAATGAGCTAACACTCTATATTTCGTGAACTCTTGTTGTTTTAATGAGCTAACACTCTATATTTCGTGAACTCTTGTTGTTTTAATGAGCTAACACTCTATATTTCGTGAACTCTTGTTGTTTTAATGAGCTAACACTCTATATTACGTGAACTCTTGTTGTTTTAATGAGCTAACACTATATTTCGTGAACTCTTGTTGTTTTAATGAGCTAGCACTCTATATTTCGTGAACTCTTGTTGTTTTAATGAGCTAACACTCTATATTTCGTGAACTCTTGTTGTTTTAATGAGCTAACACTCTATATTTCGTGAACTCTTGTTGTTTTAATGAGCTAACACTCTATATTTCGTGAACTCTTGTTGTTTTAATGAGCTAACACTCTATATTTCGTGAACTCTTGTTGTTTTAATGAGCTAACACTCTATATTTCGTGAACTCTTGTTGTTTTAATGAGCTAACACTATATTTCGTGAACTCTTGTTGTTTTAATGAGCTAACACTATTTCGTGAACTCTTGTTGTTTTAATGAGCTAACACTCTATATTTCGTGAACTCTTGTTGTTTTAATGAGCTAACACTCTATATTTCGTGAATTCTTGTTGTTTTAATGAGCTAACACTCTATATTTCGTGAACTCTTGTTGTTTTAATGAGCTAACACTATATTTCGTGAACTCTTGTTGTTTTAATGAGCTAACACTCTATATTTCGTGAACTCTTGTTGTTTTAATGAGCTAACACTATATTTCGTGAACTCTTGTTTTTTTAATGAGCTAGCACTCTATATTTCGTGAACTCTTGTTGTTTTAATGAGCTAGCACTCTATATTTCGTGAACTCTTGTTGTTTTAATGAGCTAACACTCTATATTTCGTGAACTCTTGTTGTTTTAATGAGCTAACACTCTATATTTCGTGAACTCTTGTTGTTTTAATGAGCTAACACTCTATATTTCGTGAACTCTTGTTGTTTTAATGAGCTAACACTCTATATTTCGTGAACTCTTGTTGTTTTAATGAGCTAACACTCTATATTTCGTGAACTCTTGTTGTTTTAATGAGCTAACACTCTATATTTCGTGAACTCTTGTTGTTTTAATGAGCTAACACTCTATATTTCGTGAACTCTTGTTGTTTTAATGAGCTAACACTATATTTCGTGAACTCTTGTTGTTTTAATGAGCTAACACTCTATATTTCGTGAACTCTTGTTGTTTTAATGAGCTAACACTATATTTCGTGAACTCTTGTTGTTTTAATGAGCTAGCACTCTATATTTCGTGATTTCTTGTTGTTTTAATGAGCTAGCACTCTATATTTCGTGAACTCTTGTTGTTTTAATGAGCTAACACTATATTTCGTGAACTCTTGTTGATTTAATGAGCTAGCACTCTAAATTTCGTGAACTCTTGTTGTTTTAATGAGCTAGCACTCTATTTCGTGAACTCTTGTTGTTTTAATGAGCTAGCACTCTATATTTCATGAACTCTTGTTGTTTTAATGAGCTAACACTCTATATTTCGTGAACTCTTGGTGTTTTGATGAGCTAACACTCTATATTTCGTGAACTCTTGTTGTTTTAATGAGCTAACACTCTATATTTCGTGAACTCTTGTTGTTTTAATGAGCTAACAACTCTATATTTCATGAATTCTTGTTGTTTTAATGAGCTAACACTCTATATTTCGTGAATTCTTGTTGTTTTAATGAGCTAACACTCTATATTTCGTGAACTCTTGTTGTTTTAATGAGCTAACACTCTATATTTCGTGAATTCTTGTTGTTTTAATGAGCTAACACTCTATATTTCGTGAACTCTTGTTGTTTTAATGAGCTAACACTCTATATTTCGTGAACTCTTGTTGTTTTAATGATCTAACACTATATTTCGTGAACTCTTGGTGTTTTAATGAGCTAACACTCTATATTTCGTGAACTCTTGTTTTAATGAGCTAACACTATATTTCGTGAACTCTTGTTGTTTTAATGAGCTAACACTCTATATTTCGTGAACTCTTGTTGTTTTAATGAGCTAACACACTCTATATTTCGTGAACTCTTGTTGTTTTAATGAGCTAACACTCTATATTTCGTGAACTCTTGTTGTTTTAATGATCTAACACTCTATATTTCGTGAACTCTTGGTGTTTTAATGAGCTAACACTCTATATTTCGTGAACTCTTGTTTTAATGAGCTAACACTATATTTCGTGAACTCTTGTTGTTTTAATGAGCTAACACTCTATATTTCGTGAACTCTTGTTGTTTTAATGAGCTAACACTCTATATTTCGTGAACTCTTGTTGTTTTAATGAGCTAACACTCTATATTTCGTGAACTCTTGTTGTTTTAATGAGCTAACACTCTATATTTCGTGAACTCTTGTTGTTTTAATGAGCTAGCACTCTATATTTCGTGAACTCTTGTTGTTTTAATGAGCTAACATTCTATATTTCATGAACTCTTGTTGTTTTAATGAGCTAACACTCTATATTTCGTGAACTCTTGGTGTTTTAATGAGCTAACACTCTATATTTCATGAACTCTTGTTGTTTTAATGAGCTAACACTCTATATTTCATGAACTCTTGTTATTTTAATGAGCTAACACTCTATATTTCATGAACTCTTGTTATTTTAATGAGCTAACACTCTATATTTCGTGAACTCTTGTTGTTAGTTCACTTGGACCAAAGGTCCAGGTGAACTATTGCCATCACTTGGCGTCCGTCGTCTGTAAACTTTTCACATTTCAAGCTTCTTCTCCGAAACCACTTGGCCGATTGGAACCGAACTTAGCAGGAATGTTCCTTGGATGGTCCTCTACAAAGTTACTGTTTTTCGTTCCAGTCGAATATTCAATATGGCTGCCAGGGCCAATAATATGCTCTGATTGGCTGAAATTTCAAAGATCTTCTTCTCTGAAACTAATGAACTGACTGAACCCAAACTGTAAAGGAATGATCATTGGAATGTCCTTTACCAAGTTACTGTTTTTTATGCCGATCAGAAATCCAAGATGGCCGCCACCGCAGAGCATAGATTAACATTGGACCCTATGGGAAAATATTCAAATGCCTTCTTCTCAGAAACTACAAATATGATTAAAGCCAAACTGTACATGAATGTTCATTAGATGAACCTCTACAAACTTTAGGTTTTTTGTTCCGGTATGAAATTCAAAATGGCGGCTACGGCAGGACTTAGTTTAACATTGTACCCTATGGGAAAAATGTTTCAAAACGCTTCTTCTCTGAAACCACTTGGATAATTGAAACCAAACTGCCCAGGAATGATCATTGGAAGGTCCTCTACAAGGTGTGTGTTTTTTATGCCGATCGGAAATCCAAGATGGCCACCACCGCAGGACATAGATTAACATTGGACCCTATGAGAAAATGTTCAAATGCCTTCTTCTCAGAAACTGCAAATATGATTAAAGCCAAACTGTACATGAAAGTTCATTGGATGGTCCTCTACAAACTGTACGTTTTTTGTTCCGATATGAAATTCAAAATGGCGGCTACGGCAGGACTTAGTTTAACATTGGACCCTATGGGAAAAATGTTTCAAAACGCTTCTTCTCTGAAGCCACTTGGATAATTGAAACCAAACTGCCCAGGAATGATCATTGGAAGATCCTCTACAAAGTTTCTGTTTTTTTATGCCGATCGAAAATTCAAGATGGCCGCCACCGCAGGACATAGATTAACATTGGACCCTATGGGAAAATGTTCAAATGCCTTCTTCTCAGAAACTACAAATATGATTAAAGCCAAACTGTACATGAATGTTCATTGGATGGTCCTCTACAACCTTAAGGTTTTTTGTTCCGATATGAAATTCAAAATGGCGGCTACGGCAGGACTTAGTTTAACATTGGACCCTATGGGAAAAGTGTTTCAAAATGCTTCTTCTCTGAAACCACTAGGACAGTTGAAACCAAACTGCCCAGGAATGATCATTGGAAGGTCCTCTACAAAGTTTCTGTTTTTTATGCCGATCGGAAATCCAAGATGGCCGCCACTGCAGGACATAGATTAACATTGGACCCTATGAGAAAATGTTCAAATGCCTTCTTCTCAGAAACTACAAATATGATTAAAGCCAAACTGTACATGAATGTTCATTGGATGGTCCTCTACAAACTTTACGTTTTTTGTTCTGATATGAAATTCAAAATGGCGGCTATGGCAGGACTTAATTTAACATTGTACCCTATGGGAAAAATGTTTCAAAATGTTTCTTCTCTGAAACCACTTGGACAGTTGAAACCAAACTGCCCAGGAATGATCATTGGAAGGTCCTCTGTTTTTTATGCCGATCGGAAATCCAAGATGGCTGCCACCACAGGTCATAGTATTAACACAGAACCATATGGGGAAAATACAGAAATATATTCTTCTCTGAAGCTATTGCACTGATTGAACCTAAACTGTGCATCAATCATTGGAAGGTCCTTTACAAACTTTGTGCTTTTTATGTTGATCGTAATTCCAAGATGACTACCACTGCAGGACATAGTTTTTACATAGGACCAATTTTTTTTTTTTATTACCAGGTGAACGATACAGGCTCTTGAGAGCCTCTGGTTTTAATGAGCTAGCACTCTATATTTCGTGAACTCTTGTTGTTTTAATGAGCTAGCACTCTATATTTTGTGAACTCTTGGTGTTTTAATGAGCTAACACTCTATATTTCGTGAACTCTTGTTGTTTTAATGAGCTAACACTCTATATTTCGTGAACTCTTGTTGTTTTAATGAGCTAACACTCTATATTTCGTGAACTCTTGTTGTTTTAATGAGCTAACACTCTATATTACGTGAACTCTTGTTGTTTTAATGAGCTAACACTATATTTCGTGAACTCTTGTTGTTTTAATGAGCTAGCACTCTATATTTCGTGAACTCTTGTTGTTTTAATGAGCTAACACTCTATATTTCGTGAACTCTTGTTGTTTTAATGAGCTAACACTCTATATTTCGTGAACTCTTGTTGTTTTAATGAGCTAACACTATATTTCGTGAACTCTTGTTGTTTTAATGAGCTAACACTCTATATTTCGTGAACTCTTGTTGTTTTAATGAGCTAACACTCTATATTTCGTGAACTCTTGTTGTTTTAATGAGCTAACACTATATTTCGTGAACTCTTGTTTTTTTAATGAGCTAGCACTCTATATTTCGTGAACTCTTGTTGTTTTAATGAGCTAGCACTCTATATTTCGTGAACTCTTGTTGTTTTAATGAGCTAACACTCTATATTTCGTGAACTCTTGTTGTTTTAATGAGCTAACACTCTATATTTCGTGAACTCTTGTTGTTTTAATGAGCTAACACTCTATATTTCGTGAACTCTTGTTGTTTTAATGAGCTAACACTCTATATTTCGTGAACTCTTGTTGTTTTAATGAGCTAACACTCTATATTTCGTGAACTCTTGTTGTTTTAATGAGCTAACACTCTATATTTCGTGAACTCTTGTTGTTTTAATGAGCTAACACTCTATATTTCGTGAACTCTTGTTGTTTTAATGAGCTAACACTATATTTCGTGAACTCTTGTTGTTTTAATGAGCTAACACTCTATATTTCGTGAACTCTTGTTGTTTTAATGAGCTAACACTATATTTCGTGAACTCTTGTTGTTTTAATGAGCTAGCACTCTATATTTCGTGATTTCTTGTTGTTTTAATGAGCTAGCACTCTATATTTCGTGAACTCTTGTTGTTTTAATGAGCTAACACTCTATATTTCGTGAACTCTTGTTGTTTTAATGAGCTAACACTATATTTCGTGAACTCTTGTTGTTTTAATGAGCTAACACTATTTCGTGAACTCTTGTTGTTTTAATGAGCTAACACTCTATATTTCGTGAACTCTTGTTGTTTTAATGAGCTAACACTCTATATTTCGTGAATTCTTGTTGTTTTAATGAGCTAACACTCTATATTTCATGAATTCTTATTGTTTTAATGAGCTAACACTCTATATTTCGTGAACTCTTGTTGTTTTAATGAGCTAACACTCTATATTTCGTGAACTCTTGTTTTAATGAGCTAACACTATATTTCGTGAACTCTTGTTGTTTTAATGAGCTAACACTCTATATTTCGTGAACTCTTGTTGTTTTAATGAGCTAACACTCTATATTTCGTGAACTCTTGTTGTTTTAATGAGCTAACACTCTATATTTCGTGAACTCTTGTTGTTTTAATGATCTAACACTCTATATTTCGTGAACTCTTGGTGTTTTAATGAGCTAACACTCTATATTTCGTGAACTCTTGTTTTAATGAGCTAACACTATATTTCGTGAACTCTTGTTGTTTTAATGAGCTAACACTCTATATTTCGTGAACTCTTGTTGTTTTAATGAGCTAACACTCTATATTTCGTGAACTCTTGTTGTTTTAATGAGCTAACACTCTATATTTCGTGAACTCTTGTTGTTTTAATGAGCTAACACTCTATATTTCGTGAACTCTTGTTGTTTTAATGAGCTAGCACTCTATATTTCGTGAACTCTTGTTGTTTTAATGAGCTAACATTCTATATTTCATGAACTCTTGTTGTTTTAATGAGCTAACACTCTATATTTCGTGAACTCTTGGTGTTTTAATGAGCTAACACTCTATATTTCGTGAACTCTTGTTGTTTTAATGAGCTAACACTCTATATTTCATGAACTCTTGTTGTTTTAATGAGCTAACACTCTATATTTCGTGAACTCTTGTTGTTTTAATGAGCTAACACTCTATATTTCGTGAACTCTTGTTGTTTTAATGAGCTAACACTCTATATTTCGTGAACTCTTGTTGTTTTAATGAGCTAGCACTCTATATTTCGTGAACTCTTGTTGTTTTAATGAGCTAACATTCTATATTTCATGAACTCTTGTTGTTTTAATGAGCTAACACTCTATATTTCGTGAACTCTTGGTGTTTTAATGAGCTAACACTCTATATTTCGTGAACTCTTGTTGTTTTAATGAGCTAACACTCTATATTTCATGAACTCTTGTTATTTTAATGAGCTAACACTCTATATTTCATGAACTCTTGTTATTTTAATGAGCTAACACTCTATATTTCGTGAACTCTTGTTGTTAGTTCACCTGGACCAAAGGTCCAGGTGAACTATTGCCATCACTTGGCGTCCGTCGTCTGTAAACTTTTCACATTTCAAGCTTCTTCTCCGAAACCACTTGGCCGATTGGAACCGAACTTAGCAGGAATGTTCCTTGGATGGTCCTCTACAAAGTTACTGTTTTTCGTTCCAGTCGAATATTCAATATGGCTGCCAGGGCCAATAATATGCTCTGATTGGCTGAAATTTCAAAGATCTTCTTCTCTGAAACTAATGAACTGACTGAACCCAAACTGTAAAGGAATGATCATTGGAATGTCCTTTACCAAGTTACTGTTTTTATGCCGATCAGAAATCCAAGATGGCCGCCACCGCAGAGCATAGATTAACATTGGACCCTATGGGAAAATATTCAAATGCCTTCTTCTCAGAAACTACAAATATGATTAAAGCCAAACTGTACATGAATGTTCATTAGATGAACCTCTACAAACTTTACGTTTTTTGTTCCGGTATGAAGTTCAAAATGGCGGCTACGGCAGCACTTAGTTTAACATTGGACCCTATGGGAAAAATGTTTCAAAACGCTTCTTCTCTGAAACCACTTGGATAATTGAAACCAAACTGCCCAGGAATGATCATTGGAAGGTCCTCTACAAGGTGTGTGTTTTTTATGCCGATCGGAAATCCAAGATGGCCACCACCGCAGGACATAGATTAACATTGGACCCTATGAGAAAATGTTCAAATGCCTTCTTCTCAGAAACTGCAAATATGATTAAAGCCAAACTGTACATGAAAGTTCATTGGATGGTCCTCTACAAACTGTACGTTTTTTGTTCCGATATGAAATTCAAAATGGCGGCTACGGCAGGACTTAGTTTAACATTGGACCCTATGGGAAAAATGTTTCAAAACGCTTCTTCTCTGAAGCCACTTGGATAATTGAAACCAAACTGCCCAGGAATGATCATTGGAAGATCCTCTACAAAGTTTCTGTTTTTTTATGCCGATCGAAAATTCAAGATGGCCGCCACCGCAGGACATAGATTAACATTGGACCCTATGGGAAAATGTTCAAATGCCTTCTTCTCAGAAACTACAAATATGATTAAAGCCAAACTGTACATGAATGTTCATTGGATGGTCCTCTACAACCTTAAGGTTTTTTGTTCCGATATGAAATTCAAAATGGCGGCTACGGCAGGACTTAGTTTAACATTGGACCCTATGGGAAAAGTGTTTCAAAATGCTTCTTCTCTGAAACCACTAGGACAGTTGAAACCAAACTGCCCAGGAATGATCATTGGAAGGTCCTCTACAAAGTTTCTGTTTTTTATGCCGATCGGAAATCCAAGATGGCCGCCACTGCAGGACATAGATTAACATTGGACCCTATGAGAAAATGTTCAAATGCCTTCTTCTCAGAAACTACAAATATGATTAAAGCCAAACTGTACATGAATGTTCATTGGATGGTCCTCTACAAACTTTACGTTTTTTGTTCTGATATGAAATTCAAAATGGCGGCTATGGCAGGACTTAATTTAACATTGTACCCTATGGGAAAAATGTTTCAAAATGTTTCTTCTCTGAAACCACTTGGACAGTTGAAACCAAACTGCCCAGGAATGATCATTGGAAGGTCCTCTGTTTTTTATGCCGATCGGAAATCCAAGATGGCTGCCACCACAGGTCATAGTATTAACACAGAACCATATGGGGAAAATACAGAAATATATTCTTCTCTGAAGCTATTGCACTGATTGAACCTAAACTGTGCATCAATCATTGGAAGGTCCTTTACAAACTTTGTGCTTTTTATGTTGATCGTAATTCCAAGATGACTACCACTGCAGGACATAGTTTTTACATAGGACCAATTGTTTTTTTTTATTACCAGGTGAACGATACAGTCTCTTGAGAGCCTCTGGTTTTAATGAGCTAGCACTCTATATTTCGTGAACTCTTGTTGTTTTAATGAGCTAGCACTCTATATTTCGTGAACTCTTGGTGTTTTAATGAGCTAACACTCTATATTTCGTGAACTCTTGTTGTTTTAATGAGCTAACACTCTATATTTCGTGAACTCTTGTTGTTTTAATGAGCTAACACTCTATATTTCGTGAACTCTTGTTGTTTTAATGAGCTAACACTATATTACGTGAACTCTTGTTGTTTTAATGAGCTAACACTATATTTCGTGAACTCTTGTTGTTTTAATGAGCTAGCACTCTATATTTCGTGAACTCTTGTTGTTTTAATGAGCTAACACTCTATATTTCGTGAACTCTTGTTGTTTTAATGAGCTAACACTCTATATTTCGTGAACTCTTGTTGTTTTAATGAGCTAACACTCTATATTTCGTGAACTCTTGTTGTTTTAATGAGCTAACACTCTATATTTCGTGAACTCTTGTTGTTTTAATGAGCTAACACTCTATATTTCGTGAACTCTTGTTGTTTTAATGAGCTAACACTATATTTCGTGAACTCTTGTTGTTTTAATGAGCTAACACTATTTCGTGAACTCTTGTTGTTTTAATGAGCTAACACTCTATATTTCGTGAACTCTTGTTGTTTTAATGAGCTAACACTCTATATTTCGTGAACTCTTGTTGTTTTAATGAGCTAACACTCTATATTTCGTGAACTCTTGTTGTTTTAATGAGCTAACACTCTATATTTCGTGAACTCTTGTTGTTTTAATGAGCTAACACTCTATATTACGTGAACTCTTGTTGTTTTAATGAGCTAACACTATATTTCGTGAACTCTTGTTGTTTTAATGAGCTAGCACTCTATATTTCGTGAACTCTTGTTGTTTTAATGAGCTAACACTCTATATTTCGTGAACTCTTGTTGTTTTAATGAGCTAACACTCTATATTTCGTGAACTCTTGTTGTTTTAATGAGCTAACACTCTATATTTCGTGAACTCTTGTTGTTTTAATGAGCTAACACTCTATATTTCGTGAACTCTTGTTGTTTTAATGAGCTAACACTCTATATTTCGTGAACTCTTGTTGTTTTAATGAGCTAACACTCTATATTTCGTGAACTCTTGTTGTTTTAATGAGCTAACACTCTATATTTCGTGAACTCTTGTTGTTTTAATGAGCTAACACTCTATATTTCGTGAACTCTTGTTGTTTTAATGAGCTAACACTATATTTCGTGAACTCTTGTTGTTTTAATGAGCTAACACTCTATATTTCGTGAACTCTTGTTGTTTTAATGAGCTAACACTATATTTCGTGAACTCTTGTTGTTTTAATGAGCTAGCACTCTATATTTCGTGATTTCTTGTTGTTTTAATGAGCTAGCACTCTATATTTCGTGAACTCTTGTTGTTTTAATGAGCTAACACTCTATATTTCGTGAACTCTTGTTGTTTTAATGAGCTAACACTATATTTCGTGAACTCTTGTTGTTTTAATGAGCTAACACTATTTCGTGAACTCTTGTTGTTTTAATGAGCTAACACTCTATATTTCGTGAACTCTTGTTGTTTTAATGAGCTAACACTCTATATTTCGTGAATTCTTGTTGTTTTAATGAGCTAACACTCTATATTTCATGAATTCTTGTTGTTTTAATGAGCTAACACTCTATATTTCGTGAACTCTTGTTGTTTTAATGAGCTAACACTCTATATTTCGTGAACTCTTGTTTTAATGAGCTAACACTATATTTCGTGAACTCTTGTTGTTTTAATGAGCTAACACTCTATATTTCGTGAACTCTTGTTGTTTTAATGAGCTAACACTCTATATTTCGTGAACTCTTGTTGTTTTAATGAGCTAACACTCTATATTTCGTGAACTCTTGTTGTTTTAATGATCTAACACTCTATATTTCGTGAACTCTTGGTGTTTTAATGAGCTAACACTCTATATTTCGTGAACTCTTGTTTTAATGAGCTAACACTATATTTCGTGAACTCTTGTTGTTTTAATGAGCTAACACTCTATATTTCGTGAACTCTTGTTGTTTTAATGAGCTAACACTCTATATTTCGTGAACTCTTGTTGTTTTAATGAGCTAACACTCTATATTTCGTGAACTCTTGTTGTTTTAATGAGCTAACACTCTATATTTCGTGAACTCTTGTTGTTTTAATGAGCTAGCACTCTATATTTCGTGAACTCTTGTTGTTTTAATGAGCTAACATTCTATATTTCATGAACTCTTGTTGTTTTAATGAGCTAACACTCTATATTTCGTGAACTCTTGGTGTTTTAATGAGCTAACACTCTATATTTCGTGAACTCTTGTTGTTTTAATGAGCTAACACTCTATATTTCATGAACTCTTGTTGTTTTAATGAGCTAACACTCTATATTTCGTGAACTCTTGTTGTTTTAATGAGCTAACACTCTATATTTCGTGAACTCTTGTTGTTTTAATGAGCTAACACTCTATATTTCGTGAACTCTTGTTGTTTTAATGAGCTAGCACTCTATATTTCGTGAACTCTTGTTGTTTTAATGAGCTAACATTCTATATTTCATGAACTCTTGTTGTTTTAATGAGCTAACACTCTATATTTCGTGAACTCTTGGTGTTTTAATGAGCTAACACTCTATATTTCGTGAACTCTTGTTGTTTTAATGAGCTAACACTCTATATTTCATGAACTCTTGTTATTTTAATGAGCTAACACTCTATATTTCATGAACTCTTGTTATTTTAATGAGCTAACACTCTATATTTCGTGAACTCTTGTTGTTAGTTCACCTGGACCAAAGGTCCAGGTGAACTATTGCCATCACTTGGCGTCCGTCGTCTGTAAACTTTTCACATTTCAAGCTTCTTCTCCGAAACCACTTGGCCGATTGGAACCGAACTTAGCAGGAATGTTCCTTGGATGGTCCTCTACAAAGTTACTGTTTTTCGTTCCAGTCGAATATTCAATATGGCTGCCAGGGCCAATAATATGCTCTGATTGGCTGAAATTTCAAAGATCTTCTTCTCTGAAACTAATGAACTGACTGAACCCAAACTGTAAAGGAATGATCATTGGAATGTCCTTTACCAAGTTACTGTTTTTATGCCGATCAGAAATCCAAGATGGCCGCCACCGCAGAGCATAGATTAACATTGGACCCTATGGGAAAATATTCAAATGCCTTCTTCTCAGAAACTACAAATATGATTAAAGCCAAACTGTACATGAATGTTCATTAGATGAACCTCTACAAACTTTACGTTTTTTGTTCCGGTATGAAGTTCAAAATGGCGGCTACGGCAGGACTTAGTTTAACATTGGACCCTATGGGAAAAATGTTTCAAAACGCTTCTTCTCTGAAACCACTTGGATAATTGAAACCAAACTGCCCAGGAATGATCATTGGAAGGTCCTCTACAAGGTGTGTGTTTTTTATGCCGATCGGAAATCCAAGATGGCCACCACCGCAGGACATAGATTAACATTGGACCCTATGAGAAAATGTTCAAATGCCTTCTTCTCAGAAACTGCAAATATGATTAAAGCCAAACTGTACATGAAAGTTCATTGGATGGTCCTCTACAAACTGTACGTTTTTTGTTCCGATATGAAATTCAAAATGGCGGCTACGGCAGGACTTAGTTTAACATTGGACCCTATGGGAAAAATGTTTCAAAACGCTTCTTCTCTGAAGCCACTTGGATAATTGAAACCAAACTGCCCAGGAATGATCATTGGAAGATCCTCTACAAAGTTTCTGTTTTTTTATGCCGATCGAAAATTCAAGATGGCCGCCACCGCAGGACATAGATTAACATTGGACCCTATGGGAAAATGTTCAAATGCCTTCTTCTCAGAAACTACAAATATGATTAAAGCCAAACTGTACATGAATGTTCATTGGATGGTCCTCTACAACCTTAAGGTTTTTTGTTCCGATATGAAATTCAAAATGGCGGCTACGGCAGGACTTAGTTTAACATTGGACCCTATGGGAAAAGTGTTTCAAAATGCTTCTTCTCTGAAACCACTAGGACAGTTGAAACCAAACTGCCCAGGAATGATCATTGGAAGGTCCTCTACAAAGTTTCTGTTTTTTATGCCGATCGGAAATCCAAGATGGCCGCCACTGCAGGACATAGATTAACATTGGACCCTATGAGAAAATGTTCAAATGCCTTCTTCTCAGAAACTACAAATATGATTAAAGCCAAACTGTACATGAATGTTCATTGGATGGTCCTCTACAAACTTTACGTTTTTTGTTCTGATATGAAATTCAAAATGGCGGCTATGGCAGGACTTAATTTAACATTGTACCCTATGGGAAAAATGTTTCAAAATGTTTCTTCTCTGAAACCACTTGGACAGTTGAAACCAAACTGCCCAGGAATGATCATTGGAAGGTCCTCTGTTTTTTATGCCGATCGGAAATCCAAGATGGCTGCCACCACAGGTCATAGTATTAACACAGAACCATATGGGGAAAATACAGAAATATATTCTTCTCTGAAGCTATTGCACTGATTGAACCTAAACTGTGCATCAATCATTGGAAGGTCCTTTACAAACTTTGTGCTTTTTATGTTGATCGTAATTCCAAGATGACTACCACTGCAGGACATAGTTTTTACATAGGACCAATTGTTTTTTTTTATTACCAGGTGAACGATACAGTCTCTTGAGAGCCTCTGGTTTTAATGAGCTAGCACTCTATATTTCGTGAACTCTTGTTGTTTTAATGAGCTAGCACTCTATATTTCGTGAACTCTTGGTGTTTTAATGAGCTAACACTCTATATTTCGTGAACTCTTGTTGTTTTAATGAGCTAACACTCTATATTTCGTGAACTCTTGTTGTTTTAATGAGCTAACACTCTATATTTCGTGAACTCTTGTTGTTTTAATGAGCTAACACTATATTACGTGAACTCTTGTTGTTTTAATGAGCTAACACTATATTTCGTGAACTCTTGTTGTTTTAATGAGCTAGCACTCTATATTTCGTGAACTCTTGTTGTTTTAATGAGCTAACACTCTATATTTCGTGAACTCTTGTTGTTTTAATGAGCTAACACTCTATATTTCGTGAACTCTTGTTGTTTTAATGAGCTAACACTCTATATTTCGTGAACTCTTGTTGTTTTAATGAGCTAACACTCTATATTTCGTGAACTCTTGTTGTTTTAATGAGCTAACACTCTATATTTCGTGAACTCTTGTTGTTTTAATGAGCTAACACTATATTTCGTGAACTCTTGTTGTTTTAATGAGCTAACACTATTTCGTGAACTCTTGTTGTTTTAATGAGCTAACACTCTATATTTCGTGAACTCTTGTTGTTTTAATGAGCTAACACTCTATATTTCGTGAACTCTTGTTGTTTTAATGAGCTAACACTCTATATTTCGTGAACTCTTGTTGTTTTAATGAGCTAACACTCTATATTTCGTGAACTCTTGTTGTTTTAATGAGCTAACACTCTATATTACGTGAACTCTTGTTGTTTTAATGAGCTAACACTATATTTCGTGAACTCTTGTTGTTTTAATGAGCTAGCACTCTATATTTCGTGAACTCTTGTTGTTTTAATGAGCTAACACTCTATATTTCGTGAACTCTTGTTGTTTTAATGAGCTAACACTCTATATTTCGTGAACTCTTGTTGTTTTAATGAGCTAACACTCTATATTTCGTGAACTCTTGTTGTTTTAATGAGCTAACACTCTATATTTCGTGAACTCTTGTTGTTTTAATGAGCTAACACTCTATATTTCGTGAACTCTTGTTGTTTTAATGAGCTAACACTATATTTCGTGAACTCTTGTTGTTTTAATGAGCTAACACTATTTCGTGAACTCTTGTTGTTTTAATGAGCTAACACTCTATATTTCGTGAACTCTTGTTGTTTTAATGAGCTAACACTCTATATTTCGTGAATTCTTGTTGTTTTAATGAGCTAACACTCTATATTTCGTGAACTCTTGTTGTTTTAATGAGCTAACACTCTATATTTCGTGAACTCTTGTTTTAATGAGCTAACACTATATTTCGTGAACTCTTGTTGTTTTAATGAGCTAACACTCTATATTTCGTGAACTCTTGTTGTTTTAATGAGCTAACACTCTATATTTCGTGAACTCTTGTTGTTTTAATGAGCTAACACTCTATATTTCGTGAACTCTTGTTGTTTTAATGATCTAACACTCTATATTTCGTGAACTCTTGGTGTTTTAATGAGCTAACACTATATTTCGTGAACTCTTGTTTTAATGAGCTAACACTATATTTCGTGAACTCTTGTTGTTTTAATGAGCTAACACTCTATATTTCATGAACTCTTGTTGTTTTAATGAGCTAACACTCTATATTTCGTGAACTCTTGTTGTTTTAATGAGCTAACACTCTATATTTCGTGAACTCTTGTTGTTTTAATGAGCTAACACTCTATATTTCGTGAACTCTTGTTGTTTTAATGAGCTAGCACTCTATATTTCGTGAACTCTTGTTGTTTTAATGAGCTAACATTCTATATTTCATGAACTCTTGTTGTTTTAATGAGCTAACACTCTATATTTCGTGAACTCTTGGTGTTTTAATGAGCTAACACTCTATATTTCGTGAACTCTTGTTGTTTTAATGAGCTAACACTCTATATTTCATGAACTCTTGTTATTTTAATGAGCTAACACTCTATATTTCATGAACTCTTGTTATTTTAATGAGCTAACACTCTATATTTCGTGAACTCTTGTTGTTAGTTCACCTGGACCAAAGGTCCAGGTGAACTATTGCCATCACTTGGCATCCGTCGTTTGTAAACTTTTCACATTTCAAGCTTCTTCTCCGAAACCACTTGGCCGATTGGAACCGAACTTAGCAGGAATGTTCCTTGGATGGTCCTCTACAAAGTTACTGTTTTTCGTTCCAGTCGAATATTCAATATGGCTGCCAGGGCCAATAATATGCTCTGATTGGCTGAAATTTCAAAGATCTTCTTCTCTGAAACTAATGAACTGACTGAACCCAAACTGTAATGGAATGTCCTTTACCAAGTTACTGTTTTTTATGCCGATCAGAAATCCAAGATGGCCACCACCGCAGAGCATAGATTAACATTGGACCCTATGGGAAAATATTCAAATGCCTTCTTCTCAGAAACTACAAATATGATTAAAGCCAAACTGTACATGAATGTTCATTAGATGAACCTCTACAAACTTTACGTTTTTTGTTCCGGTATGAAGTTCAAAATGGCGGCTACGGCAGGACTTAGTTTAACATTGGACCCTATGGGGAAAATATTTCAAAACGCTTCTTCTCTGAAACCACTTGGATAATTGAAACCAAACTGCCCAGGAATGATCATTGGAAGGTCCTCTACAAGGTGTGTGTTTTTTATGCCGATCGGAAATCCAAGATGGCCACCACCGCAGGACATAGATTAACATTGGACCCTATGAGAAAATGTTCAAATGCCTTCTTCTCAGAAACTGCAAATATGATTAAAGCCAAACTGTACATGAAAGTTCATTGGATGGTCCTCTACAAACTGTACGTTTTTTGTTCCGATATGAAATTCAAAATGGCGGCTACGGCAGGACTTAGTTTAACATTGGACCCTATGGGAAAAATGTTTCAAAACGCTTCTTCTCTGAAGCCACTTGGATAATTGAAACCAAACTGCCCAGGAATGATCATTGGAAGATCCTCTACAAAGTTTCTGTTTTTTTATGCCGATCGAAAATTCAAGATGGCCGCCACCGCAGGACATAGATTAACATTGGACCCTATGGGAAAATGTTCAAATGCCTTCTTCTCAGAAACTACAAATATGATTAAAGCCAAACTGTACATGAATGTTCATTGGATGGTCCTCTACAACCTTAAGGTTTTTTGTTCCGATATGAAATTCAAAATGGCGGCTACGGCAGGACTTAGTTTAACATTGGACCCTATGGGAAAAGTGTTTCAAAATGCTTCTTCTCTGAAACCACTAGGACAGTTGAAACCAAACTGCCCAGGAATGATCATTGGAAGGTCCTCTACAAAGTTTCTGTTTTTTATGCCGATCGGAAATCCAAGATGGCCGCCACTGCAGGACATAGATTAACATTGGACCCTATGAGAAAATGTTCAAATGCCTTCTTCTCAGAAACTACAAATATGATTAAAGCCAAACTGTACATGAATGTTCATTGGATGGTCCTCTACAAACTTTACGTTTTTTGTTCTGATATGAAATTCAAAATGGCGGCTATGGCAGGACTTAATTTAACATTGTACCCTATGGGAAAAATGTTTCAAAATGTTTCTTCTCTGAAACCACTTGGACAGTTGAAACCAAACTGCCCAGGAATGATCATTGGAAGGTCCTCTGTTTTTTATGCCGATCGGAAATCCAAGATGGCTGCCACCACAGGTCATAGTATTAACACAGAACCATATGGGGAAAATACAGAAATATATTCTTCTCTGAAGCTATTGCACTGATTGAACCTAAACTGTGCATCAATCATTGGAAGGTCCTTTACAAACTTTGTGCTTTTTATGTTGATCGTAATTCCAAGATGACTACCACTGCAGGACATAGTTTTTACATAGGACCAATTTTTTTTTTTTATTACCAGGTGAACGATACAGGCTCTTGAGAGCCTCTGGTTTTAATGAGCTAGCACTCTATATTTCGTGAACTCTTGTTGTTTTAATGAGCTAGCACTCTATATTTTGTGAACTCTTGGTGTTTTAATGAGCTAACACTCTATATTTCGTGAACTCTTGTTGTTTTAATGAGCTAACACTCTATATTTCGTGAACTCTTGTTGTTTTAATGAGCTAACACTCTATATTTCGTGAACTCTTGTTGTTTTAATGAGCTAACACTCTATATTTCGTGAACTCTTGTTGTTTTAATGAGCTAACACTCTATATTTCGTGAACTCTTGTTGTTTTAATGAGCTAACATTCTATATTTCATGAACTCTTGTTGTTTTAATGAGCTAACACTCTATATTTCGTGAACTCTTGGTGTTTTAATGAGCTAACACTCTATATTTCGTGAACTCTTGTTGTTTTAATGAGCTAACACTCTATATTTCATGAACTCTTGTTATTTTAATGAGCTAACACTCTATATTTCGTGAACTATTGCCATCACTTGGCGTCCGTCGTCTGTAAACTTTTCACATTTCAAGCTTCTTCTCCGAAACCACTTGGCCGATTGGAACCGAACTTAGCAGGAATGTTCCTTGGATGGTCCTCTACAAAGTTACTGTTTTTCGTTCCAGTCGAATATTCAATATGGCTGCCAGGGCCAATAATATGCTCTGATTGGCTGAAATTTCAAAGATCTTCTTCTCTGAAACTAATGAACTGACTGAACCCAAACTGTAAAGGAATGATCATTGGAATGTCCTCTACAAAGTTACTGTTTTTTATGCCGATCAGAAATCCAAGATGACCACCATCGCAGGACATAGATTAACATTGGACCCTATGGGAAAATGTTCAAATGCCTTCTTCTCAGAAACTACAAATATGATTAAAGCCAAACTGTACATGAATGTTCATTGGATGTTCCTCTACAATCTTAAGGTTTTTTGTTCCGATATGAAATTCAAAATGGCGGCTACGGCAGGACTTAGTTTAACATTGGACCCTATGGGAAAAATGTTTCAAAATGCTTCTTCTCTGAAACCACTTGGACAGTTGAAACCAAACTGCCCAGGAATGATCATTGGAAGGTCCTCTACAAGGTGTGTGTTTTTTATGCCGATCGGAAATCCAAGATGGCCACCACCGCAGGACATAGATTAACATTGGACCCTATGAGAAAATGTTCAAATGCCTTCTTCTCAGAAACTGCAAATATGATTAAAGCCAAACTGTACATGAAAGTTCATTGGATGGTCCTCTACAAACTGTACGTTTTTTGTTCCGATATGAAATTCAAAATGGCGGCTACGGCAGGACTTAGTTTAACATTGGACCCTATGGGAAAAATGTTTCAAAACGCTTCTTCTCTCAAACCACTTGGACAGTTGAAACCAAACTGCCCAGGAATGATCATTGGAAGGTCCTCTACAAATTTTATGTTTTTTATGCCGATCAGAAATCCAAGATGGCCGCCACCGCAATACATAGATTAACATTGGACCCTATGTGAAAATGTTCAAATGCCTTCTTCTCAGAAACTACAAATATTATTAAAGCCAAACTGTACATGAATGTTCATTGGATGGTCTTCTACAAATTTTACGTTTTTTGTTCCGATAAGAAATTCAAAATGGCGGCTACGGCAGGACTTAGTTTAACATTGGACCCTATGGGAAAAATGTTTCAAAACGCTTCTTCTCTGAAGCCACTTGGATAATTGAAACCAAACTGCCCAGGAATGATCATTGGAAGGTCCTCTACAAAGTTTCTGTTTTTTTATGCCGATTGAAAATTCAAGATGGCCGCCACCGCAGGACATAGATTAACATTGGACCCTATGGGAAAATGTTCAAATGCCTTCTTCTCAGAAACTACAAATATGATTAAAGCCAAACTGTACATGAATGTTCATTGGATGGTCCTCTACAACCTTAAGGTTTTTTGTTCCGATATGAAATTCAAAATGGCGGCTACGGCAGGACTTAGTTTAACATTGGACCCTATGGGAAAAGTGTTTCAAAATGCTTCTTCTCTGAAACCACTAGGACAGTTGAAACCAAACTGCCCAGGAATGATCATTGGAAGGTCCTCTACAAAGTTTCTGTTTTTTATGCCGATCGGAAATCCAAGATGGCCGCCACTGCAGGACATAGATTAACATTGGACCCTATGAGAAAATGTTCAAATGCCTTCTTCTCAGAAACTACAAATATGATTAAAGCCAAACTGTACATGAATTTTCATTGGATGGTCCTCTACAAACTTTGCGTTTTTTGTTCTGATATGAAATTCAAAATGGCGGCTATGGCAGGACTTAATTTAACATTGTACCCTATGGGAAAAATGTTTCAAAATGTTTCTTCTCTGAAACCACTTGGACAGTTGAAACCAAACTGCCCAGGAATGATCATTGGAAGGTCCTCTGTTTTTTATGCCGATCGGAAATCCAAGATGGCTGCCACCACAGGTCATAGTATTAACACAGAACCATATGGGGAAAATACAGAAATATATTCTTCTCTGAAGCTATTGCACTGATTGAACCTAAACTGTGCATCAATCATTGGAAGGTCCTTTTCAAACTTTGTGCTTTTTATGTTGATCGTAATTCCAAGATGACTACCACTGCAGGACATAGTTTTTACATAGGACCAATTGTTTTTTTTTATTACCAGGTGAACGATACAGGCTCTTGAGAGCCTCTGGTTTTAATGAGCTAGCACTCTATATTTCGTGAACTCTTGTTGTTTTAATGAGCTAGCACTCTATATTTCGTGAACTCTTGGTGTTTTAATGAGCTAACACTCTATATTTCGTGAACTCTTGTTGTTTTAATGAGCTAACACTCTATATTTCGTGAACTCTTGTTGTTTTAATGAGCTAACACTCTATATTTCGTGAACTCTTGTTGTTTTAATGAGCTAACACTATATTACGTGAACTCTTGTTGTTTTAATGAGCTAACACTATATTTCGTGAACTCTTGTTGTTTTAATGAGCTAGCACTCTATATTTCGTGAACTCTTGTTGTTTTAATGAGCTAACACTCTATATTTCGTGAACTCTTGTTGTTTTAATGAGCTAACACTCTATATTTCGTGAACTCTTGTTGTTTTAATGAGCTAACACTATATTTCGTGAACTCTTGTTGTTTTAATGAGCTAGCACTCTATATTTCGTGAACTCATGTTGTTTTAATGAGCTAACACTCTATATTTCGTGAACTCTTGTTGTTTTAATGAGCTAACACTCTATATTTCGTGAACTCTTGTTGTTTTAATGAGCTAACACTCTATATTTCGTGAACTCTTGTTGTTTTAATGAGCTAACACTATATTTCGTGAACTCTTGTTGTTTTAATGAGCTAACACTATATTTCGTGAACTCTTGTTGTTTTAATGAGCTAACACTCTATATTTCGTGAACTCTTGTTGTTTTAATGAGCTAACACTCTATATTTCGTGAACTCTTGTTGTTTTAATGAGCTAACACTATATTTCGTGAACTCTTGTTGTTTTAATGAGCTAACACTCTATATTTCGTGAACTCTTGTTGTTTTAATGAGCTAACACTATATTTCGTGAACTCTTGTTTTTTTAATGAGCTAGCACTCTATATTTCGTGAACTCTTGTTGTTTTAATGAGCTAGCACTCTATATTTCGTGAACTCTTGTTGTTTTAATGAGCTAACACTCTATATTTCGTGAACTCTTGTTGTTTTAATGAGCTAACACTCTATATTTCGTGAACTCTTGTTGTTTTAATGAGCTAACACTCTATATTTCGTGAACTCTTGTTGTTTTAATGAGCTAACACTCTATATTTCGTGAACTCTTGTTGTTTTAATGAGCTAACACTCTATATTTCGTGAACTCTTGTTGTTTTAATGAGCTAACACTCTATATTACATGAACTCTTGTTGTTTTAATGAGCTAACACTCTATATTTCGTGAACTCTTGTTGTTTTAATGAGCTAACACTATATTTCGTGAACTCTTGTTGTTTTAATGAGCTAACACTCTATATTTCGTGAACTCTTGTTGTTTTAATGAGCTAACACTATATTTCGTGAACTCTTGTTGTTTTAATGAGCTAGCACTCTATATTTCGTGATTTCTTGTTGTTTTAATGAGCTAGCACTCTATATTTCGTGAACTCTTGTTGTTTTAATGAGCTAACACTATATTTCGTGAACTCTTGTTGTTTTAATGAGTTAACACTATATTTCGTGAACTCTTGTTGTTTTAATGAGCTAACACTATATTTCGTGAACTCTTGGTGTTTTAATGAGCTAACACTCTATATTTCGTGAACTCTTGTTGTTTTAATGAGCTAACACTCTATATTTCGTGAACTCTTGGTGTTTTAATGAGCTAACACTCTATATTTCGTGAACTCTTGTTGTTTTAATGAGCTAACACTCTATATTTCGTCAACTCTTGTTGTTTTATTGAGCTAACACTCTATATTTCGTGAACTCTTGTTTTTTTAATGAGTTAGCACTCTATATTTCGTGAACTCTTGTTGTTTTAATGAGCTAACACACTATATTTCGTGAACTCATGTTGTTTTAATGAGCTAACACTCTATATTTCGTGAACTCTTGTTTTTTTAATGAGTTAACACTCTATATTTCGTGAACTCTTGTTGTTTTAATGAGCTAACACTCTATATTTTGTGAACTCTTGTTGTTTTAATGAGCTAACACTCTATATTTCGTGAACTCTTGTTGTTTTAATGAGCTAACACTCTATATTTCGTGAACTCTTGTTGTTTTAATGAGCTAACACTCTATATTTCGTGAACTCTTGTTTTTTTAATGAGCTAGCACTCTATATTTCGTGAACTCTTGTTGTTTTAATGAGCTAACACTCTATATTTCGTGAACTCTTGTTGTTTTAATGAGCTAACACTCTATATTTCGTGAACTCTTGTTTTTTTAATGAGCTAGCACTCTATATTTCGTGAACTCTTGTTGTTTTAATGAGCTAACACTCTATATTTCGTGAACTCTTGTTGTTTTAATGAGCTAGCACTCTATATTTCGTGAACTCTTGGTGTTTTATTGAGCTAACACTATATTTCGTGAACTCTTGTTTTTTTAATAAGCTAACACTTTATATTTCGTGAACTCTTGTTGTTTTAATGAGCTAACACTCTATATTTCGTGAACTCTTGTTGTTTTAATGAGCTAACACTCTATATTTCGTGAACTCTTGTTGTTTTAATGAGCTAACACTATATTTCGTGAACTCTTGTTGTTTTAATGAGCTAACACTCTATATTTCGTGAACTCTTGTTTTTTTAATGAGCTAGCGCTCTATATTTCGTGAACTCTTGTTGTTTTAATGAGCTAACACTATATTTCGTGAACTCTTGTTGTTTTAATGAGCTAACACTCTATATTTCGTGAACTCTTGTTTTTTTAATGAGCTAGCACTCTATATTTCGTGAACTCTTAATGTTTTAATGAGCTAACACTCTACATTTCGTGAACTCTTGTTGTTTTAATGAGCTAACACTATATTTCGTGAACTCTTGGTGTTTTAATGAGCTAACACTCTATATTTCGTGAACTCTTGTTTTTTTAATGAGCTAGCACTCTATATTTCGTGAACTCTTGTTGTTTTAATGAGCTAACACTCTATATTTCGTGAACTCTTGTTGTTTTAATGAGCTAGCACTCTATAGTTCGTGAACTCTTGTTGTTTTAATGAGCTAACACTCTATATTTCGTGAACTCTTGTTGTTTTAATGAGCTAACACTCTATATTTCGTGAACTCTTGTTGTTTTAATGAGCTAACACTCTATATTTTGTGAACTCTTGTTTTAATGAGCTAACACTCTATATTTCGTGATTTCTTGTTTTAATGAGCTAACACTATATTTCGTGAACTCTTGTTTTAATGAGCTAACACTCTATATTTCGTGAACTCTTGTTGTTTTAATGAGCTAACACTCTATATTTCGTGAACTCTTGTTGTTTTAATGAGCTAACACTCTATATTTCGTGAACTCATGTTGTTTTAATGAGCTAACACTCTATATTTCGTGAACTCTTGTTTTAATGAGCTAACACTATATTTCGTGAACTCTTGTTGTTTTAATGAGCTAACACTATATTTCATGAACTCTTGTTGTTTTAATGAGCTAGCACTCTATATTTCGTGAACTCTTGTTGTTTTAATGAGCTAACACTCTATATTTCGTGAACTCTTGTTGTTTTAATGAGCTAACACTCTATATTTCGTGAACTCTTGTTGTTTTAGTGAGCTAACACTCAATATTTCGTGAACTGTTGTTGTTTTAATCAGCTAACACTCTATATTTCGTGAACTCTTGGTGTACACGATACAACAATTTTGAGATAAAGTATGTTTGTGACTTGAGGCAGGTCGGTGGTTTTCTCTTGGCACTCCTGTTTCCATCACCAATAAAACTGACCACCACTATATAGCTGAAATATTCTTGAAAGTGGTGTTAAACACCATAACCCCTAAGCCTCCTTAAAAAGTAACTTGTTCTCACCATGATAACTAGTAATGAAATAATTGCTATTTTTTTTACACATATTAACATTTCATTCACTCACTCATTCAAGACAAGAGAGAGAGAAAGATCTGACATATTTTTGTTCATAATATTACTTTAGGAAACGAAGACAGAGATGCGAAGTTAAAGAAGAGTGTATGTGCTAGTTACAGTCTACAGTTACTTCTGTTGATTATTAGGAACTCTAATGATGTTGGTGTTCTGGAGAAGTTTAGTACAAGACTGGTAGCATTGTGTGAAGCAGGTATGGTATACAGTTACTAAAAGTCTGGGTGTACATTGTAAAGAAGAATTTAATATTTATTTTGTAAAAGTTTGATGGCTACTGAAATATTAATAGTTTTATGTTTATCACTCTAATATAATTTTGAATATATCTTCTTATTAAATTTTTTTTATGACCACACAAAATTCTGTGATCATATATAAATGGTACATGTGTGTTTTTCCTTGTTTTACATCTATAGACACAATATTTATACACAGTAACTTAAGTTTTATTTTACCACTTCTTCTGATATTTTTATCATAATAATCCTTGACACAGAATGAAGGTCCTGATGGATTTTGGGGAATCTGCCCATTTCCTCTCAAGAGGCCCAAAGGTTCCAAACATGTGCTCTGACATTGCCATCTCAATTTGTTGTGGTCGTATCAATCTGCTATCAGGCATTAACCCTTTATTTAATTACTAAAATGTTTTCTTTTTTCCTTAGCTTTATATTTAAACAGTTCCGTTTTATTTTAGAATACAGCAGTAAAATATTAGAGCTACAAGAATGGTTATCTCCCATTAAGCATATTACATCATATAACTACGATGGTGTATCATCTGCCGTGCTGCAACTTAAACAGATAGCCGATGGTATCCAGAAAATACCACGGCCACTTATTACAACATGTAGAATTCTAAAGCACATGACCATACAGAGTGACAGTGAATATCCTAATGGTAAGACGAATTGTTAACATATGATCATAGAGTGTGTTTATTTTATTACAATTTACTGTGCAGTAAAAATGAAAATAATACTTCAAACATTCAAATCTATTGATGCAGTGTATCAGAAACTGAAATTTCATGTATCAACTATTGATGATAAGAATTCGAAAACTCATGTATCATCTATGGATACAGTGCATAAGAATCAACAATCTCATTTATCAAATAATGTTATTGTGTATCAGAATTAGAAATTCTATGTATTAGTTATTGAAATAGTGTATCAGAATCAGAAATCTCATGTAACAAATATGGATGCAGTGTACAAGAATCAGATATTTCATGTATCAACAATTGATACAGTGTATCAGAATCAGAAATTTGTTGATATGGTGTATCCAAATTAAAGATTTCATGTATCAATGGCTGATACAGTGTATAAGAATCAGAAATCACACGTATCATCTGTTAATAGTGTATCAGAATCTGAAATCTCATGTATCAGCTGTTGATACAGTGTATAAGAATCAAAAACTTGTGTATCAACTTTTGATACAGTTAATAAGAATCAGAAATCTCATATATCAACATTTGATACAGTTAATAAGAATCAGAAATCTCATATATCAACATTTGATACAGTTAATAAGAATCAGAAATCTCATATATCAACATTTGATACAGTTAATAAGAATCAGAAATCTCATGTATCAACATTTGATACAGTTAATAAGAATCAGAAATCTCATGTATCAACATTTGATACAGTGTATAAGATTCCTATTCTCACATTTCTATGTTATTTTGACAGATGTTCCAGAAGAAATCTCATATATCAACATTTGATACAGTGTATAAGATTCCTATTCTCACATTTCTATGTTATTTTGACAGATGTTCCAGAAGAAATCTCATGTATCAACATTTGATACAGTGTATAAGATTCCTATTCTCACATTTCTATGTTATTTTGACAGATGTTCCAGAAGAAATCTCATGTATCAACATTTGATACAGTGTATAAGATTCCTATTCTCACATTTCTATGTTATTTTGACAGATGTTCCAGAAGAAATCTCATGTATCAACATTTGATACAGTGTATAAGATTCCTATTCTCACATTTCTATGTTATTTTGACATGTTCCAGAAGAAATCTCATGTATCAACATTTGATACAGTGTATAAGATTCCTATTCTCACATTTCTATGTTATTTTGACAGATGTTCCAGAAGAAATCTCATGTATCAACATTTGATACAGTGTATAAGATTCCTATTCTCACATTTCTATGTTATTTTGACAGATGTTCCACCAGAAGAAATCTCATGTATCAACATTTGATACAGTGTATAAGATTCCTATTCTCACATTTCTATGTTATTTTGACAGATGTTCCAGAAGAAATCTCATGTATCAACATTTGATACAGTGTATAAGATTCCTATTCTCACATTTCTATGTTATTTTGACAGATGTTCCAGAAGAAATCTCATGTATCAACATTTGATACAGTGTATAAGATTCCTATTCTCACATTTCTATGTTATTTTGACAGATGTTCCACCAGAAGAAATCTCATGTATCAACATTTGATACAGTGTATAAGATTCCTATTCTCACATTTCTATGTTATTTTGACAGATGTTCCAGAAGAAATCTCATGTATCAACATTTGATACAGTGTATAAGATTCCTATTCTCACATTTCTATGTTATTTTGACAGATGTTCCAGAAGAAGTCAAGTATAAGTATGCTTTACTGGATGTATTTGGAGATGATTGTTTTCCTATCTTTATCAATATATTACAGGTAGGTAAAACATCAAATTCATCTGTGTATCATCTAGGTTGTGTAATGGTTAGCAATCAACTCGACTGCTGTGGATCGCAGGTTCAGTCCATAGTCAGATGAATTCATAGATTGTAATGAATCCATAGATTATTGATTGATTGGTGTTTAACACCAACTTTAACAGTATTTCATCTATATCATGATGTCCATAAATTATAAAATTGGTATTTGTTGCTAATACACGAAGTAAACAGCATTAAGGAGTAAGAACAAAGTTTTGTTGGCTCATAGTCAGGATAATGTGCTTTTCTGTGGACATGTGTTTCAGTTTCTATAAAAATCCAGTCAAGTGTATTGGTATAGTACAAAGCAGGCATCATCTCACCAAAAAATAACTTGTTCTCGCCATGCTATAGCTGAAAACTCACAATAGTCTAAAAGTAATTTGCTTCTTTGAAAGCAGGAAGATGGTACATGCTTCTATATTTGAAAAAAAAAAAAAAAATGATTTTGTCACTAAGCATGATTTTTTTTTACTGAAATGAAACACTACCAAGCTTAAGTACCTCTGACAAATTATAGCATAATGATTTGACTAATTACTTTAAAAAATTGTTATTTGCAGAAAGTGAATGAAATATTAATTCGACCTTGGCAGCAGGGCAGTCCTCAGAGTGCAGAACAGATGGCATACTATTTATCTGTTGTCAAACCATGTCTAGAGATTGTTAAATCTACATTGTGTTTCCTCATATCATCCAGAGGAGGGGAGGTAAGCCTGTTTATAATCAAATAGTATAAAAACCACTGTCAGTCAAAAAGATGTTTTAATGGTCACTGCAGTCGTCGAAATGTAAATTTGAATTTACTAGTGTGAAAATCAAATTCTTGAATTTATTTTTATATAATTCTAAATAAAAACTGAAAAAACTACTTGTCCAAACAAAGTTTTACTGGTCTTGGGCAGGAGGAGCTTATCATGAGGTCTGACATTGTAATGTTATTTTAGAGTTAGCTATATTATGTTTACTTTTTTAACTTGATGAACTTAATCATTTATCTCACACATGTGGAGCCAACGATCTTAACTTGATGAACTTAATCATTTATCTCACACATGTGGAGCCAACGATCTTAACTTGATGAACTTAATCATTTATCTCACACATGTGGAGCCAACGATCGCTTTTGTTATTTTAGAGTTAAATACATTTTCTTCAGCTTAAAGAGCATGCTCGTTTTTCTCACCAATGTAGAGCCTGAGATTTCTTATGTTGTTATCAAGTTTTGGAGGCGTTTTGATTGCTATTGAATTATTGTTGTAAGTGGCATTAAAACACCCATAATCAATATCTACATACAGTATTTTGTAAGTTTAAGAATTTAATGCATTTGACTGTAGTGTTACTCACTCGTATGATCTGTGGCCTCTATCATCCTATTTTATTTATGTTTATTACAGTTTAAGGATCTAACCAGTCTGACTGTACTGTTTGAGCTACACACTATCATGTGTTCTGTGCCCATGTCATCCTATTTTATTGAAGACATACAACAGATTCAGAAGAATGTTACAGATACTTTAGTGGCATATACTCAACCTGTTGTTATTCTTAAAGACTCAGGTGAAGGTGATTATTTGTGGTACAGCAAAACCTGTCTAAACCAAACCTCCTTGCTACTAACTTGTGTGTTTAGAATGAACAAGTGTTTTGTTTTTACAGGTTAAATTAACAAATATTTCCTACGTTGAGACTTTATAAAATGTTTGGTTTATACAGGATCCTGGTTTGGTTAAGGTTCGGTTTACACAGGTTTCACTATTGGCAAAATGTTAATGTAGATGGGAACAGTGCTCTCACTACTTTCAAATTAGAGGGAGAAGTGACTTCTCTTTCAGAGAGCTCACAGGGAGAAGTGGAAGACAACAGAAAGAAGTATATTTGTGTAATCTTCAGCAGATGAAAGATGTCTCTGCCAATTAGCTCAACGGTTTAACTATATACATGTATAGCTATAATGAAAATATAGCACAAACGTATATTGTCATGGACACTGGCAGTCAAAAATTTAGTTATTATTTGTCAGACCTTAAATCAGATTGCAACAATGAAATAAAGCTACTGTAGTTCAAAGTCTATTTTTTAATTGCATAGGTATTAATGTTTACACATGTCTGTATATAAATAAACAGTTTGATAGTTCGTAATATTAACCCGGTGTCGAGTATAAAATGTGGATGGATAAAAATCTGGTGGGTCTAATTGCATTTCAACGAATTTTGAATGGCCAACCTTCGCAAATGTGAACATATTAAACATGAAAACTATGATTTATGTCACAGAAATGAGAAAAAAATTAATCAAAACTTCATTTTGTTGAAAGTAGCTTCGGGCAAAAAGTTTGGTCAACATTTCCCATTAGCACATTGCCGGGTTGCATCCCCTTACAATGGTGCCAATGTTGTTTGTTGTTAAAATTAAAAAATAAATGTTTTAACTTGTTATGGATTACTTTACATTAATATATGTTCTGTTGACAATGCATAGTCATCACAATTGATGGAGCATTGTATAATGTAGATGTAGATGTTTTCAAGACAATCACGTTCAAAATACTTAACGGATACGATATCGACATTTTCATAAATGACGCAGGCAACATAGAGTGACTCTTCAAAATTACAAAGCGACTTGAACTTCGCTTTTGACCAACGAGAAAGCAAAGTCAACCTTCACAAGGCAACTTCTTTACCCTAGTCGCCCTCTCACGTGAGCCCTAGGGAAGAGCAAAGACATTAAAATATGTCAACTGTTCTCTTTCCTCCCTTATAATTCAAGATAAGAAAATTTTGTTGGCCATCTTGAAAATGACACATATATATGATGCATCACAGGGTGATATTACATCTAACTTATTTCTGGACTGCATCGATGGTGTAATGGTTAGCATGCTTGCCTCCAGCGCAGGAGATGGTGGGTTCGAGCCAAGGTCGGGTCAAACCAAAGACTAAAATTGGTATGTGTTGCTTCTCTGCTAAGCATATAGCATTAAGGAGGAAGCACAAAGACTGATTATCTCACAAGTGGAGCACGTGTCTACCCGCAGACTGTTGTATCAGTGAACTAGCACAATAAAAATACAACAAAGACTGATTATCTCACAAGTGGAGCACATGTCTACCCGCAGACTGTTGTATCAGTGAACTAGCACAATAAAAATACAACAAAGACTGATTATCTCACAATCAGGATAATGTGTCTGAGTGGAGCACATGTCTACCCACAGACTGTTGTATCAGTGAACTAGCACAATAAAGATACAACAAAGACTGATTATCTCACAATCAGGATAATGTGTCTGAGTGGAGCACATGTCTACCCACAGACTTGTATCAGTGAACTAGCACAATAAAGATACAACAAAGACTGATTATCTCACAATCAGGATAATGTGTCTGAGTGGAGCACATGTCTACCCACAGACTTGTATCAGTGAACTAGCACAATAAAGATACAACAAAGACTGATTATCTCACAATCAGGATAATGTGTCTGAGTGGAGCACATGTCTACCCACAGACTGTTGTATCAGTGAACTAGCACAATAAAGATACAACAAAGACTGATTATCTCACAATCAGGATAATGTGTCTGAGTGGAGCACATGTCTACCCACAGACTGTTGTATCAGTGAACTAGCACAATAAAAATACAACAAAGCGTGTTGTTGGTTTATTATAAAGCGGACCTCATCATTATCTTATATTGAAATGAAACGTATTCTCCTAAAACTGATGATCAATAATTCCATAGATATCAACACAGTGCAAATCATTTAACACAATAAGACCATGACATTTACAGATGGAAATCGACATCCTGTCTTGGGACAGGCACAAAAATGTGGCATGGTTAACCTGGTTAAGAGGATTCCAAACCTCCATCTCTAGATAGTTGGATTACCTATGGCAAAACAGATATACACAAACTGTAAAAAGCCTGTACAGATTGGCTTCCACTCAAAAAGACCACACACTATCACAATAGTGAATGACAGCAGTATAGTGACATCATATAATTTTAGTTCTAATAAAAAGAGATGATTGTTTTTCGTTTATGTATATTTACCAACATTATTTAATTAATGATTACTTCCCTGAAATAGTAGAAAATAATAGTAATTTAAGAAAAAATATGTTTCAATTTATGTTGTCATTTTTTTTATTTTTTTTTTGTCTTTTCAGCACTGAATGGAAGTCTTTGGACAAAAACTATGAAGGAACTTATCAAATATACTACAAAAGCACCATATACATACCTTAGTGGTCTGTTGATGATTTCAGAGTTATTACCTTTACCACTACCTCTCCAAACAAAGGAGGTAAGATTTTGATAGAAATTTTACGAAAAAGGGTTGGGGGTTATTGTGTTTAACGCCATTTTCAACAATATTTCAGTTATATCGTGGCGGTCAGTTTTATTGGTGGAGGAAACCGTAGTACTGGGAGATAACAACAGACCTGCCGCAAGTCACTGACAAACTTAATATAGTTTGTTTTTAAATGCAGTTACATGAATATTATTTTCTAATAGATGTTATAACATCATCTACGTAAATAATGCATAAAGTGTGATGAATTTTTATACTTGTTACATATATACATGTAGGTACATCTTGTTTGTCAGCTACATATACATAGACTTGCTTTGAATTTAAAGTAGGGGCCGTCGTGGTCGTATGGTAGTTGGATTTACAACTATCTGTGCAATCAGTGCCTATCACCACTAATGCTGTGAGTTTGAACCCTGTTCATGGCAAGGTGTACTCGATACAACAGTAGGTGATTAAGTTTGTCATTGACTTGCGACAGGTCAGTGGTTTTCTCCTGGCACTCCGGTTTCCTCCACCAATAAAACTGACTGCCACGATATAACTGAAATATTGTTGAAAGTGGCAAATGATTAGTATGTCAGCTATCTTCATGACAAGAACAAGCTTGCAAAGAATGTAAAAGTTGGCATTGTGATGGGCATATTGATTACGACATGGAAAAGGGGAGATAATAGATAGGGTCAAAAATTTTGCCTTGTTACAAGCCACCAACGCCCACTCCCAAGAAACTGATGCTGATTAGGATATGCTGCAAGTTGTCTTAAAAATGTAAGGTGTATGATTTTCTCCAAACACAAGGCACTCATTATCAGCCCATCGTAAAGCCGAGTTGTGTGTTTATCTCACCCCATTCAACCAATGAATGTCCATTAGGAGTGATTGTACTCCATGTTAGAGTAGGTAGATCCTATTTCTATACCAAGAGGTTCCTCTTAGGTTTTCAAGGTGATTAATTACTCAATTAATGAAATGTATATATTACTTTTGTTTCAGAAATTGACAGAAGAAGAAATAAGTTTAGCAGTGAACACAAGAAAATTATGGAGTGCTCATCTTCATTCTCTGACTCCTCAGATACAGGAAATGATCAATATTTTAGCAACATCTACATGTCAGCCATTACAACAAGTTCTGCGACGTGTCTGTTGGCAATTAGCAGATTTATCTGCCCCTGCTGCTACTATGGTTACAAAGTAAGTTATGAGTTTTAACAACATATAGATGTAAAAGTTATTTATTTTCATTCCATAAGGATGTGGATGAAAGTAAACTTGAAAGAAAACTGAAGAGAAAATATTTTTTTTTTAATTTTTATAGCTTCTAAAAATATTTTGCTAACCAACAAAGGGTGCTTTATCACAACACTTTTATTATGTGATTTGTTATAGCTGAAAAAGTTACTATAAATACCAAAAACACAACTCATATATTAAAGTTGGTGTTTATATCATTTGGGAATGTACAGTCCACCCTTGTTATACTACTGGCTTTTAGACCAAGCTATGATGAGTTTTAAGATACCAAAGGGGTAATCAGAATATGTATATTGAAGAAGGACAGACAACATAATGACCAAATGGACAAAAAGACAAGCAATGATTTACATGGCACTACACAAAAAACTAAAGATCTAGCAGCACAAACCCCACTTAAAAACAGGGGGCGAATTCACATGCTTCACTATTTTGCCAATTAGCCAGGATGACAATATATAGAGGGAGAAATTAACGAAGGTAAAATATATTTTATTTTTTTTTATATTTACAGATGTGTACTGGATATGGTAGTAAATAGTTTGGAGACTTTGGGAAGTAAAGTTATTGATGGTGCAGAAGGAGGTGAAGGTCAAGAAGATAAAGTGGAAAGGATTGCTTCCCCTTTTGCCAGCAAAATGTTGAATTTGTTAGCCTTTGTTTTAGCACATCCACCTATAAAATGTGCAACATTGCAACTGATGTTGAAAGCAGGGTTAGTTTTTACTTAATTCTGTGTCCATTCATTTATCCTGTTCATTTTTATTCTCCTAGGACCGAATCAGTACTGTAATGTATAGTGTGATCGGCTCGAGTACTGAAAATCATTAGTTCAATCCCTGGTCAGATTATGCATAATACTGTAAAATTGGTATTTATTATTTCTCTGCTGCACATTACGGAGCAAATGCAAAAAAATAATTGGGCATGAGTCATGATTGATTTTTTTTTTTTTTTTTTTTTTTTTTTCGGTGTTTAACACCACTATCAGCTATATCATGGCGAACCATGAGTCATGAAAATGTGTAGGATAGTAAGATATATCTACAGAGAGTGGGATGTGTAACAGACCACTTTTAACATTAAGCAGTCAGGTATCTACAGAGAGTGGGATGTGTAACAGACCACTTAACATTAAACAGTCAGGTATCTACAGAGAGTGGGATGTGTAACAGACCACTTAACATTAAACAGTCAGGTATCTACAGAGAGTGGGATGTGTAACAGACCACCAGACCACTTTTAACATTAAGCAGTCAGGTATCTACAGAGAGTGGGATGTGTAACAGACCACTTAACATTAAACAGTCAGGTATCTACAGAGAGTGGGATGTGTAACAGACCACTTAACATTAAACAGTCAGGTATCTACAGAGAGTGGGATGTGTAACAGACCACCAGACCACTTTTAACATTAAGCAGTCAGGTATCTACAGAGAGTGGGATGTGTAACAGACCACTTAACATTAAACAGTCAGGTATCTACAGAGAGTGGGATGTGTAACAGACCACTTAACATTAAACAGTCAGGTATCTACAGAGAGTGGGATGTGTAACAGACCACTTAACATTAAACAGTCAGGTATCTACAGAGAGTGGGATGTGTAACAGACCACCAGACCACTTTTAACATTAAGCAGTCAGGTATCTACAGAGAGTGGGATGTGTAACAGACCACTTAACATTAAACAGTCAGGTATCTACAGAGAGTGGGATGTGTAACAGACCACTTAACATTAAACAGTCAGGTATCTACAGAGAGTGGGATGTGTAACAGACCACCAGACCACTTTTAACATTAAGCAGTCAGGTATCTACAGAGAGTGGGATGTGTAACAGACCACTTAACATTAAACAGTCAGGTATCTACAGAGAGTGGGATGTGTAACAGACCACTTAACATTAAACAGTCAGGTATCTACAGAGAGTGGGATGTGTAACAGACCACTTAACATTAAACAGTCAGGTATCTACAGAGAGTGGGATGTGTAACAGACCACTTAACATTAAATAGTCAGGTATCTACAGAGAGTGGGATGTGTAACAGACCACTTAACATTAAACAGTCAGGTATCTACAGAGAGTGGGATGTGTAACAGACCACTTAACATTAAACAGTCAGGCATCATTGTCTCAGTAAAAAGTAACATGTTAAATATGATTTCACTATCATTAATTACAGAAAATGTCTTGTCATATATATTTTATGTCAAGTTTATGAAAGTGTTAATGCCAGAGAAAAGAAAACTTTTCACATGAGATATCTCCCTTAAGTATATATCCAGTTTGAAAATGAAAACTTGCTGAATGTATCGTTTAACACCAATAATTGAGTACGACCATATGTTTTATTCAAATTTTGGGTATTCGTTTGGTTCTATGAACTGTTGGGTGATGAATCTTTGTGTGTTACTCTGTTTGGGCCAGTGACATTAAGTCATAATGATGTGACAATCTATTTCAACGTGAAACATGTGATAAATTGTATTGAAAGATAACACCGAAAAAGTGAATTAAATCAGTCAAATAGTGAAACTAAATCTCTTTATTTTAGAAATGGATCAGATGAAAAATATGGCCAACTATTAACTCAGTTCTTAGAAATACTTAATTCAGTCTGTGAGAGATTACCACATGTACAGGCTCAAGAGTGTATTGTTGTAAGTATTTTGAAGTAATGCAATGACTCAACATTGTAATTGTTAGTAATCTAAAATTTGAGAGAATTAGGAGATAACTGTATTGTATTTGAAAATTTCATGGCATCAATTGGAGATTTGATGGTGGCAAATTGAGTTTACTGGCGATGCGTTAGCGGAGCCAGTAAACGGATATTTGTGACCATGAAAGCGACAATTGATGCCGTGAAATTTTCAAATACAATACAGTTATCTCCATTCTAATGTATTCATGTGCATAGATGTGTATTGCCACATTATTGACAAGATGACATAAGCGGTAATCAGCTAAAATTCTAAAAATATCTCATGCTATTTCAACCGTGGAATTGATACCGTAAAAATTACAGCATTAAATCCACAATTGATGCCGTGAAATTTTCAAATACAATACAGTTATCTCCATTCTAATGTAATCATGTGTATTGCCACATTATTGACAAGATGACGTAAGCGGTAATCAGCTAAAATTCCAAAAATATCTCACGATATTTCAACCGTGGAATTGATACCGTGAAAATTACAGCATTGTCCAATCACAAACCAGGAATATTAAACAACTACATTAGAATACCGCATACAAGACTTTTTTCTCACAAAATGTATTTTATTGCTGAAATTGATTTTTTTGTAATGTTTGAAAATATTATTTCTAAACAGTTTAAGAATTTACTTTATTCAAAATACTTTGTTCAAAATCTGCCTTTCCAAAAATATTGTCAATTTAAAGCAGCAACATTTATCTTATCTTTTATCCTGAAGTTGATATTTTAAGAAAGATACCTTGATTTAATTGAGACCTGTATGAGTTGTGTCCCTTTTCAAGACTATTTATATACTGTCTTTTTTTTTATTTTGCAGTCAATCATCCAAAGTTTATGTGATGTAGAAGTTTCAATGTTAACTGGTGATTCTTCTAATGAACAGGTATGTACATTAAAACCTGTGTAAATTGAACATAAAACTTATTTGTTATGTCCCCATTGCTAGACATTGAGGGAATTAAGTTTTACTCATATTCATATTTCCATTTGTCCCTCCATAGGTCCCACATTTGGTGTCCGATCAAAGCTCCCCTTAGGCAAATCATTTGAAATTTATACACAAGGTCAGAGACCAAAAAAAAGGGCCAAGATCAATTTCAGACTTTACCACAGTTTCTGTTCTGGAGTTATGCCCCTGCTTACTTTAGCAGGAAGTGGGGGCATCCATGTCCTATGGATACATTCTTCCATGTTTTTCTTGATTTATTTAAACCATTTAACCTGATCACTTGATCAATCTATAAATTTAACTTGTCTGAACTGAATATCTGTATTTTCTAACTCATTATTATTCTTTCAAAAGAATGGATATCTAATTGGTCCTACAATATTTTGTTATTGTTTTGAGGCTCGTAATGTTATGATTAGAGGGTCAAAACAGGGGTGGTGATCTTATCCTATTCATTTGTAACAGTTTTTATATTTGTATTGTAGATTGCCTACTCGTTGCCCCAGTCTAGTGATATGGTAATGATAACTACAGCCTTATTAGACCACATGGGGAGTGCAGACCATAGTTATGCCTCCATCTTACCATGTGTTAGGACACTTGTAATGTTGACAGATCATGATTATGGGTTTTATTATCTGAAGAAGTAAGTTGGACACACTGCAACGTGAGCATCGCAGATAAAAAAAATTATACATTTTTGTAATTTAATTTAGTGATCAATCATGTATCTAGATTATTATCTCACATGTACCTTTCAGGGATTATTTTTTCAGTTATTTAACTGATTTCAGCTATTTTCCTCTGAAACAAAAATTCTTAAAGTTGCAGGATACAGTGAAAACAGGTCAAAAATGATCTTTTTGAAAGGGGGTGTAGATGGTTTCAACTATTTTTCATTGATTTTCATTTATTTGATTTTCTAATCAGAATCATCCCTGACCTTTGGTGTTGTCATCATATTTCCCTTGTCATAAGGTGTTGTCAGCGTCTGCATCCTTTAAAAATTCAATATGTCCGTCAGGCCAATTATGCTTTCTGATTGACTGAAATTTCAAAAATTTTAATCTAAAAGAAAAGCTGTTTATTGAAGTTATTACATGGTAGTATTGTTCCTAATATAACCTTCTTTAAAACTTATGATTTTGGGTTGGTTTTTTTCGTTGATCCACAAAATGACCACCTTCAAAGAAGAAAGTTTTATCATAGTATCCGATAGGAAAAATATTTTTAAATTATTCTTATTTAATACCACATTTGTAAGCAAACTTGGTTAAAATGTTTTTTTGGATGGTACTTTACCATAGGATTATTTATTGTGCTGATTGGAATTTGAAGATTATCATCACCACGAGACAAAGTTATAAACATTTATCAAGGAAATGTTTCTCACATAAAACTACCTGGCTGTTCTCTTCATTGTTTTATGTGAGATACAATTCTTTATAAAGGTGTTATGCTGAAAATGTTGGACTTGAACAGAAATAAATTAAATTGAATGTGATATTCGCTTTGGGATTAAACAAATTTAAGAATTTAATTTTTTTTAGATGTATTTTATTTGTGGAATAAATATCTATATGCAGAAAATGTCTCCAATTAAGCAAGCTGAACGCAGATTTTAATCAGGTGAGCAGTTACTGGCTCTGGTTTGAATGATATATTTAAATATTTTACAGAGTCTTGGAGCAGAAGACAACTGCATTAGGTCGTCTGATGGTCAGGATCAACACAACGTTTTCTAAGGATAGCTCTGACTGTTTATCAACATTATCCACATTGTTAGAATTTTTACGTCTGCTTGTGTCAGTTGAAAGTCCATTAGCTGGAATTACTGTGACAAGAACTTATACTTTATCACAAAAAGAACTACATGAAGTGTTGTCTTGGAATCCTAGTATGGAAAATCACCCATTGTTGGATCTAGAAAAAATGTTGGAGGTAAAGTATTGTATAATCTATTGTGTTCCATTTGTGTAATTGTGTTACTAATACAGTGGAACTTGTGCAATCCGACATCCTGTGACATCGAGCAAAAAATTATGTTCCAAAAGTATTTCTGTTAATTAAAATAAAACCTGAGTATTCCGACATCCTGTACAATTCGACACATTTCCCTGGTTCCTTGGTGTGTTGGATTAGACAGGTTCCACTATACCTGTAATTTTTTTTTTTATCTAAGTTCAAAGTTTGAATTCCAGGTCAAGTCAAGTAGGACTAATATTGGGTATTATCTGTCCCATGAAAATGATAAATCATCAAAGCTTAGATGAAAGGCAAGAAAATTATTTTTATTTCATAAATCAATACATTTACATTATAAAAATTTATTAATCAAATAAAAACAAATTTAAATTAAATTAACAAAAACAATATAATATTCAAAGTAAATGTAATACATTGTATTGTACATGTACCAGTCATGTATCCGTGTTGAGGGTTTGTTGACATCGATTTTGTCATATCCGGTTTCGATGAACGCACACTCTGCTTTTTTTGCATATTTTATTTTGAAAACATTTTGTGCAATTGACGGAAATACACTGTATAAGTAAAAATATTTTATTGATAATAAAAACAGCTTTCTATACGTCCATAGTACTATGCCCATCCAGCATTCTCATGCTGTACGTGTCGATCATATCTGGAAAAGTTAGCAGGGATTTTTTTCCTAGCCAGTAGATCATACATATAAGCAAGACCCCTTCGGTGGATACATATTTTAGTTCCCAAATTTCTGACATCTAGTTGAGTAAATAAGGTATATATAAGAAGAGAAGAATTGTTTATGATTTTAACTGGCCCTTTATGACTGGTATGGTAATATTTTATATTTTAAACAATACAGGAATGTGCTAAAGATGATGAAACAATGAAGAGTTTGTTAGACAGTATGACAGCCTTGATGAAGATGTTGAGGGATCCTGAGACAGAACAGGAAAGAAAATCAAGTACATATATTTTATTTAATTGGAAATAAAAATTATGATTGGTTTTTGGTGTTTAGCGCCACTTTCAACAATATTTCAGTTATATTGTGGCGGTTTAGATATATGAGAACTGCCTTGGTGGTGTAATGGTAGCATGGTCATCTCAGGTGTGGTAGATCATTGAGAACTGCCTTGGTGGTGTAATGGTAGCATGGTCGTCTCAGGTGTGGTAGATCATGGGTTTGATATCAGGTCAAACCAAAGACTGTCAAATTTTGTATTTGCTGATTCTTTGCTAAACATGCAGCAATAAGGAGCAAGAGTAACGACTGGTTGACTCATGATAATAGCAGTTATTTGTGCCACTAGTCTGTATCTTTTGTAATTTATTTACAGTAAGTTTTAGTTTTACTAATAATTATAGATTAACCAGCTTACTACAGTTAAACCTGTCGTAACGTTCACCTTTGTATAATGATCACTTTCGTGCTCTCCCGGTGCATTTTACTATATATTTTAATTTGATATAGCGGTCACCTGTTCAATGTGGTCAGCGGTCATCATTTATTAGTAATTTTCAGCCTAAAACCTTTGTATAACGGTAAATTTATTTTTAAAATAACACCGGAAGTGATTTCGGAAGATCAGTATTTTTCTCAAATGTACTAAAAATGCGGAGGTGTTACAAGTGTTGCAAAATATATTGATTAATTTAATTAACTAAATAAACAAATCCTATACATTTTAATAGAAAATTACTTATAGGACAGTTTATACCCGGGGGTTATTTGAGAGTAGAAATTAAATCGCCAAAAATATGGAAAACATCATATTGTGTATCTAGTGCATCATGTCAAAATCATCAACATCCGTAACTATGAAAGCCTTGAAATTAGACGACAAAGTGAAAGCAATAAATCATTGTGATGGTGGGAAAAGTTGCCGGGTTGTGGCCGAGGAGATGGGTGATGGTCATACCCAGATAATGAACATTCTTATATATATCTTTATTTCTGGTAACCTTTGTTGATACATTGGTATACAGATAACAAATTAAATACAAACATAATACACAATAAGTACAATACAAAACATAATAAGAAAACAGCTATATACAATATTTACAAAATGAGAGAGAGAGTTACATTTTTCAGCCAGGAGGGCAGACATTTTCATTGATATATCTTATAAAGGTGCAAAGTTTTTTTATTTTTTATTTTTTTTGTCAGATTCATTAAAGTACCAAATTTCAGAATATTACAATTTTTAAAGTATTTTTAATCTAAACAAGTTTTTCTTTTTTCACTGAAATAATTACATTTTAATAAATAATGGAACTCATCTCCAAGATCTGCTGTGTTACATAAATTACAAATTCTGAATTCCCTAGGTATGTTTTTCCATCGTCTGTGTTCAACAGGTAGTTTATGGTTAAAAGAAAACGTGAGATTCTCGACGATTTTGAAAACAATGTTCCCAGTTCAAGAAAACATCAACGTCGTGTAACTGGAAATGTAAACATTAACCAATTATGCTGGGATTGGTTTCAGGATTTCATTTATTAAATATCTTTATTTATTTATTTGTATGTTTTATTCAAATCATATCATATTGAGATAATTTCATCAACAATAAATGTAAACAAGAGTAACATTACGACAGGAACAAAATAACAAGCAAAACATAACATGTAATTAATTTTTTTTATTTACAGCTAATGTAGAATATTTCGTCAAATAATTAAACCCCTTCATATAAAGGTCACCTTTATATAGTGGTCATTTTGTCAATCTACCCCAGGTAACCACTATAGACAGGTTTGACTGTACTTAATTTGATTAGTGTAAAACAATATGAAGGTGTTTACTTGTTACTTTAATTTGATTTCAAAGCATATTTATCTTGTAACCATGAAAAAGAAAGCTATGAATTGATAACACTTTGAAGATAGAAATTCTCTCAGTTTAAGAAAAATGTATTAGAGAAACAGATTAATAATATTGAGAGAAAAAAAATTTAGAATAATTTTTTTTTTTTTCCGTCACGATATAACTGAAATATTGTTGAAAGTGGCATTAAACACCATAATCCACCAACATTCATTTACCATGTACATTTATATTTATAGTGCCAGAACCTACCAATATTGAACCAGAATCACTATCAAATCTATTTGTAATGAGGTCTGTTTATGAAATCAGTACAATGGAGGATGATAAGCTGAATGAGGCCTATTGGCTGTCTAATCCTATCACAGATGAGGTAGACGTAGAACCTGACCTCATCAGAATGGACATGGAGGAGATCTGTAGTAAATATTGTCCTGATTATAATCTGGAGGAGGAACTGAAGAGGACAACTGTGTCATCTAATGAGGAGGTTACTAAACCTAGAAGGTTGAAACAAGGGTAAGGAATAGACAATGTTAATACCTTATAAAATATTGAAATGTTATTGGTGGATTAAATAATTGTAATTCGCTCCTTCCCCCTCCATATCACCACTAATTGTAAATTCGAACCGCGCTCAGGCGAGGTGTATTTGATACAACATTATGTGATAAAGTTTGTCAGTGACTTTCGGCAGGTCTGTGGTTTTCTCAGGGTACAATGGTATCCTCCACCAATAAAACTGACCACCACGATATAACTGAAATATTGTTGAAAGTGGCTTTAAACACCATAACACTAATCTTCCCCCTCCTTTCTTGGAGAGACAGACATTTTGTTCAATCTGTCGACTGTCCATCTGTCACAAAAATTTATATATGCAATATTTTAAAAGGGAATTCCTCAAAACTTTGCATTCATATTTTCTTATTACAGCATAAAGATTTGCTATGACATTTTGATTAGACTATTTCTGACAGAGTTATTGCTCTTTTTGACATAAGATATTTTATTCAAAAGTTTGTAAGCACATCTCCTACTACATTTTAAATAGGATTCACTCAAACCTTTGCATGCTTGCTTAATACCATATGAAGAATTGTATTTAATTGTGTCAAGAAGGTTTTAATTGCATTTTGTTTTACAGTGACAGAAGAAAATCACAAGAAATCAACCTTTTCAGAGGGAAGGGATTCAAGCGTCCATTTGGTAAAATTTAACTAGATTTTTATACTTTTATACATATATCTAACAGATACAGATAGACAGGTGTACTCGATACGACTTTATGTGATAAAGTTTGTCAGTGACTTGTGGCAGGTCAGTGGTTTTCTCCGGGTACTCCGGTTTCCTCCATCAATAAAAGTGACCGCCACGATATAGCGGAAATATTGTTGACAGTGGCGATAAACACCATAACCCTGACTGGTTAGTCTAAGCTAAGCAAAAAATTTCAGACAAATTTACTAATCTTGTATATTTATTATTTTGTGGATTGCAATTCTATGCAAAATTTGTCCTGTAAAACAACATAAATGATAATTAAATAAAAACATAGATATCTAATTTAGTGTGCAATTTATGCTAATTTTCCATCCTTTGTTATACTAGTGGCACCAATGAGAGGTCGTGGAATAACGAGAGGTTTATTGAACAATAGTGGTAGATCAGATAACTTCAGATGTCGACCTCCCAACACAAGTAGACCTCCATCAATGCATGTGGACGATTTTATGAAATTAGAAAAAGGTGGTACTCAGACAGATCCTGGTGCTCCGTCACATGACGACTTCCAATGTAGAATGGAACACAAGGTAACAATTAGAAATTGTGGATTAAAGTCAAACCTGTCTTATGTGATCTTCCAAGGGAACAGTCAAATATGGTCACATAAGACAGGTGGTTGCTTAATACAGGTTTAAATGGTCACTAAAGCAGGTTTGACTGTATTTGACTGTTTGCTTTAATAAAACTTTTTAAGACTGATGTTCAGAGATCATTTCTTTCAGACAATATTTTAATACTCATAATTCTTATTTAAAGAGACATTAGCTACGATTTTGGCCAAAAAATTATATGTTTTGGAAATTGGTAAATAGCTTTAAAATGATGAAATAAAGGTAAATATTTCACATTAAACAGCTTATCGTACCACTTTTTTCGCCTTTTGAGAGCAAAAATTACCATCGATTTATGATTTCCTTGCAAGCAAATAATTTGACCTCGCTTTCTCTGTATGCAGCTGACCTTACTAGTGACAGGTAAAAATGAATAATTTGTATTTTGTCGCTTATTAATTGCAAACTTGCATGGTTCTTTTTCCGTAATTAATGCCGACTAAAAGCAGATTCACAGAAAATAAGAAATAAGTGCATTGTTGTACTGATTTAATGCCAATTCGGCAAACTCTGTAAGCAATGCCGATAATTAATAAGATGGCGTCCATTCCTTGATCGATCTCAAAACACGAGCAGATGCACCTTTTTTCCCCGATGCGCGTACATTTCATAACATTTATAAGTTACAGAAACACGTTTTATTATGGCATCAATCATATCTGATAGTTTTTATGGGTAACAAAAATTTACGATTTTGGCAGATAATGCCCCTTTAATTATTTCAGTTTCACAATTTTAAAAAGGCTTATCTTTGTTTCCATAATAATGATCTCTTGGTTGCTTAGAAACCATCTAAAAAATTCAGGAGTACAACTACATCCAATTTTTGCTGAAAATTTCACATTTGTTTAATTTTTTAGGATATGAATAGAGGTGGTTTTAGAGGTCGTGGTTTTGATAGAGGTAGAGGACAGTACAGAGGCAGAGGTTTCTTTACACCCCCGACCACCTATAGAAGTAGAGAATCATCTAATAATATTTACAGTAAGTTTAATTTTGTATTTTGTAATTACTTTCAGTTTTCTGTTGCCCTATGAGTAACATATTAATATTTTTAAATAAGATAGAAAATGAAGGTAAGCTTATGTCAGTGATGTTGTTTTTTCTTCCATTTTTTAGTGGATTTCTGCTATTCTGCTTGGCCCAGACTCATTTCTCCAAGTCCATTCATTTCTCAATATTTTTTCCATTATATTTTTTTAATTCTTCAAAATCATCACTGATATGTATACATGTATATAAAAATTCCCAAAACCTTCTTATTGGAATATACTAGTACTTTATAATGGCTTCATATCTATAGAAAATAGACAGTAGGCCATGGGCTGAGATAGCCTACCGTGCACCCCCAGCCCCCTCCCCCCCCCCCCCCCCCCCCCCACCTTCATATCTATAGAAAATAGACAGGTTTACTGTATTTTATTTGATAGATAAGATTTAATTATATTTCAGTTACACAGGGGGATAGTGGAAGAGATTATGATAACAGACCAAAGGCAAATTTTGTGAGGCCATTTGGAAGGGGGTATGTGTTGAATATTTAATAGTTTCATTACAATGCAAATGGTATTAGTCATATACAAAGAGAAACCAAACATTTCAATAAATATATAATGGATGCTTTGACTTCAAGCAAACAGATCTTTAATTTAAAATAAACTCTTGCATGACCACATCATTTCACTAAGGGGAGGTTTGGGCCAATACAACTATTTCAACCATGTCACTTTTTATTGAATTGTTTACCAAGACAGGAATGTGAGTGGTCATGTATATGTGTGTTAGGGGTCATGTATATGTGTGTTAGGGGTCATGTATACGTGTGTTAGGAGTCATGTATATGTGTGTTAGAGGTCATGTATATGTGTGTTAGGGGTCATGTATATGTGTGTTAGGGGTCATGTATATGTGTGCTAGGGGTCATGTATATGTGTGTTAAGGGTCATGTATATGTGTGTTAGGGGTCATGTATATGTGTGTTAGGGGTCATGTATGTGTGTTAAGGGTCATGTATATGTGTTAGGGGTCATGTATGTGTTAGAGGTCATGTGTATGTGTGTTAAGGGTCATGTATATGTGTGTTACGGGTCATTTATACGTGTGTTAGGGGTCATGTATGTGTTAAGGGTCATGTGTATGTGTGTTATGAGTCATGTATACATGTGTTAGGGGTCATGTATGTGTGTTAAGGGTCATGTATATGTGTGTTAGGGGTCATGTATATGTGTGTTAGGGGTATTGAGTTTGCCTCTGTTTCTATAATTTTAGTTATTAGATTTTTTGGAACTGTTTATATATACAGTTGACTCTCGTTATCTCGAATTCGATGGGACCATGGAAACAATTCGAGTCGACCATAGTTCGAAAATACCTGAAGTGTAGTTTGTTTAACGACGAAAGGGAGACAACTCGAGCGAAATTTTGAAGAGCTAAAACCAGCAATGTCCCGATTCTCGGAACGATTTTAAGCTTATTCGATGTTTTTGTTGCTGGGTTTTTTTCCCTTTTATTACAACTGTTAATTAAGAGTAACATTTTTTCAAATCTCTCAAAATTATACATCTTCTTTTTAATCAAAATTTTTTTTCCGACAAATAATTCAAGAGATAAAACGCTTCCGTTGTGTACTTTTCATAATCATTGATGCATGACGACCCAAGCGGCACTTATTATGAATCGATAATTTTTGATTGTACACATCTAACCTGTGTCATAATACCAAGCCAATTCAAATATTATCACTAATTAATTTGACAGATTGTGAAATAACCTAAGGTAAAAATGTCAGTCAATAACCGGATGTTTCACCTGTGATCCGATTTTAAGCCCAAGGTAATACACATGTTTTGACAGGTAAATTTGACTTAACGAATGTAAATAATATGGCTTTCTACATCTCAGTACCAAAACTTTTATTTGAGACAACCGAAATTTCAACTCATCCAAATTCGACTCAACCGGAAATTCGAGTCAACCGAGTTCGAGACAATGAGAGTCAACTGTACCTGTTATTTAAGTTGGCATTAAACATCAATCAGTCAACCTGTTATTAAGTCTCCCAAACAAAGTTTGGGGGACTTATTGTTTTTGCTCCGTTTCTTATTATTATTATTCTTATTCTTATTATTCTCCTTTCTTTCCGCGCACCATGAACTTGTCCACGGCAGATCTCAGGAACTACTGCACAGAATTTAATGAAACTTGGTGGAGTTATAAATATATGTTTCTAGTTGGTCCTAAAGTTTTCAGCTTTGTGGTAAAGGGGGTCAGTCATATTTTGAGGGGTTCAAAGAGGGTGGGGGTTACTATAGAATCCTATGGGAAAGTTGAAATTTCGTACATTAATGTTGATAACTTCTAAATGTATAATGATAGAGACATAAAATTTGACATTGTGATAGGTCACCATTAGAGGAGCAATTCTGCGTTTTCAAAATTTCAAAATGGCTGCCAAAATACTGTATAAAAAATGGGCGGTAAAAATTCAACATTGTCCGATATCATCAAAATTTTATATGTGGGTAGATAATGATGTCCCGACATTGAAAAATTTCTACCGGTCGCCATTTTCAAAATGACCGCCACAATACCGCACAAATTCAACATTGTCCGATTTCAACGCCATTTGATATGTGGGTAGATTATGATGTCCCGAATTGATTCCTGACATCGAAAATTTTTTACCGGTCGCCATTTTCAAAATGGCCACCACAATACCACACAAATTCAACATTGTCCGATTTCAACGACATTTCATATGTGGGTAGATTATGATGTCCTGAAATGATTCCTGACATCGAAAAATTTCTACCGGTCGCCATTTTCAAAATGGCCGCCACAATACCACACAAATTTAACATTGTTCGATTTCAAAGGTAGCTTTTAATTTATTTTTTAAGCCGGTTGTCAGTGGCCGGTTTGGGAGACTTCATAATTGTTAGATTATAATCATATCTTGTTTCTTATTGAAAGTGTAAAATTGTTTACATTTTTTCAGTAATAATAGACCCAATTTTGATGATAGAAGAGGTAGAGATTTCCGATTTTCACCCCGAGGACGAGGGGGTAATTACTGGCAAGAGAAAGAATCTGATGGAGACAGGTATGTTGTAACACATGTTTTCTTACTTTCATTATATAGGTAGAATACTCTTCTACCTGTATCTGAGGGACTACTACATGTACCAAAACAAAATGGTTTTTTTAATATTACAGAATTCAAGGTCCCTTAAATGATACCGCGTCAGTGGTGTAATGGTTAGCGTGCTCATCTCGAGTGCGGTAGATCGTGGGTTCGAGCCCCGATCGGGTCATACCAAAGACTATAAAATTGGTATTTGTTGCTTCTCCGCTAAGCACACAGCATTAAGGAGAAAGAAGCAAATACTGGTTGGCTCGGAATCAGGATAATGTGTCCGAGTGGGACGGCATGTCTATCCGCGGACTGTTGGTTCGGTGAGCTAGCACTATAAAAAATCCAACTAAGCATGATAGTCTAGTACAAAGCGGAGCTCATCATCTCATTGAAACTCGCCACGATATAGCTGAAATATTGGGTATGCTTTAAAAGAGAAACAGAAACTTTGATTCCTTAAATAGATGATCTTCTTTTTTTGTAGGTTTGGAAATTCACAGTTTTATCAAAGAAGAGATGACCATAATCCACCAAGACATGTACGATCATTCACAAAATAGAAAACAGACATTTTATATTAATTTTTACACAAACAGTTACAACAAACAAGTATTATTGTATACAAGTAGCCGGTTTAGTTTGGTGGAAGAAAAATTTCAAGATGTTCAAGAAAAAGACCTACAAAACTCATTTGTGTTTTTTTTTTTTTTTTTTTTTCTCGTGATCATGATCAAATTGTCATTACGTGCTAATCTGACTTATTAATTTTTGACATTTTTTAATGAAGTGCCAAAATATTCAAAATTTTGACCCGCACCAAGATAATATTCTATACAGTATTCTGATTGTCAAGTATTCCAAGTTCTCTACAAGGGTGTGGAAATATGGAAATGTTCTGCTTTGTCCCCGGACAAATATCTGAAAAAAGTTACTTGCCCGCACAAAATCCTACTTGTCCTGTTTCTTTTTAAACATTCGATACTTGCACACACAGTTGCTGCTTCATGACTCAGGGACTCAGGGTGGACTTTTCTTAAAAGTATTTCTCTTGATAATCAGTCTGAGTGACGGGGAGTCGGTAGTGCCATCCGACATATTTCAAATGATGAAATCAAATCAGTATCATGATATCTTGATACTACCACATGACATATCAAATATGTTAACGAAATCAAGTACATAACTATACACCAAAATTATCCAGTTGTTCATCATGTTTTGTCTTCTTCAAAAGATACAAATTTTGTAAATCTATGACATGAACTGGCCTTATGTGTGCTACAGCAACAGATGAAATTGATCATTTTAAAATAAATTGCTTTGAAAGCAGTAACAAAACTGTTAATGTCAATGTCTACGATTGTTGAACATTTTATTAGTGATATCAGTTGAATATTCTTTCTTTTTTTTTTTTGTCAATCAGTTTAAATTACTTAAACATGTGTTCAGTAGTAATTACGGTATGCATAAATAAATGTAATATACAATGAGGTACAATTAGTAATTGTTTGTTTTTCTTGCAGTAATTTAAATATTACTGAAAAAAATACAGTATTAACTAATATGATGATGTACTGTTAATAAGAAATGATATGGATGTAATAATGAAATCAAAACAGTTTCATGAACAATGTGCAATAATGAATAACTGGGATCTTTACAATGTTCGAAATTCATGCAGAATAATATTGACACTTTTTGGCAATAGACATGGTGTAATATTGACAGAGGTAGCACAACATCTGATGTCATTTTTGTCACTAAAGATTGAGCAACATGAACCCCCAAATAAGGAGGGTGAATTCAGGTGCTCTAGAATGATAAACAGTTCATGCTCCACTACTGGAACTGTTATGTTGCAAATTGGTATTTCATTTGAAAAAAACTATGAATATCAATACTAGTATACAATGTAACCTGTCTAGTGTCTACACCAAACCTCATTGGGACAAACTTTGTGTTTGGTATGCTTAGGTAATCGGTTAATACATGTTATTTAAAGTTTTATTCAGGATTACAGTGTATTTAGAGTTAAAAGACAATATTGTTATCTGCCATCGTTCATTTTATAAATGTCAGTAATTTGTCAACTTATTACTATTGTATCATGTTTTGAAGCCAGTAACAATAATAAGCTAAGGTTGTGGTGTTTAATGCCACTTTCAACAGTATTTCAGTTATATCATGGTGGTCAGTTTTAGTAGTGGAGAAAACAGAAGAAATCCACAGACATGTTGCAAGTCACTGACAAACTTTATCACATAATGTTGTATTGAGTATACCTCCCCATGAGCGGAATTCAAACTCACAACGTTTGTGGTGATGGGCACTGATTGCATAGGTAGTTGTAAATCCAACAACCGTACAATCACGACAACGACAATCCCTTGTTTGGAAATCAGTAACAATAATGAGCCATAATCTGTACAATAACTTCATATAGAAGTCGTACATGTACTGCCTTTTTATTGTCTGTGGCTAAACCTCTGTATTAAATGAATCAGATTTTGTAAGTGTGCTCATGTCTTATTTACGTTATTTGTGTTTCTTTACATATAGTGTTGTTTAACACATATTGTGTTATTTTTCTTTGACTTGTGTACCCTGTGTTGTCGGTTTCTCTGGATTGTCCATTTTTGCTTGCCCTTTCGGTATTCTCTTAACGTTTATTTACCAGGTAGTAACCAAACCTCTGGTATTCGAACTTTGTCCACTGCTAGACTTGGTCCAGCTGGTCCCCACTGACACGTTCAGTTAAGTACCAAAACAAACATTCAATCACTGAAGCAATCAACTAATCTTAGGCTGACAAATTACCATCATAAGGTTGAAAGGTATAATAAACAATTGTCTCCAATGGCACATCCGTATTATACAAACAGACTTTAGTAGATGCCTACCTTTAATATTATTTAAATTCTTAGGAACCCCATCAGTGATGCAATGGTTAGCGTGTTCGCCTTGAGTGTAGTAGATTGTTGGTTTGATCCCCGGTCATGTCAAAGAACTATAAAATTGCTATTTGTTGCTTTTCCGCTAAGATGGCAGCATTAAGGATTAAGAGCAAAGACTGGTTGGCTCAGAATCAGGATAATGTGTGCAAGGGGAGTGACGTGTCTACCCGCGAAATGTTGAACTAGCACTATGAAAATCCACAAAAGCATGTTGGTCTAGTACAAAGCAGACATCATCATCATCTCATTGAAATGTAACTTATCGCTGAAAAATTGTTCACTTGGTGTTTTAACAATGATCACTCACTTGCTTAAATTCTTGGGGTAGAATCTGTTGGTTGTTGACCATTACTCTTTGGTTAAATTGAACTATCTAAGACAACTCACAAAGAAGGTAGAATATATTGGTTATAAACCATTATTTCAAGATAAAAAGCTAAGCTAAGAAGGTAGAATCTGTTGGTTGTAGACTAAGCTGACAATTAGCTAAGATGATGGAATCTTTTGGTTCTAGATAAATATACAATATACGTACATTGTCGGTAAATATAAAATTTATTTGTACGAGCTTTAGAAACAGGCAGAATAGCGAGCTTTTCAGGCCTGTTTCGCAGCGAGTACAAATGAATTTTATATTTAACGACAATGTACTTATATTGTGTTTATCCTGCAATGTCAAAAAAAGTCGGAAAACTTGTTAGATTTAAACAAAAAGGACAGAAACAAGCGTCATTCCTCGCCTTTCATCAATGTTGTCAAGGGAGTTTCTTCTTCGTGGTCCGAGTTACATTAGTACCAGTTTCATACTTGTCTGCGCCCTCCGCTGTACATAGCTACATGTACAGGGTACCGGGAAAGTTTATTCGTATAGCATATTTGTACAGCAAATGTACTGATTGCAGGATAAATAATAACTCTTAGATTAAACCGACATCTAGCTATTATTGTAGAATCTATTCGTTGTAGACCATTTTCTTTAAGTATAAGAAAAATGAAAATACAAATGTGCTTTTAATAGATTTTAATAAATATTGTTGGAATTTGCATATATAACAACAATCTATAAATTTATATATAATAATCCAATATGTAGTTACACTGTGATTTACCTACTAGTTTAACAATCACAGTATTTATCTATATTTTAATGGGGGAAAAACATGTCAGGAAGACTTGTTCATTGTTACCATAGATTTTTTTCAAAGCTGTAATAAAACCAGAAGTTTCATTTAACTTGAAACTTTTTAACTAAGAAATATCTTTTTTTTTGGGGGGTTAGATCTCTGCCGTTTGTAGTTTATTTATATGCAATAGTAAACTATCAATATTTTATGAAAACCATAACCTTCATGTTAGTTTTTTTTTCTTTCTAATTTTGCAATGATGACCAATCAGGTCTAATAAACATTCAATATGCCAATATTTATTGATTTTCCATTGTTACAAGTATACTACATGTATGGCTGCCAAACTGTAGCTCTTATGGTCTTTCTTTTTGTTTTCTTTTTTTTTTTTATTTGGTGATCTATGGTCACAAAAAAAGACCATAAGTGTTATGATTCCGCAGCTGATTACATCACATGTATAAGTAAAAATTATCTGAGAGAAATATATTAGTTTATATAACTATGAATACTGAATGGTATTGAATATATACTCCAGGAAATAGTGTGTATAGGGAAATAACTCTCCAAATAGGATGATCTCTTTCATCACAAACGTGTCTTAAATCAACTTGAGAACTTTTATTTAATTTTGATTTAAAAAAAAAACAAATTAAACATGGGTAATTATAATACCTATATTTAAATAAATTTATTACTTTTTGTATATACATTTATTTTTGTACCTTTTGCTAATTAAGTGGTTATTGACTTCAATATTTGTTTAATTTATACCTATATATCTGACCTGGTTTTGATGTTTATCACAAAACTTAATGTTATGTATTAATAAATGAATTATTAATCACACTTTTTAAAGTACATGGTCTACACATATATATATATATATATATACATATATAAGTTAAACTCTTTTTAATTACAATGGGTTGGTTGTATATATTAAAAAGATGTGGGACAAGTAAGGTTATTTAATTTTTTTTTAAATAATGTGATTTGTGTGACTGACTGAAGCAATGTACAGGTGGGATGGGGTGGTACTAGCTATAGACTCGTTACTTGTGTCACCAACAATCCTATTAGAACTTTTTGGTACAAACTCCTTCACTGTAAACTAACATTCCTTGATCATTATCATTCAATATATAATGTCCAAAGTCTAGTGTATTTAATATTAAAAAAGGGATAGTGTCTGCAGTTTGATTTTTTCCCCATCTGTCATGTTTTGTACTGAATGATTTGTTTATGCATTGAACATACAAACTATTATTGAAATTTACAATTCCTAAATTATGTAATTATGAATAAAACTTTTGAAAAAACATCCTCTCTCTGGCATAGATGACATTATCTGGTTTTTGTCTATCCTGTTTATGCCCTTTGGTTCACTTGCTCCCAAAGACTTAAATTATTTGGCTTTCATCTTTGATCATGAGCGATGATTTTCTCCAGATACCCCGGTTTCGTCCACTAATAAAACTGACCGCTATGATATAACTGAAATATTGTTGAAAGTTACGTTAAACACCATTACCATAACCTTCACCTTGATCATGGGCGGACATGATGAAGGTTATTCCAGAAACAGGTTATGTGCACTAAATTCGGTATCTACGTTTTTATTACGACGTGCATCAGATGAAAATTATCACCAATTAGACCTGACCTACGCATTCATCAAATGTTTGTATGGTTATCTAATTTACGTTATCAATATTTATCGAAATACTATTACATAGACAAAAGGGCTTATTTATTTACAACTCTTGATCTAAGAACCCTTCAAACGTCATTTGGCTGCACCCAACGGCCACACCGGTGCCGCTTATTTTATTACAACTTGATCTATGAACCCTTAGAACGTCATTTGGTTGCACCCAACGGCCACACCGGTGCCGTTTATTTTTATTACAACTTGATCTATGAACCCTTAGAACGTCTGCACCCAACGGTCATGGCGGTGCTGGTGCCCCATGATGATTCTTGTTATATCTTGACAAAACCTTTTTTTTGTTCTCTTTTTCCAGCCGAGTCAGTTAAAATTTTATTGGGAACTATGAGTAGTTTTGCATCCGTCTCCCCTTTTCGTCCCTTTCTACACCAATAATAACTGCACACGTCTGCGCATTTGGGAAATCAAGCGTACATTATAATTTATATGATAATTGTGATGATAGAAACGATTTTCGGGTAATGTTTTCGCGATCGATTAACTTTGTATTTTCAAACCGTTTATTTGTATAGGGTTATCGTGTTTTACTCCACTTTCAACACTATTTCGTGGTGGTCAGTTTTCTTTCCGGAGAAAACCATCGACCTGCCGCAAATCATTGACAAACTTTATCACAGTGTTGTATCGAGTACACCTTGCCATGAGAAAGATTCGAACTCACAACTTTAGTGGTAATAGGCACTGGTTGTACATGTAGATATACATCCAACTACTATGCGATCACGACCACGATGCCCACCCCGTCTACGTGGTATTTATTTGTGTTTTTGATATATTCCCTGTTAAAATATTTAGAACGGACATTAACGGAAATCGCAGACACTACTTTTACCTGTTATAAAAACATATAAATTTTGCAAGTTTCTGTAAAACTATCCCACTATATTACAGTATGAGAAATGGTCCGTCTACAGGCTTGATGTGAATATGCACTCTATACTCCAGATGAAACAAAATAGTACAGCATATATGTAGACTTATAAAAATAATATGTCCGAATCTCATTAAAAATAGATTAAATATGTGTCTGAATATATAAAGATTTATAGTTCATTGTTATATAATTATTTCGTTTACTAAACCGACGTTTATATTGGTCATATTCTTTCGGTTCTCGTGCGTGGTATACAAGTCTTGTTATTCTTGGTGTTGAACTTGAACTTCAAATTGTCGTGACCTTGCCACTAAATTGAGCACAACGCTTGCAATGGGAGACACTAGCAGACGACGAATCTGCATCTCTTTTCCCGCGCAATACTTCCATTAATTCTTTTTTCTCCAATTCAAGTTTTTCAACATCTTGCCTTCTTTGAATTTCCAAATCCATCATTAATTTCAACTTCTGTGAAAATTTTGATATTGCCGATTTCAAATCCTCAATTTGAGATTGCATTGTCGCCTCCTTCTGAACCATGTGACTTCGTTGCATATTTAATCGGAGTTCCATTTCCCGTTTTTGTTCGTCGTATTTGAGTTCCATTTCCCGTTTTTGTTCGTCGTATTTGCATGAAATTTCAGACCTGAGTATATCCATTGCCGTTTTCAGTTCGGTAATACAGTTATGGGTGGTGTCCTCTGGTGTGACCATTAGAAAGCCACACCCATTTGGACATTCCATTGCGTGGAATGCGCATGATTTCAAGTGGTCTTGCAAGTCTTTTCTCATGACCAAAGTTGTGCATTTATCATTGGTGCATTCAATTCGCTGATATAAACATTCCGACTCGTGACTATGAATAAATTCCAGATCCCCAATGTATTGACAACCATTCCGAAAACATTCACAACGAATCTGGAGCCGATTTAAGTCATTTTTCATATATCTAAAAAGTGTTTTCAATCCTGAGAGAGAGAGAGGCTTACGATCCTCGGGACATGTGGTTTCATGCACAAGCCAAGCTTCAATACAAGTTCTGCAATATGCATGTTCACAATGAGATTGTACCGGGTCTTCTAGAACATCACGACAGATACAACACAACAGTCCTTCGTTTACAGCCTCCAAAAATCTGTCAACATCGTAACCCATTGTGAAACAGTCTGGAATTTAAATATTTGTTTAATCAGTTACGATTTTTACGAGTCGTGATAATTCTGTTGTCTAAATTTTAATGGCGGGAACTGGAGAGGAATTGCCAGCTACGACACACTCGGAAACGTTTTCTAAATTTGAACGGCGTGAACTGGAGAGCAGGTGACAGCTCCGACACAATCTGAAACGTTTATTAAATGTTAAATGTAAAATACCTTATATATACATGTATGTAATGTAAATTTTTATATGATAGTTTAAATATTTGTTCCTTTTCGTAGACATTTATCAATGTGTGGTAATTGGAGTAGAAATCGTTTAGATTCAAGATTGATGAAATTTTTAATATTGTTTTCTTTGTTGAACATGATACAACAGATAGATGGTGTTAATATACCAGATCGAATTTATTTGATTAAAGATCAAGTATATATAGATATAAGCCAATAATTTTGAAATTAAATTTATAGATCACACTTATAAAAGTTAATACTAATGGATTATTTATAGTGGTTCTCCGACTAAGTCAAGTACTATACTTTTAACATTTACAATTATATTGAACGAGTATAATAGCACAAAATTAAAAGTAAAACAGAATACATGGTTATGCTATGGTATTTAACGCCACTTTCAACAACAGAATACAAGATTCACCAGAGTTGTATAAATGTAGTAATAGGTAATGTATCGGTTCAGTTTATTATTGTATTTTTCTTTATTTAAAGAAATCGGAGATATTTCGTCATAAAACTTCACACATGGTTTTGTCTATCATATTTCTTGAAGACAAACATAAAATTTTATTGCATTTATCAATATTGTATGAGTATCAACAGTTTTTTCAACACCGTATCTGTTTCTCGATACAGCCGTAACTTCAACTCGTAAATTTACATAGAAATCGGAGATATTTCGTCATAAAACTTCACACATGGTTTTGTCTATCATATTTCTTGAAGACAAACATAAAATTGTATTGCATTTATCAATATTGTATGAGTATCAACAGTTTATTCAACACCGTATCTGTTTCTCGATACAGCCGCAACTTTAACTCGTAAATTTACATAGAAATCGGAGATATTTCGTCATAAAACTTCACACATGGTTTTGTCTATCATATTTCTTGAAGACAAACATAAAATTTTATAGCATTTATCAATATTCTATGAGTATCAACAGTTTTTTCAACACCGTATCTGTATTTCGATACAGCCGCCCGATTACAGTGACCCGTGACCCAGATTAGCAGATCCCAGCAGTTTTTCTTAATAAGGTTGTTTAATCATTCTTAATTACTTGATTTTCATCGTGGTCGTGATCGTATGATAGTTGTATTTACAACTACCCTATCACCACAAAAGTTGTGAATTCGAATCCCGCTCATGGCGACTGGCTGTGCTCGATACAACATTATGTGATAAAGTTTGTCAGTGACTTGCGACAGGTCAGTGATTTTCTCCTGGTGCACCAGTTTCCTCCACCAATAACACTGACCGGCACGATATCACTGAAATATTGTTGAAAGTGGCGTTAAACACCATACTCCCCTTTCAACGTCAAAAGATGCAATACAACAAATTAACTAAGATTTCAGCCATGTTACTTCCAATTTAAAAATACAAAGGAAACGTTTGAAATATATGTATATAGTTTTTAGACTGTCCGTGTCGTACCTAGTAATTGGTTGGTTTAGAAAAAAAACCTTCATATTCAAATACACCAGATAGCAAGAAGACGGATGGACGGACATACAAGTAAATCCTTGTACTACCGCATATTTGAACGTTTTTAAAAGTATTATTTGACGACATTGTCGTACATTTATAACAATTTTTGTTGTGACAAACTGTGAATTTAAACATACACGGTCCTACTTTTAATATTACAATACAGTATCCGTCTTATAATGGATAGTGTGTCTCTTTATTACAGTTCGAATCTGTGTCTGGTCAATTCGAAGAATCAACTTGAAATTAGTATAAATTTACTGCTTCTTCAATAAACCCCGACCAGTAAGAACACTTAAGAGTCTAATAAGCATGTCTGTGACTTGTTATTTCAAAGACTATCATATCAACAAATATACAAGTTAGTTCTACGTACAAAGAGGCACCAAAATAGTATTTTTCTTGTGGAGTTCTGGGCACGGTATAGTCAAAGAAAGTTTGAAAAAACCAAAGGGGTAGTAAAAAGCCGTAAATCGTAGAAGGACACACAGAACAATGTCAAAGGAAAATAGACAAAAGGCATAAATAATCTATAATACACTACACAGAAAACTAAAGACAAAGCAACACAAATTCCACTAAAAACCAAGGTTGACTCAGTTCCTGTTCTACCAGTGACACCCGTCGTGTTACTCTTAAAATATGTGTCGATAAACAATACACACTTATCTACTAGTTCAGTACCACAAAATATAGGACATACACATGTATATCAACGTTGACGTTGACCATACTCTTGAACAATATCGTTTGTAAGACTACAAAGTAAAGTTTACAAGAAATCAGAGAAAAATACAGATTAGTTGTACGCCAGAAAATGGTGTACCTTAACATGTGTATTGGTCTCCACTTTATACATCTACGTAATAAATTAAAAATGTGATATAATTAATCAAGTTACTTACAATTTTAATTCAAAAGAGAATTATAAAAACAAATAATAATTAATTAATTATTAGAACTTACGTTCAAGAACGTTTTCCCTTTTAACAACAACTGATGTGTATCAGGTCAACACTGTTTACATTTTGCAGTTTAAATACTCAATCAGGTACGGACTTAGTCAACAATGGTGTGATTGATCTTATCGTTAATAACAGTCAAAGACCTATTGTTAAGTCTTTAAACGGTATAGATAGATGGTTATTACGGGTGGTTTCGCTCCTATTCCTCTCAGTAGACCAAATTCTCTTTAGAAATAAATCGTATTCATGAAAATCGGTAATCAAAAGAACATGCAAGAACATTTTTACATCTTAATCATACATGTAAAACTCATACAGTACAGGAACGGTTTTCTTTATCCCACTGTCACCGACTAGTTCTCAATAACGAGCACTTTATTTACTACGCTGCAATTGAAACCACGTTCAAACATACAAAACAGCTCGACTCGGCGAAAGACATTTGAGCGAAATGGCAGGACAAAAGAGCGAAATAAAACTGACATAAGAGCGAAAATTTAAAAACCAATTTGAGTGAGAATAAAGGACAAGACAAATAATAATGGAACCTAGTGACCATTCTGGACCGTACCTGTATGTCCATCTTGACTAAATTATAACAATTAGTCGATTAAAACAAACGCATGTAATACTTTACAGGTGAGTACAGGTAGATGTTGTGAGAGTCACTCATTTGTCCACATAGATTTTAGGGTCAATTGAAATTGTGTCGCTCAAATGTCCATCGCCCGCTCGACTTGCCTTCAGAGTCTGAATCAAAGATAACGGAAACTATGAAAAAAAAGAAAAAAAAGCAAAGTATGGCAAAACCCTTAGAATTATTGATGATATTTAGAATGAAATTATTATAAAGACTCGTTCTGATATATTTCAGCATTCGTTGTCAATTTCTGTTTAAAAAAATACTAGACAGTTTAGATATCACTGTACAGTGAATTGATACAGAAGTGTAAATATCGATATTACAAGCACATTGGCGTAACATTTTTATTCATACTTTTTACAACGACACCGTATTATGAGTACTAAAATATTAAGTCAAGAATTTTGAAAGAATCGCTTCGTCTTATTTTTCAAATAGTTTTTCGGAAGATATTTACACCTAGTTGAAAAGAAGTGTGCGTGAAAATGACGAAAGATAGTATTGTCAATTATATATTTAGGGTCAAAGTTGACTATTTGCTTCCTTAATTATGTCTTACGATGGCCTTGCGTGCCATTTAACAACTAAATGATGTTTGAGGTTATTTGTTCTCTTTAATAGAAGAAAATGCTTAATTGAATCTTGGAATTGTTTCGACAGTGTGGTATTTGTCGCTATTTATTTTATTAACATAATCGTCTTTTGAGATCAGAGGTGCGGTGGCATGGAAAATATCAATTCAGAAGAGGGCTTCAGGAGGTTGGAATCCTTGTCTATGGCCTAACTGGATAACCTCTCCTGCATGTACTATCAAGGTACTAAGCTTAACTGTTCATGGTCTTTGCACAGGGGAGTAAGTGTGGGAAGTAGCAATACTAGTAATGGTAACTGTAATGTCATGTACCGACGTTACCATCACAGGGGAGTAAGTGTGGGAAGTAGCAGTACTAGTAATGGTAACTGTAATGTCATGTACCGACGTTACGATCACAGGGGAGAAAGTGTGGGACGTAGCAGTACTAGTAATGGTAACTATAATGTCATGTACCGACGTTACGATCACAGGGGAGAAAGTGTGGGAAGTAGCAGTACTAGTAATGGTAACTGTAATGTCATGTACCGACGTTACGATCACAGGGGAGTAAGTGTGGGAAGTAGCAGTACTAGTAATGGTAACTGTAATGTCATGTACCGACGTTACGATCACAGGGGAGTAAGTGTGGGAAGTAGCAGTACTAGTAATGGTAACTGTAATGTCATGTACCGACGTTACGATCACAGGGGAGTAAGTGTGGGAAGTAGCAGTACTAGTAATGGTAACTGTAATGTCATGTACCGACGTTACTATCACAGGGGAGTAAGTGTGGGACGTAGCAGTACTAGTAATGGTAACTGTAATGTCATGTACCGACGTTACCATCACAGGGGAGTAAGTGTGGGAAATAGCAGTACTAGTAATGGTAACTGTAATGTCATGTACCGACGTTACGATCACAGGGGAGAAAGTGTGGGAAGTAGCAGTACTAGTAATGGTAACTGTAATGTCATGTACCGACGTTACGATCACAGGGGAGTAAGTGTGGGAAGTAGCAGTACTAGTAATGGTAACTGTAATGTCATGTACCGACGTTACGATCACAGGGGAGTAAGTGTGGGAAGTAGCAGTACTAGTAATGGTAACTGTAATGTCATGTACCGACGTTACTATCACAGGGGAGTAAGTGTGGGACGTAGCAGTACTAGTAATGGTAACTGTAATGTCATGTACCGACGTTACCATCACAGGGGAGTAAGTGTGGGAAATAGCAGTACTAGTAATGGTAACTGTAATGTCATGTACCGACGTTACGATCACAGGGGAGAAAGTGTGGGAAGTAGCAGTACTAGTAATGGTAACTGTAATGTCATGTACCGACGTTACCATCACAGGGGAGTAAGTGTGGGAAGTAGCAGTACTAGTAATGGTAACTGTAATGTCATGTACCGACGTTACTATCACAGGGGAGTAAGTGTGGGACGTAGCAGTACAAATAATGGTAACTGTAATGTCATGTTCCGACGTTACTATCACAGGGGAGTAAGTGTGGGACGTAGCAGTACTAGTAATGGTAACTGATATGTGGTCATCTGTGACACAAACATTAGCGGTTTGTCAAGCCATGATGGCGACCGAAAATCATTGAATTGATGACTTCAACTTTACCACCATGAACCCTTGATTCCGTTGCTTCCTTGCATGTAGCAACCCTCTTTCAGGAAAACACTGACATGAAAGACAATACCTGGTATATCATATAATCTGAGATAAATATACTCTATATGCTAATGCTGCTGGAATGTTGCAATCGTATATAAAGGGAAGGTTCATAATGGGAAAATTGAAATCATATATCTTATCATAAGGTTTCGTTCTCGACCATTTTTTCATGTGAAGGTCAAGGTATGAAACAGACCTAGCTGTATCTGTGGCATCCTTAATTTTAATTTCAAGAGATTATAGCGATCAACATTGTCACCAAACTTTGAATTATTCAGTGAAAGGACATCATCTATAGGTTCTATATAACCAAGGATTTATATAGTAGGATATAAATCCTTGATATAACGGAACGGTATATTAAAAAAAGCATAATTTATTTTAGATTAATTTAGCTAAGTTCTGTAATTTTGACAATTGTATTGAAAATGATAGTGTCTACAAAATAGAATTAAACGGAAATGTGCCGATAGATGAATGATATACACTGTATATCAAACGATAATAATACATTGAGGTCGAATCTATTCACTCAATCTAGGGCGTTTATTTTTACTGGATTCTATGAACTGGTACCCTATATACAATTTGACGTCACGCCTGGTTTCTGCACTGGAGATATGTCGACTGAAAATGGAAGAGGAAGGTGTCTAGTGAACATGTAGAGTAATTATTATTATGTTTCAATATGAGCATAATGAATGGAGTGACGAGAAATGGAAACCAGGACACGCTCACGAAAGAAGAGAAATACAGACGAAAGGTTAAAAGTTTGCGATTGCTTTAAAATGATTGACAACTTTGTTTTTCTATAAGAAGGTGGACAGGGGTATCTAACCCCCATTTCCCTCGACGTGACTCCTCTTTATTCTCGGTTCTCTCCCATTCATCCCCAGTTACCTATGTTAGGTTAAATGTGTAATTTGATTTTGTATACAATACTTTCAAGAGAAATTTGAGATGTTTAGAAGTCAAGCTATTTTTAGTACTATTTCGTTTAACTTTTTATAGTATTATTCCTATATTAGGCCATATGATTATCTAGCTTTTGTCTATTGTCTAATGTCTATAATACAAATTTGTAAAATATTCCTGTTTAAAGAAAGAATGTCTAGCCAAGTTTGATAAAATGTCTGTCAAGTTAACATGATAAAACTGAAGCTTGGAATGAAAATAAAACAAAATACAAATCCAGATATAAAATAACTATGAAGCTCTACAAATAAGCAGTCACTATTTTCTTTTATTAATATGAAAACATGTAATTACCATGATGACATACCTGTAAGGGTCTTTGTGATCATATGGTAGTTGGATTTACACCAAACTTAGTACCTACATTGTATATGGGGCCATCGTGTTCGTGATCATATGGTAGTTGGATTTACACCAAACTTAGTACCTACATTGTATATGGGGCCATCGTGTTCGTGATCATATGGTAGTTGGATTTATTACTACCTATGCAGTCAGTGCCCATCACCTGTGATGTTATGAGTTTGAATCCCACTCAGGCGAGGTGTACTTGATACAACATTATGTGATAAAGTTTGTCAGTGATTTGCGGCATGTCACTGTTTTTTTCTGGGTATTCCGATTTCCTTCACCAATAAAACTGACCACCACGATATAACTGAAATATTGTTGAAAGTGACGTTAAATGCCATAACCCATAGCCCATAACCCGCTCCAAATGTGGTATAATATAGTACTCATATGCATTAAATGTCAAATAAAGGAAATTTAATATTGCCAGTAGATTGTTAATACACCTCTATGTAATATAATTTCCCGCCTGAAATGAATTGACTTTTGTAAATATTTATAAGCTTTTGAGGAACTATTGTTCAAAGGTTAAGGTTATGCAGGGACAAAGCTTAACATTTTCGCTGCAGTTGCCAACTGGACTCCATAAAATAACAATTGTAGTAGCCCAGCAAAAATTCTTAGGGTCCAGAAATTGACTTTGCCCAAGAAATATTCCAAATTTCAGTAGCCAACTAGGCTACTATCTTAAACTTTAGAAGTGTCTAGGTAAAATTTTAGTTGTATTGGGCTACTGGGCCCCTGTTATGATATTTAACGCCACTTTCAACAATATTTCAGTTACATCGTGGCGGTCAGTTTTATTGGTGGAGGAAACCAGAGAAAACCACTGACCTGCCACAAGTCGCTGACAAACTTGATCACATAAAGTTGTATAGAGTACACCTCCCCATGTGCAGGATTCAAACTCACTACTTTAGTGATGATAGTCACTGATTGCACAGGTACTTGTAAATCCAACTACCATATAATCATGACAGCCCCTGTTTGTGTGCAAGCAAAATCTCCTTCTTAAGGGGTCCAGTCTTTCTCTTAAATTTGCTAGATCTCCTTCTCAAACATTTTCAAGCGATCACATGTATGCTCTTTGGTCAGTGGCATGCAGAGGTTTGGTGATGCCTGGGGCCAGCTCCTTAATTGTATGCCCCCAGACTCAAGTATAGGACCTAGTAGTGAGAAAGGAAGACATTTCATATGTAAAAACAGATAGAATAAACTTTTTATTCAAATTAAATATAAATCAGTCACATATCATAAATTCAGTTTGGTACCCCAAATGAGTTAACAGCGATAATTTCAAATTTAGCAAAGCTTAATTTTAATTTTGCTCTTTGATTGGATGTCCCCTGAAATGGATGCCAGGGGCCATCACCCCCTTCTGCATGCCACTGCTTTGATGTAATGATTAGGATGTTTGCCTTGAGTGTGGTATATCGTGGGTTTGATGCCCAGTCTAAAATAAAGAAATGAGCTTTCTCTATCTATTTGCAATTGGTTGAACATTAATATGGACGTTTGATTTGTTGCAGTTGGTGATATTGAACGTTCCTACTATGACTTTATGATGGCATACAGCAATTAAAAGTTGTTGTCTCAATGTTTGAATTGTTCCTGTATGTTTATAATCCTTGATAAATGGTGTTTTATTTTGCTTACATGTGTTCAGTAGGATTGAATTGATGGATTATTGCTTAACACTCAATAAAAATGTAGAAATCAAATTTAGTGTGTACGACACGTTTCTGGAATAACCTTCATGAGGTACACTCAATATCGAAATATTATAAAGCCAAATAATTAAAAAGTGTTTGGGGGCAATAAAACTAAAGGGTCTAAACAATAATATATAAAAACTATGTAGAAATGAGGGACGGGATGGACCAACCGTGTCAAGGACTTTTGACTACCACTGATTATGTTTGGTCTCGCCAATTTTCAAAGCAGCATCAAATGCAACCCACCCAAGCAAGATATTTTTTTTTTCAAAATACATGTGTTTGAAATATTGTGGTTCTAAAATTTAAGACATAAACACAAAATATCCTCCAAAGTCCTAAGACATAGCCACAGGGGCCCCACAAATGGCTTAAGACATATCCACAGAACCTCCCCAAATGGCCTAAGACATAGTCACAGAACCCCCACAAATGGCTTAAGACATATCCACAGAACCTCCCCAAATGGCCTAAGACATAGTCACAGAGCCCCTCATATGGCCTAGATTATTTCTGAATCTTAATAATTATTTTGTGTACTTGCATTTTACTTTGTAATATGTATATTGTATCTGATTTTTGTCAAAATGATTAATAAAATAAGTTTATACTAGATAACCTAAGACATAGCCACAGAGCCCCTCAAATGACCTAAGACATTGCCACAAAACCTCATCAAATGGCTTAAGAGTTAGCCACAGGGTTCTAAGGAATAGCCACAGACCCCCCCCAAATGGCCTAAGGGATAGCTACAGTGCCCCCTCAAATGGCCCTACGGATAGTCCCAGGGTTCTAAGAAACTCCTCAAATGGCCTAAGACATAGCCACAGGGTTCTAAGACATAACCTTATGGCCCCCTCAAAATGGCTCAAATGGCCTAAGACATACAATGACCTCCTCAAATGGCCTTACGGATAGCCACAAGGTTCTAAGACATAGCCACAGAACCCCTCAAATGGCCTAAGACATAACCTTATGACCCCCTCAAAATGGCTCAAATGACCTAAGACATAGCCACAGAACCCCCTCAAATGGCCTAAGACATAGCCACAGGGCTCTAAGACATAACCTTATGGCCCCCTCAAAATGGCTCAAATGGCCTTACGGATAGCCACAAGGTTCTAAGACATAGCCACAGAAACTCCTCAAATGACCTAAGGGATAGTCACAGGGTTCTAAGACATAGCCACAAGGCCCCCTCAAATGGCCTAAGACATGTTAAACCTTTCGGTTAGTCCTTATATTTCAGCTGTATCATCCAACCAACAGTTACAGTGTAGCATACCGGTACATAATATATTTTAAAATAAACAATGTTCAGGGAAACATAAAATATTGACATGCACATATTTTTAGATAATTTTATGTAAATTTCAAGGCCATTGTTGGTTTAATGTTGTTGATCTTAAGTTCAACATCATAGAAGGTAGTATAAGATGTACTAATCTACATCCTGAGGCAAAAATGTCACCATTCAAAATTTTACAGGTATTTTAGTAGGTCAAAACACTTATTAAAACAGCTGTGCATATATATTATTCAGTTGGACAAATTTCACTTTTTTTTCATCAAAACAGGAATTTATAATTTTCAATTTCGTAGATCATAATGATTTATGTTAATTATTATGGATGAATTTGCCCGTGGAAATTTAAACCATGACGTAGGTATTTTATTTGTACAGATATACAGTTCATTAACATACATGTACAAAATGGTCTCTAGTAATTTATAGTTTACTTTACATAACATGTTAAATTGACCGTCAAAATGTAGTATACTAAATATAGAAATATTTTAAATAGTTTTTGATCAGTGTTTATTTGGTATTTCAAACATTGACTCAGTTTAAATGATTTGCGATTTATATTAAGCTTTATTGAAATATGAAGATTAGCATAAAATAATTTTAGAAAATAATGAGCATGTAAATGATATTTAATAGCTGAATGTTTAGATGAGTTGGGAAGAAGTGGGGTGTGGCTATTTTTTTAAAAGTAGGATGAGCTACAGTGGTTAGTCAGGTGGTGTCAACAATTGGTTTCCATACAATAACTTGAGTTCCTTACATTCCATGTTCACAACACTAGGTCATGTGATACCCATTTGAAAGCGAAGAATCTGATTGTTATTGTGTCAATGCATGTGGGTCAAAGGTCGAGATTACATCAGCTTGCTTTGTAAAAAGTTGCTTTCCAAACATGAACTTAAGTTTCTTACCTCTAATATTCACCAAACTTGATGAGGTTGATAACTCTGTTGGAGGGGGAAATACCAATATAGATTTTATTACATTAATTAGAGATTTAACACAACCTGCACACCTGCACGTAGGTTTTAAGTCATGATATGATAGAAGGCAACTCTACCTTTTTTTTTGGGGTCCATGTTGCTCATCTTTTTAATTTTCTGTGTTGTGTTGTATTTTTTATTAAGTCTCCCAAACATCGTTTGGAGACTTATTGTTTTTGCTCCGTTTCTTATTATTATTATTATTATTATTCTTGTTCTTGTTATTCTCCTTTCTTTCCGTGCACCATGAACTTGTCCACAGCAGATCTCAGGAACTACAGGACAGAATTTCATGAAACTTGGTGGAGTTATAGATATATGTTTCTAGTTGATCCTAAAATTTTCAGATTTGTGCTAAAGGAGGTCAAAGCCATATTTTTGGGGGTTCAAAGGGGGTGGGGGTTACTATAGAATCCTATGGGAAAGTTGAAATTTCGTACATTAATGTTGATAACTTCTAACTGGATAATGATAGAGACATAAATTTTGACAAAGTGATAGGTCACCATTAGAGGAGCAATTCTGCGTTTTCAAAATTTTCAAGATGTCTGGCATTTTCAAAATGGCTGCCAAAACACGGCATAAAAATGGGGGGTAAAAATTCAACATTGTCCGATATCATCAAAATTTGATATGTGGGTAGATAGTGTCAATGGCCGGTTTGGGAGACTTCATAATCGTTAGATTATAATCATATCTTGTTTTGTTTGTCTTGTGTCTTGTGTGCCCAATGTTACCAGTGTCTGGATTGTCCATTCTTGATTGCCCCATCAATTTTCTCTTAACGTTTATTGAAGCTTGTGCATCTCGGATGTTTCATAAAAAAAAAATTGTTTTAAAATTGAAAATGATGATAACTTTATTTGTATTTAATATAATAATTAGAATATAGATAGATAACTCTGTCAGTTCTCCTCAGCTGGGATATCATTGTTTGTTTGTCAATATACTCTTGTATGTCATTGTGTTTGGCTATGTCTGTTTATTGAATTGTTTATATATTTTTATTTTTTAATTGTTCATTGATTGATGATAGATCACTGTTTGGTCTTTATTTCAATAAAATTACTTACTTACTTACTTACTAATATAAATTGCAATTGTTTGTTTTTTTTAACAATAATTAATTGAACAATGTTTCATTTATCGTAAAAGAAAAGAAAAACAAATTTCCTATTATGGAAATTGCCACAAATACTCAGGGTTAAAATTTATTTCATTTAAAAGAAAAGAAAAACATTTCTAAGCTTTAAATTTCCTATTTTGGAAATTGCCACAATCATTGATTACTCGGGCTTAAGAATTAGCATTATCTGATCATATTCTTTTATTTCCTTCATCGTCAAAAAAGTAAGAATTACAGAGGTCGTTTATCTGTAATGGATTGAAAACTTTTAAATCTTAAAATTTAATAAGCTGTTTTACATGACATACAGTCATATCCATTTGATGAAGAGATTAACATTTTACAATTGTCATTCACAGCAGTCCAGAAAAACTATACCCCGGTAGTCAGGAGATTTAAACTTATTAAAAGCCATCCAGATGTATATCAATGTTATATTATGACAAGATTATGTTGATGTTACAGGGATCTGATCCATTGATATCCACTGCTAGAGGCAAGTTACAGTCACGCAGGTCAAAACTCAACGATCAAATAAATCGTGAACTTCGTATGAGAAATGGAGCAGAAAATTTGTTCAGGTATTTCAAATCAGCTGTATCTTATTGGTATTATAAAATATCATTTTTCTTGTATGAATCATCTTTATAATATTAATGATTATGAAATTAATGTTTCATATAATGTTTTTTTTTTTACAAAATAATGTAAAGTAAAGTACACATGTACTATAATTTATAAGGTCATTTTCATATTGGCTCTGTGAAATTGAAATGCAAGTAATTTCCTATCCTAGCCTTTAAATTTAATCAGTTTCACTTTCTACAATTTTTTGCACCCTATAAGAAATAAAGTTCTGCATTTTATTTTGTCTTAAGTACTTTAAATTGATATATTTCGACAGTGTTTATATTTTGCCTCACTTGCAATGGGTCCATTTGAGAAAACGCCAAAAAAAACAAAAACAAAACAAAATAATTTGCTGAAATAATGTCAAATACATTTAATTATATTCAAGTATTTTCTTTCAATTTCGTCAAGTTCATAAATGTTTAAAGAAAAATGTCTGCATGTTTTGTCATTTTTATATTGACGTTTTTACCCATGTTTCAGTAATTAGTTTTATTTTTGGAAATAAAGTCAGCTCTAAAATAAAACACAGGACTTGGAAAATGCCAAATTTTTACTTCACCACAATTTAACCATCTATTTTTTGGAGTACCGAGGCAATGTCATCCATCTTCATTAGATTTTCAAATGTTAATCTTCACCTTCAAAACCATTGGGATTAGATTGTCCTTGTGCTGTCCACATTCAGAAATATATTTGACAGTTCTGTCGTACAACAAAGATAGGCATGATTACTAAAAATAGATATTTCTTTAAATGATCAAAGCTTTTTTCTGAGGAATTTGTAATTAGCTGTCAGGAGTAAATAAAATATTGTTGGATGTGGTGTTATAAACTGATAATCCAGTCCAAACCAAGGATTTTGTAATGTAGAGTCATGTTTTAAATATAATTGCATGTTCTATTACAGGGCAACAGGCAATAAGAGACTTAAAGAACTTGTGGCAGTTGAGTTGTCTTTCTTTAATTCTAATATTCAGCTTTTGAAGGAGGAATTGTCAGATCTTAACAGTGATGTTTTTGTGTATCAACATGAAAAGTGAGTTTGAACTTTTATCCAATTTAAAGAGGACCCTCATCCCCAAGACTGTCTGGATTCTGAGCTAAAGTAAAATATTTGTTGATTCAGAGAAAATAAATATTGTTTCATTTAATGAAATATGCAAAAACTATTGATCAAAAGGAATATTAGGTACTTGCTTAAAAAAAAATCTGCTCAGTAGATTTCCATGTACAAATAGAATTACATGTATATTTAGAAAAACTTTTTGTGAGGATTGGTGCCAGCACTTGAGTAAAGTGTAGCAGGTCAGTGGTTTTCTTTGAGTACTATCAGTAAAACTCATTTTCCACATTAGAGCTGAAATATTTGTTAAAGCACTGATGATCTGTAATTCAGAAATACTTTCTGCAGAAACGATAATAAACGATGCATTTTCATATAGTGAAAATGTATAAAGATAAGGAAGTCAATGTGTGACGTAAAAGTGTTTTTGACATTTACTTCTCTGAATTTGGTACTGCTTTGACAACTAGTTTACCTATTTTGTTCCAGTATTGTTATAAATACTGTTATATTGACAGCCGGTACCTTTGAGCTGTAATGAAAGCGGGAGGTTTGGCACTTTAAAATCTGATTCAACCCACCATTTCTTTAGAAATGCCTGTACCAAGTCAGGGTCATTACGGTTTTCACAGTTTTCCAGTTGTTGACAGATTTTGTCTGTTTATATACTTATGAGTTTTGACTTTCCCTTTGTAAGATTGTTCGGAGTTTGGTAATTTTGTTATTATCCTTATTTATGTACAATTGTGTCATCCCTCTTCGGGGGAGACTGTTTTTGTCCTGTCCATCAGACGGTCACAAAAGGTTGTGTGTTCCACTCCTCCTGCATTTTAAATTAGAACTCCTCAAAACTTTACATGATTGCTTATTACCATATGAAGATTTACATATTGTTAAGACGATTTGAAGAGGTGGGGCAGGGAGACATTTGTTTTTGTGTCCAAAATAACTTTCAATTATATATTTCAGTTGTTCTAATAATGTGCCTATGATCCCATTAGGCCTCAAAGAGACTACAGACTATGATATAACTGTACCTATAAAGGTGAGTACAAATAAGACTGTTTTACACAGGATGAACTTGTCAGTGATGTGATTTTTGTTTAAAACAGGCCACAAATGATGTAATGTTATTAAGACATGCAGACTCACATGTTGTAACGAATTTATTTTGATTATGTTTTTTTTTATATACTGAAGTTGACCTTCTACTGTCACAGATTATGAGATATCTGATACAGATTATGTAACAGTTACAAGAACATTGGCATTGTATTCCTAGATATTAGATCTCTCTTAAATGTAGGTTTGGTTTTAGGTTTATGGTGTTTAATGCCACTTTCAACAATATTTCAGTTATTTCATGTATCTGGAGAAAACCACCGACCTGTTGCAAGTCATTGACAAACTTTATCACATAATGTTGTATCGAGTACACCTCACCATGAATGGGGTTCGAACTCACAACTTTAGTTGTGATAGGCACTGATTACACAGGTAGTTGTCAACCCAAATACCATATGATCATGACCACAACGGCCCCTACAAGAAATGGACATTGTATTGACCACAACGGCCCCTACAAGAACATGGACATTGTATTGACCACAACGGCCCCTACAAGAACATGGACATTGTATTGACCACAACGGCCCCTACAAGAACATGGACATTGTATTGACCACAACGGCCCCTACAAGAACATGGACATTGTATTGACCACAACGGCCCCTACAAGAACATGGACATTGTATTGACCACAACGGCCCCTACAAGAACATGGACATTGTATTGACCACAACGGCCCTACAAGAACATGGACATTGTATTGACCACAACAGCCCCTACAAGAACATGGACATTGTATTGACCACAACGGCCCCTACAAGAACATGGACATTGTATTGACCACAATGGCCCCTACAAGAACATGGACATTGTATTGACCACAACGGCCCCTACAAAAACATGGACATTGTATTGACCACAACGGCCCCTACAAGAACATGGACATTGTATTGACCACAACGGCCCTACAAGAACATGGACATTGTATTGACCACAACGGCCCCTACAAGAACATGGACATTGTATTGACCACAACGGTCCCTACAAGAACATGGACATTGTATTGACCACAACGGCCCTACAAGAACATGGACATTGTATTGACCACAACAGCCCCTACAATAACATGGACATTGTATTGACCACAACGGCCCCTACAAGAACATGAACATTGTATTGACCACAACGGCCCCTACAAGAACATGGACATTGTATTGACCACAACGGCCCCTACAAGAACATGGACATTGTATTGACCACAACGGCCCCTACAAGAACATGGACATTGTATTGACCACAACGGCCCCTACAAGAACATGAACATTGTATTGACCACAACGGCCCCTACAAAAACATGGACATTGTATTGACCACAACGGCCCCTACAAGAACATGGACATTGTATTGACCACAACGGTCCCTACAAGAACATGGACATTGTATTGACCACAATGGCCCCTACAAGAACATGGACATTGTATTGACCACAACGGCCCCTACAAAAACATGGACATTGTATTGACCACAACGGCCCCTACAAGAACATGGACATTGTATTGACCACAACGGCCCTACAAGAACATGGACATTGTATTGACCACAACGGCCCCTACAAGAACATGGACATTGTATTGACCACAACGGTCCCTACAAGAACATGGACATTGTATTGACCACAACGGCCCTACAAGAACATGGACATTGTATTGACCACAACAGCCCCTACAATAACATGGACATTGTATTGACCACAACGGCCCCTACAAGAACATGAACATTGTATTGACCACAACGGCCCCTACAAGAACATGGACATTGTATTGACCACAACGGCCCCTACAAGAACATGGACATTGTATTGACCACAACGGCCCCTACAAGAACATGGACATTGTATTGACCACAACGGCCCCTACAAGAACATGGACATTGTATTGACCACAACGGCCCCTACAAAAACATGGACATTGTATTGACCACAACGGCCCCTACAAGAACATGGACATTGTATTGACCACAACGGCCCCTACAAGAACATGGACATTGTATTGACCACAACGGCCCTACAAGAACATGGACATTGTATTGACCACAACAGCCCCTACAAGAACATGGACATTGTATTGACCACAACGGCCCCTACAAGAACATGAACATTGTATTGACCACAACGGCCCCTACAAGAACATGGACATTGTATTGACCACAACGGCCCCTACAAGAACATGGACATTGTATTGACCACAATGGCCCCTACAAGAACATGGACATTGTATTGACCACAACGGCCCCTACAAGAACATGAACATTGTATTGACCACAACGGCCCCTACAAGAACATGGACATTGTATTGACCACAACGGCCCCTACAAGAACATGGACATTGTATTGACCACAACGGCCCCTACAAGAACATGGACATTGTATTGACCACAACGGCCCCTACAAGAACATGGACATTGTATTGACCACAACGGCCCCTACAAGAACATGGACATTGTATTGACCACAATGGTCCCTACAAGAACATGGACATTATATTGACCACAATGGCCCCTACAAGAACATGGACATTGTATTGACCACAACAGCCCCTACAAGAACATGGACATTGTATTGACCACAACGGCCACTACAAGAACATGGACATTGTATTGACCACAACGGCCCCTACAAGAACATGAACATTGTATTGACCACAACGGCCCCTACAAGAACATGGACATTGTATTGACCACAACGGCCCCTACAAGAACATGGACATTGTATTGACCACAACGGCCCCTACAAGAACGTGGACATTGTATTGACCACAACGGCCCCTACAAGAACGTGGACATTGTATTGACCACAACGGCCCCTACAAGAACATGGACATTGTATTCATGGATATTAGGTTTCTCTTATTATTCAGTATTTTGACATTCAGGATTTTCATCATGTATATTTTAGGGAAAACAAAAGGGTTGATGTGTTTTTAACATTGGAAATTCATGATTTTACCTCTCTAATATAAATATAATGTATAGCTTAACCCAACACATCTTTGTGTCTGTCCCAAGCCAGATCCTGGATTTTCAATGCCATATACAGTGTACGTTTTTTATTTTTTTGTGTTCAATGATTTGAGGTGAGAGTTAGTTGTTTATTTATTGATATTGGTGGAATTATTGACCAGGTGAGAGTTAGTTGTTTATTTGTTGATATTGGTGGAATTATTGACCACCACTGAGTAAACTTTCTTTTCATAAGCCTACTTTGACAGATTGTTTAGTTATTAGTCAATAGATTTTCTCATATTTTAAATGATTGATTGATTGTGCCATCTTAAAACAGTATTATAAATATATCATGGCATAACAGTTTGATAGGTAAATAAAGAACCATGAGTCAAGAGTTTTGTAAAACCTTACAGCAATGTATGCAAATAAAAAGATTTGGATAAAATACTATAAATTAACTACAGTCAAAACCTGCCTTTAAAGACACCTCTATATAACAAATCACCATCTATAAAGCACACCTCTATATTACAAATCACTGTCTATAAAGAGTCTCCTTTTTCCCATTAATGAATAGAGCATATAATTTTAACCTGTATATAAAGGACAACTGCTCATAAAGGCCACATTTTCAGATTCTCTTGAGTGGCCTTTATATACAGGTTTGACTATAAATAGTTATATCATGATAATCTATAATTTACAGTTAAATTTATTTCTTAAAAAAATGTATAATGTTGTCCCAAGCAACTTAAGTAAATAACTCATTAACAGAGTTTACTGTACAGAATGTTAATAAAAACATGTGTCGTGGAATAAAAACAGGTATAAATAACACATTCAGGGCATTGTTAACCATTTAAAATGAAGTTATGTTTCACCTTATAGTGACCTATACTGTAATACATCATGACTAAATCACTTCTCTCATTATACATATTTTAATTGTTTTCAAATATTGTAACCTATGCATATTCATGTATTTACAGTTACCATGAGGAGGGGGGTTAGGGTTATGGTGTTTAATGCCACTTTCAACAATATTTCAGTTAAATTGTGCCGGTCAGTTCTATTAGTGGAGGAAACTGGAGAAAACCACCGATCTGCTGCAAGTCACTGACAAACTTTATCATATAATGTTGTATCGAGTAGAACTCACACTATTTTATAGTATTTTGTGGTTGACAATGATAGATTCTACTAAACATTTCTTCATAATATTTTTTTTAAATGTTGATTTAAGTACATTTTTGACCCTATAGTATATTTTGTAGGACTTTATATTGGAACATTACAGTGAGGATGGAAACTTATATCAGGCAGAGATTGAAGAATTTTTAATTACAAGAAAGGTATATTTTTTTTATTAATTAATTGCTATAGATCAGTCAGTTTTTCTGTCCTTCAATGACGGGTTGAGAATTATTCTAGTAATTTTAATGTAACTTTTTTCATTAATACTTGAAATATCTAGAATATATATTTTTAGGAGATTTGTTTTATAATCAGCAACTACAATGTATATGCGACATCACTCATGAGGCTGTCGTGGTCGTGATCGTATGGTAGTTGGATTTACAACTACCTATGCAATCAGTGCCTGTCACCACTAATGCTATGAGTTCAAATCCCACTCAGGTGAGGTGTACTCGATACAACTATTGACTTTGAAATAGGTTGCTATCTGGATTTATCAACCTGAAAAAATGTAATATTCACCGAGCCAAAGTCAATAATTGTTTTATTGCATGAAAATGTTTTATTGTCATCTACTAACAACTTCATTGTTTGTTTATGATTCAGCCGAAAAACAAATGTTGAGCGCAATCTCATTGGTTATTGAACAACGAAAGAATGAATTTGATAGGATAGCAAAAGTACGGTTTTTCCCCATCTATTTTTATGCCTTGCAAAGGTGATATCACTTTCCGGACACCTGTCAAGATCTTTTTTTATCTCGAAAAGCCAGTTTTGGAATATTTATACAAAAAAAAATAGCCGAGGGGGTGATTGATCAGTTTTAAGCCAATCATATGCAAGCTAAATTACAGTCATGTAATAATATGTTATAAAGTTTGTCAGTGACTTGCGATATAACTGAAATATTGTTGAAAGTGTGGTTAAACACCCTTTCTGTTTATAGGCAATCAGAACTCCACAAAGAAATGAAGAGGGTATAGAACTACTGACAGAGTATATAAATCAGCTATATTATGTAGAGAGAAGATTTTCGGACAGGATGACAGGGATACATTTTCATTGGTTAGTTTTGTTTGAATTAATATTACATTTACCATTCGGTGACATTTTCTAATTAAACAGGACCCATCACGTCTGTGATAATCATATAGTACAGTATGCACCTTTGTACAAAGCTATATTTTGACGATAAGGGAGGGTGACAATACATTGAGGGAGAAATTAACATAAACTACATTTACATGATTTTTTTTAAAATTTGGATCTTGAAATTTGATGGTGATAAGTTAAGAGTGGCAGATTGAAGAGAGATGGTATAACAAGAGTACACTGTAGATTGACTTACATCTACTTAAGCATTCAAAGTGTATCACTACTAAAGAGGTGTGTTTGATTCATGTCATTGTCAGGTGTACTTGATTCAACATTTTGTGATAAAAGTTTGTCAATGACTTTATATAATGGCAGGTCGTTGAATCTCTCCGAGTACTCCAGTTTCCTCCCAATAATAAAAATGAACACCACGATATAACTGGAATATTGTTGAAAGTGATGTAAACCAGTAAAAAAAATACTTCTTTTTTAATGAAGTATTTTTTTTATGCTAAAAATCTATTTTTGCTTTTTAGCTCACCTTGCCAAAGGCAGTGTGAGCTTTTGCCATCACTTGGCATCCGTCCTCTGTCGTCCGTTAACTTTTCACATTTTAATCTTCTCCTCTGAAACCCCTATAAAGCCAAATGAACCGAAACTTGGTATGAAGCACTATGGAAGATCCTCTATGAAGTTTGCTCATTTCGTCCCGATCCATTAACAAACATGGCCACCACAGGCGATTCGTTTTTGATTGGCTGATTTTTTTAAATCTCCTCCTCTGAAACTGCTTCGCCAAATGAACTGAAACTTGGTAGGAAGCATTTTTGGACGGTCCTCTATAAAGATTGTTCCTTTTGTCCGGATTCGTTAACAAATATGGCCACCATAGGCAATTGTTGTTTCTGATTGGTTGATTTCTAAAAAATCTTGGCTGATTTTTAAAATTCTTCTCCTATGAAACCGTTTGGCCAAATTAACCAAGACTTGGTAGGAAGCATCTATGGAAGGTCCTCTGTAAAGATTACTAATTTCGTCCCGATCCGTTAACAAACATGGCTGATATAGGCCATTCTTGTTTCTGGTTGGTCGATTTCTAAAACTCTTCTTCTCTGAAACTGCTTAGCCAAATGAACCGAAATTTGGTGGGAAACACATATGGAAGGTTCTGTATTAAGATTCCTCAAAGCAGAATGAAAGGTGAGTGAGGTGGCTGAGCCTCTAGTTATTTATGTTTTCAGGTATGATTCCCTAACAGGTGTACCCAATACACAGAAAACTATTGGATTTGAGAAAGGCAGTGTGCTATTTAATATTGGTGCCTTACATACACAGATTGGTTGTAAACAGGTAACTAAAAAAATATTATACCAAATGAGGGTAATGACAAAAAACTTTCATGAAGTGCATTTCTTATGCTATTGAAAATTTTGGCTGGATTAGACTACAAAAATACTTTGTAATATTATCCAGACTAATTTTGTACCAGTATGGTAATTTTATTCCTTTAACCATTAATGGTGTACTCATGTAATAAAAGATGCATGTACAATGTAAGAAATTGACAGATTTAAAGACAATGGAATAGGTAATATTTATTCCAGGGTTTTTGTAGTTAAACGGTTAAACAATCGAATGCAAAGCATAAATGAGTTGTAACATGAAGCCATGCAATATCATATCTAGGTAGTTGATTATTGCACGAGTCTCTGAAAGTAATACATCTACAACCCAGATTTAAAGTGTGCAATATCTCATATCTGCATGTATTATTTCATATTTCTTTATAGCTGTTGCTTACATTCTGGTACATAAACCACAAAAAGATCAAAGGAAAAAAATGCATTCATGTTGCAAAGTATAATACTCACCTGTTTATTTTTTGTTATATATAAGTGAACATATTATATTTTATTGGTGTAATTTAACAAAAAAAACTGTTTTTTAGGATAGAACTAAAGAATCTGGAATAGAATCAGCAATAAAGAGTTTTCAGCTAGCAGCAGGGACGTTACGGTACTTACACAACCATTTTACAAATGCTCCTAGTATGGATATGCAGCCAGAAACTTTAACCATGTTAATACAACTCATGATGGTTAGTGTTTAATACTGTTGTCTTTTTTGTTCCTGCTTCCAAGTGGTTATCATTGGATTGTTAGTGTAACTAATACATGATTTCTCAGACAATTTTTGAATGCTAGAGATGTGTTGTAAAGTTTAAAATATTTTTGAAATTTCAATAGTTACTGTGAGTTTTTATTTACGCCATAATCAAAGACTACGCCACTAACTGAGGTGCAAGACTATCATAACACACTTTGTACATTAGTAAGAAAGGATGTGGATGAACATGAGACGGACACTATCCAACATTACACTTAGACACACATTAAAGTAATGGAGCAGCACATGTTAATATTTGAAATGTCTGCCATATTTTTCTATTTTATGATTTACGACAAATAAATTATAATTTCTGCAGTATTTACGGTATTTGAATTTTTATCATGATCTTCTATTGACAATGTAGAGTCAAGCCCAAGAATGTGTATATGAGAAGTTTGTACTGAAACACATGAAGGATGAAATGGTGACTTATATTAAAGCTGCTCAGGAAGCTATGGTTGTAAGTAGTGTAATAAAAATAACTGTTCTTTTTAAATTATCTTAAAATATAATTATGTGCTTGATCTTAGAAATATGCAAAAAAATAATTACAATTAGCCCAAAGATTTATTCTCTACAATAATTGAACCATTTGAATCTAAACTTGACTGATGGATGATCATGGTGATTTTTGTGTTGATCAGATATACATAATAGCTCAACAGAGTTTACTGTTTTTGTATCAATAATACTAAATGACCACTGCCTGTTGAACAACAGATCCTGTATAAACATGTATAAAAAAAACTTGTTCTTAGAAACTATGTATCAGAAAACCCAACAAACTATACATAAGTGTCTTAATGCCAACCAGATATCCACAATAGTAACCATCACAGGATATATGGAAAATTATATATTAATACTATCTTATGAGAAATTACACATTTTTAATCAACCCAAATTGTACCAAATTGATCATTTATTACCAATCAAGTGCTACAGGCTGAAGTGAGGTTCTTACTGAATGATAAAACTCTTTAATATTCTAACTTAGCAATAATCCATACTCCTATTTCAGAACTTATATAATATGCTCTTCAATTAAACATTGAAATTTCTATGTAAATAAATGCAATTGATACATGTACCTGATCACCTGTAACAAAGGACTATTAAAGACCAGATTTTGGTAGAATTGACTATTCAGTCCAGATTTTCACCCAAGGATGCAAGACCATGCTTTATCAATTTGTCTTTGAAAATTCCTGGTTAGGGGTTTGTATATAGATAATAAATTTTAAATGATAAAGTTTTTCATAATTTCAGGTATCTTGTTATTATGAAGAAACCGTATTATTGATGTCGTCTGAACCAGTGAAGGACTATATACCGTACTCATGGATATCCATGACACAAGTCAAACATGAATATTTTAAAGCTCTTTCTCATTACAATATGGCATGTGCAATATTAAACCCAAAAGGTAAGAGATTTTAAAATAAATTTTATAATTTGTATAGAAATCTTCTGCACAAAATTAGTATGAAATATATAGAAATCTGCACAAAATTATTGTGCAAATCTGCTCAAAATTGGTATGAAAAATATGAAAATCTGCACAATTGAAATATGCACAACATTATTGTGGGAATCTGCTCAAAACTGGTCTGGAAATCTTCTGCTCAAAGTTAGCATGGAAATCTTCTGCTCAAAGTTAGCATGGAAATCTTCTGCTCAAAGTTGACATGGAAATCTTCTGCTCAAAGTTGACATGGAAATCTTCTACTCAAAGTTGACATGGAAATCTTCAACTCATAGTTAGCATGGAAATCTTCTGCTCAAAGTTGACATGGAAATCTTCTGCTCAAGGTTGACATGGAAATCTTCTGCTCAAGGTTGACATGAAAATCTGCTGCTCAAAGTTAGCATGGAAATCTTCTGCTCAAAGTTAGTATGGCATGCATGATCTGAAAACAAATTTTGTAATATAAATCTTCTGCCTCAAATTTGATCAGTAGAAGCCAACAGAAGATAAGAATGAATTGATTTAATGGATTAGAATTATTTATGTGGTTTGAGAGGGAGTTTTGAAATCACAAACATGAACGGTGATTGGAACTGATTGCATTGGTAGATATAAATATAACTACCATAAAATAATGACCAAGAAAGTCCTCTGCTTTTAAAGGAGGAGTAGCCGATAATTTAAATTATCAATAGATTTTACATGCTGAGGGTTGCATCTGAGAGGGAGCCCCTTTAATTTGAAAATGCACCCCATTCTATAAGAAGTAACGGCACATATTGAACACAGAAAATTCTCCCTTGTACAAATTTTACAGAACCTTCTGTGCACAAATCATCGTAAATTGTTCATATTTTTCATTACGAAATCCCTTTTTGCAAAATCCTAAATACAACACTACATGCTATAAATAGTTTGGATTCTTTTGTTTTTGATATATTTAATTTATTTGATTACAGATGTAGAAGATGAATTTTCACTCCAGTATTTCCTGTCGGCTCATCTCAGTACTGTGGAGGATACAAATGAGAATAATAAAATGAAGATCCCTCGTGTTCCCGAGGAACGATTACAAATAGGTATGTAAAGCTTAATGAAGATCCCTCGTGTCCCTGAGGAACGATTATAAATAGGTATGTAAAGCTTAATGACGATCCCTCGTGTCCCTGAGGAACAATTACAAATAGGTATGTAAACCTTAATGAAGATCTCTCGTGTTCCCGAGGAACGATTACAAATAGGTATGTAAAACTTAATGAAGATCCCTCGTGTTCCCGAGGAATGATTACAAATAGGTATGTAAAACTTGATGAAGATCCCTCATGTTCCCGAGGAACGATTACAAATAGGTATGTAAATCTTTTATCTTGTATCAACCACATGATTTCAAGGGTTAGGGTTAGGGTTATGATGTTTAACGCCACTTTCAACAATATTTCAGTTATATCGTGGCGGTTAGTTTTATTGGTGGAGGAAACCAGAGTACCCAGAGAAAAGTACCGATCTGTCGCAAGTTACTGACAAACTTTATCACATAATGTTGTATCTAGTACATGTTGCATGAGCAGGATTTGAACTCACAATGTTAGTGGTGATAGGCACTGATTGCATAGGTAGTTATAAATCCAACTACCATACGATCAGGACGATGGCCCCTCAACAATATTGAAGGTGTACATATGACTTTAATGAACACCTCACAACCTGGCCATTTCTATTCTTGAATAATTTTTTATACAAATGGCAGTACTTGTGAAAATAGAAATCTCTACAGTAAAAAGAATCGCCATTAAATTATTTTGTTCCAAGTAGCAAAGCTAATAGATGCGATGAGATTTTGTGATGTCTTAGCAAATCATACAATATTACTAGGGGACGTTACTTATTTAGTTCTTTGATATTACATTTTTATGTGTAGTAACTTGATTTGTCTTTACATTATAGGTAAAAAAAAGTTCACTTAAAGGAAGCTTTGATCTGCCACGAGGAGGCTTTATGTGGGGGGGGGGGGTTCACTTATTTAGTTATTTGTCATTAAATTATTACATTTTTAATGTGTATTAATTTGATTTGTCTTTACATTATAGGTAAAGTACACTTGAAGGAAGCTTTGATCTGCCACGAGGAGGCTCTATGTGGGGGGTGGGGGGGTCACTTATTTAGATATTTGTCATTAAATTATAACATTTTTAATGTGTATTAATTTGATTTGTCTTTACATTATAGGTAAAGTACACTTGAAGGAACCTTTGATTTGCAACAAGGAGGCTCTATGTGGGGGTGGGGGGTTACTTATTTAGTTATTTGTCATTAAATTATTACATTTTTAATGTGTAGTAATTTGATTTGTCTTTACATTATAGGTAAAGCCCACCTGAAGGAAGCTTTGATATGTCACGAGGAGGCTCTACATCTTCATGACTTATGTAAACAACTGAGAAAGATAGATACCTTCCTAGATATATTGAAGACCTCCCATGATAAGTATGTTTTATCAATAAAAGTTGTAGCATAAAATTTTAGATCACCTCCATAGTGTTGTGATAAAGCATGATCATGTGGGGTAAAGGTTCAAGACCTGATTATTGTCAAAGACTGTCAAACTAATACATGGTACTAATCTTCGATTGATCATAGCATATAGGAGACCAAACGTGGACTGACGAGGCGTGGAGAATCAAAATAATGATGGGTGATTATGGATATGATTTAAAAATCAAAGCAGTGTGCTTGTATGGTAGACATCATAATGGACAATTCAGAATATGATTTTTACCCCATTGTATGTTTTTAGACAAAAGTTCACATTGCATTAAGCGTGTTTTTTTTCACATAAATTTACACACCTGCCACAATTGTGATTGAATAATAGAATAATATGTCTTATGTTGTACATCTTACATCATGCCACAACTTTTGTTTCTCATTATAATATTTATTGTTAAAAAATAATGTATGGTATCTGTCATAATTACTATTTTTCTGATTATGCTTAGCAATGTTTATATAAAATATATTGATTGATTGATTGATTGATTGGTGTTTAACGTCCAGCGAGCAATTTTTCAACTATATTCAGGACGAGTATAAAATATAAAAAGTAGCTGAAATACAGTATAACGGATATACAATTTCAGGATTTTGGAAGAAAAGTACATGTATATACGAAAATATTTAGTGGTTTGTATTTTAAAAATTACTACCAGTTTTCTGTCGCTTGACAGGTAACATATTAATACAGGTGGTTTTACACCCAGCGAAATTAACCTGCTATGCAGTAAAACAAAATGCTATTTATGTATAATATACAAATAAAGCTTCCTATCTAACTTAATATATTTCCGTACATTGGTCACTAGATGGTTTGGTTTATGTTTAATGTCACTTTCAATAATATTTCAGTTTTATCGTAGTGGTCAGTTTTATTGGTGGAGGAAACCTAAGTACCTGGAGAAAACCAACGACATGTCGTAAGTCACTGACAAACTTTATCACATAATGTTGTATCGAGTCCACCTCGCCATGAACGGGGTTCAAACTCACAACTCTACATTGGTCACTAGAAGTCTAAAATATGCTTCTATGTATGGAATGGATTAATTGTTCACTGTTTAACCTATGTTACAGAAACTCATTATTATTTTGAAAATTATTAAATTGAAATGTAGATATCAATAATGTTCATAAATTTATGTTTGCAATAAAAGCTTTTCTGTTAATTGTGTAACCATCAGAACAAAAATAAGAAAGTTGTAATACATAAAAAGGTTGTACAGTAGTCCACTCTTATAAGGCCCTCCCACCAAAGACCACCCCTCTTATAAGATCCCCCCACCAAAGACCAGCCCTCTTATAAGGCCACTCCCACCAAAGGCCACCCCTATTATAAGGCCACTTCCACCAAAGACCACCCTTCTTATAAGGCCACTCTCACCAAAGACCACCCCTCTTATAAGGCCACTCCCACCAAAGACCACCCCTCTTATAAGGCCACCCCTATTATAAGGCCACTCCCACCAAAGACCACCCTTCTTATAAGGCCACTCCCACCAAAGGCAACCCCTCTTATAAGGCCACCCCTATTATAAGGCCATTTCCACCAAAGACCACCCTTCTTGTAAGGCCACTCCCACCAAAGACCACCCCTCTTATAAGGCCACTCCCACCAAAGACCACCCCTATTATAAGGCCACTCCCACCAAAGACCACCCTTCTTATAAGGCCACTCCCACCAAAGACCACCCTTCTTATAAGGCCACTCCCACCAAAGACCACCCCTCTTATAAGGCCACCCCTATTATAAGGCCACTCCCACCAAAGACCATCCTTATAAGGCCACTCCCACCAAAGGCCACTCCCACCAAAGGCCACCCTATTATAAGGCCATTCCCACCAAAGACCACCCTTCTTGTAAGGCCACTCCCACCAAAGACCACCCCTCTTATAAGGCCACTCCCACCAAAGACCACCCTTCTTATAAGGCCACTCCCACCAAAGGCCACCCTTATTATAAGGCCACTCCCACCAAAGGCCACCCTTCTTATAAGGCTACTCCACCAAAGTCCAACCTTCTTATAAGGGCACACCACCAAAGGCCACCCCTATTATAAGTACACACCATCAAAGGCTATGCCTCTTATCAAGCCAGATTTCAGATGGACTTGTATAATAAAATACTTGTAAATTGCCCCCCCTAAGAGAAGGCCACCCCTCTTATAAGGCCTTTTTTCTATGCAGAAGCAGTAGCCTTATAACAGAAGATCTACTGCAATTGTATTGATTGATTAATTGGTGTTTAATGCCAACTTTAGCAGTATTTCAGCTATATTGTGGCATGAAAAGATTTTAATCATGTTATTTATTTCTTCAGATGTATTGAGAAGTTTTCTGGTCTTGAGGAAGAAGATGATTTCACAGTAGATTTGATATTATCACAAACAATTCTGGGTAGAACGGAACAACAAGTTGAACCTATAACTCCAGACTTTAAAGTCGTTAAAGTTAAAGACATCTTTACCAAACTGGTATGTTATGATAGAGAAAATTCAGAAAAAGAATTATTAAAGTCCACAAGACAGCTTTTAAAATTCGATTTTATTGAATCTTTTTCTATTCTTTTATCTGACGATTCACTATTATCTAATGACATTAAATATCAGGTCATATCAATGGTGACAGTTCAAGGTTCCAGTCAGTGATGAGCCTATTAAATATATTATTACATTTATGGTTTTATACAGTATTATAAAACCATAGAATTTGTTTTTTGTGATAAATCATCATATTGCATGGCAGGATTTCATATTGAACGATCTGTTTGATGATGTGCGAAATCCCATCAAAATTTTTAATTTATTAGCCAATCGTTTTCTACGTTCATTGCAATGACGTCACACAAGCACAAACAGAAAGTTGCACAGAAGTTTTACAAATGCAGCAGAATGCAAATATAAATTTGTACACACTGAATTAGTAATATAAATTTGTACACACTGAATTAGTACAAGTATCTATGATATTAAATGGATCAGCTCATGGTTTTATTTATTTGATACAATCCCTAAAATTCGATCCAGGTACACACAAAAAACTTTGTATGTTAAATGTAATAAAACAATTACAGCACTTCATTTTGTGCAATATGATGTGTTATGGAGCACTGATAAGCAATATTGACTGCAGCCTTCGGCTTTGGTCAATATTGCTTTTCAGTGCTCCATAGCACATCATATCGCACTCAATAAGTGCAATAATTGTATAGTATTGAACAGTAAAGCTGTGAGCAATATGAAAAGAGTAGAGAGCTTCCAAGTATAAAATAATGGCTACCTGATGTGACTGGTTTCCTATTGTTGTTAGATTACAGTTGATCAGCAGAGAGATCCAATAATCTAGTTATATTAGATTATATTGGAAACAAACAGTATTACTTACACAATTTAGAATTAAGTTCAATTGGCAACTTTGAGTAAGGGAAACACTTTTCTGTGTTAGAAATCAATATTGTGGTGCAATTAATTTCTGGAGAGAAAAAAAAAAAAAAATACATGTGAACATCCCTTTGTATCCTGGCCATTTCAGCACCCAACATATGACAACACTCATCTGGTCGAGGGTTGAAATCTTGGATGCAACAGCAGGAATATCTGTAGTTGGCAGTTGTGAAATTGTGTCGTTGGAGGTAATATTTCCATTTACAGTTGCAAGATATCACACAGTTTATCATATTCAAAAAGAAATAGAAATGCTTTGATCTCCTTCGTACTATTTATATGTTCATTTATAAAATTAAGCAAGGAAACAATGGTTAATGCTTTACCTATATGTGTCATATACAGACTATATGGATCCCAGACATATGTACACCACACTGGTACATGCTATTAATTTACTTGTTTTTAACTTCCAGGGTCCTATATCAATTTTCAATGCCAGAAATGAATGGTCCGCTCCACGATCTGTCATTTTAAAGAAGAATCATGACCAAGGATTTGGTTTTAGTGTCAGAGGGGATTCCCCTGTCAGGATTGCTGAAATAGAACTTGGTAGTGTAGCAGAAGTAAGTCATGTGATCAGTCATGTGATCCTGTAAAGTGTACTATTAAAAAATAATCACAGATTGCTGACATAAATTTTGTTAATATAACAAGGATGTAAGTGAACATGAAAATAAATGTACATCTGAAACTCCAGTTTAAAATATGATATTATTGTTTAAACTTAGAGATCATAGTATTATTATTGTAAAGAGATATACCACATATAAACTTGTTTTCGAATCCCTTTAATTATGTGTATTATATCATATTGAAATTTATCTTATTGTACAATATTATTTATTAATTAATGAAATATGTTTAAACTAAACACAAGTAGAAATTATATAATTAGGGACTCCTGTCTGTAGAAATGAGTAGAAATGTGAATGGATTTTTTTGTAGGAGTTAGCATTAGCAATGGGAGGGGGGGGGGGGGGGGGGGGGAGGGGGAGTAAATGTTCATGTCGAATTGTTTGCATTCTGATCATTCTGAAATTCTGATCTTAATAACACATAATAATTGAAGAATAAGTCCCTGTGTATACTTGAAATAATGAACAAAACGAGTTTTTTTCATAAATATGTAGTAGAACAAAAATCATTTTCATGTCACATGTGAATAAAATTATTTTATTTGAGGATAGAAAACCACAATATTCAAGAGTTTGTGAATGATAAGGTTCAGATTAAGTACTACTATTGATATCTACTTATTACAGGCAGGAAAATTAAAGGTTGGTGATTTTGTGGTTGCAGTCTGTGGGAAGGACACTAAGTGGGCTAAACATGAAGAGGTTGTGAATATGGTCCGTAAATGTGGTCATTCACTAGAACTTAGACTGATAACCCCGTTAGAGGTCCCTGATACCTCACGATCATCTTCATCACCTTGTACTCCAAGGTCACCCATTAAAATGCAAGGAGAAAGTTTGTCTAGTCATAGCAGTAAAAGTAATCGTAGTAGACTTAGTGCACCGTGGATCTTCATGAGGAAAGGTTCGAAAGAAAAAACAGACAAGCCGGAAAAAAGTAAAGAGTTAGAAGATGGAGACATATTTCTAAGATAATATATGTCAGGTAATTATTGTTAATAATTTTCTAATACAGGGAATGACTTTTGTAGTCTTACTAAGTTTAAATTGAAGGACTGTCAAGAAGAAATCGTAAGTTCAAGAACAATCTGGTAAACACGTGAAAACAACACACCTATTGTGTAGTTCTAATTCTCAATTTCAAAGTTGCAATTTCTGATGTTCAAGTTTTTGTTTGTTTTCATATAAAAAGTTTTGATAAAATTGCTGCACATAATCAAACATATCTACATAATGACCACCTTTATAAATTGACGTCCTGTCTATTAGAAATAAATGTTCATGTATTTAAAAAAAAAATGAACTAATCCACTAAGATGTACATCTAAGAATCTGGCCATGCCGAATAATTTTTCCTTCACAGTTTGAAGCTCCCTTTCCCTTCATAAATACACTATGCTGTTCCATTATTAAAAAATATGCATATAGAAAAAACCATTTCAACAACAAAATCAATTGCTTTTAATTATAACATCATATTATCTTGGAGTTCGAATTAATTTGAGATGTTAAATAAAAAACAGTTTTCAATTTCTTGTTAAGATGATATTTCTTTTTACTATTTCATTTTCAGATTTTGTTACTGATCACAAGAAAAGTGGAATAAACTACTATAAATAAACCAAAGAGAAGAAAGTTTGAGGTTAATTGTCTCTTTGATTTATAACAGAAATCCTATTACATGTTGCCATAGGTATAACAGTTCATTAATAATCAGGGTATTTAGACAAATTTTCTTATGTAATTTATAATCCATTATCATATTTTTAGCATAATTTAGTTTTTTTTTTCTAAAAAAGATAATGTTGTAAAATTGACAATTTTTGTGCAATTTTAGTTTAGATATTTTTTTACACATCAACTACAAATTCATAATTCTACGAGAATTTTTTTTTTGAAACTTCAATTAAATTTTAATCAAATCAAATTAAGAAATTGTGTAATAAGTTTTAGTTTGATGGGATTCATTCTTATAATATATATTAAGTTTATTGGTGTTGAACAGTATTATCAACAATATTTGAGTTACATGTATGTTGTGACGGTAAATTTTAATGGTGGTATTGGTGCAGGAAGCCAAAGTTCTAGGAGAAAACCAACCGACATGCCGAAAAGTAACAGACAAATTTTATAAAATAAATTTGAATCAAGTACACATATGCCGGAATCAAACTCATAACTTTATTGGTGATAAGTATATAGGTATCGATTACATAGGTAGGTGTAAACTACCTTACAATCATGGCCATGATGACTGCTCTTATAATATAAATATAAATATAGTGGATACTTATAGCTTTGAGATGGAATATAATTTGATTCCCATTTTTTATAAAGTTTTACCACATACTAGTTATATAATAATAATAACTTTATTGTCATTAAACATATATAAACATGTCTGTGACAAATACAAACAAACAAACAATTGTGTGTATGAAAAAAAAAAGGACAAACATAATGAGTTATTTATGTTGCAATAAGACTTCTGTCCTCAGTTCTAATGACTGTTTCAAATAGAAGCCAATAACTCTAACATGTCGTATGGAAGCAGAAAATGTACGATACAATCACAAAAATACAGTATTTATTTCATATTGACACTAATTATTTTATATATTTGTTAAACAATTTTATTTCATATATATATATATATACATGTACATAGGAAAATTTGTATTTGTTACCATATTTACATGACATAAAACAGTTGTATACTAAAAGACATATTTTGTTCACTACATGACGTAAAATGCAATATATTTGTGGATTTTTCTTACATCATCAAAGTTTGCACAGAAATAAGCATCATTATCAAACATTATCAGTTATAAACATAATTTCATTTCACTTCATGTAAGATAAAAATAAAAATCATCTTCTGCAATTTAAGAGTGAGTGATTGTTGTTTAACAATTTATGTGTTGCCTGCATAGCAAGGTGACGTATAAAGGGATCTCCAATCATTGTCTTGCCTCACCATCATTGTCATATTGTCATACTGTTACAGTATTCCACCTCTAATAAGACCACCACCTTCTGCAGTTAAAAGTGGCTTTAAAAAGTGTTGGCCTCTCTTGTGGGGGAGGGAGGGGGGGGGGGGGGGCAATTTAGTAGTATTTTACAATCTCAGTGCATCTGAAATCTGGCCTCATAAAGTGGACAGCCTTTTGTGGGAGGGGCCTTTTTTAGAAGGGAACTACTGTATTAATTATCCTACAACATGAGGGAGTTAAACAAAATGTTTCAAAGTTATTTTTGTAATAACCTATTGAATATTCCTACTTTATTATCTTTGAAATTGATTTTTTTTTTTTTTTGTAACATGCCAATCCAAGTTAAGTCCCATTTTAACCTTTGTCGTTCACATGTGAATCAGGAACATGTGACACACATTTTTTTTCATCATATTAAAAAAAAATTAAATAGTAAATATGAATTTGTCTCAATATTTATGCAAAAATGGAATTTGTCTGAAATGTTTATACAGAATACGAATTTGTCTGAAATATGTATACAAAAAATACACATTTTTTTCTGGAATATACAGTCTTCATTTAGAGAGCATTAGAACAAATTTCATGAATTTTTCACTTCAGTAAAATTTGCATAGATTTTATTCTTCACATTTTAAAAATAGTAAAAACTGCTGATGGGTTATGAAAACCAGGCATTATGATTTTGGTTTCATTTGGTTGTAAAATGAAATAATAACACGGTGATAAGTCACTCCTTTGAATTTGAAACCACAGTGGTATTATATTATTTCATGTATATATTGTCATGTTGATGAAGTTTTGCCTTATTTTCATCATTCAAGCTAACAAATGGTGCCATTAATTCAATCAAAAGTATTCCTTTGTGTCAAATTTAAAAGTCATTGATTTTAGTTCTATCATGATGTTTATAGGATAGTACTTTATTTTGCTGCAGAGTTATTTTTGTAGAGGTATAAACTTATACTAATAGTGCTTTCAATGTTTTTCATTGTTAAACCTGCCAAGACTTCATTGTTTATTTTCTTTGTAAATCTTCTCAAATACATTTCCTAGGTGCACATAAATACATGTACTTGGTGCATATAAATATGTACATGTACTTGGTGCACATAAATGCATGTACTTGATGCACATAAATACATGTACTTGGTGCACATAAATGCATTTACTTGGTGCACATAAATGCATGTACTTCATGCATATAAATATGTACATGTACTTGATGCACATAAATACATGTACTTGGTGCACATAAATACATGTACTTGGTGCATATAAATACATGTACTTGGTGCACATAAATACATGTACTTGGTGCACATAAATACATGTACTTGGTGCATATAAATACATGTACTTGGTGCACATAAATACATGTACTTGGTGCATATAAATACATGTACTTGGTGCATATAAATACATGTACTTGGTGCACATAAATACATGTACTTGGTGCATATAAATACATGTACTTGATGCACATAAATACATGTACTTGGTGCATATAAATACATGTACTTGGTGCACATAAATGCATGTACTTTGTGCACATAAATGCATGTACTTAAGGAAAAACTAGGTGGATTTAGAAGATATTTTTTTCATGGGATTTCAATAGAGAGATCCCAATACACATATAAATTTATTTAAAGCACCTTCAAAACATCCCCCCATTCAATGTTTTATGGACTAGTCCAAAAAAAAAAAAATAACTTAAAGAAATTAATTATTTATAGGTTTATATTTTCTACAGCAAAAATAACGAAATTACAAAGATTAACAATTACAATTTTCATAGTAGTTAAATATATTTTTAATATATATTTTCTTTGTTATAATAGATTTAATTTCTAATATATGTAGTAATTAATTGAAATAAAGATTATTAGTCAACAGTAATTTTAATAAATTGTAATGAACAATGTAGAGATCTATAGTTTTTTTTTTCATTTGTAAATAATATAAAACACATGTGCAACATATAATGTTCTGCAATAAATAGACATTTTTATATATATTTTATATACATATATTTATATATACTCAGATATTAATCTCTTGCTATATAGTATTGTTAAAGTTTCTACAACGATGTTAGAATTTCTGATTTTCTTATTAATTGTTAATTTTATATACAATGTATATATGTATACTGGCACTTTGCTTAATATACAGTGAGACCAGTTTTGAAGCCATCCTTTAATGGGAGTCCATTCTGATGTGAAACCATTCTGTAATGTTTAGATCCATTGTCTAATGTGAAACCCTCTTCTAATGTGAGACCATCCTCTAATTTGAAACCATCCTCTAAATGTGAAACCATCCACTAAATGTGAAACCATCCTTTAATTTGAAACCATCCTCTAAATGTGAAACCATTTTCTAATGTGAAACCATCCTCTAAATGTGAAACCATTCTCTAGATGTGAAATATAACTATTTATTCTCTATATTATACAAACCTCATTTTACAGATCACTGTATCTCTGACGTGATCTCTCAATACTGGTTTCATTGAATAGTTAAAATAAATATAATTAATTATGCAATATTATTTTTTGACTGGAACTTAAAGAAAGTAAATTTAAGTTCCTGTAACCTGAATAATTTGACATTTGTGGAAAACATATACAATCAGACCTGCCCATGTGGTCACCTCTATTAAACAGTCACCTGTTTTAAAAGGTCACCTTTTTCTTGTCCTGTCATAGAAAATTTCATATGAAATTAACCTCTTTTAAGAGGTCACCTGTCTTATAAAGGGCACTTTTTAGATGACCACTTAATACAGGTTTGACTGTATAATAGACTTGAAAAAGGGAAATATTTTTAGCTGTATACTAACAAATATTTTTAAATTGTGTCAAAAACTCTTTTTCTTTTTTTTGTCGTTTATTGTGATAAAAAGTATTTTGTTTACAAATGACATTTGTAGTATATATTATAATAATATCGAAATATGAAATTGAATAGTAAGTTTAATTTATCAGCATCTATTCTTGCAATATATATGTAATATATATAATATACTTATAGCACGTTTTTTTTAGCTCACCTAGCCAGAGGTCATGTGACCTCTTAGTAGCACCCAGGTGACCTGTGAACTTCTAGTTTTAAAGCATGAAATATGCTTATCTGAAATATTTTGAACTTGTGTCAAACATGAAGTTTTTTTTTTTTTTTTTTTTTTTTTTTTTGCAGTTTGTTTTGATAAAGGTTATTTTGTTATATGTGTGTTATTGAGATAATCTGTTTAAAGAAATATATATATTGCACAAAAATTATGAAAAGAAAAGTAAAAAAGAGTGATTGTCAACAGTTCCACAGGTATCAACAAAATAAACAACCACCTCTTATTTCAAACAATTGATCGTCATGGAATTTTAATTTTAGAGATACTTTAGTACAGAAAACTATTCTGTTATCATCCTTCACAGATAGCTAAGAGTAAATAAATACCTCTTAAATAATTATTCAGATATGATAGGATACTTTATCAATGATTTGTACATTTTCCCTTTAATCTTTACACACGTTTATATACAATCACAGTCTTTTGTTGAGGTCAATACGAGTTTTTATGGACCTTAAAAACGATATTCACCGAAGCCTATAGGCTGAGGTGAATATTGATTTCTAAGGTCCATAAAAACTCGTATTGACCGATACAAAAGACTGTAATTGTTTTATTACATTGAAATGAAAAGTGAAAGTGAAACCAAGTCTCCGAGATTTCTGCAAATCTCTGTTTGACTTCTGCAAGCCCATCGCCTGTGTCGGACATGATGATTACTTGTTGTTCTTCTTCTTTCTTCCGTATTGACGTCCAGGTTTGAACCACCAAGTATAAACTTGTATTCATTTTTCTTTTTTAAGAGTTGCACTATATGCACCTTATTTATACCCACAGTATCGAATAATTAAACATTTCTAAAGTAACGCTAATACGACGATTCTGATGGGACGAAATTTCACATTACCTTTATGTCCATTGGTCGAATAGAAATAGAATTCACGTGATTCTTTTTATAGATTTCGTTAGAAAACGAAAGTGAAACCAAGTCAATACGAGTTTTAATCAAACAATATCAAATTTTACGGAATGTCAGGTGACAGCATGATAGCCAATAAAATTGTTTAAATAAAATCATCATGTAATAATATCTATAATCAAGCAAATATTGTGATATGAACATAATATCACTGTTTTTTATTGTGATGCTATAATGACGTCACTGACGTCATCTCACCAAATCCTTGATAAACATACTATTGTTGATATGTTTTGCTCGAAGTGGACTTCTCATTGTATCTCACGTCCCTCCTCTGAGAAATCCATTATCACAAAACAAATCAACAATAGTATATATATATATTATATGTGAAAGTATTGAAGCGTGAAAATAACAATTCTTTTTATTAAATCAAACAAAATATTTTTAGAACATCCATGCATATTTTATGTATAAATCTAGATATTTTGTGTTTGTATATTATTTGTTCTTTTTATATGTATACATTTCAGCATTAGTCAGTGATAATGTACGATTGATAATCAAAAATTCAAAAATAATTGCAATATATTAAATACATGTATATATAATCATTTCTCATTTATCTCTTCATAGACCACCGCAATACACCATATTTAATTGTTGTACAGTAAAACCTGTCTAAACCGAACCCCTTTGGGACCGAAGAATTTGTTCAATTTAGACAGGTGTTTGGTTTACACAGGTTCAAATTACATAGACGAGTAGTAGATGAGACTGTAAAGTCTGTCTGGTTTATGCAGGTTTTCGGTTTACTCAACTGTAATTTAAATAAAAACAGGTTTTTCAACATTATATTTTGAATTGTCCAAGCATTGGATATACTTGTGATAAAAAACAAAATGGTGATTTTTTTGGTGAAAAAGGACAAGCAGGTTTTAAATTTTTGTTAAAAAGTCAAGAAGTTAAAACCAAAAAAATACTTTTTTTTTTTAATCCTGTTGGAATATAGAAACAAGTAATTTTACTGCACAGGTTTCAATTTCATATTCACATTGATTGAAGGATGAATTTTGTATGGTGTTCCTTCTCCCTATAGCTAGATGTAAAGACTGCACGGTAATACAGAAACTAAAGTGAAACCTGTTTATACTGAACTAGTTTTGTACAAATGTTTGTAATCTTTACAAATTTGCCCTGAACACCTGTATATTCAGAACAACAAAAAGTTGGTTCCAAGAGTATTTGATTAACACATATTTCACTGTAAAACCTGTTTAAGCAGAACTCGGAAACAGAATCATTGTTTAAGCCGAACTTTAGATTCCAATGTAGGAAATCTTGTTGATTTAACCTGTAGAAACAAAACACCTGTCTACCTAACCACAAAGTTGGTCCTAGGGAGGTTCAGTTTAGACAGGTTTCACTGTGTTTTTATATTAAAAAAATTTAATTTAAATACAGTAATCCCCACCCCTTCTGCAATGAAAATGTAGCCTTATAATAGGGGTGGTCTCTCTTGAGGGAGACTAATTTATAACATTTTACTATCTTAAGTAAATCTTAAATCTAACCTGAAAAAGGGGGGGGGGGCTTTTTGGGGAATGGCCTTATAAGGAGATTACTATAATGTTAATATATTACCTGCTTGTCTTTTCTAAGGTATGAAATGTTGTTTATGTTTAAGGTTGTTTGTACAGTAGTCAGAGACATACCATGATAAATCACTGTGATAGACCTATCACTCTTCTATGTGATACTGATTTATCTTTTGGTCTGTTTAATAGATCTTAAAAATTTCTTTTGTATTTAGAGTGTTCCATATTTTCACTTAAAATGCACAAGAAAGAGCAAAAAACATATCACTAAAAAGAGTGATACATCTATCACAGTGATTTATCACACTATGTCTCTGACTGTACTGTATACCACTACGAAGGCTGTTATTTAGCTCTATATTAATACATGCTGATATTAACATTTCTTTTTTTTTAAACTTATCACAGTATTTATGTCTACAACTATTTTGTGATCTTGAAGTATTATTAAAGATATTTGAATGATTTGATGTTCAGTTTTGGATGAGTGAGTGAGTGATTGATTGTTGTTTAATGCCAAGTGAGCAATTTTTCAGCCATATCATGGCTAGAACAAGCTTGATGAAGAGTGAGGTTCGCTTTGTACTAGACCAACATGCCTAGTTTGATTTTTATAGTGCTACCTCACTGAAACAACAATCTGCAAGTAGAAATGTCATTCCACTCAAACACATTATTCCGATTCTGAGCCAACCAATCTTTGTTCTTACTCCTTAGTGCCGAGTGCTTTGCAGAGAAGCAATAAATGCAAATTTTATAGTCTTTGGTTTGACCTGACCGGTGCTCTAACCCACAACCTACTACACGTGAGGAGATCACTCTTACCATTACAACACCATTGTGGTTCATTCAGTTTCATATTTATAGGGAAAAAATGGGCTCTTGTCCAATTTGAAACGTTAATTATGAAATCAAGACTCTAAATCACAGAAAAACTTGTAAAAATGACTGAAATTGAGTTCATCTTAACATCACAAATAGTGGTGATTATATGTATATTAGATGGTCGGTTGTTTATGGTGTTAAATGCCACTTTTAGCAATATTTCAGTTATATTGTGGCATCCGTTTTATTGGTGGAGGAAACTGGAGTACCAGTACAACCCGCCTGAGTGGGATTCGAACTCACAACGTTAGTGGTGATAGGCACTGATTGCATAGGTAGTTGTAAATCTAACTACCATACGGTCACGACAAGGAGGCCCCTGTATATTTGAAAACTTGAAAAATGCAAAAGGGTTAAATGGTGCTGGTTTATAATCTAACTAGCCACAATAACTCTGTTTCACCTCAAGCTACACAACATACTTTAAACAGGCACAAAAACCAGGTGTGGTGAAAGCAGTTAATGGGATCCCAGCTCTCCTGTTTTAATATCTAGATTCTAGACTTCATGACCTCATGAACATGTACAGTAGCATGGTTATTGTATACTCGTAGTTAAAAAAATAAAAATGTATATCCATGTTAAATTTGGTGTGCATAAGGGGTTTCTGGAATAACCTTCATCAGGTACAAATGTAATGGAGAGAACCTTATTTTAGCACACTAGTTAATTTGCCAGTTAACCAAGGGTTTGCTCTCAAACCAACGTGCCCTTTTTTGCTTGACAAATTTGAGAACTTACAGGCAGTGAATAAGGAATACATTTTTATTTTATTATTCTTCGTATGTGCACCAATAATGTAATGAACACCCATTTAACCTATTATAATTATTGAGATAATTACACATTATTGTGTATTTGAGTTTTGAAATTAAAAATATTGGTAATTGTGAAAAATTTTGATTCATACTGTAAATTAAATTCCATATTTAATTAAAAATATATATTCTAGAGAAATTAATTAAATGCAGATCTAGGAAGTTAATATCTTAAATGTTCCTTGTCAACTAATGTCATTTAGTACTGACTAATATCAAATTGTGTTTCTCTATTCTGGTATTATTTCATGATTGACATATTATTTTTGGTCCATAATTTGCAAGACAACACAAATATATGATAATCTAATATGCAGAATCAACATAGTAGCGGAGGTTAATCGAAAATCGACGAAACATAAGTTTGATGCCAAAAAATCTATATGGTTCAAAACATAATAGTTCTTATAATATCGATAATTATTTGACCGATGTCAAGTTGTTTGACAGTGTTCTCAAAAACATGAAATACATATTTGTAAAATCAGTCCGGTTTAATATACTTCTTCAAAAATAGGAATTTGCTAGTATGCATCGACCACAATCAACTAGGAACCTTAACTACTTGATCACACAGTCTAGAAATCAGTACTATATTGCAACTCTTTCTTTCACAGAACTCTACGTCTCTGGGATGCACTCCCGGTCACCATACAGTCCAGTCCCAATGTAAACATATTTACTGCACGCCTAGAATCTATCCATCTCGTGTAACTCATATACTACTCCTAGAGTATATGGTCTACCAGATGTCCTTTTATTGGGTACTAAAAATAAAAAGTGGTTGGTTGGTTTATGGTGTTTAACGCCACTTTCAACACTATTTCAGTTATATCGTGGCGGTCAATTGTATTGGTTGAGGAAACTGGAGTGCCTGGAGAAAACACCCGACCTGTCGCAAGTCACCGACTATCACATAATGTTGTATCGAGTACACCTAGCCATGAACGAGGTTCGAACTCACAACTTTAGTGGTGATAGGCACTGATTGCACAACAAATAAAAGTGAGAACTACAAGTCATAAGTTTATTGATTCACCAATCAAGGGCCCACAGGGGGCATATACATATACAATATGAGCATTTATTACAATTGTTTTATAACATAACAAAAAAGATGGAGAAAAAAACAAAAACAAAAACCAAACAAAAAACAGCACTAATGTTTTCACCACTAGTTTAGAGCTATAGTCTTAGGTGTGTATTGGTCCCTCTAACAATTGAGGAGGAAATAAAATGTATCTTAAAATAAAGAAATAGTATATCTACTTGAAGTACCAAGGGTCCATGCCATTAGGATGAACGTATGGGTCACGCCAGTTTTGTGACTATAGTAACAGTATCAGAAAGCCAACAATAAAAAATATTGATTAAAAATTCATGTTCATTTCGTAGGGTGGCCATCAAGCAGGGAGAACCAAGGGACGGTGCCAGTTAACAGACCTGTGACCCAATAAAATCACAAATCTGAAAATCTTGTGCTCTCCGCAAGATGGCCAGCCCGTGGATTCACTATTTTATAATTCAAATTATCGAAAGAATTTAAAAAAAAAAAAAAAATAGGTCAAGTATTCACATCGTGGGGTGGTCATCAAGCAGGGAGCACCAAGGGACGGTGCCAGTTAACAGACCTGTGACCCAATATAATCATAAGTCGGAAAGTCTTGTGCTCTCCGTATGATGGCCAGCACGTGGAATCCCTAACTCTATTTTAATAATAAACTATATGTTAAACTTGTTTAGAATCTGTATGTTTTCAAATGATTGAATAAAAGTACGTGTAGCTTCAATTCAATGAGAATGAGAATAGGGTATCATATAAAACGGTTCTCGGTAAACAAAAATTTGCGCAAACTAAAGGCAATAATATTTTGTTCTAGTTGGGCTCGAAAAACCGGGTTTGACAAACAAATAAAGCAGGTCCATATGACCCAGGATAAAATGACGTTTGATGCTTGACCGTAAAGTGTATTCCACTCTCTTACATTATTGTTCAATAACATATATTTAAAGGTCAAAATAATAATTAAATGGGAGTGGTATATGGTCTTTATTTACATTGTTTGTAAATGTTGATATAAAATCAATTCATGTGTGCCGATATTTGTAGATTTTGATCTGTTACATTAAAACTGAATAAAGGAAATCGTCAGACATATACATGTACGAGGTCAATGACACCGTCTTCTTCATACAATTTGTTGACTTGTCATAGAAATGGGTTACTGTAACAATGAACTCCTATAAATGTCTTCTAAACGTATATGACTTTATAATAGACCCCACCTCAATTTGAAACCTAAAAGTATACCTCCAGTAGTCCCAACATAAAAACAAATATATTTGAATGATTTTAAGACCAACTGTATTGTATGTAGTCGTAAATCCAGATCTAGGTGTAATGAAGTACGCTGTGGACAACTTTATGGAGAAGAGAGGATGAAACATCTAGGTGTAATGAAGTACGCTGTGGACAACTTTATGGAGAAGAGAGGAAGAAACGGAGGCGTAGGATGGGACTGAAAAGTGGGGACAAGTTTTAGGAATGAACCGGAAAGTGGCGGGGCAATGTCAAGCATAAAAATGTTATTTGGCTTCAAAACTATAAGAATAAGAATTGTATTGTCCAATAGAGGGCCCACAAGGGGCAAAGTCATTACAGTGATTCATAAACAATAACATTAAAAAATAAAATAAAAATATAAATATTATACGTTACAATGAACAAAACTGCCCATAAAATATACTAAATATTTATACTAATAATTAAGTGCCGTCGACTATGACATTGTTGGCCACATCAGACATCAATGGTTAATTTACATGTAGTGTAGTGGTCAAGTCCTCCCCGTGTCCTATGCACATGGACAAATACTGTACGGTAGTTGTACAAATGCAGAGGAAACCAAGGGCCGGTGTAAATAGGACTATAACACATTCACACACATATTATACATGTGAAATAACTACATTTTCGAAATTAAATACATATACTGTATAAATACTTAAAGCATGAGAGAATAAATATATCACTCATATCAATATTTGTTTATATTAAATAAAGGGAAGAAAAAGTCCTCCTTGTGTCCAAAGCACATGAACAATGCCATAGTTATTCAAATGCAGGGGACACCAATGGTTGATGCTAAAAGGACTTATTAAATAATTAAATATGTGAATCTATTACAATTCAAGACTTAGAGTAAGACACATATGTGTACTATATAAATAAAAACAAAAACATAAATATAAATGAGTAAGTCCTCCTCGTGTCCCAAGTACTCGAACAAATGCAATAGTTATTCAAATGCAGGGGACACCAAGGGTCGATGCTAAAAAGGACTTATTAATAAGCTAAATATGTGAATCTACTATAATTTAAGAGTGTGACGCATGTCATGACATGTACTATCATAAATATGAATAAATGAGTTCTCCTCGTGCCCCAAGCACATGAGCAATCGCAATAGTTATGCAAATGCAGGCGACACCAAGGGTCGATGCTAAAAGGACCTAAATTCATATAATATTTACATAGTCACCACCAAGAAGTAGAGGGTTATAAATATAATTTATTGAATGTCCGATGCAGCCACAACTATAACAATGTCCTACCTTTGCTTGTTCGTAAATTTATATTAAAAAAGGGGGACAAAATATAGTTTCAACCTCCCATATAAGTGGGGGTAAGTGTCCCGGGCTCCTACGCTCCGTAATAGTACTAGTACTAGTGGTAGCTATAGTAAATAAGACTTTTTAGGGTCCAAACAAACTTGTTTATTATTTAGTATTGCATGTCACAACTAGTTCATAATTGTTGTATTTATGTACCTGCCCCCTGTGGGACCATGATTGGATTAATAAATATTTGATTTGATTTGATTTGAGTTCAGGAATTGATCACCCCAATTTATAATTGTACTTGTTTGTTCGTTTGCCATTCAAGAGAATGAGATTGTTAATTGAAATAATAATTGGTTAAGTGCGTATTTTGAATTTGAACAAAAAAACAAGCCGGAAACCATGAAATGAATCACTTACACAGCTGTTTGTAAACAACTTCGTATTAAACTATTATCATTCTTTCCATGAATGATCACAACAATCTTTAAAATGGGCGAAATTTATATTATTTATGTGATAAAAATATAATAAAATAATATGTACAAGTGAGAGATTGGTTTTAATTTTTAGAAAGTGACATTTTAGATAAAACATCTACATCTTTGTTATGGACTACTTTGCCTCGGAGGGTGAATAGTTTTTCGTCGTTAAGCAATCCGATATCAACAACAAAGGAAAAATTCAAATCAATAGTGACTCGACCGGTCTGGGCGACTCACATATTTTTGTTTACCGGTATGAAATTTCAATTGACTGAAAGTTCGGATACTAAATCACTTGTCAGGAGTGAAATGGACTCTTTAAGTAACAAAATAAGTGAAAAGTTGACTTTAAGATGTAGACATAGTCCTATTAAAATGAGGAAAACAATGATCAGCCAAAGAACACGTGTTTGTAACGAATTTGACGAAACGCATTCATACTTGCCGATAAAATGTAGGAAGTGTTTTTCGAGGAATTGTTCATGTACGGACAAACAGAAAGTGGATGTGAACTCTTTAACTACATTAAGAAAATTATTAAGAGAACAAACTTTAATTCAAGAAGCTGTTCGACGATTGAAAATAAAAACATCGTCATCAAAAGAACAACTTGAAGTTGACCATTATAAATCGTTTGAAGGGAACAGCGAATGTATTAGTCACTATACAAGTTATGACAGCGAGTCGGATTTAGATTGTTGATTCCTACAAAATTATCCACAAGTAAAGAGAAGTTTGTACCTACAGTTTGTTGGCAACAAGACCCTTGAAGAGGCGATGAACTTGTGAAGATTTTGAAATGTGATGAAACAAAAAACACTGTGATCAGGAATGTGATGGTTCATCAATATAGTCATAGATGTTTGTGTTGATGTTAATAAGCAATGTATATCTGTATCGAATGTGAACGTTATAGTATAGTTTACATAAAGTGTGTGGTATTGAATGAACACTGAGGCGATAAAAGGACAATGTTTACTTCTATCATGTTTGTTTACAACATAACGCGTATTAATATGCACGCGGTCAGACAGTTAACCTAAAGTTCACCAGACAAATAGTCCGGTTCATGTTTCATAATATCGATCTCGCAATAATCAATAATCTCAGGTGTGTGCAATTACAGCATAACAAGTGCTATTTGTGTTCCTCAGGAAATAAAAATGTCTTTCATAAACAGCTCATTGTTTTTATTTTATTATCTCATCATGACGAAAGTGACAACTGAAAGATATTTATATATATATATATATATATATATATATGTTTGTTTTAATTGTCTTATTGTCCTGAAATGCCCTTTGGTCGTTTTAAATGTATGTAATAAAAACATAATGTGACAGGTTATGGCATTTTAAAAGTTCATGGACCAAAAAACATTAACGGCCGCATTAATGAATTATTTTAACCGTAAAAATATATTTTGAATTTTTACGTCGAATGTACAAAAACAAAGGCCCGCCCCCCAGTATATATATTAAGTCGGTACTAGTCTTAACACAAATGTTGACTATATTTTAATTATATCCTGGTTGTTAGTTTTATATAGACAATATAGTTGGACAAGCGAGCTTTAGGAACAGGAAGAAAAGCGTGTCTTTCTTTGCTGTTTGGAGGAGTACAATAAAATACAATATATTTTATTCCAATTAAGGTCCCTCAAGGGGCAATAACAAATATATACATTCATAATTATATCAGCAGTTACAACAATACAGAATGGAGACATACCTTGTATGTTCATAAACAAGATAATTCTAACTTATTTAAATGATAACATGTTACAGCATGTGGGCTGTGTTTGGCAGCACGACCCGAGGAGAGGCAAGGAGTAATGTATAGTAGCAGATTACATCGTATGGTTGAAGAATGAACTACATGTATGCGATTACTTAGCTGGAGGAGACACCAGAGGACAATGCTTAAGAATTGTCTTTTGATTCTCCCCGTGTCTGATCCAGCAAAGCAAGCGGCTCAAGTAGTAAAACATCATGTGTTTGATGAAAGGACTGTGATTACTTAGCTGGAGGAGACACCAGGGGACGGTGCTTAAGAATCGCATTTCGATTCTCCCCGTGTCTGATCCAGGAAAGCAAGCAGTTCAAGTAATAAACTGAAATGGGAATAAATAGATGTATCGTTTATCTGCAACAGACACCAAGGGACAGTGCTTCAGGGAAGTACAAGTAGATTGTATATTTCCTGAAAATACCTATATATTTTGTTTGGGGGGACGGTGCTAAACGCAACTTTCAACAATATTTTATCATATATATGGCGGTCAGTTTTATTGATGGAGGACATGGTATCCCTAGATAAAACCATTGACAAACTTTGTATATTGTGTCTATACACCATATATTAAAGGTTTACATGGACATTTTATCGGTTTAATTACTGGTTGGGTGTCTGTTGCCTAATCCATTTTCTAGTACCAGGCGCCTCCATACCCAGAGACTTTATATGTTTAGTAGATGACATGCATATAACATGTCCATTGGGGGTGGGGGGGGGGGGGGGGGGGGGGGGGTGTGCATGTCAGTTATAACAGCTTGTTGCCCATCCCCCTTTTCGGTGTCGTATTAAAATCTAACTGCCAATGAATATTAGGGGTAGTGGATTTTAATATGAGGGAGATATTAAGATGCACTACACATAAAAACAAGCTACAGTGTAGCATATACATACAAGATTTTTCTCCCTTATCCTGACAAATACAAGTTCTTTATTTCCAATCACAGATTCATGAGTGACAAACTGAGCAATTACATGAACAAAAAAGGAAAAGCACTGCGGATTGGAAAAGACAAACATAATTACACAATATAAAACTATAAATATTAGTTGATCAAAAAGGTGATACTTGTTTTGCAAATGACTGTTTCAAGATGGTATTAATGTGATGTAATCACAACACAATTGGAGAACAATTTTAATTTTCAGAAAATAAAATAATTAAAATAATATCTCTCTGAAAATAAATATATAAAATTTTTTAATAAGCAAATTAAAATTGATATCATTGGTATGTGCAAAACACACCCTAGTCAAATACATGTATTTGTATAACTTTTAAGATTATCTGTACAAATATTAATGATAAAAATAATGTGTAGGTATTTAACATTTGTATTGTATCAGTGCTGTCTTAACAGCATTATAGATCCCCGGGCAAAGCAGTGCACTGGAGCCTCTACCTACACAATCACTCACAGGAATAAAAATGTACCGGGTAAATGGTTGATAAAATTAAACATATATCTATAGTATTGCGACTTGGGTGTTTAAACATTAAAAACATGCCCTACACAAGATACAGATTAGCATGGAGCCCCTATGCCGCCGCCCATGCGTTAAGACAGCTCTGTATTGTATTAAGGGGCCACTTAAATGTGCAGAAAATTATGAAAACTTGACCATGTGTTTAACACCAAAGGGGCAATTTTTCTATCGTTCCTGGTGATTAAGTTGAGGTCATCACTTTGAAAGTTTTACGGTCACCACCATGACCTGGTTAATCTTTGCGGAATATCTGTTCTGTGTCACAACCACAGATGTTTCGTTTGTAGTAATCATAAAACTGGACCTTTTCTCATTAATGACTTGTCACCGGATCTATTAACAACTGCAACACGATGGATGCAACATGTGGAGCAGGAACTGCCCACCCCCAGTTCTTAGTGGGGTTTATTTACTTGATCTTTAGTTTTCTGTTTAATGTTTTGAATATCATTGTTTGTCCTTTTGCCATTGTATTGTCTGTCCTTCAATTTATGGCTTCTGATTACCCCATTTGTATCTTCAAGCTTGGCATGACTTGGGGAGAAGCTGAAACAAAGGCTAAAGACAGAACTGGATGGCATAATCTTGTGGCGACCTTATGCTCCGACGGGAGCAAAGAGGATGATAGGTAGGTATCTTCAAACTTGATGTTGCTGTTCATATTTCCAACAGAAGCAATAATCAAAATATTTGTCTGATCTTTGATGTTAAAATAAACTTACTGAACAGAAACCAAACTCTAGTGCCTTCCACCCATCCTCCTGGTCAACAGTATTTCACAGTACAGATAATAAAATTTAGAAGAATAAATATACATTTTTTTGTATTTGCCAAATTTTATTAAAATAAAAATATCATCCACAAAACAAAGAAAAAACAGTCAGCTGTATTATAATGTTCACCAATTAATTTGCTACACAATGCTTGTAATACTGTACATGTCATAGGCACATTTGTTCTAAATACTGTTTATGCTCTACTCCTCTTCAAACGGAATATATGCCATCATGATTGTATGGTAGTTGGATTTACAACTACTTGTGCAATCAGTACCTATCACCACTAAAGTTGTGAGTTCGAATCCCGCTCATGGCAAGGTGCATTCGATAGAACATTATGTGATAAAGTTTGTCAGTGACTTGCGACAGGTCAGTGGTTTTCTCCGGTTACCCTCACCAATAAAACTGACCGCCACGATATAACTGAAACATTATTGAAAGTGGCGTTAAATACCATAACTCCTAACCCTTTAAACGGAATATGTGGACAGGTTGAAATTTGAAACAATATTATCTCCTAAGAAAATAATGTAACTAACAAACAACCAAACTATTATCAGCTTCAACTGTTTTAACAGAATTTATGTCATTTATCAACATTTAATTAAGCTGCATGAAAATTTCATTTAATAATTAAATTTTAAGTTTCATTTTTAGATGAATTAGAAATTTTTAATCACTTAATATAAATATTCAAAGATAATTAACTATGGAAGCTTGTAATAAAATATATATTTAACCCAACAAACTCCACAAATGAGACTATAGTACCGAAAGGTTAATCACTATTACAAAGTACAAAAATACACTGAATAAGATCTGGTATATAGCAATTTAAAATAAAATGCTATCTAAAAAGCTCTGAAAACTGTTATTTTAGTAGCTTGTAGAACATGATTTCACCTTAATATGAGGTAGTCATCATTCAAGCCATTTAAACCCTTACTTACCGGGTACATAGATATATACTTAACTACAGATGAAGGGACAATATTTCTTCTGCAGTTTATTTAGGTATAAATAGACTGTGTTTTCTTGGTACAATGTATACCAATGGAAAAATATTCTAACAGTAGATTGTCTAAGAATTCAACAATACATGTATAACATTATACATTTATTTGTTAATATATATAAAGTTTTTGAAGAAACCTAGCGCTGATTAGACGTCTACACTATATATTAATATCTAATCTTTTACTGGAACATTTTATGCCAATTTAAGTATATCTGTATGCTAGTAATAAAAAGCCTAGGATCACAAGAAGAAGAATAAAAATTGGTTTCAAATATCAATTTTAGAAAATTACCATACTGGTAAAATTTAAACCATGCAAAAGTTTGTTTTAAGTCTTTATTTTAATGAAAATTATTGTTTATTGCATTACCAGAATTATTGTTTAAGACTATGAAAGTCTCTTAATTTAAATTACTGTAATAAATATGTGCTATCACTTTCAAACAGTAAACAAATCATCTCAAGAAAATCCTTTTTCCTTCGAAAGAAGAGTTTAAAAATCCGTAACGAACCAAAGGTGCGAAAACCGAGTTGTGAACATGTGGATGGACAATGTGACCTTGACTTTTGATCTACAAACTTCAATATCAATAGGCTTCCTCCTCTCACCATCAGGCATGTGTGTACCAAGTTTCATTTAGATCCAACATTTCGTTCTTAAGATATTGTGCGGAAATGAAAAAAGTATCTAATTTTTGTTCTATTTTTTGAAGTTGTGACTTTGACCTTTGTCCTACAAACCTCATTATCAATAGGCTTCCTCCTCTCACCATCAGGCACATGTGTGCCAAGTTTCATTTAGATCCTACATTTTGTTCTTAAAATATCATGCAGAAACGAAAAAAGTATCACATTTTTGTTCTATTTTTAGAAGTTGTGATCTTGACCTTTGTCCTACAATCCTCAATATCAATAAGCTTCCTCCCCTCACCACCTGGCATGTGTGTACCAAGATTCATTTAGATCCGACATTTCGTTCTTAAGATATCGTGCGGAAACAAAACAAGCATCTAATTTTTTTCTCTTGTGACCTTGACCTTTGCCCTACAAACCTCAATATCATTAGGCTTCCTCCTCTCACCATCAGGCATGTGTGTACCAAGTTTCATTTAGATCCAACATTTCGTTCTTAAGATATTATGCAGAAGCGAAAAAAGTATCAAATATTTGTTCTATTTTTAGAAGTTGTGACCTTGACCTTTGTCCTACAAACCTCATTATCGATAGGCTTCCTCCTCTCACCATCAGGCACATGTGTACCAAGTTTCATTTAGATCCTATATTTTGTTCTTAAGATATTGTGCAGAAACGATTGCGCCGCCCGGACGCCATTCATCATATTATAAGACGAGTTCGACTTCATCGCAACTCGGCTAAAAATATTAATAAAAACATAGATATTAAATTTAGTGCGCACGATGCGATTCTGGAATAACCTTCATCAGGTACACTCAAAATCAAAAGATTGAAAAGTCAAATAATTTAAAGTTTAAAATAAATACAATTATACAGACCAAGTGGGTCAGGCTAAGTGCGACAAGCCTAAGAACCAAATAATACTTGTAAGGAAAACAATCACAATCCAATGGCAATACTACTGATGGAAATGTACCTACAGGAATTCAACAAAAGTATTTTATATATATGGGTCATAGACCAATCTGGAAAATTGAACCAAATTCAAGTTGAAAGACCGATTTTGATTATAACATTGGTTTCTCTGGTGTTGTTAAATACATAACTAATATTTACAATCATTCATTATCCCTTGATTAATTAACAAATTATTTTTTAAAGAGATTAAAACAAATAACTTCCTAGTGTCAAACCAATAATTCACCAATGAGAGCTTAGAACATATACAAAAGTAGTCCCTTTTAAAGAAAATGGTTCCTTTCACTTTGTTGCATTGTGAGAAATACTGAATGGAATGGAATAATTAAAATTATTATACCTTACTAACTTCTCATTGGCTTAAATTAAATCACATGACCTGAAATAATTTTAAGGTTTTGTTAAAAATAACCCAAACGGGAAACAACTAATTGTTTACCGGGTAACAACCCTATTGTTTCCCGGTAAACAACCCATTGCGTGTCTCAAAAGGGAAACAACTCTTTCAAAATTTTCATAAAATTTCAAAATTATAAAAGCAATAAAAAAAAAAAAATATTTAAAGTTCAAAATTTTCAATATTTCAAAATTTTCAAAAAATTTCATAATGATAAAATTTTCAAAAATTTCAGTTTTCATAAAATTTCAAAATTTTAATATTTAAATAACCAGAGGCTCTCAAGAGCCTGTATCGTTCACCTGGTAATAAAAAAAACCAATTGGTCCTATGTAAAAACTATGTCCTGCAGTGGTAGTCATCTTGGAATTACGATCAACATAAAAAACACAAAGTTTGTAAAGGACCTTCCAATGATTGATGCACAGTTTAGGTTCAATCAGTGCAATAGCTTCAGAGAAGAATATATTTCTGTATTTTCCCCATATGGTTCTGTGTTAATACTATGACCTGTGGTGGCAGCCATCTTGGATTTCCGATCGGCATAAAAAACAGAGGACCTTCCAATGATCATTCCTGGGCAGTTTGGTTTCAACTGTCCAAGTGGTTTCAGAGAAGAAGCATTTTGAAACATTTTTCCCATAGGGTCCAATGTTAAACTAAGTCCTGCCATAGCCGCCATTTTGAATTTCATATCAGAACAAAAAACGTACAGTTTGTAGAGGACCATCCAATGAACATTCATGTACAGTTTGGCTTTAATTATATTTGTAGTTTCTGAGAAGAAGGCATTTGAACATTTTCCCATAGGGTCCAATGTTAATCTATGTATTGCGGTGGCGGCCATCTTGGATTTCCGATCGGCATAAAAAACATAAAATTTGTAGAGGACCTTCCAATGATCATTCCTGGGCAGTTTGGTTTCAACTGTCCAAGTGGTTTCAGAGAAGAAGCGTTTTGAAACATTTTCCCCATAGGGTCCAATGTTAAACTAAGTCCTGCCGTAGCCGCCATTTTGAATTTCATATCGGAACAAAAAACGTACAGTTTGTAGAGGACCATCCAATGAACATTCATGTACAGTTTGGCTTTAATCATATTTGCAGTTTCTGAGCAGAAGGCATTTGAACATTTTCCCATAGGGTCCAATGTTAATCTATGTCCTGCGGTGGTGGCCACCTTGGATTTCCGATCGGCATAAAAAACACACATCTTGTAGAGGACCTTCCAATGATCATTCCTGGGCAGTTTGGTTTCAATTATCCAAGTGGTTTCAGAGAAGAAGCGTTTTGAAACATTTTTCCCATAGGGTCCAATGTTAAACTAAGTCCTGCCGTAGCCGCCATTTTGAATTTCATATCGGAACAAAAAACCTTAAGATTGTAGAGGACCATCCAATGAACATTCATGTACAGCTTGGCTTTAATCATATTTGTAGTTTCTGAAAAGAAGGCATTTGAACATTTTCCCATAGGGTCCAATGTTAATCTATGTCCTGCGGTGGTGGCCATCTTGGATTTCCGATCGGCATAAAAAACACACACCTTGTAGAGGACCTTCCAATGATCATTCCTGGGCAGTTTGGTTTCAATTATCCAAGTGGTTTCAGAGAAGAAGCGTTTTGAAACATTTTTCCCATAGGGTCCAATGTTAAACTAAGTCCTGCCGTAGCCGCCATTTTGAATTTCATATCGGAACAAAAAACCTTAAGATTGTAGAGGACCATCCAATGAACATTCATGTACAGCTTGGCTTTAATCATATTTGTAGTTTCTGAAAAGAAGGCATTTGAACATTTTCCCATAGGGTCCAATGTTAATCTATGTCCTGCGGTGGTGGCCATCTTGGATTTCCGATCGGCATAAAAAACACACACCTTGTAGAGGACCTTCCAATGATCATTCCTGGGCAGTTTGGTTTCAATTATCCAAGTGGTTTCAGAGAAGAAGCGTTTTGAAACATTTTCCCCATAGGGTCCAATGTTAAACTAAGTCCTGCCGTAGCCGCCATTTTGAATTTCATATCGGAACAAAAAACCTTAAGATTGTAGAGGACCATCCAATGAACATTCATGTACAGCTTGGCTTTAATCATATTTGTAGTTTCTGAAAAGAAGGCATTTGAACATTTTCCCATAGGGTCCAATGTTAATCTATGTCCTGCGATGGCGGCCATCTTGGATTTCCGATCGGCATAAAAAACAGTAACTTGGTAAAGGACATTCCAATGATCATTCCTTTACAGTTTGGGTTCAGTCAGTTCATTAGTTTCAGAGAAGAAGATCTTTGAAATTTCAGCCAATCAGAGCATATTATTGGCCCTGGCAGCCATATTGAATATTTGACTGGAACGAAAAACAGTAACTTTGTAGAGGACCATCCAAGGAACATTCCTGCTAAGTTCGGTTCCAATTGGCCAAGTGGTTTCGGAGAAGAAGCTTGAAATGTGAAAAGTTTACAGACGACGGACGCCAAGTGATGGCAATAGTTCACCTGGACCTTTGGTCCAGGTGAACTAATAATATTGAAAAATGATAAAAACAATTATAGCCTACCATTTCGGTCAATACTATTGCCTTCTTCAAAAAGAATGAAGATTACCTAAAATTGAAATTGACTGGTTAATAAAAGTATTAAGAAATGGGTGTTTTCATAATGGACCGGTTATATGTCAAGGTTAGTCATAATGGTTCAAGGAAGGTTGTATTGGCCCGAGCAATTTTGAAATTTTTAGGTAATCTTCATTCTTTTTGAAGAAGGCCATAATGGACTGGTCCATTATGGCTTTTACCGGTCCAAAATGTAGTACAAATACTCGTCAAGTGAACAACCAAGTACTTGTTCCAAACAACACTACTAATGTACTCAAATATGTTGAAAATATTACTGATGGCTGGTTTGTTCCCTATATCACTGGTTGTGTTGTGAACTTTAATATAAACATGAAATAGCTTAACATTTGTTAAAAATTTGTCAAAAGTTATTAAACACACATTTTGTTTAAATACATGTATTTATTTAAATGCCCAATCCTTGGTCTGTTGTTCGGTATAATAAAACAGTTATTGCCTTCAATGGATTGTAAACATCAGAATTGTTAACCCTCAAGGGGTTGTTTCCCTCGGGGAAAACAACCCCCTTCAGGTTAACAATTCTGGATGTTTACATACATTGAAGGCAATAATTGTTTATTGATAATTGAAGTTAAATATATAAGGAGCCCAAATTTGATGGATTTAGTTGTATTTTAATACCTCTATGGAGGATTTGATGCATGACCTATAAATATTGAATTTCCCCGGGGATGATAGAGCTATTTTTAGAGTAGGTGTTTTCCATAGCCTGGCATTTCACTGCAAGACTTTAAACATCCCCTGAAACTTTCACAGAACGTAGAGGAATCATGTACACTTCAGAAAATATATGGTCTTGAAAAGGTTAAACTTAATAAAATAGCCAGGCAGGCTCGAAAAAACACAAATTTAGTAGAAAATGTTAAAGAAATTAATTATAGGTTTCACACCTACATGTAGAGAGAAAGATCACCAAAAAATAACACATTTCTCATAAAATGGTACGAGTAACATTTAATAACAACAACAAAAAAGCCATTGAATTTATGAATGCCAATTTTAACAAGGCTCAAATATATTATAGAGACATATTAATCAAATTAAAATATATCTAAAAACCAATCGTAAATACTTCACATTATGCTACCAAGATGAACCTAAAAATTTTGTTTATTATCAGGGTACTTCTTTCAATTAAAAAAAAAATGAAAAATCCAGTGTCTTTCTAAATTATCAAGGGCCTTGGTGGTTGAGTGGTTCAAGTTGCTGAATTCTGACCACAAGCCTAACAGCAGTGATTTGAGTTCACGCCCAGAGACACACCTCATGTTCTCAGACACCAACCCATGGTTGTGGATTTCATTGGATTTCATTAAAAATGTCCAGCCTTTCTGTCCCCAATAATTAAGGTATAGCTGACAAATTGCTGAAAGTGATGATTAGCACCCATAAAACCAAAACTAAATTATCAAAATTCCACATAATTTCTAAATAATCAACAAATAATAAACATGGCTGTCAATATAACAAGCTAAAAATAAACAAAACAAACAAGAATAAAACAATGTGATTATGCTGATAATGAATGCTTTCTCCAGAATTTTTGCCCTGGGATTTCAAAGCATGATTTTTTTTCCTTTCAAATACAGTCAAACCTGCCCATGCTGTCCTCTATTGAGCAGTCACCATTTTCTTGTCTTGTCATTGAAAATTTCATATGACTTGAACCTCTTTTAAGAGGTCACCTGCCTTAAAAGACCACTTTTTCTTTGTCCCAAACATCACTTCTTAATACAGGTTTGACTGTACAACTTTCAAAATGGTAAAAAAAGAAAAAAGGAATTCAAAACTAAAAAAAAAACTGAACAAGGAAATAAAATGGAATGGATAAATGTCGCAATCATCAATGTTCCTTAGTTGATGAAGCAAAAACTTCATTTAATTGCTGTGTGACTCGTATAAATGTTGTCCTGCGACTCAGTTCTTTGAGCTTGCCGGCTCCAACATAGGTACATGTAGATCTAATACCACCTAGTATGTCTTGTATAGTAACTTCAACGTCACCCCTGTATTCTATCTGTACAGTTTTACCCTCTGAAGCTCTGAAATAAATACAATTAAATGAAAAAGAATGTGAAAATGACATCATTTAACTGCAACACATTAAGACAGTCAGAACAAGACGAGCATGGATATAATATTCTGTTTGTTACTGAATGTTAGTGGATCTTACTTTATATTTAACAGAAATTTGAAATTATGACCATTTTAGTATCATAAATTTGATAGATTAAGATAATATTCCAATTGGAGAGAACAGTACGTATAATTGCCAACTAGATAGACATTACAACACCACTGAAATCAGGTGTTCACAATTATTTTTTTTGGAGTGAAAGGTCCTGGGCCTTACAGTTTTAAATCCGAAAGGCCCGCTTATTGTTTGGAAGGTCTGTTTTTAAAGAACGTTTTAAGCAATTATCATCAATATACAAACCTTGTACATTTTCAATTGTTTAGATTTACAGTGTTGTGAGAAGATAGGACCCAAAGGTGTATCAGATGCAAAAGACTTTGGGGCACCTGAAGGAATATAATATTGTCTAACAAAAGTTTTGTCAGGCCAAAATGTTTAACAGGTGGTTTCATTGATTTTGATCACTAAGCATTCGATTCACTGTCCAATATGCATAAAGATATAACTACAGAGCTCCAGATAATTTTCAAGTCCAAAGGGTAATTACCCCCTACTGTTGAAAATGATGGGTATTTGCATATTTCCTTTGCACTGTTGTACTCTCTACTTCAGAAAAGATTGCTTACATGTACACTTTTAAAATTATGTTTGACACAAGTGTTATTCAATAAACGCAGGATGCAAGTGAAATGTATATCTCTGTTTAATTTGACACGATTGTGTCATGTTTATTAATAAAAATGTTGTAATTATTTTGTTTTTTGCTCGTCGATTTCGGCAGTTTTCACAGCCATTTTGATAATGTCATCAATGATTCCTTTAACTATACTGTCACTAGACACAGATGAAACTGTCAGGAACTTAAGAATAGAATTTTCCGTAGCGCGCTTATTCGTGTTCTTGCTCATTTTCGGTAATCCCTCATTTTCAACGAACAACGTGTTCCCAAATTTACTTTCGTTTTAGTTCTTACTTATTACATAAACCGCATTTATTTGTTATATTGACCGCGATTGGATGATTTATCCTAAACATCCAATCAGATCTCTTTTAATATCGATGCCTAGAAAGGCAAACATCCGGTACCCCTCGGATGTATACGCTCTCTCCTTCGAAAAGTATAAAGGGAAGTAATTACGGGGAACTTCTCAAAGACAAAAATGTATTGTTATGTACACGACTGTACAAGTACGCTCCGAATTTGGAAAGTTTGCTTACACAGCAATATGTATGCGTAATGCGTACACTCTGATCTGATAATACATGCGTTTTTACTAGTTTTCATTGCGTAAAAAATGCAAATACGCAGCTTATCTGGAGCTCTGTAACTATATAACTATTTTCACAAAATAAATACCCCCCTTTTTCGGGTACGAGTACCGGTATACCGTAATTGATGTAGTTACGTGCAGAGGACGATATCTTGCTCCTTTTATATTTCCCCGCTTTTTTATGTTTTGTTTTCCGAAAGTAGGTAATAACAATGACGGTTTGCCAAAAAAAAAAAAACAACCCAAAAGATAAGTGTTTGTGACCGGTGCAGTTAAATACTGAAGATTTTTAATGATATCAGCAGACTTGCGATTTAAAACAATAGTGTGGAAAGAGTTTAATAAACCTAGCAAAAGTTAATGATACTTCAAACGAAAATCGGAAGGCAGAGCTAATGCACAATGTAAACATCTGAAGTCAGTAGTGAAAGGTCACGGACCTCGGACCTACATAATTTTGAACCCCTGGTGGCATTGGGGAGGTAAAACATTTAGCTTTGAAATGATAGACGATGGCGATGATGACAAACCCATAAAATAATATGACCAGAATTTGTTTTGCTATCATATAACTGGTGGTGCTGGGATAGATCATATGACAGGTATTAAGATTGCTACAAATAAAAGGCAATATAAAAAAAAGATAGTCCCTACAATCATAAGTATACAATACCTGTATTCTGCAACACCTCCTGCATGCTTCTTCATGGCGGTAGCAGAACTCATCCCATAAAACAACTTGAACTTCTTCCCATTCTGTTCTATCATTTCTCCACCGGATTCTGTATGACCAGCCAACATACCACCTAACATGACATAGTCTGCTCCAGCACCGAATGCCTTGGATACGTCACCTGGACAAGTACATCCACCATCCTGATGATATAAGATAAAATAAACATTAAATTTAGTTTGAAACCTAGCGAAGCCAGTAAAACAGATATTTGCAACCGTCAAATCCCAAATTGACACAGTCAACTCTTCAAATACAATACTGTTATTTCTATTCTAATGTAAAGCATAAACATCTTAATTGAGGCTGTCAGAATTGAATTATTTTTTTTTATATTAAAAGTTGCCAATATTTGATGTTTTATATGCAGTTGAAATTTTTCATATCATACGTAAATAGCCTAGAACGAAGGAAATACATCGTTGTTTGATTTTCTTCCATCTAGTCAAGACTCTTAATGTTTATCTGCACAATATTCATACATTCATACGACCTACACAGTGAACTCATTCGGTAAAGCGTTTGCGCATGTGCCAAATTGTTTGTTGAAGAAAATGTACATGGCACAAAGACATTGACGAATTCTACACGAAAACGACACTAAAAGGATTCAGCAAGCATTGTGTAAAAATAAAAAAAAAGATGTGATACCGACCTACTCCATTTTTCAACACGTAAACATAATTTAGTATCTTTTTTCGGCCGAATTGTATTTTGACAGTAGAATTGCATCGTAGTTTTTTATATATTCTTTTTTTCAGGAGAAAACACTAGGTGATATCTCTTTTAAATTAGAGACTAAAATAATGAACTTCATGTCTGTTTTTTTCGAAAAAAATATAATCAAGGTAACTTGTCAATAATATGCAATACCATTTGTTTACAATTTTCCCTTTATTGGGCCCCTTTGCAGAGTTTGGATTTGCTTTTATTGATTTCATCATGTATTTCCAATTTTAAGTGTCATTCTTACTAAATACCATTATATAATATTAACTGATTACCCCAGGATCCAATTTCATAGATATATTTCTTAAATTATATTAATTCTAACGAATTTATATGCAACATGCTTCCTGGTTATTAATAGCAGTTATCAGTATTCGGCAAACTTCAGAAAAGAAGCCGACTTATAATTAGGTGTGTTAATGGCGATTCCACCGACAGACATTCAAATTCTTTTCACTAATTACGACATTATAACATATTTTTTAAGCCTGGCTTCTTGTTCAGAACATTTTATTAGTATAAAACATCGAATATTGGCAACTTTTAATATAAACAAAAAAATTCAATTCTGAAAAAAACCATCAACCTGCCACAGATAAACTTTAAAAAAGGATCTTAAAATTGCAAAAACTTTAAAAAAGGATCTTAAAATTGCAAAAAACTAAAATGCTGCAAAATACTGTTGATTTTCAAACCTTTTTAGAGTTTATTTCCAATAAAAAAATATTGTATCAACCTAAATTTGAATTTGTGAGAAATATGGTAGATGGGGGTTTATGGTGTTTAACACCACTTTCAACAATATTTCAGTTATATTATGGCAGTCAGTTTATTGTAGGAGGAAACCGGAGTGCCTGAAAAAAACCATCAACCTGCCACAGATAAACTTTATCACATAACGTTGTATCGAGTAGGGTTAGGGTTGTGGTGTTTAACGTCACTTTCAACAATATTTCAGTTATATCGTGACTCCGTTTTATTAGTGGAGGAAACCTGAAGTACCCGGAGAAAACCACAGACCTGTTGCAAGTCACTGACAAACTTTATCACATAATGTTATATTTAGTGCACAACATTAGTGGTGATAGGAACTGATTGCATAGGTAGTTTTAAATCCAACTACCATACGATCACATGTATCTAGTAGAATAACATACAGAAATGATGTGTCCTCCAAGACCGTGAGCAGCATCGGCACATTCTATTACAGCACTGAGTTGTGGGTATCCTACTCCTGTTTTCTTCCTTGTGGTACACACACTACCTGGTCCAATCCCAACTTTAATAATGTCTGCACCTGACAAAATTAATTCCTCTACCATTTCTCCAGTTACAACATTGCCTGCCTGAATAATAATTAGAACATAAATTGAGTAACAAAAAGAACAAGGGAACGCAAAGCGTGGCATATCCCCTCGCCTAAACATTTGACCCGGTGACTTTGACCTTGAAAATCAATAGGGTTCCAGATTCTCTTAAGGACTAAGTATGTACCAAGTTTGGTCAAAATACATTGAAGGATGTTGATTCTAGTGTTCACAAGGATGTTACATGGTAAAAATTTGACCCGGTGACCTTGAACATCAATAGGGTTCCAGATTCTCTTAAGGACTAAGTATGTACCTAGTTTGGTCAAAATCCATTGAAGGATGTTGATTCTAGAGTGTTCACAAGGATGCTATGAGGTAAAAATTTGACCCAGTGACCTTGACCTTTGACCTTGAAAATCAATAGGGTTCCAGATTCTCTTAAGGACTAAGTATGTACCAAGATTGGTCAAACTCCATTGAAGGATGTTGATTCTAGAGTGTTCACAAGGATGTTATGCAGTAAAAATTTGACCTGGTGACCTTGACCTTTGACCTTGAAAATCAATAGGGTTCCAGATTCTCTTAAGGACTAAGTATGTACCAAGTGGATAAAAATCTGTAGACATATTTAATCTACATTTATACATGTATTGCCAGAGATCTTAACAATTTGTCTAGATGAGTCCCAGACTCATCATTTTCAGTTAGTCATTCACCAAAATTTTAAGAAATGTCTTCTGGACTCATCAAAATAAATTGCTACAAGTATCCCTGTATTGCAATGCTAAAAATAAAATTATCAATTGAAGAAAAAAAAATTAATATCAAATCTTAAATAATTGAAGGACACTGTTCAGTCTGCTATTTAAAAACATTGTCAATTCTTAGTTAATGAAAAAACAAAAATAAAATTTCTACTTTCGATAATATAACTATATTTGACAAAAAACGTAATTATCAAGTTTTACACTGACTTCAAAAATAAATATAAGTATTATGACAAACATATGATAAATACATGGAAATTGAAATCCTCAAGAAAATGATTTACCATGATAGTGTGAGTTGGAAATTGCTTTCGAACATCTCTAACAAACTGGACAAAATGTTCCGAGTAGCCATTAGCAACATCAACACATATATAACTAACACTTGGTACAGCGTCAATGATTTGTTTCAGCTTTTGTAGGTCTCCACTTCCTGTACCTGTACTGGCAGCCACATACTAAAAATAAATAAATAAAGAGTAATTGCTTGTTGTTTAATGCCAAATGAGCAATTATTCAACTATATCATGGCGAGAACAACTTACATTCTATGAGATAAGAATTATGTCTATGTCTATTTTATTTCAATTTCCTAACTCTATCCATTAATTATATCATCCTTTTCCAATGGTAACCGAAACTTCCACCTATAGGCCAATCTCAATGTCACCGTTTTACCTGTATGATATATTGTATGTAAACTTGTTCTCAACCAATCAATTTAAAAGAATAATTCCATGTATGTCTATTCATGAAAAAGCACAATACATTAGTACTAATATATAGCATGTATAAGAAATAAATACTTGGAAAAATTATTACTATATCATTTTTATCAGAATTTCTTTAATTACTACCCATAAATCATATATAAAGTGTGCTTTTTAATCTCTATGACAACACCTTTCTCACCTTCATAATCTCTGGATTGCTCTCTGCAAATTCTTTCCATGCTTCCACTGAATAATGTTTGTGAATACAGGTAAAAAGACAAAACTGAAATGCATAGATAAAGAAATTTTGTGAATACAGGTAAAATGACAAAACTGAAATGTATAAATAAAGAAATACATATTTAGATACAAACAATGCATTAAATAAGACAAATCAAAAATCCCATACAGACAAACAAATACTTATAATTCCCAAGTTTTTTTTGTTGATGTTGAAATTCTAATACAGTTTTGATAATTCAACACAGGTTAGTTGAACATTGGGTTAACATCAAATAATTATAGATCTGATTTTTCTCTTTATCATGGTACAAACTTTTTTTTAAAAGTAATATAGCAAAAAAAAAACCCCCAAAAAACCAAGTCTTAGTTTACACACACACAAAATGAAAATACAATGTACATAACCCTCGACTTCCTATATTCTGCCATGCCAAGGAGTACATTTACTAGATACAACTTTATGTGATAAAGTTTGTCGATTTGTTTTGCATTAGAATATTGGATTTTTGCATTGAGTACAGCTCACCATGAGTGGGATTCGAACTCACAACATTAGTGGTGATAGGCATCGATTGCATAGCTAGTCATAAATCCAACTACCAAACGATCATGACCACCCTAGGAAATAGTAAGGTGATGTATATATACGTAGAAATAATTATCGTCTTACTCTTCCTAATGTCTTGGCCATTTCAAATGTCCCTACAGTATCCATGTTGGCTGCCATGACTGGTATCCCTGTATATTCCTGCTTGGAGTTTCTAAAGTTGAAGGAACGAACCAGGTCAACCTGAAAATAGATAACATTGTTGCTGGTCATGTAACTTTCAGAAACTGATTTCAATTTAAATACTTGACAATAGATCATTAGATGTACGTCTATTATCAGAGATCATTGTAGGATAAAATTTTGATGAGTCCCACTAAGTCATGAGTTCCATTTGATCATTTTTTCGAATGAACCGAACAAATAATTTCGATCAATCCTTAAAAAATTAATTCAAACTTTTTTTGTTATGACATTGAAAAATATATTTATTTTTTCAAAATAAGGCAAATAATCGGAAATAAATTTAAATAACCCCAAAGGTGCCTCATTTAAAGAAAATCACCGAATGACAACGGCATGTGACTCCTTGAGAATGACGTCTATTTTTAGATTCCGTTCATTGACAAATAACCTCAACTTTTTAAACCAATCAAAACATGTATAACATGTGACTCTAAAACTAATTTATACACCAATAACCCTAACCCTTTACAGACTAAGCAAACAAATTATACATTGTCATTGGAACTTGGAGTTAATTTGAACACTTTGTTGATGTCTCCATCTTTTGATGGGTTGGTTCTTATAAAAGTCATGCTAGGCTACTCAAAATCTCATGCTGTCTGCATATTGTGCATACCAAATGCTAGATTGTAGAACTATGTAAAAAAAAACAAGAGGCTCCATGGAGCATGTATTCCTGTCTCTTGGTTTTGAATTGGCTTCTTAATTTCATAGAAAATTCGACACAAATTTTAAACAAGTTAAAATTAAATTTAACATATTTTTGCAATCTAAAAGAATTTTTTTTTAGTAATGGCAGTCATCTTGGAAGGAGGGTCATGACAAAAGTTCACATGGTATTTCACTAGGTGAGCTAACAAAGGTAGTTGCTACAATGTATGATGTACTCCATATTATTTTTATACATGTATTAGTCAAAGCATGGTTTATATTTGAGCTTTTTTTTAAACTTAAAATGATATCTCACATGTTAATAAAAGTTATAATTTATGCATTATTATAAATGATAAAAAAAATGTATGCCCCTGAAATGATATGAATATCATATGCCATCCACAAATTAAACATGGTTGAACAATGCTGGTCCACACGACACAACAAGCAACATACCGTAAAAGAAGAAGAAGAACTCGCTGTTGCATAACTTAGAAGATTCTGTTAAAATAATTCAAAACAATTACAAATATAAAGAAAAATCTAAAAGCTTGTAAACATACAAAATGTAATTGCTTTTGTCTAGAATTTACTGTTTTTTTTTAAATTCTAGTGGTTGACTGAAATTTTTGTTATGTACATATATTTATATATACAACATCAGGAATAAAATTTTTGCACCTCTTGAATATTAAATGGATGATTTACTCTTTCTTTCAAGCACATTAATTTTGAAACTAGTATTACTGTGAGTACAGCTCACTAAGATATACCCCCCCCCCTCTCCCCACATCTGTCCAACCTATTTCCATAACCAAAACATTACTGATTGTTCCGACCAAAAATGAATGGGACCCTGCTCTCTTCACCGGTAAGCTGCTGATAAAATTTCAGAACATTCTGAGAAACACTACTCAAGTTATCATACGACATAGGGTAAAAATCCTATTTTCCGTCATATCAAGTCCAATAACTCTGGAACGGCAAAAGTGAAAATCGTCAAAAAAGAAAGGGATCCTCCTCTCTTCACCAGTAAACAGCTGATAAAATTTTAAAAGATACTAAGAAACACAACTCAAGTTATCGTACGACATAGGATTTGTCTACAGATGGACGGACATAGTGAAACCAGTATACCCCCCTACAACTTCGTTGCGGGGGGTATAACAATTCAACAACAAAATCTTCAAAAGGGGTCTGTCATTATTTTCAATAAATTATATAAAAGTCTGTAAAAAGTTTCCTATCACTCATGATCAGTTGTGCTTTAGAATGACTACAAGCTACTGCCTAATAATCATGCATCTACTGACTAACATACATAGCTACTCTATGTCTGCATTTTTTTTAGTTTACCAGAAAGAATAAAATTTGCAATATTAGTCAAACAGCATTTCATTTCTTTGAAAGAAAAATAGAGGTTTGATCTTTATCATACTGTGTCTAGTACATGTATTTTCCTATGCAATTTTAGCATGGCACAGCACTATAATATACTGCCCCCACAATGGAAGTGTCTAGGCCCTAGTCCACTTTGTTATTATAACATTATCTTACCAATTCTTTTATCATTGATGCATAGTAGTAAAATAACAATATTAATTGTAATCCAAATAAATAGTTTAACATTGATAAAATCTGACAATCTATTAAAAAAACATGCCACAAGATCTTCAATTATGTTGCACTCTGAATTAAAAATATAACACACAAGTGTCATTTGATTACAGAAATACAATGCCTTACTTTCTGTGTCAAAAACAATAGTACCATAAATAGGACTATATGACATGTTAAACATTGACATACATCATCATCCAGAACCATCATTTAAAATGAACCTAGTTAAAAATGAAATTTGAACTTTGCACTTTTTGCAACAATGGTGTTTATTTTCTTTTAAATAAGAATCACAGAAAATGATAATGGAATTAATTAGGGAACAATCAAAGAAATTATCATATGCCTGATTAGTGTCAAGAGTATGCAAAAAAATAGTCTTCCTTTGTGCACGAATAGCAACAGATCATTACAATATTTACATGTATCTACTACTTGTACATACAATCACATCAGAGGTTTAATGGTTAGCGTGCATGCCTCGAGTGCGGTAGATCATGGGTTCGAGTCCCAATCAGGTCAAACCAGACTATAAAATTGATATTTGATGCTCCTCCACTAAGCACGCTGCATTAAGGAGAAAGAACAAAGACTGGTTGGCTTGGAATCAGGCTAATGTGTCCGAGTGGGGCGACATGTCTACCAGCAGACTGTTGTTTCAGTGAGCTAGCACTATAAAAATCCAACTAAGCGTGTTGTTCTAGTACAAAGCAGACCTCATCTTCATCTCATTGAAAATTAACTTTTTCTTGCCATGATAGCTGAAAAAATGCTGAGTTGGCATTAAACAACAATCACTCACTACTTGTACAATGTATCCCGGAATGTATATACATAATCCATAAATTCTTTTCCTTTTACTAGGTAACATAAATGTATCTATATGTCTGATGTTAATTAACACAAAAAGTAAGCCAATCTCCTTGAAATTAATTCTGATAATAAAAAACCAGAGGCTCTCAAGAGCCTGCATCGTTCACCTGGTAATAAAAAAAACCAATTGGTCCTATGTAAAAACTATGTCCTGCAGTGGTAGTCATCTTGGAATTACGATCAACATAAAAAACACAAAGTTTGTAAAGGACCTTCCAATGATTGATGCACAGTTTAGGTTCAATCAGTACAATAGCTTCAGAAAAGAATATATTTCTGTATTTTCCCCATATGGTTCTGTGTTAATACTATGACCTGTGGTGGCAGCCATCTTGGATTTCCGATCGGCATAAAAAACAGAGGACCTTCCAATGATCATTCCTGGGCAGTTTGGTTTCAACTGTCCAAGTGGTTTCAGAGAAGAAGCATTTTGAAACATTTTTCCCATAGGGTCCAATGTTAAACTAAGTCCTGCCGTAGCCGCCATTTTGAATTTCATATCAGAACAAAAAACGTAAAATTTGTAGAGGACCATCCAATGAACATTCATGTACAGTTTGGCTTTAATCATATTTGTAGTTTCTGAGAAGAAGGCATTTGAACATTTTCCCATAGGGTCCAATGTTAATCTATGTCCTGCGGTGGTGGCCATCTTGGATTTCCGATCGGCATAAAAAACACACACCTTGTAGAGGACCTTCCAATGATCATTCCTGGGCAGTTTGGTTTCAATTATCCAAGTGGTTTCAGAGAAGAAGCGTTTTGAAACATTTTTCCCATAGGGTCCAATGTTAAACTAAGTCCTGCCGTAGCCGCCATTTTGAATTTCATACCAGAACAAAAAACGTAAAGTTTGTAGAGGACCATCTAATGAACATTCTTGTACAGTTTGGCTTTAATCATATTTGTAGTTTCTGAGAAGAAGGCATTTGAATATTTTCCCATAGGGTCCAATGTTAATCTATGTCCTGCGGTGGCGGCCATCTTGGATTTCCGATCGGCATAAAAAACAGAAACCTTGTAGAGGACCTTCCAATGATCATTCCTGGGCAGTTTGGTTTCAACTGTCCAAGTGGTTTCAGAGAAGAAGCATTTTGAAACATTTTTCCCATAGGGTCCAATGTTAAACTAAGTCCTGCCGTAGCCGCCATTTTGAATTTCATATCGGAACAAAAAACCTTAAGATTGTAGAGGACCATCCAATGAACATTCATGTACAGTTTGGCTTTAATCATATTTGTAGTTTCTGAGAAGAAGGCATTTGAACATTTTCCCATAGGGTCCAATGTTAATCTATGTCCTGCGGTGGTGGCCATCTTGAATTTTCGATCGGCATAAAAAAACAGAAACTTTGTAGAGGACCTTCCAATAATCATTCCTGGGCAGTTTGGTTTCAGAGAAGAAGCGTTTTGAAACATTTTTCCCATAGGGTCCAATGTTAAACTAAGTCCTGCCGTAGCCGCCATTTTGAATTTCCTATCGGAACAAAAAACGTAGTTTGTAGAGGACCATCCAATGAACATTCATGTACAGTTTGGCTTTAATAATATTTGTAGTTTCTGAGAAGAAGGCATTTGAACATTTTCCCATAGGGTCCAATGTTAATCTATGTATTGCGGTGGTGGCCATCTTGGATTTCCGATCGGCATAAAAAACATAAAATTTGTAGAGGACCTTCCAATGATCATTCCTGGGCAGTTTGGTTTCAACTGTCCTAGTGGTTTCAGAGAAGAAGCGTTTTGAAACATTTTCCCCATAGGGTCCAATGTTAAACTAAGTCCTGCCGTAGCCGCCATTTTGAATTTCATATCGGAACAAAAAACGTACAGTTTGGCTTTAATCATATTTGTAGTTTCTGAGAAGAAGGCATTTGAACATTTTCCCATAGGTCCAATGTTAATCTATGTCCTGCGGTGGTGGCCATCTTGGATTTCCGATCGGCATAAAAAACACACACCTTGTAGAGGACCTTCCAATGATCATTCCTGGGCAGTTTGGTTTCAATTATCCAAGTGGTTTCAGAGAAGAAACGTTTTGAAACATTTTTCCCATAGGGTCCAATGTTAAACTAAGTCCTGCCGTAGCCACCATTTTGAATTTCATACCAGAACAAAAAACGTAAAGTTTGTAGAGGACCATCTAATGAACATTCATGTACAGTTTGGCTTTAATCATATTTGTAGTTTCTGAGAAGAAGGCATTTGAATATTTTCCCATAGGGTCCAATGTTAATCTATGTCCTGCGGTGGCGGCCATCTTGGATTTCCGATCGGCATAAAAAACATAAACCTTGTAGAGGACCTTCCAATGATCATTCCTGGGCAGTTTGGTTTCAACTGTCCAAGTGGTTTCAGAGAAGAAGCATTTTGAAAAGAAATTCCCATAGGGTCCAATGTTAAACTAAGTCCTGCCGTAGCCGCCATTTCGAATTTCATATCGGAACAAAAAACCTTAAGATTGTAGAGGACCATCCAATGAACATTCATGTACAGTTTGGCTTTAATCATATTTGTAGTTTCTGAGAAGAAGGCATTTGAACATTTTCCCATAGGGTCCAATGTTAATCTATGTTCTGCGATGGTGGCCATCTTGGATTTCCGATCGGCATAAAAAACAGTAACTTGGTAAAGGACATTCCAATGATCATTCCTTTACAGTTTGGGTTCAGTCAGTTCATTAGTTTCAGAGAAGAAGATCTTTGAAATTTCAGCCAATCAGAGCATATTATTGGCCCTGGCAGCCATATTGAATATCCGACTGGAACGAAAAACAGTAACTTTGTAGAGGACCATCAAAGGAACATTCCTGCTAAGTTTGGTTGCAATTGGCCCTGTGGTTTCGGAGAAGAAGCTTGAAATGTGAAAAGTTTACAGACGACAGACAACAGACGCCAAGTGATGGCAATAGTTCACCTGGACCTTTGGTCCAGGTGAACTAAAAACATATTTCTTAATTTCAAAACATTATATAATTCGAACACCTGCATTGCTCATCCATTCAAATAAACTGGCATTATTAGTGGCATATGATATTATTCATATTACATTGTATTGAGTCATATTGCATTCATCCAACCTAATTAAACACATAATACTATACAATGATGAATCTCATTTAATAGGTCTGCATAAGCAGATAACTAACTTAAGAAGATCCACTAAATCAAAACACATTTTCCCCTTAACTTTATGTTAGAACTTAGAAGCAGACACAATACAATGTCAAAACAGAACATGAATATGCAAGACCTACAATCAAATAAGTATATTTCATCAAAGCGTAATAATGCTCGGGGTCTCCCCAATCTATTAATTAAAATTAAATATTTGTTGTATCTTTTTCAAATTTTCTAACATCTAACAACGGGCTGTTTGGGGTCAATTGTTGACCAAACATGACTCAAGTCAATGCAAAGTTCAGAATGCATTTCTGAACATTCTTAAACGTACCAGATCCATACATCTTGTCCCCCCCACAATATAATATTAATGAACCATGATACAGGAAGATAATTACAAAGTTTGTACAGTTTCTTTATTAAACATTAATATCATTATTTAAAGATGTTTCTTTCCAAATTAAAATTCTATACTTATATGTTAAGTGAAAAAAAAGCAACTTTTTATTTATTTACTTTCATTTGAATTTCTTATGCAAGTATTGGATGCGAACAGAACACTAATGGCTACCATGGAGCTGCTATATCTAGATCATTAGCAACATGTCAAAAGTGGCTTGTGTCAATATATAGTTGTCTGCAATCCAATAAATCATGTGACGGTGAAAACATTTTAAAGTCCTACGTCCAAAAATACCAGTTTTAATGTGAAAAACGCTTACGAAAAAATATACAGATTTGTTCAAATTTTTGCATTGGAAGCCTGAATCAGAGTTCTTTGTTTATAATACACATTGACATTTTTTTTTACCAAGGAATGTTTATTGATATTGTGGTGTTTAAAGGCTGCTATTAAGAATCGAAGTCTTATAAATTCGCAGCGGTCCATGCTGTCTTCATGGACAGTCTGAGTTGTAACGTAACTGGTTATAAGATTAAGCTCATTATATTCTTGTTTATTCATAATTTAAAAAAAAAATCTATTCCGCAAAAGTGACTAATGGTCTCAAAATCCTGGCCAAATCCCTGAGGTACCCTAGGGGTATAGACGTATCAAATTTTAAATGAAAATTTGAATATTTTGTGCCCAAGGAGAGATTTTCTGGAGGTGGGGTACAAATTTGGCAGCCATTTGTTTCTTACCTTTATGTTTAATAGCGAGCATCGCAAGATGCAAGCTAAACAGCAACATGTGTGTAAGGAGATGAATCAATACATTTTGTATATACGATCAATACCAACCGGAAATGGATTCTAAGTTTCAGCATAGATTGGACAATCGGAGTGAAGTACAGGAAATAGCCTTTTAATTTGAATAAAAAATAACTATCCAGTTTAAAAATAAGCCCAAAAAAATTAGAAAGGAAGCTGTACAGCTTCTTTACATGAAACGATTAATTTATCTAAAAAATGGACAATCGTTAGACCTTCTTGTTTCGCACCTAAAAAAAAGTCGTTCCCAATATATCTCGGCCCTAAAAAAAAGTTGTCCCTGATATATCTCGGCCCAAAAATCTCCTTTGCAATAGATTTAACTGGGTAAGTCGAATTGAAGAACAAAGAAAAATAATCAAGAATAATGAAGAAAAGAACCCAAAACTACTATCTGTACATGTACATGTCTATGCGTAGATGCGATGCTCGCCTGTTGGTAGGGGTGTAACGATACACTTTTTCCACAAGTGATATGTATCGCGATATTTGATATGTATTACGATACGTTTTATAGGAAACTGTAACTATTCCTTGAAGTTCATGCTGGTCGACATGGGCGCTGTCATGTTTTTTTTTTATATGAGGTCACTTACGTACTAGAGGAAATTATAAATATTTGATATTTGATTAATTAATTTTAAAAGCGTAAATTAATCAATTCACTTTTCTCAAAATATTAATTAAATGATCACCTAAAGAAGAAAACGGAAGTTCAACACCACTTTTTTCAAAAAACAAGCATCATATCGTTTGTATCGTAAGCGGCCTCCACGTATCGTCCCCAAAATAATTGCGATTTCAGTACATACGGTGAATCGTTTCCCCCTTACCTGTAGGCTGTACCTAATCTATAATTACATGTATTTAAGGGGGAAATTTTTTTAGTGAAATTCAACTTTGTGGAAAAAGGGGGGACAACCGTGAAAAGGGGGGTCCAGACGTCGAGTGCCTGTGCTCGTGTTGCATTGACCTTCATTATCAACTTGTCATTGAGAACAATACTGTAAAAGTTAAAAATCCAAAATAAAATTTTGAAAAAACACTAAATGTGTTATAACCACAAATAGTAATCATAAATACCTCGTCCAGAGATGCTTACATTGAAGGAATCATTAAGATTCTAACATACATACAGACTAAATTCGAACAAATTATTTACTTTTTCTAAATATTGTGCATTACCTCGGATCTGCTTTTAAGAGTGCTTCTTTTCGGGCGCACAAGGACATCTTTGAAGTCCAGTTTGATATCATTGTCTATTCTAGGCATCTTTCTGCAGGGATTATGTCAGGACGAGTTCACTTTCGTATGTTGATCGGCTGCCAAAATAGCGCCTCTCGTGTGGTACCTTCAAAATTAGAGAGTTCCAAGGTGTTGCTATTCCATGAAAACCTATTCCATATGTCAAATTCAGAAAATAACAAAACATTGAAATTTTACTTTGTTTTGGTATTTATTTTATTTATAATCATATTAAAATAAAACAATTCACGTTTTATTATGTACAATAAAAAAATCTTGTCCGTATCAAATCCTTAACCACACGTTATTTATTTCCGATTTTATTCAAAGAGTACAACTTCCGTTAGGTTCTCTCGGCCACCTGTCTCGGCTCACTACTCGGCTGAATAAAGTGAGTACATGTGTATTCTGTGGTCAATTGAAGGACAATAATGACTTTTGACACGGTTAAGTGAATATTGCATCTGAAAATATCATTTTGATAAGGACGTGACTATAATTTTAGCGGAGAAATTCTATAACCTCGGAGTGTCCGACTCACGCGACTGTGTTTCGATGCAGGTCATTTCGACTTTTCGTACCTGGTCAAGCAAAAAGCTGTTCATACCATTACCATTTCGTACCATATCCACTATAATTTCGTACCATATCAAGGACATCATAACACATGAATAGTCATGATGAATAAATATTATGTTTCAGAATTTTTCTTGTTTAAATTGTTTCATATTTATTAAAACACTAATCATTGGTGTACTCGATATACCAGTCGATTTGTATTAGACTCCTTCTACATTTTTCTTAAGAAAAAATAATCAAAAGCAATGAAAAATACTTGATATTTATATAGGACGCTGTTTTCATCAAGATATCTTGTGATCTATTGTGAGTTCGAATCATGCTCATGGCGAGGTGTACTTGATACAACATTATGTGATAAAGTTTGTCAGTAACCTGCAGCAGGTCGTGGTTTTCTCCAGGTCCTCCAGTTTCCTCCATCAATAAAAGTGACCACCACGATATAACTGAATTATTGTTGAAAGTGGCGTTAGGAATTTTATGTTGTCCACATCCATTTTACATATCTTAGAATCCACCAACATTCGATGTTAATGATTACTTCCTTCTGAAATATTAATACAAGAATCCTTTTAACAGAATTGAGATGGAGTTTGGAGGATTCTAGTCTTATCACATTTTCAAACAAGAAGGGACTAAGGTGCCAAAAAAAGGGTGCGATATGTTTTTTGTATGTGGGGGTTTATTTTTCAACCAATTTTGTGATTGATTTTTGATGATTTTTTTAATGTTCCTTATCAACTTCTTTTTCAGTAGAATGGCAACACATTTTGTATGGATCTTATTCTATTTTTAGTCAGAATTTGATAGGCTCTTTTTCTTTAGATTCTTGCTGTATTTTGCAGATGAGTGAGATTGGTTCATGTTCTTTTTTTTATATATTAGATGGGAATTGTTGAGTGCCTCAACTTTTATGTATGTAGAGATTTCAAACTCTATAAATAGGTTTAAGGGAACAAATATAGTTATTCAGTTTTCTCTATATTTCAGGAGATTCCTTGAAGAATGAGTACCATGAAATGTTACAGATTTATAGTGCTCAGTTCCAGGATATTTCATCGATATCATGTCATAAGCAATAAAAACTGTTTTTTCACAAAAACAATTCAACTGTCATCATCAACTTCCTGTTATAGGAGCATGTGTTCTAAAGTTCCCATTGATCCTGACTGCAAACAGCCTCTATTTCATCCTAAGAAAGGAGAATTGGTTTACTCAGGGAAAATCACAACACATGTGTATGCTGCAAAAGCTTTATCTCTAACTACATGTACTATTGGCGTAGCTTTTCAGCCATACCTTTATAACAATGCCGAAAGTTTAACGTTACCCCTAATGGTTGCTCTTGGAGGATCTTTAGGATTTTTTATGTTCATAACAACAGGAATAATTTATTTTGTAACAAAGAAATATATAACAGACATTTATTATGATAGAGCTACAAAGAAATTCACAGCATCTCGTTACTCATTCTTCTTAAGACGGAAGGAAATAGAATATACTGCAGATGACGTTGAGGTTCCTGGTGTTACAGGAGTCTTTACAACCATGAAAATTAAAGGAAAACCATTTTTTGTTGATGAAAATTGTTTCAAGGATTTTGACGTTTATATACATATGGTGGGATACGATAAACCTATGAAATTCAAATCTTCAGAAAACGAGAACAAAAATGAATAAGAATATTAAAAAAGAGATATTGGAATAACTTTTGTTTTTCTGTTGTATTGTCTTAAAAAATGCTAGTATATGCATTCCTGTAAAATTTGTGGAGACATATATTTTTGTTGTCATTCGTCCAAAACTAATGGTTTCTAGTTATATTTTTTAATTTAATGTTATTTTATTTTTTACTATTACTATAATAGAAATGTGAAGAAAGTTTAAACAATGATGGTTAACAATTCCACCAATATAAACAAAACAAGCAAATCATCTCAACTGAATACAAAAAAAGAGCACAACATATGGTGTGGAAAATCCTGTTCCTGGCTTGGGACAGGCACAAAAATGGGATGGGATTAGACCGGTTAATGGGATCCTAACCCTGACCCTCTGATAACTAGGGTATCAGAACGACATACATATATAAACTAATGATAAAAAAACCTGCACAGCTCTCACTCAAAAAGACCACACACTATCACAAAAATGCATGACAACATAAAGATTCATTTGAGGTACATCACTGATATTTCACATAATTTCTGTTAACAAAGAAAATTGTCAGTTTCATTGCAGTCTTTGCCTTAATTTTTTTCAGGTACATGTACTTGCCCAAAATCCAAATTTAGAAATTTTTTCTATTTATTCAAACAAATTCTTTCATAATTTTCACTTGTCCAAATCCAGCTTTACTTGTTCCACACTTCCGGCAAGTGGGTTAGCGCAAAGACTGTCATTGTTATCCTGATTGAAAAAAGTGCCAAGAATTTTCTTTTTAGCTCGCCTTGCCAAAGTCAATGTGAGCTTTTGCCATCACTTGGCGTCCGTCGTCCGTTAACTTTTCACATTTTAATCTTCTCCTCTGAAACCTCTCGGCCAAATGAACTGAAACTTGGTAGGAAGCATCTATGGAAGGTCCTCTATAAAGATTGCTCATTTTGTTCCGATCTATTAACAAACATGGCTACCACAGGCAATTCTTGTTTCTGATTGGCCAATTTTTTTAAATCTTCTCCTCCAAAACCGCTTGGCTAAATGAACCGAAACTTGGTAGGAAGCATCTATGGAAGGTCCTCTATAAAAATTGCTCATTTCATTCTGATCCGTTAACAAACATGGCTGCAACAGGCAATTCTTGTTTCTGATTGGTTCATTTCTAAAAAAATCTTCTCCTCTGAAACTGCCTAGCCAAATGAACCGAAACTTGGTAGGAAGCATCTACATGTATGGAAGGTTCTGTATTAAGTTTTCTCCAGGCAGAATGAAAGGTGAGTGACACAGGCTCAGCCCACTTTCTTCATTTGTGACATTCATTTGTAACAAGTGCAACATGATGGGTGCCACTAGTGGAGCAGGAACTGCTCACCCTTCTGGAGCACCAGAGTTCACCCTCAGTTTTCTTTACTTTTCTGTGTAGTGTTTTGTAGATCATTGTTTGTTCTTTTTCTTTTGGCCATTGTGTTGTCTTTCCTTAGATTTACGACTTATAATTACCCCTTTGGTATCTTCAAACTTTTATATCATTCAGGATTCATTCAATTTTTATACAATACAAAAACAGTGTCTTGGTTTTATTGTCAACCATTACTGTTCCGATTTTTTATATAGACAATATACATACATTGTCAGCAAATATAGAATTTATTTGTACAAGCTTTAAGTTAGAATCAGTTAAAAAAAGTTAGCAACTGGCAAATTATTCTTTCCTGTTTCTTACACTTCAATACTTCATGCTTAGTGGAGAAGCAGCAAATTCCAATTTCGTAGTCCTTGGTTTGACCTAACAGGGGCTCAAACCCACGATTTACGGCACATGAAGTGAGCATTTTAACTATACCACCTACACCATTGATGCGGTTCAGTGGTGGAATTGTTAATTTGTACATATTTTATTGTCTAAATAATAACAAAAGCATCAGACACAAGTTTTTCGACTTTCTCTTGTCCCTAAAATGGTTAATATCGTTGAACTCTGACCACAGGCCTAGCTAACACCAGTGAAGTAAGTGTTAACAACTTCTGAGGTTTCCAGACACCTTCCAGAGGCCAAGTATTTCACTGGTCAGATCGTTTTTACTGTCCAAGCTTCCTTTCCCAGTAATTCAGAAAGTTACTATATAGCTGAATAAAGGGCTACATTGAGCACATCATGATATGACAACAACATATTGACAAGGGAAAGTTGAACAAGTGTATATTAAAAGCAAATGTGAACACAGTACTTTGCTTGACCCACTGTATTTAAGGCATTGGTCTCGTTTTTCTATATCATCCCATTTAACCCCTTAATAGAACTAGAGGCTCCCAGGAGCCTGTAATCGCTCACCTGGTTTTCAATTTGACATCTAAAGTTGATAGAAAATGGAGGTGTTACACATAATTTTGAAAGTGGGCCACCCAAAGATCATTTCAACTCAAATTTCTGAGCAAAAGATTTTGATGTGATTTTTATCTCATAATATTCCTAAACGGAATAAACTGGCTGAAAAAATCTCAGAAAAACCCAGAATATATGCTAAGCTACTCATTGTCATGTAGCTGCAGTTAAAATTTGAGTTCATTTTGATTTATAATAAAGCAGCAATGGACAACTAAAGAAATTTCTATTTTTAGTAACAGCAGCCATTTTGAATGGAGGGCAGGGCTATCGGACACAATTTTGAAATGGGACTATCGCAGCCAAATTTGGTTCAGTGGTTTCAGAGAAGAAGATTTAAATGTGATCATTTATCAAAAAATGCCTAATTTGCATAATCGGTATAAATCGGCTGAAAGAAAAATTCCACAGAAAAACACGGACTATGTGTTAAACTACTCATTGTCATGTAGCTGCAGTTAAAATTTGAGCTCATTTTGGTTTATACTAAAGCAGCAATGGACAATTGAAGAAATTTCTATTTTTAGTAACAGCAGCCATCTTGAATGGAGGGCGGGGCTGTCGGACACAATTTTGAAATGGGACTACCCTATGACAATCCCAGCCAAATTTGGTTTGATTTGGTTCAGCGGTTTCAGAGAAGAAGATTTAAATGTGATCTTTTATCAAAATATGCCTAATTTGCATAATCGGTATAAATCGGCTGAAAGAAAAAATTCACGGAATATATGTTAAATTACTGATCGCCATGTAGCTGCAGTTAAAATTTGAGCTCATTTTGGTTTATACTAAAGCAGCAATGGACAATTGAAGAAATTTCTATTTTTAGTAACAGCAGCCATCTTGAATGGAGGGCGGGGCTGTCGGACACAATTTTGAAAGGGACCATCCCTGCCAGGTTTGGTTTAATTTGGTTCAGCGGTTTCAGAGGAGAAGTTTAAATGTGAAAGTCTACGACGGACGACGACAAATGATGGCAAAGGTTCATGTGGCCTTTGGCCAGGTGAGCTAAAAAAAATGCATCAAAATCAGATGACAAATAAAAATCTATATACCTTCCAAATATGGGAAATTTCAAAACTTGGGCCCCTTTTAGATCCCTTTTCGAAATAAAATAGCAGAAGATTTTATTTTTTATCAAAAACTCATAAGTTTTGGACTATTCTAAGATAATACCTGTATTACATATGGAGATGTAAATTCAACTACTTTTGTATATTTGTTCTCGTCATGAATATAACTAAAGTACTTCTCACTTGAACTGACATAGGGTCACAGCAGCAGCTGTCTCTCGTAACAGAAGATATTGTCTATTAATTCTAACAAGGCATAACCATTATTTACAGGTTTTTTATAAATAACAAGTCAACATTAATACTCCATCACTTTTAATTTACTTTGAAAATGTGGAAAAAAATATGATGCTAACAGTAGATACTAACTAAATATACATATCAACATCCCCATGAACAAGTGTTTATCCTGCACTAGTTCTATTGGAGCAGTCAAATTACATTGACTGGATAAATTTTTTGTTACGGTTGCTGACCAAGATACAGTTTTCTGGTACCTGATTTATGTTGAGCAACAGTAAGATAAGCATTTGAAAGAGAACACCACAAAAATCGATTACAACGACACTTATTTCTGCTCTTTTTAGACAATTTGGCAATTATTTTGTGCTTTTTAACATTGCAGGATAAACACAATATACGTACATTGTCGGAAGATATAAAATTCTTTAGCACTCACTGCGAAACAGACAAAAAGTTAGCTTTTCTACCTGTTTCTAAAGCTCGTACAAATAATGTTTTTCTTATTTTCTGACAAAGTACGTACATATATATTGTCTATTTATATGACCTAAAAATAAGAGGATACCTGAGCACTTTTTAAGTTTATAGATTACCTTATAGTATAGTACAGGAGGTAACATGGAGGTTCAAGTGTTTTTGTGACCTCTAATACTTGTAGCACATGATAAAAATTTAAATATATTGCATGAAAGATTTAATTGGTATTACGATTTTTTTCTGAAGTTTTTCTGCTAAGTGCATGACATGTAATATACATGTACATCATAAGTAATGACAACAGAAAAAATTGATATAATGATGAAATTATACAAAAAAACGTTATGATAACGATCTAGAAATTTTAAAGATATAATTTACTCATCATTTAGAACTTGATTATTTTTAGCAATATAATCAACATAAAATACAGGGTATTGAACAATTTGGATAATGCACCTTTAGAAAATAAAAGTTTCTAATTATTTCAATTTCAGAATTTATTTTCAAAAAGTGCAAATTTCAGTCACTAATGAAAGTAGGAATTTAAATAAATGGATAAAAAATGCAAATTTAAACATAAATCACTATTTCACTCATTAAACAACCTTATTAAAAAAAAACTGCTGAGATCTGCTAATCTGGGTCACGGGTCACTGTAATCGGGCGGCTGTATCGAGAAACAGATATGGTGTTGAAAAAACTGTTGATACTCATAAAATATTGATAAATGCTATAAAATTTTATGTTTGTCTTCAAGAAATATGATAGACAAAACCATGTGTGAAGTTTTATGACGAAATATCTCTGATTTCTATGTAAATTTACGAGTTGAAGTTGCGGCTGTATCGAGAAACAGATACGGTGTTGAAAAAACTGTTGATACTCATACAATATTGATAAATGCAATAAAATTTGATGTTTGTCTTCAAGAAATATGATAGACAAAACCATGTGTGAAGTTTTATGACGAAATATCTTCGATTTCTATGTAAATTTACGAGTTGAAGTGGGGAAATTTTATGTTAGATTTCTAAAAATCTTCTACTCTGAAACCACAGGTAAATTTACTTTAGCGATGTATTTTTATCTTGGACAAGAATAATGAGCGTCCTGATTGGATAACCGATTTAAAACACACTGACTCTGCATGGTAACAAGATGCATGTAAAAGAAATCTGTTGTATTTATTCATTTGTTTGATTCTGGAATATTGTTGATCATTGATTTAAACAAGAAAAAAGGGGAAAAAAAAGGGGGGGGGGAATTTTACAGTTAAATAAATGTTATGTTTCGACAGTTTAAAGAGAAAAATAAAAATTTGTTGCGACTAAAGCTTAAATCAACGTTAAAAATTGAACAAATATCAGTGGTTTTGTAAATGAAATTTATTTTAAATAGAAAATCTGAATTTATTATTTATTAATTTATTATTAATGATACAATTTGATATCCCTTGGGAGGGGGAGGGGGGCTATGGTGAAAATTTGAAATAAAAACACAGGACCGGATTTTAAGCAAAAATAATAATCCAGGATTAGTTTTTTATTAAGAAAAATCCAGGACCCTGTGTCCAGGATTTTTTTTTTTTTAAAGTTAATAATATGAAATATTGACGTCCACACTTGCCTTTTGGACAGCACATTTCTGTGTCCACACTTGTATTCATAAAGAAAGAAAAAAAAACCATTGGATCCTTTTAATAACAGTAGCCTCAATTGCCTTCTTGATCCAGGAAAATCAAATTTGGTATTTAAATCAAGTAATTTGGTATACTATACTATAAAAATACAAAACATGATTAATATGATGTTGTTGTCATGGGGATGAGAATGTTTAGTCAACTCATTTGTGATGATTATATAAATTTTGTGATATGTGCACTTACGTTATAAACATGAAAAAACAAACACTGATCACAAGGAAGCACCATAATTTATAGCTTGCCATCTTTACAGCAAGGTAAGCACATAATGTCAGTTGCAAAAAATAAATGTACATGACTAGACTTCATTTGAAAGTTCCATACAGTAAAATATCAAATTATTTTACCCTTTTATTTTTTAATTTTTTTGTTAAATTTTACTCTGAAAAATTACTACTTTCTTGTTTTTTTGTCAAATTTTACTCTGAAAAATTACTACTTTCTTGTTTTTTTGTCAAATTTTACTCTGAAAAATTACTACTTTCTTTATCTATAATAAAAATACTGAATTTATTTATTTTAATCCTACCCTTTATATTTGTATAAAAGAAAATGTGCCAAAGCATGAAAGTGAATAATTACAATCTTGATTACAGAAAATTCCAGGACAATAAACAAAAATACTGGACATGTTCAGAAAATACAAGGATTTTGGGGTCAAGGGTTATACATTATGCTGAACAAATAATTTCATTTTCTGAAAGACGCTATGTTTGGAAGTCAAAACAATTCACTTTGCATCTTATAATACAAACAGTAACATAAAGTCCAGGTACCCAAATCTTTAGACATCTTGACCAAAACAAAGTGCTACTTATTGCTTTCATTTTACAAATTATGTTCACATTCTGTTTACAACAGAACACATTAAGGAAAACAAAAACATCCTTCCAAGATTTTACTTAAATTACTATTTCTTTACTGATTTTAGCTAAATTTCGTCTATTTTCCAAAATTTGTTTATCTTGTGGAATGCAGTATGAATTTTAAATTATATAACATGCAAAATATAATGATAAATAAATAGGTAACACGTTTAAATATTACATATAAAACAAATTTAACAAGAACTCACACCTCTACATGTATACAATATCCAGCTAAACACATGTACAGAAAAATTGCACTCGGAGCAAGACTTGTATGTTTCCAGTAACTTTACAAAATATTTAGAAATACACAAAGTTCTTAAAAGTTTTTCTTCTTCATTACAGTGAAACTTGTCTAAATTGAACCCTGAATAAACCAGAATACTGTATAAACCGAACATTAAATAAAGTTCTAATTTTGGTTGGTTTATGGTGTTTAATGCCACTTTCAATAATATTTCAGCTATATTGTGGCGGTCAGTTTTATTGGTGGAGAAAACCACCGACCTGTCGCAAGTCACTGACAAACTTTATCACATAATGTTGTATCGAGTACACCTTGTCATGAACAGAGTTCAAACTCACAACTTTAGTGGTAATAGGCACTGATTGCACAGGTAGTTGTGAATCCAACTAGCATACGATCACGACCATGATGACCCTTCCTAATTTAGGAAATCTTTGTTAATCTAATCTGTATAAACTGAAAACCTGTCTACTCTGAACAAAAAAGCTTGTCCCTATGAGGTTCAGTATAGACAGGTTTCACTGTTTTTCTCTTATTGCAATACATCTATTTATTAATTCCCATATTCAATATCCATGATAGGTTTGGTAACTGGAGACATACATATCTATTATCATATTTTGGCCACATGAACTTATTTACTTTATATGTACAATGCTCACAACTATACTACAGATTTGGTAAACAAAAATATGCAAAGCTATTTATAAAACATTTGCAAAAAAATAATAATATTAATAAAAACATTTGAAAAATGAAAAAAAAACATTTTACTTTTTCAAAATCTAATTAAACATTTTCAAAAAGACACTAAAATACTATTTCAATAATATAAGAATATTGGTTTCCTAGACAAAAAAGTCGTTAGCTAAGTGTCTTGTCTGGTCTTTACTAAATATATAAATAAGACAAAGTTTTATTTTTCAATATTAATCCACATGCAGTATATCTTATAAATTGCTTCACACTCTACATGTATTAAATCACAACCTATGTTCGCTCCTCAAAAATAATTATCAACAATATGTATACAAGTTCTGTGGATTAACTTTTTTTCATTGGGTACCAATTTTCGACCTGTATTGTGGGTATCACGACATTTAAGTGCATCTCCAGGAGAATATTTAACAGAAGATGCCATGAGCAAAATCCATGAAAAGTAGTTCCAATGAAAAAGAAATTAATCCACACCAATCAAATTGCACCAAGACAAATACAGTAGTCCCTGTCTTACAGTACTTCTGCAATGAAAAAAATAGCCTTACAAGAGGGATAGCCTCTTTTGAGAGGGACAATTTAGTAGTATTTTACTAAGTGTTTCTAAAAACTGACCTGATAAGAGGGGTGGCCTTTGGTGGGAGTAACCTTTTAAAAAGGGGAGACTACTGTATCAAGATTTATGAATTAGTTTATGAATATTAACAATACTTTAATATATGAATGAGACAAAATCAAAAAGATTGCAAGTTACAAAATGTTTTACAATTTCAAATCTGCCCAACAATTTCTGCTTTATATATTTTTTGCAAATGTGCTTCAACTAATTAACAACCTTTCTACACTAAAACTAAAAAAAAAAGAACTTCAAAAAATTATGTATAAGTAAAGTAGAGGCCCACAGCCATTTAAACTAAACAAAATAATACTGATGTTCTGAGACAAGTAAGGCTTTTTGAGCTATTGCAAAAAAACAATCGGGGGGGGGGGGGGGGGGAACTAAAAACATATAAAATATACATGTAACACAACACATGTGGTATTGCACAAGTCTCACAACCTATTATAATGACAGGGTATAAACACATTCTGTTTGTAATATTCTAAACTTGAATAATTTTTTATGCTTTATCGATAAGCCATACAATAATGTTGTCTTTTTGTCAAAGCACAGAAACAAGGAAGAAATACTACAACACAAATACATGGTTTTCTGTAAAAAGGACTATACTACAACTAAATCTACATGTATATGCAAATCTTAATTTCATGTGATTGCATAAAAAAACAGGTATGACAAGGGATCTTTTTTTGCCCCAGAAATTTGTCAAATTATTATTAAGTTGTCAGTTATTATATTTTCTAAAACATACATTTATTTCAGAACAAAATTAATTTAATTTTTCCGTTCTTTTTACCCCATTCATATTAATTTAAACTAGATTTCATGATGTTTTTTTTAACAACTGTGAATTTAGGGGACAATGCGTTCTTGTGTGGTCATCATCTATAGGTTTTGTCCTACAAAAACATTTCACATGTAAAGTTCTTAGATATAAAATTTCACTAAAAAGCTACAATAGAAAATTCCTTTCCTATACAGAGAATTGTCTTCTTCATAACTTTTATATTTAATTGATGAAAATATATCAATTTCCTCTATATTTTCTGACCTATTAGTAAGAAAGAATATGGATGTAAATGAACACGAGACTATCCAACATTACACTTAGACACAAATTAAAGTAAAGGAACAGCACTTTTATTGTTCTTCTATGTAGAAGATTTTCCCCATCTTGTTTGAAAATTTGTGTAACTCAACAATCTAGGGAAAAAAAGGTTACATTTCTAACGATTTCTAATTTCTAAAAATGTCTGTATGATTAACAGAATTATGTATGTAATGATTATGTCATGTGTGATACATTCTACATCAATGAGTATAAAAAGGCAAAAAATGGAACGTTCGATGTAATGACACGATGATTATCAAAAATATAAAATGTTTGGATTGTGACATTGTTAAACATTGTTAATGTAGACTTGATATGACAACAAACTGTTTCCACAACAATAATTAGTATAAATTCCCATGAAAAAACAGGAAATTATTCATTACTAAATATATGATGAAAATGACTGGCTATGTCAATCGTTTTCATCTATTCTTCCACGGAGAAAGAACTAGTAAGGGGATATAATTACAATATAAAAATTGGTGGGTTAATTATAATAATTATATGAATAGGAAATATGGCAGTGTGTCACATCACGAACAAGTGAATAAAAATTAAAACTTTCGAACACCTGAAAACCTATAAATATTTTCCCAAATGTTTGAAAATATAAAATCTAAAAAAAATTCTGTCCGATTAATTATCTTTCTACTATTACATAATTTAACATGATTTTAAAATAATTTTCTCATAATTGTCAAAAACTGATAAATTCACCATTCTTTCATAGAAAATTTGATATAATCTAAGCTTTTTTCATTTGTCTATTGCCTAAACAAGACTATAATTTATGTGAAATTTCAATAGAAGGCAAAAATATACTAGTAATAAAAGTCTAAGTTATATTTTGAGCCTTCCAAAAAGTTGGACTTCCATGGTCTTGGAAATAACTGCTGTGAATTAAAATTTCTCCTTATTTATAGTAGAATATTGCATTTCTGTATTAGTTATTTTATGACAGCCAATCACATAACTTATTGCAATGAATATCAATTCAAAAATTATCTCCCTTTATTTATTTCCTTGGAATGTTTAATTTCCCATGGCATAAAATAAATTAATGATATGTTTCAAATCATGAGATTCATATGCTTGAATAAATTTGATCGTTTATACTCATAATAAAGATTTGATTGTAATTGATAAAAAAAGGTTTTGTAAGAGATTTGATCTCATAAATCAAAATATATTACACATCATTAGAAATATTAATACATGAGTGGATAGGTGGTCTGACATGAGATTAGATCTCATGTGTCTATGTACACACAAAATGATGACTAGTACACTTGTACACACAATATGATGACTAATACACTACAGACTGAAGTCATATCTTTGAATGCTACAATTCATCCTCTCCTCCGCCATACATATTAGCTAATTTTGCAAATTTTGGACCCCAGTCCTCTAAATAATTATAGTCTTGGTCACCATCACTTGAATTTGTGTTCAGAGAACTGAGGGACCCTGCATCACTGTCTCCACCCTCATATGCAAACTCCATCACATTGTCTTGTGGTGGTCCACATGGGTCTTCATCAGCTTTACCCATTCTGTCCCGGATGAAATTCTCAATGCCATCTCCATATGGAGCTAAAAAATGTCAGAAAAATCTTTACATATCCTGAGTTAAGTTTTGTTATATATATCTTATGAATAGATTTTATTTTTGTATGTAAAGTATCAAAAACTTAAAATAAATTTATATTGGTACTTAATATGAGAAAAAACTAAATATATATTACACAAAATGCAATGTTCAATGGAACATTTTAAACATGGGGAAAAGCCCTAGTATATTCAGCAAAATTAATTCAATCCTAACAAATAATATATACATAAAAAAGATAAAACTAGTATAAAGACAAATTAAACATAATATGAAGAAAATAACCCTAGATTCTTGCTTCAGTGGATGGATAAGATTATGGCTGTGTAACCATATCTTCTACAAAATTTAACTTATATCACAGTGGTCAGTGTTATCATTGGTGAAAGAGACAAAATCCCTCCAAAAAGGACAATTATGTCTAGAATGATAATGACACTGAGAAAATAGGGATTGGACATTATAATTAGAGTATTAAGAACTTCACATATTTTGTGAAAATAACTGAACTTGGCTTTGAAGTGGAGGGACTTATCAAATTCCTTTTCACACCCGACATGGAAATAAGCTATCTCATCTTCAATGAAGATACAGGAGCTGAAATTCTCTATATTGTATATAACATATATATTCCCTTTGCCTGGCAAAGACTTATGTTGCTTAATACTGCATGCATTACATAATTCAATAAAATGAACAATGGTTACTTTTGCCTGATGGTCCAGTTGACAGTAGATGATAGCCTTTATCTATGTATGGCATGTCTGCTCTACGTAGACGGGATATGTCATATATATCTTGATCTTCTTCAGCTGAGAAATACAAGTTTATAATTATCATTAATATAATGACACCTGAAAATATCTTGTAACAAACTTCAGTCAAAATAGACTTTTTAGTTTATACTTTAATTTGTACTGGTTTGTTCACTAAAAAACTAAAAAGTCCATATTTTTTCTCTCTCTCTCATGAAATCTAGTGAGTGAGTGATTGTTGTCACCTAAGTCGGACACATTATCCTGATTCGAAGCCACCCAGTCTTTGCTCTTCCTCCTTAATGTTTAACAAATATCAATTTTATAGTCTTTGGTTTAATAATAATAATACTTTATCTTATTTCTGACCTGATCAAGGCTCGAAGCCACGATCTACCACACACTGATGTGGTTCCCGAAATCTAAGACTAACTTCTAAATTAAAAAAAACCTTGAAATTATTGATAATCTAACCCAAGAAGACTTCCATTTACCTAGATTTCTAAATTGTACCCAAAGATAACAAAATCACAATTTGGTCTGAATTTTTTTTTCAAAACTGCAAATATGACAATTTATCTTACCTGCTCCCTCTTCATCGTGATCGATAACGTTTTCTCTGACATCATCGTACTGATCGTCATACAGAATAGATTTGTCTCCTTCTCTTTTCTTACAGCGTGTAACAAACAGGAAGGACAGTAATGCCATCACTGTACAAAACAAAATGTAACAAATTAGTAAGATGGTCTAAATTAAACCAAGTTTATATTAATAAGAACTTAATATGACTTTTTATCAAATCTTAGAAGATTTAACAAAACCATTACCACGAACATTTTAACATTATAATGAATTAATTTAAAGTAACAGGACATGGATTAAAAAAATGGTAGATCTGTATTATATATGGAACAAAATTTTCAAAGTTACATCAAATATTTCCAATAATACTTAATAACAGTAATTAATTATTTACATTCCAGAAACGTGAGTCGTGCTGTGTTTGTTTGTTTGATGGTGTTTAATGCCACTTTCAACAATATTTCAGCTATGTCGTGGCAGTCACTTTTATTTGTGGAGGAAACCGGAGGACCCGGAGAAAACCACCGACCTGTCGCAAGTCACTGACAAACTTTATCACATAATGTTGTACATTTCGCCCTGATCGAGATTCGAACGCAAAACATCAATGGTGATAGGCACTGATTGCATAGGTAGTTGTAAATCCAACTACCATACAATCACGACCATGACAGCCCCTGTCATGCTGTGAAATTAAAAACACATAAGATTTACACAATACCCTGGGACATTTTTTGCTATACCATTTACTGATAAATTTTCATTTGGAATACAGACAAGGCTAAATTATTTGGAGGATTTATGTTAGAAGATTTATATCTAACTGCTTAACTTAACAATGAATTATTATGAAAATACAAAACCAGCATAAAAATTTCTCAGCAGTTTTGCATACCTACATCTTGTAACAAAAGATAAGTGGAGTATTTAAAATCTTAGCAGGGGCTTATTTGATAAACTATAGGCAATAACAACTAACAGTGTTATTATCATTTGATAAAGATGTTAGAAACAAACTGTAATGTTGTTTGATTGTAATATACAAAGCAGATAATTACTGTTAAAAAAAAAGATCCTTGGGATAGTGAGAGCATTATGTGGTTCTTAACTTGTACATATATAGGTAGGTAAAACTGTATATGTAAATGAACTTAAACAGACAACACTTACACAATACTGCAAATATGCTGACAAATATAATGACGAGTAATTCTGTTGTGACTCCACCTTGTGCCACCTCTGTAACAGCTTGTTGATTACATAATTTTCCCGTCCATCCAGGAGGACATTTACAACGGAATGTTCCAGGGAAATTAAGTTCTATACATGTTCCTCCCGAGTAACATGGATTCTGTCCAGCACAGTATAAAATTGGGATACAGTCGATACTGGAAATGGGTGTACTGTATGTAGGACATCTGAAAATAACAAATTTTATATAAATCTTTACTTGTATGCATAAAAATATATACTTAAAAAAAACCCAACCATTTTAAAGCATTTTGTGTGTACAGTTTGTCCTTCGATGGTATCAGAAACAGAGTAGATGATATTACAATTGGATTTTCACTCAAACTGACAAAAGGCTATTTCCAAATTTCTAAAGAAAAAAAAATGTTTTTAGAGGTGTTATTCCCCTTTAAGGCAGGCAAAAGGATCCCCTTTCACGGAGAGTTCAATCAAAATAACATATTTTTTCTCACGATTTGTTCAAAATTTTAATGTTGTAACAATTTGTGAATTTCTTAGTTGCTATAAAATTATCCTCTGATTTTTTTTACAAGGTATATCTACAAATTATGAGAAAATTATAAACTAAAATCTGTTGTCCTTTCCATTGCTCTTGATAGACCAGGTACCATTTTGCCCGTAGCATGGGAGATAACTCGTACAAAAAAGGTATAAAAACATATAATTTTAGAATCAAATCAGGAATATGCAAAAGATTTATTGATTTTAATACATGTGCAATGGACCATTCATTTATGGCATTTCATTACATTTGTTTACAAGTATTCACAATTCTGATTACATTGATGATACTTGGGTATTTAACACCATTTTGAACAATAGATTGGTTATTTTTGCTTTGTAAGAAAATCTATAGCCTGCCGCAAGTAACTGCACCAACTATCACCGATTGCATAGGTAAATGAAAATTCACTTCTAAACCATGATAACCATTTTGGCCCCCGGTAAATATGTATATAAGAACAGCACTATATACATACACCTTTAATTTAAGGAAGGTACAGAAAAGATATTGTGTTTATCTATACAGAAACATACCTGCACTCAAATGTTCCCCACAAAGGGTAACAAACTTTACTGATTGGTTTTCCTAATTGACAATTAGCCTTTGCACAGTCTTCACGATAGCATCCAATTCTAACGTTAGAACTTAGTGTCATAACCGCTGCAGGGCTGGCTGTACTTTCCTTCATTGTCATGGGAAACCACTGGTTATCAAGTCTAACATCTGTTATACAAGCTAGTAAATAAAAGATTGATTTCTGTTTAACACAAAGTTTTAAAAATATTCATAAAAAAATCAAAATCTTCATGTCTAAATTGAGTGAATGACTGAGTAAGTGAGCAATTTGTCAGTATTATGTTACTAACAATTATATTATGACTTGTATATTTTGATGTTTGTTTGTACTAGACCAGTGTAAAGTACAGCATGTTTGTTTGTACTAGACCAGTGTAAAGTACAGCATGTTTGTTTGTACTAGACCAGTGTAAAGTACAGAATGTTTGTTTGTACTAGACCAGTGTAAAGTACAAAATGTTTGTTTGTACTAGACCAGTGTAAAGTACAGAATGTTTGCTTGTACTAGACCAGTGTAAAGTACAGCATGTTTGTTTGTACTAGACCAGTGTAAAGTACAGAATGTTTGTTTGTACTAGACCAGTGTAAAGTACAGAATGTTTGTTTGTACTAGACCAGTGTAAAGTACAGAATGTTTGTTTGTACTAGACCAGTGTAAAGTACAGAATGTTTGTTTGTACTAGACCAGTGTAAAGTACATAATGTTTGTTTGTACTAGACCAGTGTAAAGTACAGAATGTTTGTTTGTACTAGACCAGTGTAAAGTACAGAATGTTTGTTTGTACTAGACCAGTGTAAAGTACAGAATGTTTGTTTGTACTAGACCAGTGTAAAGTACAGAATGTTTGTTTGTATTAGACCAGTGTAAAGTACAGAATGTTTGTTTGTACTAGACCAGTGTAAAGTACAGAATGTTTGTTTGTACTAGACCAGTGTAAAGTACAGAATAATTATACTGCTAGTTCACTGCAGTAACAATCAGTCTGCAGTTATTCCACCAGCACATATTATTACTGTCTCTAGTTTTACCTAAAGCAGGCTCAAACCTTTACTTCTACACTTTATGCAAGCATGAGTAACTACATACTACATTAGTTTATAGTAATATTTATAAGTTATCTCCCCTAATTTCTTTTGAACATATCGTTTTATATATTTCATATTTTCATTATCACTTTCTTAACAATTCTAATATTCATGTAAGGTATTTCTTTGTTTTCTTGTCATAATGGGAATATCTGCAAAATCTTGCATTGAAAAAAACCTTAACTTTATCATGTTTTTTTTTTTTATCAAATTAAGCATATGGGTAATGGTGCACTTTTTTGTGTGAAGCAAACTAAGCCAAAGCATTGTACGTAATAATTTAAGTTTACAAATGTAATGGTAAATTGTCTTACTATCAACAAGTCCTCTTCCTTCAAATCTTGTACTGGGATCATAAACAACTCTTGATCCTGAAACAATCCTGTCCTTTCTCAAATAGAACCCAACACTGTCCTGCTGGTTCCCAAAAGTCTCGTTGAAATACCGACCTTCTCCACTATCCATCTTCAGTTGTATCCATTGACCAGATCTTATAAATTTGACAGTGTGCCACTGGCCATTGTTGGCTTTGGCATCAGAGAGGCTAATGATATTACTAGCGGAACTGTCTTTGTCTCCTAGATTATATCGTACTTGTAAATTGTTATTTAAAATCTGAAATATACAGATTAAAAAAAATATGAATTCGCAATAAGAATAACAAGAGTTTTTATTTGATTAATTTTAGCTTGATAAATGAATCTTATTCCACAACTGCATCATTTTCAAAATCCTGCAATAAAAACCTGAATCTAGAATGATCTACAAAACACTACACAGAAAACTAAAGATTGACCAACACTAACTCCACTGCAAATGGGAGATGAACCCAGATACTCCAGATGGGTATTCTACCAAATACTGACCGCCTTCAACAAGTTGAAGATTATGTCAGGTGTAAGCAGCGATAAGTCATGAATGAGGAAAGAACCAGGCTACAAGAAACAGATCCATGGTCATTGGTGATACAGATATTCTAGTGGTCAACCATTGGTGATACAGATATTCTAGTGGTCAACCATTGGTGATACAGATATTCTAGTGGTCAACCATTGGTGATACAGATATTCTAGTGGTCAACCATTGGTGATACAGATATTCTAGTGGTCAACCATTGGTGATACAGATATTCTAGTGGTCAACCATTGGTGATACAGATATTCTAGTGGTCAACCATTGGTGATACAGATATTCTATAGTGGTCAACCATTGGTGATACAGATATTCTAGTGGTCAACCATTGGTGATACAGATATTCTAGTGGTCAACCATTGGTGATACAGACATTCTAGTGGTCAATCATTGGTGATACAGATATTCTATAGTGGTCAACCATTGGTGATACAGATATTCCATAGTGGTCAACCATTGGTGATACAGATATTCTAGTGGTCAACCATTGGTGATACAGATATTCTATAAGGGTCAACCATTGGTGATACAGATATTCTATAGTGGTCAACCATTGGTGATACAGATATTTTATAGTGGTCAACCATTGGTGATACAGATATTCCATAGTGGTCAACCATTGGTGATACAGATATTCTATAGTGGTCAACCATTGGTGATACAGATATTCCATAGTGGTCAACCATTGGTGATACAGATATTCTAGTGGTCAACCATTGGTGATACAGATATTCCATAGTGGTCAACCATTGGTGATACAGATATTCTAGTGATCAACCATTGGTGATACAGATATTCTAGTGGTCAACCATTGGTGATACAGATATTCTAGTGGTCAACCATTGGTGATACAGATATTCTAGTGGTCAACCATTGGTGATACAGATATTCTAGTGGTCAACCATTGGTGATACAGATATTCTAGTGGTCAACCATTGGTGATACAGATATTCTATAGTGGTCAACCATTGGTGATACAGATATTCTAGTGGTCAACCATTGGTGATACAGATATTCTAGTGGTCAACCATTGGTGATACAGACATTCTAGTGGTCAATCATTGGTGATACAGATATTCTATAGTGGTCAACCATTGGTGATACAGATATTCCATAGTGGTCAACCATTGGTGATACAGATATTCTAGTGGTCAACCATTGGTGATACAGATATTCTATAAGGGTCAACCATTGGTGATACAGATATTCTATAGTGGTCAACCATTGGTGATACAGATATTTTATAGTGGTCAACCATTGGTGATACAGATATTCCATAGTGGTCAACCATTGGTGATACAGATATTCTATAGTGGTCAACCATTGGTGATACAGATATTCCATAGTGGTCAACCATTGGTGATACAGATATTCTAGTGGTCAACCATTGGTGATACAGATATTCCATAGTGGTCAACCATTGGTGATACAGATATTCTAGTGATCAACCATTGGTGATACAGATATTCCATAGTGGTCAACCATTGGTGATACAGATATTCCATAGTGGTCAACCATTGGTGATACAGATATTTTATAGTGGTCAACCATTGGTGATACAGATATTCTAGTGGTCAACCATTGGTGATACAGATATTCAATAGTGGTCAACCATTGGTGATACAGATATTCCATAGTGGTCAACCATTGGTGATACAGATATTCTAGTGGTCAACCATTGGTGATACAGATATTCCATAGTGGTCAACCATTGGTGATACAGATATTCTAGTGGTCAACCATTGGTGATACAGATATTCCATAGTGGTCAACCATTGGTGATACAGATATTCCATAGTGGTCAACCATTGGTGATACAGATATTCCATAGTGGTCAACCATTGGTGATACAGATATTCTAGTGGTCAACCATTGGTGATACAGATATTCTAGTGATCAACCATTGGTGATACAGATATTCCATAGTGGTCAACCATTGGTGATACAGATATTCCATAGTGGTCAACCATTGGTGATACAGATATTCCATAGTGGTCAACCATTGGTGATACAGATATTTTATAGTGGTCAATCATTGGTGATACAGATATTCCATAGTGGTCAACCATTGGTGATACAGATATTCCATAGTGGTCAACCATTGGTGATACAGATATTCCATAGTGGTCACCCATTGGTGATACAGATATTCCATAGTGGTCAACCATTGGTGATACAGATATTCCATAGTGGTCAACCATTGGTGATACAGATATTCCATAGTGGTCACCCATTGGTGATACAGATATTCCATAGTGGTCAACCATAAAACTTTTGAAGTGATGACTTCATCTTCAACACTTGATGCAGTAACTTTCTTGTTAGCAGCAAACTTCTATCAAGGAAATCATGATAGGAACCACAAGTCCTGGCATATCATATCAACTGAGAGATATATACTTCATACTACATTTACGCATTACTTACTAAAAGAATATAATCACACTTAAACAACCACTAGTGAAAGATAAGTTACCTCTACAGTTATAAACTGGTCCCCTGTTGATGGAAGATGAAATAGTACTCCTCCGTCAGTATCTCTTGTACGGAATTGCAATTGTAAACTTAGATGATGCTTCTTCCTACTTTTTAAGAAATGGTCCTTGAGTTCCCAGGCTAAGAAAGCATTAGAATCGAAGTCTCTCACCGTTGTTGCTAAAATGAAAAAAATACATTAACACTGGTGTCAATTGAACACATTTCTGCATGTAACATTTGAAAATTCCAATTACAATATGCGTTTTCACCCACGTTTTGGTAAACATCACTTCATTTCACGTTTTCACCCACGTTTTGGTAAACATCACTTCATTTCACAAGTAAATAATGTAACTTTTCTGTAATAGAATCACTAATTAATTCATAATATTTTACATTACTGAATATCAATCTCCTTTAAGATGTAGAATACAATTTTGTTTGATGAATTTCCATTTAAAATATACGATGAGTCGCCCATACAAACTTTTGTGACAGCCAGACGGACAGGACAAAAACAATCGTGGAGACAAGACTTCTGAATCTTACATAGCTTTGGAACTTTTAACACTTTTTTATCTTACAGTCATCATGACATGTCTTAAATGATGCATCTAGTAAACATTGGGGGAAAAAACGTAGATATCTAATTTAGTGTGCTCGATGCATTTCTGGAATTACCTTCATCAGGTACGTTTAAGGTCCAAACATTGGAAAACCAAATAATTCAAGTCATTCGGAGCAAGAATGCTAAAAAGTCTAAATAACTTACCAATCTGACACTTCATAGAACTTTGATCCACAGGTCTGTAACCAGGCTTACAACGACATTGTACTTCATTCTGGTTCCAGTTAACCATTTCACATGTGCCATAGTCACCACACTTTGGTCCCATGTTAATGGTGCCGTAACCACAGATAGCATCCTCTTTTTGGCAGCCATTCTGATGGTTCTCACCGGGATGATTTCTACTGGTATGTAAATCATACAACTATAAAATGAAAAGAGAAAATAAGAAATTTTATTTCACCCTTTAAGACTCATACAGTAGTTCCCCCTCCTATAAGACCACCCTTTAAGACTCATACAGTAGTTTCCCCTCCTATAAGACCACCCTTTAAGACTCATACAGTAGTTCCCACTCCTATAAGACCACCCTTTAAGACTCATACAGTAGTTCCCCCTCCTATAAGACCACCTATTAAGACTCATACAGTAGTTTCCCCTCCTATAAGACCACCCTTACTGCAATGAAGAAGTAGTCCTATAAGAGGGGTGGACTCTCTTGAGGGAGACCAATATAGTAGTATCTTACTATCCCAGTGTCTCGCCTCTAAAATCTGGCCTGAAAAGCGAGGTGGTCTTTGGTGCGAGTGGCCTTATAAGAGGGGGACTAATGTACTTCTATTTACAAAATAATCCATGGAAGATATGTGTGGTCTGCCACAGACATTCATTCTATGGCATACTTCAGTTGGGAAATGGTCATGTCCTTGTTTGACTATGAGAAACTGTAGAAATTAATGATGAAATTTTAAAAAAAGAAAAAGAACCCAAAAAAAAAAGTAAAATGTGTACAGATGCTCTTGGAGGATATCCCTGTCCAACATACAATTAATTACCTTATATATATGTATTTTGAAAAGAAGTTTATAACGTAGTTGCCAACCCCTTCCTATAAAAATCTGGATTAAAGCTTTTGAAAATGTGGTAAATAAAGGCTTGCAGAAGCTAAAAAAATGAGGGAACAGCATGATAAAATGGAAAACAAAATAGTAATAATGTCTAAATTCAATGGACGGCATTGTTTCCTAGTACCTGTAGTCGGACAACTTTGTGCTTTTCAGAATACTTCATCAACATTAAAAGCCTGCTGGGTGTTAAGCAATTATCAATTAACATAGACTAAAACAGTCATACTTTATCAACATTTGTCAGTACACATAAACATCCTATTTAATTATTGTGAGTTTGAATCCCGCTCATGGTGAGGTGTACTCCATACAACATTATGTGATAAAGTTTGTCAGTGACTTGCGACAGGTCGGTGGTTTTAAAATTTACCCAGGTACTCCAGTTTCCTCTACCTATAAAACTGACCGCCACGATATAACTGAAATATTGTTGAAAGTCGCGTTAAACATCATAACCCTTAACCCCCTATTTAATTACCTCTCCATTATGGACGAAGTTCCTGATACAACCAACAAATCTATGATGTGTTATTCCTTTGGGATAATCAGGTATGCTGTATCTTCCTCCCATCTGTAACACTGTATTAACATTCAGATACTTGTTACGTCCTAGGGTAGAACCACTGACCTCACAAGATTTCCTATCTGGCTTAGTCAAACTATCAGAGACATCCGAAGAACAGTGGTCCACTATCATGGTCACATGCTTCAAGATAAAACAAATAATATCCTGGATTAAGCATTTAAGATATTGATGGAGTTTTTCATATTCAAGAAAATGCCAATAGATAACCTTAAAATGTCACAACTCTTCATTGAGAGACCATCCTCTTTAAAGGAAAACTCCAGTCAGTTGAACAATTGTTATAATTCAATACTTTTTATTCATAAATAACTAATTATTAAATAAAAAACACCTTTATTAACATTAATATACCAAATTAGAAATATGAATATTTGGAATTTCCTGTCGTAGTGTAAGCGGCCATGACACCTCTTCATGTGACGTCACGGAGACAGATCATGTTAGTTAAATAAATAAATTTTGACTCTTCCCAACATCGAGCCCTTTTGGTTATGTCTTAATATCAGATCAACTGCAATACAATGTTAACAATTTGTATATCGTCCTAATTTTTTTTTCTTAATATTCCCATCCCATGCTACATTTTCATAAAACATATGACTTTATTTGTATTGGGGGGAGGGGGGGTATCTACGTATAATTCCATGTTTTACATGATTGGCCGTAGGAAAATAACTGTCACTTTTAATTCGTTTTATGCGTACATATGCTTTTTTCTTTTTTGTCGCCAATGCTGTCATACTTTCCCGTGTTTTTCGTGGTCACTGGTCGATGTGTTAACTAGGGTAGTCCTTATCGATAATTACAAAAAAAATTCTTCTCACACTTTCCTTTTTCGTTAGTGCAATAAAATGCTTGACATGAAGTCATAATGATTTTGTAAATATCAAAAGATAAATATACGACGTTATTTTACGATTTACATAATTTTTAATGATAAAATTGCAACTGAGCAATGCTGCTATAATATACGATACCGATTGCAGGACGTCACGGCTCTTTAGGAAGAGCTTTAATTGCAGGTATAATCCGAGAATGGATTATGCCTTTTGTCTCCTCACATTGAAGAGTTACGAAAAATGGCGATCCCCATTATTTGGTGCTACATGCAACTTCAATGACCAAATTCTACCTTACGGTATACTATTTTTAACATTCATTAACACAAATGTCTTTTATTTACTGTCATTTAAATTTTCACGCTAACTTGTTAAGACCATGGCGTTTTCTTTTAAGGAGACAATTTTAAAATGTCACAATTCTTCATTGAGAGACCATCCTCTTTCAGGAGACCATTTAAAATGTCACAACTCTTCATTAATTATTCAGAATAAAACAGTTCTGAGAGAGCATCGTTTACAAAAGACCATAATTAGGTGACAAAAAAAAGTGTGTGGGGGGGGGGGGGGGTCTATCAAGACAGGTTTTACTGTAGAATTAAATACTGACCTGTCCTTTTCTGTTGATATCAATATGATGCCAAAACCCATCACTTAAGGGCCTCATCCTGGTGATACCATCATGACCTTTGCCATCCAACTGTAATTTCTGGGTACCAGTTCCATGATTTAAGAATAATACTGGATATCCATCAGTCAATTCCAAGGATATGAAGTCTTTAGGATGGTCTGGACTAATTTTCTCTACTGGACCATTATAGAAGAGAAGACCATCTGATATAGTAGTAACAAATTCTATACTTGTGGTACTGTCTTCACACTGTTCTAACGGTGGGTACACAGTATAACCTCCAGTAAAACTGTGATGGGTCTGTTGACATCGTTTACCATTAAAACCTCTTGGGCAAGAACAGCTGAAATATTAAATGTATAATTATTAGTCAAAATTTATTTTTATTGAGATCTAGCTGTAAAAACCCTTTATCTTTAGTCTATAAATTTACCTTAATCTCCCCAGTTAATAATTTACCTTAATCTCCCCAGTTAATAATTTACCTTAATCTCCCCAGTTAATAATTTGACAGTAAATTTAACTTAAACCTCCCCAATCAATAATTTGCCTTAATCTCACCAGTCAGTAAGATGTCGATAAATTTACCTTAAATATACCAAGTCAACAAGTTGTCTGTAAATTTACGCTAAATCTCCCACTTAAAGTCAATAATTTGTTGGTAAAAAAATACCTTAAATCTCCCCAGTCGTCCTTAGAGCATGTTCCTCCATTAAAGCAATAATCTGGTAAACATGTTAATGGTTTTGTAAAGTTCTTGGCAAAACATTGACATTCTGGTACAATCCTGGTTCCTACTCCTACAAATGACTTCCCTTTGGTGTTGACCATCACTGGTGATTGTTCATCCACGACTAACTTGTTATGGCAGCCACCACTATCACAGATTTCCTTCAAACATTCATCAATATTCACCATAACTACTGTACCACCAGATACTGCTTCAAACTGTCACAAACAAGAAAAAAATACTTATTCTAGTTATATACAGTTAAACAGTATATAAAGGGCACCCAAAGGAACCTGAAAATGTGCCCTTTCTGAGCAGTTGCCCTTTATATACAGGTTAAAATTATATGCAATATTCACTACTGGGAAAACTGAGGCTGCCCTCTATAGACAATAATTTGCTATATAGAGGTGCCCTTTATGGCAAGTTTGACTGTATACTGGTATAAAAGTATACCATGATTTTATTTCCTGGCTTTATAGATAAAGTTTTCCTTCTCTTATAAAGCCACCCCTTCTGCAATAAAGTGGTTTTATAAAAGTGGTGACCTCCCTTCAAGGGAGCAATTTAGTAGTATTTTACTATCTCAGTGCATCTGACATCTGTCCTGATAAGAGGAGTGGCCTTTGGTGAGATGGGCCTGAGGAGGACTACTGTAAAGGGCTCAAATGCCTGGTGGTAGCTTAATACCACAGCAGCAAGACAGACATTTTTTTGGCATTTTGAATGCACTTTGTTTAGAAATGGATAAAACTATAATCCACTATAAAAAAAACCTTGGTGGTCTAAAGTTGGAAAAGAAAAACAATGACAACATTTCTATACCATAATAAATGAATTACAAAATGTTTGCCTTCGTACAAAAATATAAACCATTTCACAATAAAGAGAAATGACCCCCCCCCCCCCCCTTCCTCTCCCTAATTATCAAAGGAAATACTCATATCTAAAGAAAAGTATGATTTTAAGGTGAATATATTATGTCTGCATCATATATATTTAATTGGATATATTCTTTAAGATAAAGCTATAGACAATTTTGTCCAGTTCAGACTTTATATCTTGTATATATCAATTCCTGTTGGGATCCCATTAACCGGTTTAATCCAGCACCATTTTTGTGCCTCTCCTAAGCCTAGATCAGGTTTTCCAATGCCATATATCATGGTCTTTTTTATGTTCAATGATTTCAGATGAGAAGTGATTATTCGTTTTGTTGAAATTTGTGGAATTGTTGACCATCACTGTTCAAACTTTCTTTTCATGACAATGATGCCACGATATAGCTGAGATACTGCTAATAAAGTTGGCATTAAACACCAATCAATCATATTGACATGTTAAGATCTCTAACCTCTGATTTATACTGTAGAACAATTCCGTCAACTTTACTGGCAGGATACCATGGCGACCCATGAGCAGCGTATCTAATGTCTAAATATTCTGTGGTTCCGTTGTACATTACACTAAACAAATCAACATTCTGTTTATCTACTCCTAATTTCTTTGCCAATTTAATCTGAAACTTCTCGTAATAACTTTCAGTATGTTGAGTCGATCCAGAAGAGTCTACATAGGCTATCTTGTCTACAAATTGTTCTGCTGATACACCTGAAATATGTACATGTATATATTATATATTATATGCTGTCAATTTTCATGAAGCATTCCCAAGAACCTTAAGTTTTTTACTAGATTGATATTCACAATTATTCATATTGTAACCTTACATTTCATTTTTGTTGAGTGCTTATTTCAGATTTTTTGTGAAAAAAAAAATCATAAATACAAATTTTGTGCATTTATTTGAAGGAGGAAAAAAAATAACAAAATAAAAAGATTTCCCTAAAAATTACAATTCAGTTAAAATTCGTATATTGACTGTAAATGGAACTACATTCATGACAAAAGGATTAGGGTTATGATGTTTAATGCCACTTTCAACAATATTTCAGTTATATCGTGGTGGTCAGTTTTATTGGTGGAGAAAACCAGAGTACCCAGAGAAAACCACCGACCTGCCGTGAGTCACTGACAAACTTTATCACATAATGTTGTATCGAGTACACCTCGCCTGAGTGGGATTCAAACGCATAACGTTAGTGGTGATAACAACTGATTACATTGGTAGTTATAAATCCAACTACCATACCATATGGTCATGATCATGACGGCCCCTATTCATATATTGACTGTAAATGGAGCTATATTGATGACAAGAACAAGTGTATAAATACATTCACTTATTAAAACAACATTGACTATTGAATTATACTAATACTGATACCTTTCAGTCTGAGTGATCCAGAGCTGTAAACAGCATTATCAGAGATTTCTTTTACAATTACTTTAACAGTAGCTGTAGCATTCTTTCTACTAAATATGGCATGATCGTACACCAAAACTTTAAATTCAAACACCCCTCCAGGTACCCCTTTCTTCATAGTTATCATTCCATCTTCTTTGTCAACACTAACAATAAATAAAAATCAGTCACAAGCATACTTGGTATTTAATTGAAAGTTGTCAATCCGTCTCCTACAGGTTTGGTTAGGGTTATGATGTTTAACGCCACTTTCAACACTATTTCAGTTATATCATGGCGGTTAGTTTTATTGGTGGAGGAAGCTGGAGTACTCGGAGAAAACCACCAACCTGTTTCAAGTCACTGACTAACTTTTAACACATAGCGTTGTATTGAGTACACCACGCCTGGGTGGGATTCGATCTCACAACGTTAGTGGTGATAGGCACTGATTGCACAGGTAGTTGTAAATCCAACTACCATACGATCACGACCACAACGGCCCCCGAAAAATTATGGTTACATAGGATAAAAACAATGTAAAGTGTTATTTTTGACATAAAAACCTATTTCTCCCCCACCTATTTTCTTTCACCTTTTCAAATGTAGAAAGAGACCAAGAATTTGCAATGCAAAGTTGTAATATTTAAACTCAAAAAATCTAAAATCTTACCTGAAAAATCTGGACATGGCTGAAGGTCCTATAAAATAATACCATTTGTCTTTATGATCCCAGTCGTCTAAATCATTAGCATTAGCTCTTCCTATCTTAATATCTCCAAACAAGCCTAAAACATATAGAATACAATAAAAATACAAGGCTTTTATTTGATAAATATATTTCTCTCTCATACATATTTAGTTTTATTCGTTTTGTATAAATTTGTGTTTTCTTCAACAAAATAAGAAAATCATGTCATTTTTTTTATCCGTTTTTATTTATTTACATGTAAAAAAAATTATCTCCAAACAATCCTAAAAATATGTAGCATACAATAAAAGTACACAAGGCTTAATATCTGATAAAAAATATTTCTCTCTAAAATATATTTTGCTTTATTACTTTTGAACAAATTTGTGTTTTTTTTTTTTACAAAACATGATATTTTTCTATCCCTATTTATTTATTTACATGTAAAAGGCGTTATATTATAAACATATAACACTGGCATATTTAGAGACCATTCCAAACTTTTAACTATTATTTTCTTCAACGCCACCTCTTTAATTTACTTGTGCAATCGGTTCCTATCACCACTAGTGTTGTGAGTTCTATTCCCGCTCATGGCGATGCGAATGTGATACAACATTATGTGATAACATTTGTCAGTGGCTTGCGACAGGTCGGTGGTTTTCTTCGGGTACTCCTGTTTCCTCCACCAATAAAACTGATGGTCACAATATAACTGAAATATTGTCGAAAGTGGCATTAAACGCCATAACTCTAATCCAACCCTCTCTATTATTTACCTTTATAATTGTACACAAATATCTCCTTAAATCCGTCATAATGTTGATTATTATTCTTATCGCCAATTTCTATCGTCAGCGTACTGGTTCCTGTTCTAGATAATGGGTCATTGTTTCCTCCCATATCCTTCATTATAATCGGTAGATAGTAGAATTTGTTTTCTTCTCTGAAGAACTTTTTAAGTGCTCTCACTCTACCAGTGCCATTCCCACCATCTCCACCTACATAAAATATTATAATAATCTTATATGCTGTAAAATACTATTTATTCAAAAGGTTTCTATAGCTCAAATAATCCACACATTTAAGAATCTAATGAAGTATTGTGTCTTTGTCAATTTTGGAACAGCACTAATTAATAACACAATTTCTTTATATTTCGCTTTGAATTTTTTTTTATTTATTTAGGAAATTTGAAATACACAAATTTAAAAACCCATAAATGTATTTTAAGTGTATTCCACAATAAATGGAAACCATGAAATAAGGTTTTTAATCTTCACTTCCCACTATGACATGTTATATTCAATGAAACTGTATGTAATAATGTTTATCATTGACTAATTAACAGAAAGTCTGTAGATTTCTCTGTGTACTAAAAAAAATTGAACACCATAACATAACTGAAATATTGTTGAAAGTGGTGTTAAACTCCAAAAAACTTGACCTAAAAATCACCAGTTCCATGAAATAATAAACTAATACAGCAGATTGTTTTCACTGAACAAACAATCAAAGTGAAACTAAAACAAGAGAATCTAACTAACAATGGATATTTATTTACACATGAAACACTGTAGTCCCCCTCTTATAAAGCTAACAAAGGTCACCCCTCTTATCAGGTCAGATTTCAGGTGCATTGAGATAGTCAAATACTATTAAATTGTGCCCCCTCAAGAGAGGTCACACTCTGGTAAGGTCTCTTAAGGTTCATTGCATAATGGGTGGTATTAAGAGTTATAAGAGAAGGACTACTGTACTAAATTATCTAGGACAACAGCAAATATAAATAACCTTAATACAGAGTTTTTGAAATTCATCTGACCTATCGGACCTAGGGGGCAGAAAATCATGAGGTCCGTCAATAACGTCGGTAATGCCGATCCCCATGTTCGCCAAACATTTTTGAATGATGTGCTTACTTTTTTAACGGAAGTCGGAAATGCAGGTCATATTGTAAATACCGGAACAAGTTCGGTCAACTCGGAATTCGTAACCGCATTGAATACGTGATATTTTATCTGTTTTTGGTAAATATTATTGGTAACCGTCATGAAAATAAATATATTTGAATATATTGTGATGCGTAAGATGATCTTTTCGAGTGAAAAGCCCCCAAAAAACTAATAAAATAAAAAAACACGACGTCCCTGATTTGTATCGTTCCCTTCACCGAATCCGTTTCTATTTAGAATTTTGCTTACAGTTCCGGCAACATGGCAATGTGTCGATCATAAAAATGTGGTTGTTCCTGAAGCATTACGATGGAGCTCAGCCGGGCAAACGTAAAACGAATATTGTCATTATAATCTCAATAAAAACATTAAAAATTATGTTTTAAATCTGGTAAATTTTTCAAAGTTTGAGGGTATCCCTAGCTGGATTTGGCTACTCTTTTTTGGTGCATGGTTTCAACTTTTTGGTTTATTCCTATTTTTAGGCCTCTACCAGTACTAATGAAGTTAAATACAGAAAGCGCTCTGCTAGACTAAAATAATAATAACGGTATGACATTGCTTGGCTTTAAAACAATTTTACATAAAAAATGTAGGTACGGCAAAAATTCAGAGGGTCCAACAGAAAATTCCTGGGTGCTGGACCTATATCCAGCAAAATGAAAACAAATTTCAAAAAGTCTGTTAATACAGAGAAAAATAGTTCATTGGCCTCATACACTGTCAAATTTTACTCCACCCATATTCCTTATATTATATATTTACAGTGATACCTGTCTAAACTGAACCCTTAATAAAATAGAATCCTGTATAATCTGATCTTCAAAGAAACTCCCAATATAGTTAATCTTTGTTAATTTAACCTGTATAAACAGAACACCTGTCTATTCTGAACAGAAAAGTTAGTGTCAAGGAGGGTTCGGTTTAGATATGTTTCACTGTACTAAACCCACCTGAACTGAACTCATTTCACCCATATTCCTTATATGATACATATGTCAGTCAGTGTACGAAATAACAGCAAAGTATAAGCAGGCCCCAACACCCATTTCCTTATAATCTGGACCTTTTCCATTGAAATTTTCAGAAATTCTACAGGCCCATACAAAAAATAACAGGTCTCGGGCCTCCAAACTTACACTAATTTCAATCCCTGATGTCAGTAAACTCACCTGAAATGAACTCCAGACTAAACATGAGATCATTGTTAAAACATGTAGGATTCTCTTCACAGGGAGGTAACTCAAACTTAAACGGGGGACCATATTTTCTGGTATCCCTGTCTATGGCACTAAATGTAATGACAGGTTGAGGTGGATCTTCATCCTCCATTACTATTGGCCGATATGGTTTAGCGAACATTGGAGCCTCATCATTTAAGTCATTAACATGTATATATAGAGTAGCTTCCCCTGTCTGTGGTGGTATTCCTACAATAGAAATATTTGTTATTGTCATTTAAGTCATTAACATGTATATATAGAGTAGCTGCCCCTGTCTGTGGTGGTATTCCTACAATAGAAATATTTGTTATTGTCATTTAAGTCGTTAACATGTATATATGGAGTGGCTGCCCCTGTCCATGGTGGTATTCCTACAATAGAAATATTTGTTATTGTCATTTAAGTCGTTAACATGTATATATGGAGTGGCTGCCCCTGTCTGTGGTGGTATTCCTACAATAGAAATATTTGTTATTGTCATTTAAGTCGTTAACATGTATATATAGAGTAGCTGCCCCTGTCCATGGTGGTATTCCTAAAATAGAAATATTTGTTCTTGTCATTTAAGTCGTTAACATGTATATATAGAGTAGCTGCCTCTGTCCGTGGTGGTATTCCTAAAATAGAAATATTTCTTCTTGTCATTTAAGTCGTCAACATGTATATATAGAGTAGCTGCCCCTGTCTGGTGGTATTCCTACAAAAGAAATATTTGTTATTGTCATTTAAGTCGTTAACATGTATATATAGAGTAGCTGCCCCTGTCCATGGTGGTATTCCTACAACAGAAATATTTGTTATTGTCATTTAAGTCGTTAACATGTATATATGGAGTGGCTGCCCCTGTCTGTGGTGGTATTCCTACAATAGAAATATTTGTTATTGTCATTTAAGTCATTAACATGTATATATAGAGTAGCTGCCCCTGTCTGTGGTGGTATTCCTACAATAGAAATATTTGTTATTGTCATTTAAGTCGTTAACATGTATATATGGAGTGGCTGCCCCTGTCCATGGTGGTATTCCTACAATAGAAATATTTGTTATTGTCATTTAAGTCGTTAACATGTATATATGGAGTGGCTGCCCCTGTCTGTGGTGGTATTCCTACAATAGAAATATTTGTTATTGTCATTTAAGTCGTCAACATGTATATATAGAGTAGCTGCCCCTGTCTGTGGTGGTATTCCTACAAAAGAAATATTTGTTATTGTCATTTAAGTCGTTAACATGTATATATAGAGTAGCTGCCCCTGTCCATGGTGGTATTCCTACAACAGAAATATTTGTTATTGTCATTTAAGTCGTTAACATGTATATATGGAGTGGCTGCCCCTGTCTGTGGTGGTATTCCTACAATAGAAATATTTGTTATTGTCATTTAAGTCGTTAACATGTATATATAGAGTAGCTGCCCCTGTCTGTGGTGGTATTCCTACAATAGAAATATTTGTTATTGTCATTTAAGTCGTTAACATGTATATATAGAGTAGCTGCTCCTGTCCATATTTGTTATTGTCACAAGGTATTGAATAAGTAATTGAAATCAATTCTCAGCAGTTAATATAAACATTTCTTGATTGTTTAACATATCTGTTTTTTGTTGTTGTTTTTTTTTTTTGGTTTATGGTTGGTTTTATGGTGTTTAATGCCACTTTCAACAATATTTCAGCTATATCGTGGCAGTCAGTTTTATTGGTGGAGGAAATCGGTGAACCCGGAGAAAACGATCGACCTGTCGCAAGTCACTGACAAACTTTATCACATAATGTTGTACACCTCGCCCTGATCTTTTGTTTTTGGTGTAGAAAGCAGAATAACAGAGAATTTTAAAATTTGCAGGAATCAAACTCACAACTTTCGTGGTGATAGGCACTGATTACATTAGTATGTGTAAATTTGACAACTATATGATCACAGCCACATCCATCTCTCAATGTACAGTTGTAAGAACTGTAATCGGTCATTTGTGACAATATCCATCCCTCAATGAACAGTTGTAAAAACTGTAATCGGTCATTTGTGACAATATCCATCCCTCAGTGAACAGTTGTAAAAACTGTAATCGGTCATGTGTGAAAATAACCTATTGTTATGCTGATTAGAAGAAACACAAAAATTATATGTTCGTTATATATCAAGATAATTTTTGCTTGCATAATTTGTCTGGACCATGAAATAACTTGTTATAATAACCATCCAAAATAAAGGTATTTAAATGGCCAAGTACTTTTAGACATTCAGTGGTTTTTTCTCCCCACCACTAGACCACAGGGGGGTGAATGTACATCATAACATAGAATGTCAGACCCGAAAACTGAAAGCCAATTTGTGCCGCTTGAGGGCAAGATTTACTTGTAGCATTAGTTATTGTAAGGATAACATTAAATGTGATATTGCGTCAAATGCCCCTAAATGTCTGCTAAACAACGGTGTGTCCATAGTTCAAAAACTTGTTGTCAAACTCTCAAACACTTTGACAACATTTTCGCAACAGGTGGAAATAACATTTAATGTTATCCTTACAATAACTAATGCTATAAGTAAAACTTACCTTCAAGCGGCACAAAATGGCTTTCAGTTTTCGGGTCCGACATCCTATGCTATGACGTACATTCACCTGCCTGAACCAGGCTTTATGGTCATAAAACTTTCAAGTAAGATTTTCATACTTCATACTCCGAAATTGTCCAATCAGAATTTTTTTTTAATTTAACACAGTGTTCTTATTGGCTAGTTTTTTGTAAGTATGAGTACAAACTTATGCTCAAAAAGTGTTATCACCATTAGGTCTTGCGGTCATAAAACTTTTGAGTATGACTTTCTTGCTCATACTGGAATTAGAATCAATCAGAACACTGTATCAAGCATATACTATTATCTGATTTGAATGGTTTTGGAGTACAAGTACGAAACTTGAACTCAAGAAAGTTTTTAGGGCTGGTCAAATCAATATAGTTTTAAAATGGCAGAAATTGGTGAAAACCATTCAATCATTCAATTAAATACAAAATACAATACAAAGATACAGTTGTATACATGCCTTTATCGATGGCTAATATTTGCACGGTGTATTGTTCACTAGTTTCTCTGTCCAATGTTTGACCGTCAAGGCCATATTGAATTTTAACCAAACATTTATTTCCTTGCTGCTCTACATAAAATCTATCACCGTGATCAGCTATGGAAAATCTGAAAATACAAAACTCAATGAAATATTATAACAGTACAATCAAACCTGTATATAAAGGCCACTCAAGGGAACCTGAAAATGGGGCCTTTATGAGCAGTTGTCCATAATAAACAGGTTAAAATTATATGCACTATTCATTACTGGCAAAAATGAGACCGTTCTTTATAGACAGTGATTTGTTATATAAGGCATGTTTGACTGTATTTGTAGTATATGCATTCTTCGGCTATCTTTGTGTTTACTTGCTCCCAAAGAATTTATAATTATTTGGTTTTCCAATCTTTACACTATGAGAGAGTACATGATGAAGGTTATTCCAGAAATATTTAATGAATGAGTGCTAAATATGATATCAATGTTTTTATTCATAAATATAAAAATAATAACAACAGTCCACAGACATTTACAGCATAATATTTGCATTATTTGCAGTATATATCTTTTTCATATAGGATTATGATTAACTAGTGAATTTTGAAATGCAAGGTAAAACACCATTAATGGTTTCTTTAAAGTTACTTTTAATTTTGCTGATTTTTTCTTCACTTTTGTGTAAAATGAATCTCTAACAAAGAGATAACAAACAATCAACCACATTATCTGGTTCCTTTTTAAATCCCATTAAACAAAGAAATCATTATGGGATATGTGTGAGATATAACATAAAATAACCATTTTGTTCTGTTTGACAATCAGGTTTTCTAGTTCTATTCTAGTCTGATTGATCTTATATCAAAATGTTTTTGTCTGTCTTTTACCTCTAGAAAGTCAAAATTTTATTTTATCTACAAAATCAAACTTACGTGAATTCATTATTTGGTGGACTATCTTTATCATTAGCGGTAAAGATATGCAATAAAGAATTTTCTGGAATATTTTCGTCTCTCGTTATGACTTCGACTTTCTTTGTAAATTCAGGTTTTTCGTCATTAGCATCTGTTACAGTAATTTCAACGTGGGCAATATCAAAATGGTTTGGATTGGAATCTCTAGCCTTCACAGTCAAGTTGAAAAAACGCTGGTTTATGTCTTCATAGTCAACAGGCTAAAAATAGATAAATGTTTTTTTACTCAATATTTTTCACTGAATCTTTATAACATATTACAATCTAACTTGCTCATGTGGTCACCTCTATTAAGTATTTACCTGTATTAAAAGGTGACTTTTTTCTTGTCTTGTCATACAAAATTTCATATGAATTAAACCTCTTTAAAAAGGTCACTTGTCTTGAAAAACATTTTTTCTTTGTCCCAAGGGTGATCTCATAATACAGGTTTGACTGTGTATGTATGGGTCCAGGGATAGAAGTGTTGCAAAGTTGACAACCCAAAGCAAAGTATCAAGTTTATTACTGTAATTTGATGTGCATAGTGTGCTCTGATGTATAATACACACACATTTCAATTAATTTTATCAGAACCAAATAATCTCCTTGATTTCTCATGTATAAAACTCACTCGTCCTAGGGTTGAAAATGCCTAGTTGACCTGATTTTGCTTGCATGTTTGTTTGTTTTTTTGTTTGTTTTGGATACCTGGAATAAACAGTTAATGTCTGTAGCGTTATGTCACATTTCAAACTGATGTAAACTTTAATAGTTCAACTTTACTTACACTGTAAACTGTAATGACACCAGCATTTGATGGTAATGTTTTAATGGCGAAATACTTCAGATCATTCTCAATAGAGTATATCAACTTGGCATTTTCATCTATATCATCGTCCGTGGCCGACACAGAAATTACTGGACCAGTTTTCTGACTCTCCGATAAATTAATTCGATATATTTTCTGCAAAAATTTGGGTCTTTCATCATTCTCGTCTGTCACAACAATGGTCACAGTCGCAGTGGAACTCTGGGAATTTACCCCGTTGTCATAGGCAACCACTGGGAGATAGTAGCGATCTAAAGTTTCCCTGTCTAACTTGTTTGTATTTGAGGTTATCAAGCCTGTTTCTGAATCAATCAAAAACAGGCTCATCCCGGTAGTTGCATCAACTGGACGATTGATATTTGCTATCATGTAATGTACTGTTCCGTTTCTACCATAATCAACATCATCGGCTCTCACTGTCATGACATTCTTTCCTGAAATATTAACAATTTCATAATATTACTATATTATATTTTAATTTATTTGTCTATATTCATCAGTCTGTGCCAAAAACATTTTGACAAACTGGCCTGAATGGCATTTTAGAACAATTTCTGTCGATATGATTAAGCAAATTTTATAAGAAAAAAATCTAGACCGAACCAATTTTTACTCGATTGGAGCAGAGGGCTAGTGGTTTTTGGCACAGACCGATTCATAATTTTTTTTTAATTGCTGACCAAAATAAGCTATACACTAGAATAATATAGAAACTACATGTAAAATCTATAGCATAATGGTTTATTTTAGCAACTCAAGCCTGAATTACACAAAATGAACTGATTGATTATTGATGATCAGTCAATAAATTCAATTAGGTCAATAGGAGAATGACAACATATCTAAAAATCAATCTAAAGCTAAACTCTTCTACATAAATCAGTGTATACAGTAATACAACATTTAATTTGTAATAACAAAGACAGACATTTTATATAGTTCTATAAATTATTAAAAATAAGTCAAAAAGCAAAGAGTCTTCATAAATGATAGGGTAGACCACACAAAGCTATAATTATATTATGATATCTCTAAGAGTGTATCACAATTAACAGTCTTACTAACTAATGGCTACTGTCATGGCTTCTAATATAATCTTCCAGAATAAGAATTTAAATTGTCAAATTGTAAACGTAAACTTTGTCAGTATTCAAACACATTAAAAATTATGTAGTATATAAAACAATAGTAAAACTTTGTTTAAATTTCAATTATTGTTCTTATTTCAAAATATATAAAAAAAAATAATGTTTTTTTTTTTAAACTTGGATGGAACCCAGGGTATAGAAATAAGATGTAGGATCTCAACTGTGAGGTATATAACTCATGGGAAAGGCATGTCTGCAAGGAATCAAATTTACACTTCACCCTTAGGACTGAATGTAAATGACAATCCCCATGCAAAGGATTCTGGGTATCTTATGTCAATCACAATCACGTCTGCCACACCAGTGGTTGACACCATGAGAGATATCTCTCATGGTGGATAAGCCATGCCTTCATATCCTGTCTTTTTTAATAAACATCACCAGCAGACAACACGACACAGAAATCCATTCAAATAAAATAAATTTGTAGTACAGGAGTAAAGGGGAGGAGTCTAATTTTCTATGTGCGCCAGTACGGTAGTAAAGGGGAGGAGTCTATTTTGTTTACGTGCGTCAGAGGTTATAACTGAGTGTAGTGATACAGAACCAGCTATGTTCTCTGTGTCTGAGTGTCTTAGCAGGTGACTTATGTATGAAGAATGCCAAACTTCTTACACATTATTGACAACTCACTGTTGTTCTTAATGTTGGTGGTCCTTTGTAAGGTAAATGTTTTCGACCCTATTGCTTATATCCTAGTTTTCTTGTGACAATCTATACTTCTGTACATAGACCTTTCATAGTACGACAACATGTTTCATTGTCTGGAAACTTATTGTTATCATGAATACAGCTGATATTGTTGTGCTCACTTGATGTTAAACAACAAATTACAATCAATCAATATAAAAAAAAAAAAATTTTTAAATAAAACAAGGACAGGTTTATTGTCATTTAAAAATAAAAGACAAAAGAAGAACATAATAGTACTGTGTGTCAGGAAAAATGCAAAAATAAACACTCAAAGACAAAAATAAAATAAAAGCAACACATTTTTACTGTGCAAAAAAATATCAATTAAATGATGACATGAAATTAAATTACAGTGAAAAATGGTGAAATGACCTTTGACCTGGAAAAAAAGCAACAACACCATACGTACCAAATATATTGTCTCTAAAATCTGTTAACATTTAGGTAGATAGCAATAAATTCAAATTGTTCAATAAAAATTAAAAACAATTTTTTTTAAATATATATAAACATATAATTTTGTCAAAAATTACATATGGACAGACTTTCAATAGATCAATTATTTATCAAAACTTATTTATGGTCTTCATTTTTCAATGGAAGTCTGATGATCATTTCATAGCTGGAAGGATGAACTTTGGATAATGCCACCTATTCTTTGGTGAACTGTGGTCTGTAAGAGGAGTGGCATCTGTTCATGGTTATAATTTAGTGACATCTGACTTAAAGTGGAAATGAATCGAGTCTTGTAAAAATAAAACCATACAAAAACAGAACCACTGAAAAAAAGATAAACATTCTATTTTCTCCTCCTTAATATTATATTTTTAGACAAATTATTTAAAGATTTTTTTTATAACTATATTCATGTAAAATATAGCTATTTTGAAAGTTCAGCAACTATTTACATTGTTTTTGGCAAAAAGGAATATTATTTTTTTATTATTCCATTTGAGAAAACAGTGCAGTTTGTATTGAACTTGACTTGGGCAGGTCGGTGGTTTCCTCCACGATATAACTGAAATATTGTTGAAAGTGGCATTAAACACCATATCCTACATCTCCTAACCCTGTATTGAACTTACCTTTTTGAGAATTTTCAGGCACATATCCTGTTAGATCATCTGTGAATACTGGTTTGTTATCATTAATATCAATAGGTTTTATCTTGACGTAAGCGTAACCGATCAACGACTGGGCTGAATTAGGTTCGTCTACCACTAAAACGTTAAACTGGTACTCAGCTCTGCCATTCGGTTGATCCCTATCCAACGATTTCAGAAGATAGATTCTCCCAGTCTTAGGTTCAACGGAAAAGGTGGGGTCGCCAGGCTTGTTGTCATCACTGCTGATACTATACACAAAATCATTTGCCCTGGCTGTGTCCTTATCTGTAGCACTAACCTGTAAATTAGTTGTAGAAGGTTATTTAATAGGTCATCATACACTTACTGTCATTATTAATTTTTTTTCACATCCATGCAGTAACTAACATTATTTTAATTTTTTTTACACATCCATGCAGTAATTATTATTATTTAAAATTTTTACACATACATGCAGTATCTAACATTATCTAAAAAAAATTATACATCCATGCAGTAACTAACATCATCTAATTTTTTGTACACGTACATGCATGAAATAATATATTCTGACTGTAAAGTTTTACCTGTACAAGAAATCTTCCTGTTTGAGGTGGATTTTCTTCCTCAACAACATCTGATATGATATATTCTGATTGTGTAAATTCTGGTGGGTTGTCGTTCACGTCTTGGACATGAAGTATTACTGTTGTAGTGTTGGTGTAGAAACTATCACTCACTGTTATAGTCAGGGTGAATGTCTGTTAAAATATTAATGTAATAATATCACATTATGTATAAAGTTCAAGATAAATATACATGTACTTTCATTGGGTCAATAAAAATGATGCATTGACCTCATAAAAAAAGACAATACTGTAATTGTATATTATTTCAAGCCTTTAGTTAAATTTAGGTTTGGTTTAGTTTGGCTTATGGCGTTTACGCCACTTTCAACAATATTTCAGCTATATCGAGGAGGTCAGTTTTATTGGTGGAGGAAACCAGAGTACCCAGAGAAAAACACAGACCTGTCGCAAGTCACTGATAAACTAAATCACATAATGTTGTATCAAGCATACCTTGTCTGAACGGGATTCGAACTCACAACTTTAGTGGTGATAGGTACTGATTGCACAGGTAGTTGCAAATCCAACTACCATACGATCACGACCATGACGGCCCCTTCTGTCGATATACATGTACTTTCATTGGGTCAATAAAAAGAATGTATTTAACCTCATAAAAAGGTTATTGTATAATATTTCAAGCCTTTACTTAAATTTAAATGTGACGATACTTAACAAATATCAGCTGCCAAAAAAAATAAAATAATTTGAAACTGATTTGCCCGTCTGCTTCTACTGACTCGGCTCAACACAAAGTCGTCTTCTTCTATCTTATAACTTGTTTCTATGGAAACAATACTATAAACTTACATGCGACATTGTTTCATAATCCAGGTCTCTAGCAACATATATATCACCTGTCTTTGCTCTGATACCATATACACCATTTGTATTACCACTTGTTATGGAGTAGGTTAATGTATCAGCTACAAATACAAAACAATTTAAATAATGGATAAATATCTGGTGAATAAACAGCTAGGAGGTGGTTCTTTTATATCTACCCATATTATGAAAAGAGAGTTTAAACAGTGGTGGTCAACAATTCCACCAATATCAACAAAACAAACAAACCACAAAACATCTGGAAAATAAACAGATGGGAGGTGGTTCTTTTATATCTACCCATATTATGAAAAAGATTTTAAACAGTGGTGGTTAATAATTCTACCAATATCAACAAAACAAACAACCATTGATTACAAAAATGGCAACATTTGGCATTGGAAATCCAGGTTCTGGCTTGGGACAGATACAAAAAATGTGACAGGGTTAAATCTGTTACTGGAATCCCAACCCTCTCTCTCTGATAATGGAATCCCAACCCTCTCTCTCTGATAATGGAATCCCAACCCCCTCTCTCTGATAATGGAATCCCAACCCCCTCTCTCTGATAATGGAATCCCAACCCTCTCTCTCTGATAATGGAATCCCAACCCCCTCTCTCTGATAATGGAATCCCAACCCTCTCTCTCTCTGATAATTGGATCTTCAATGACAATATAAATATACACTAAACAATAAAAAGCCTACATAGATTTACATATGCCGTTACTTGGTCTTCTCATGTACATAACTATCTAATATTTCTATTATATAAATCAAATTAATTTTATGTGATATTTAGTATTTTATTTTCTACATAGATAGTTTAACTGTCATCTCTATCTTTAGCTTGTATCCTAATGACAGTTTTACTGAATGCAGTCTGTCTGAAGCATGTCATTAACATGACTGATTAAGTGAATGGAGACAGACTTACAGCCTTCGAAATGAAAATTTGAATTTACTAATCCGAATCAAATTCTTGAATTTATTTTTATGTAGCTAGTTCTAAACAAAAACTGAAAATTTAACTGGTCCGAACAAAGTTTTACTGGTCTTGGGCTGGGGGGGCCGGTGCTCATTGTGAGGACTGGGTCACTTACCATCATCTCTATCTGTAGCATGTACCCTGATGACAGATTTACTACTATCTGGAGGTTGTTCAAAGACGTCTGTCTCATATAGAGGTTTCTCAAATATTGGTGGATTATCATTCTTGTCACCAATGACAACCTGAACTTGTGCTTGGGCTGAAAAAGTGCATCATTTCTCCAATGAATTATATTAAACTCAAATAATACAAGAAACAATATGTCATTTATTATTTATTCAATAATAGCATAACCAGAAAGCTTTACATGTTCAAAACATCGAAATTAAAATTCACAGCTTCATTTTTATTAAAAAAAAAAAAATTCTTGGCAATATACAATCCTGCATACATAAAAAAGAAAAAGTGTTTAATAAACTATTGATATTCCTGATAATTCTAAGCTTCCCTCAATTTATAGATCTTCTTGACAATTCTAAACCTTCTGTAAACTTCTTTAAATTTCCAAGACTTTACTGAAAAAAACTAGATGTGGTTATACAATTAAGATGTACTACTGTAGTTTAAAAAACTTCTATTAATAAAAACCTACCACTATTAGGTGAATTTGCTGGTTCGTGGTAAGGTACATCAGAATCTGTTCCATCTTTAGCCATCACAGAGATATAGTAGACTTTCTGTTCTTCTCTGTCAAATGTTGTATTTGTGGTAATTAGACCTGTCTGTGGGTCAATCCTGAACTTTAAGGAGGCATCATACTTATCTGGTACCAGGCTATAGGAAACCTGTTGAATAAAACATTGAAGATATGAATATAGGATACTTTATGTACATTTCTGTAAAACTTTTTCAGTAGTACTCATGTCCAAACTTAAAATACAGGTTAGGGTTGTGGCATCTTAACACCACTTTCAATAATATTTCAGCTATATTGTGGCGATCAGTTTTATTGGAAACTAGAGTACCTGGCAAAAACCACTGACCTGCCGCAAGTCATTAATAAACTTTATCACATAATGTTGTATCTAGTACACCTCACCATGAATGGGGTTCGAACTCACAACTTCAGTGATGGTAGGCACTGATGGCATAGGTAGTTGTAAATCCAACTACCATATGATTACGACCCATGACAGCCCAAACTTAAATACCAAACATTAAATACAATAAAAAGATAATCCTAAAATTTCAATACCAACAACAGTAAAACACAGCTGTGCTAATGTTCGTCATAAAATAATATGGCACTCTCATTCTATATCCTACCCACAGAAGTCAGAAATGTTATCATATCCTGAATATGGGTCTAGGACAAAAGCCCCCCAACAAAAAGTCCACCTGAATATAGTTCAAAATAAACAGTGATGTCTACTGTTTTTTTCAGTTTGAACTAGATCCAGGATATATTGATAATATATCCGACTCCTGTGTTCTAACTAGGAATGAACAACTAAGATATGTTACAGGGAACTGAGATGTCCCTAATTAATTAATTTCCAATTTTCATAATCATAAATCAGGGATTGTCATTGACATGTGTCAGAGATGTTCAACATTTGTTGTACTTTTAACATTATGCATTATTCTCAAAATATATATTGAACCAGAAACATGAAATTTAACCTCTTAATATTCAATAACATACACCTAACATTTTTTTCAAATTAATTGGTTGCAAATTATATTTATTTTGATGATATTCAGGAAATAACATTTCTTATTTGCATGACCTCAGCCAAGATGGTATATCACAGATAAGCAGTAATTTATAATAGTTTATTTCTACAAATCCAGTTGTTGAGATTATAAGAATAGAAAGGTCTTGATGATTCTCAAGTTTTATTATTCAAGAAAGTCTTACTTATAAAATGAAATGTATTTTGTTCCTTAGAAAATTACTGAAATGTACAGAAAGCATGGAAGAAAGTTCAGATGACATTCTATAAAGGGAGATAACTCACCAGATTATTTGGTGGATCAGCATCAGCATCTACAGCTTTAACAGTAAACACAGAGACACCTGTAGGTTCATTTTCTGGTACACTGCCACGGAATGAATTAGCAAGTGTTGGGTCTAATCCTTCAAACTGTGGTTCTTCGTTGTTTGTGTCTCGTACATTAATTGTGACTCGTATCTCCGTAGAAAGAGGTGTTAATCCTTGGTTCTGAAATAAAATGTGTTGTAATGACAAGTGGTTGTGGTTTATGGTGTTTAACGCCACTTTCAACAATATTTCAGTTATATCATGACAGTCAGTTTTATTGGTGGAGCAAACCGGAGTACCCGAAGAAAACCACCGACCTGTTGCAAGTCACTGACAAACTTCATCACATAATGTTGTATCGAGTACACCTTGCCATGAACAGGGTTCAAACTCACAACGTTAGTGGTGAATGACAAAATTTATAGCATGAAGCACCATAGCTATACCAGTTAAGACTGTCTCAATCAAAATTAACTATTTTATACAGAGACAGAGATAATTGTCAAATGACAAAAAGTCATTGATTGGCTTATAATGATACAATTGCATTGTGGATGCAACATTTCAGCTGGAACCTCTGTCAATGTTAAATTAGCCTTCTTGTGTCTCTTGTTCAAAAGATTTAGGGGACATAAATAAAAGGTTACTCGTCATACAACTTGTGCCAAATTATTCATATTGAAAATATCTTTTTTGCCATATTATGGCTAGCGAAATAACACAAAAATTTTGATCATGCCAATACAAAATGCAAGATATTTTCATACATGTACATTATACAAAAAAGATTATGAAAATTGTACAGAACAAATAACTTGCTACTGGACATTTAATAACATAATATTTTACAAGTTTTAATATTTTTGAAAAACTAAATTGTAAGAGAGTGTGAGTGAATGATGAATAAAAGTGTTTATTACTATTATATATTATAGATTTCTTTATTTGCTTTAATCAAAATGTAAAATCCATGTATTCGAAAAATTTATTGTCTTGAAAACCCCTGTCACACCATAGTCAGGTGGTGATGTAAGGGAATTCTAAAATCCTTACTATTTGAAGAAAAAAAATAAAAAAATAAAAATAAAAAAGAATGATTTTCATACGTGTACCCCAAAATCGTCCAATTATATATACCACTGTATGTATAGGATACAATGTTCTGATTGGGTTATTTTTCAAGTGTGAGAACTGCTAGAAAGTTTTATGATCATAACCACTGGTATGTCTATCCATTCATTGACACAGCAATTTAGGGCTATAATAATATCCTTATAATCATATAACATAAATTAACCCTTATATCTTTAATAATTTTACTTTTAAAATTACATGCAGTTAATTACTGATTTTACTTACAGTAACTCTAAGACGTAATGAATAGGTGTTGTTGTTTCTGTAATTCAACGGCCCAAAAAGTCGCAGATTCATCTTGTTGGATCTACTTTCTACACGGAAATTTCCAGATGTTTGCCTTGGCTGTCCATTTGAATCTACTATTGCAAATGATACGCCATCTAGTGGGGGTAGTACATTAGATGAAGCAAAAAACGTAGCAATTTTGTATCCAACTTGTTCAGTTTCATTGACGGTATATGATCGGCCATTATAGTCTTCATCCCATGTAGGTGCTGGTTGATCACCTGTGGTAACCTTGATGTTCACAAGTACTGTTCTGTCACGAGGTGGGGTCCCTTTGTCCTTAGCTTTTACTTGTAACCTTATTGTGCTGTCAAAATACTACAAAATAAAATGGATATACATTATAACAATAAAAAAAGAAATTGAAATTTATGTGAAATATTTTATATGTAAAAATATCTACCAGTCTACACAGCCAATAAATGACTATCAATTAACCTAAACTGATTAACTGTCAGTTATAAAACTGTCAGTTATAATCAATCATCAACCCAACACTTCTTCAAATACAAATTCAATTCAATATAAACAAAAAATTTCCAAGGAAACAAATTTGTAATGTACCACCAGTTACCATTAGTTTTCTTTTCACTTTCTATACAATAATCTCTTTTAATGTGTAAAGTCTCAACGAGCCAATGTCAAACAGAAAGTGAATCTTATCTGAGATAAATTTATTATCATCATGAATCTAGCTGAAATACTGCTCACTTGGTGATAAGCAATAGCAAATGATTTATATGCATAGGGGTTACAATTGCCATGCAGAATTAACATGTTCTCTTGACTGCTAACTGTATACAAGATGTTGCAAGCTACGTCGTGCTAAGAATACCCCCACTCGTTCATTTGTAAGTCGCACGGTAAACAGGAAGTAGATGTGCAATTATTTCTTCCAGTAGAAGCTGAGATATCTGCTACAAAAGTGTGAACGGACGGATGGACAAACGGACGGACGGACTAACGGACAGACGGACAAGGTGATTGCAATATAGCCCTCTCTCTATGAGTGGGGGTATAATAACAGTGACAGCTCAAAATACAGAAAGAAAAACTGTATCCCTATAATTAATACCTACATCAGACAGACTCTTGTTTAGGAATATTGTACCAGTATCAGCATCTATACGGAATCGTCCATAAGGATTTTCTACTAACGAGTACGTAACTTCAGCATTAATTCCCATGTCATGATCAGTCGCCAAGACTGTGGTCACTACTTTATTTACATCCAGACTTCTGACAATGGTTGGTGTATAAACTGATGAATCAAATTTGGGAGGATTGTCGTTACGATCGTCAATCATGACCCAAAATGTACAAAGACTGTTGAGCTGCGTTGTTTCTGCTTGATCTTCAGCCTTGATAGTTAGAGGGTATCCTCTTATCCCTTGTTCCGATTCACGATCAAACTCAACTTTTGTAAACACGGTACCATTGAGAGGGTCTATTACGAAACTCTGAATTTTTCCAGAAGGGGTTACTACAGAGTATTTAACCTGACCATTCTTTCCTCTGTCATCATCCTCAGCTTTTACCTGTAAAGAATAAAAATAATACATTAGATAAATATTGTTATGTTATTTTAAAGCGGCTATTGTCATCTTCAGCTTCTATTTGTTAAAAATTAAAATGAAAAATTTACCAAAACAAATGTTGTTATGGTAAATAAAATAATAAATTTTGATTTGTTTAATAATTCTATTTAGCAAAGTATTGTTATGTCTAAGTCACTATACATTTCACACATTTAATTAATTAGTTTTTGGTATTAAAAAAAGCCAAACTAAATTAAATAAATAAAGTTTGTCAGTGGTTTGCACAGGTCGGTGGTTTTCTCCAGGTACTCTAGTTTCCTCCACTAATAAAACTGACCACCACGATATAACTGAAATATTGTTGAAAGTGGCATTAAACACCATAACCCTCTTCCACCCCCACCCCCACATATTTAATTTATTACTGGTACTAGTTACCTGAACAACAAAAGTTCCAATTGGCATGTTTTCCATGATATGAGGATCATAGTTACACCTGGGAAACCTGGGATTGTTGTTATTTATATCTTTAATTTCTACTACGACATAAGAATCACTCCTAAGCTTAGGAAAACCACCACAACAGCTTCCATCATCATAAGCAGTGACATTCAATGTATACGATGGTACATGGGCTGGTATTATATTAGTTAATGTTATCAATCCTGATCTTGCATCAATTCTAAATGGTCCATTTGGAGCAACTGACAATTTATCTGAAAATATAAATATTGGAATCAATATAGATAAAAATTACATTGACACCTGTCTAAACGAAACCTCCTTGGGGCTAGCTTTTGTGTTCAGAATAGACAGGTGTTACAATTAAACAGGTTTTGTATATGGAATAGGCAGGTGTTCTGTATAAACAGGTTTTGTATATGGAATAGACATGTATTCGACTGTGTCATGTTTGATATTTTATATAGCTGAAATTTGAACAATAGGGAATCTGAGTTTTTCCTAATAAATAACTAATAATGTTGTTTAAAAAGTATATCTATTTCATGGTGTTGTTGAGATACATCTTGCACAAAAAAATAACAATAAATATAGACATTGAGGTGTTTGATGCCAAACAATAATTGCAGTCTAACCTGCCCATGTGATGTGGTCACCTCTATCAAGCAGTCATCTTTTCTTGTCCTGTCATAAAAAATTTCATATGAATTTAACCTGTTTTAAGAAGTCACCTGTCTGATAAGGCCACTAATTCTTTGAATCAAAGGTGACCTCTAAATACAGGACAACATTATGTGATAAAGTTTGTCAGTGACTTACGGCAATTTGGTGTGATTTCCTCCACCAATAAAATTGACCGCCACGATATAACAAAAATAATGTTGAAAGTGGCATTAAACACCATAATCCTAACCCTAACCCTTAATACATTTAAATCTTACCAGTGAAGTAGTATTCTACATTGTCACCATCAGGGTCTATGGCTTGTACAGTTGTAACGTAACTCCCAGCATTCTGATCTTCACGTATACTGGCATAAATAGCCTCTTTTGTTTTATCAAATTCGGGTGGTTCGTCGTTGATATTTGAGACATATATAACTATATTTGCCAACCCAAATTTCTGAGCAGATCCAAAATCAGTAGCTGTCACATTGAATTTGTAAAGACGATCTGGTCTGAAGTCATAATCAAGTCTCCTGCAATAAAAAAAAATGTATTATGTCACATGACTGTGTTTTAATACTTAAACACATTGTCCAATTATCTTTCACCTTCAGTAGTACAGTGAATCCTGTCTATACCGAACCCTGGATAAGCCAGAATCCTGTATATAGCGAACTTTAAATAATGTCCTAAGGTAGGAAATCTTTTGTTAAATATATCTGTATAAACCGAACACTTGTCTAAAAATCATAACAATAATTTAAGTTTTTTATAGAATTAAAAAATTTGTTATCTTAATAAAAATGATGATAACATTAGGATAGTACAGTCTTGACTTTTCCAGCAATATTTTCTTTTAATGTTGATATCCCCACAGATTTTGCAGTGATTTAGCTAGCGCTCGTCACTTTCGTCATTGACGATTGATTTTCGAAAGTGACGAGTATTTCCCGTACCCAATTCGTCACTTGAATTTTCAAAAAATCGTAAAAAAATGTTTGTAACAATCTATTCTTCTTCATTTGCTGATTAAAACTAATTAGTCACTACAATGACATTTTATTACATGCTACAAGCCAATCAACGGATTATAGAATTTTTTTTTGATTGCGTAATCTTTGATCTCACCTGGACAAAGAATTCAATCAACGATAATCATTTTTTTATAGTTATGACATGTACTCAAAATGCCACAGTATGTATTTAAAGTGGACATATTTTTGTAATCGTCATATGGGTGCAATTTCGCATTGGGAAAGTTGCTGTCAAAATATATAATTAATAGTAATCATCATTCATTGCACGATTTGTCTCAATGTCTGCCATAACGAACTATTTTTGCCAAATTTATGAAAGTTTATTGAAATCTATCGTATCCATTAAGTATTTTGAAAGTGATTTTCTCGAAGTCATAACTTTGATTAAAGAAACCAAGGACGTGCTTTCAAGCTTTGAAGAAAAAAAATAAAAATGGCGTGATCAACAGAAGTTCGCAATCCACCGAAGCTATTTTTAACCAAACGAACTTTTGGTGTATTTATTCTCATTTCTGTGAAATCAAATCTTAGTTCTCATATTTTATACTTCATTTATATGCAAAGGTTGGCCATTCAATTCATTGAAATGCACTGCACGAGGACGCATATAAGTTTTTTTTTTATATTGATCAGCATCCGGGTAACAATTGCGTTCTATTTATAGAACTATTTACAAACAGACACGTGTCTGCAATTAAAAAAAATAACTACGGTATTTACAATTTGTGTGGTATTGAGATCAAAATAGTGGCAATATTATGTTTCATCAGTTGGTTGTTAATTTGCAGAGTATGTTCCCATCCTAGGAGGTTTTCAATCTCCATTACTAACCAATAAGGCAACATAAACTAACTGATTATAAGATTAAGCTCATTATATTCTTGTTTATTCATAATTTTTAAAAAAAATTGTTCCGCAAAAGTGACTAATGGTCTCAAAATCCTGGCTAAATCCCTGAGTACAGTCTTGACTTTTCCAGCAATATTTTCTTTTAATGTTGATATCCCCACAGATTTTTTAACTTTAATCTTATTACTGTATATAAATACTCTATAATATTGTTAGACAGAACCAGATTAATCAAACACTTACTTAGCAACTTTTATGTCTCCCACATATTTTCCACTTTGATCTTGTCGTGTCTCAACATAGAAATGATCATCGCTGACTTGGTACGATAACTTAGCATTGTCTCCAGAATCTTTGTCTGAAGCTCTCACTGAAATCAGAAACAAAAATGTACTCATAAAAATAAGACGACACAAATTACAGTTATCATGAAAAGTCTGATATGGTTGAATGATTGCGTTCTTTTGTTGTTTGTTTTTTAACAAATATTTCATTTCAGGTGCCAATAAAATCGAAATACAACCACAATCAAAGTATCTCAATTAAGAAGAGAAAGATATAATCAGAATCCATAAATCGTAGAAGGACAACACAACACAATGGCCAAAAATAAGGACAAAAGGACAAACACCGATTAACTGTATCATTTTGAAAAAACAAGATAATTTATAAGTGAGTGAGTGATTGTTGTTTAATGCCAAATGAGCAATTGTGCAGCTATATCATAATGAGTTCAAAATGTATTTTAATGAGATAATGATGATGGTGTCTACTTTGTACTAGACCAACACGCTTAATTGGATATTTATGGTGCTAGCTCACTGAAAAAAACCAATCCATGGGTAGACATGTCGCTCAACTGATACATTATCCTGAGTCTGAGTCAACCAGTCTTTGCTCTTACTCGTTAAATCTGTGTACTTAGTGGAGAAGTATCATGCTCACCATAACACCACTGATGTGCTTCACAAACTTTAGTGTTGATATCCAAGATAATGTACATGTACATGTAGGTAGAGGTTATTTTGGTGTTTAGTTTTATTGTGGTGATCAGTTTTATTGGTGGAGAAAACCAACGAAACTGTAGCAAGTCACTGACAAACTTTATCACATAATGTTGTATAGAGTACACCACCCCATGAGCAGGATTCAAACTCACAACATTTAGTGATCATAGGCACTGATTGCATAGGTAGTTGTAAATTCAACTACTACTACGATCACCACCACGATGGCCCCATATGTAGGTAGATGTTAACTACCACGAGGAGAGTTGTATTATCAACATCTAATGACAACATTATCAGTGACTTGCTGCCATACTGAGGATGTACTTTGCATGTTTAAATTTTATATACTGTAATACCTACCAGAAAATAATATTGTGTCCACTGGTGTTCCTTCTGATGTGGTGTTGGTGTATGTTGATAATTCAAATGAAGGTCTGTTGTCGTTGGCATCAATCAAATTTACTATCAACTGAAATAATAAAAAAATATATATACAAATTTACCGGTATGTATAATTATGGAGCCGTCATTGACAGTGATCTGCCTTTGAAAATAAATTTGTCATTATTCAAAGGTTTTACAATGAAAATTACTAATAACATTATCCTAATCATGGCAATCTGGACAAAAAACTAAATCTTTATTGGAGAAAAGGATAGTAATTAATATATACAATTGGTCACTTTTACCACTAGGTGAATATCACCCACATCCTGGTGCAGGCCTATTAATAAGGGGCAGTACCAAGTACTTTTACCACTAGGTGAATATCACCCACATCCTGGTGCAGGCCTATTAATACGGGGCAGTACCAAGTACTTTTACCACTAGGTGAATATCACCCACATCCTGGTGCAGGCCTATTAATAAGGGGCAGTACCAAGTACTTTTACCACTAGGTGAATATCACTCACATCCTGGTGCAGGCCTATTAATAAGGGGCAGTACCAAGTACTTTTACCACTAGGTGAATATCACCCACATCCTGGTGCAGGCCTATTAATAAGGGGCAGTACCAAGTACTTTTACCACTAGGTGAATATCACCCACATCCTGGTGCAGGCCTATTAATAAGAGGCAGTACCAAGTACTTTTACCACTAGGTGAATATCACCCACATCCTGGTGCAGGCCTATTAATAAGGGGCAGTACCAAGTACTTTTACCACTAGGTGAATATCACCCACATCCTGGTGCAGGCCTATTAATAAGGGGCAGTACCAAGTACTTTTACCCATTTAATATAGTCTTTGGTACATCCTAATTTTAAAGAGTGTTGTATAAGCTATTCATGAAAATTGTTCAAATTTTAATAAAAAAGTATTGCCTATAAATGGTGAAGTACTGGTACATTTGAAAAATATTGAAAGCCCTGCCTGGTGTAACATTAGAATACTAGTCAAATTCATTTTGCCTTTGAAATCATTAATTAATCAATAAACACACAAAAAATGTGAAATTATTAACAGATATTAAACTTTGTTACTAGTATCGATGCAACTTTGAAATCCCTTTAACTCAAAGAAAAAAAGAACATGTAATTATATTTAATCAAATTAAATTGTTATTTGTACATATACAAATGTAACCCATTTGTTTTATAGACAAGTATGTTCTATTTCTATTGGCTTTCTAGGTGTCTAAGTTTACATAAAGGTTTTTTTTCACGCTATGATATAGCTGAAATATTTCTAAAGTTGGCGTTAAACACCAATCAATCAAATTAAATTGTACTGTGCGTATCTGTCATAATATATAGCAACTAATGAATTAATTTTTAACATATTCCAAATGATTTATTGCACCGATACAGAAAATTTAATTATGTCAGAAAAATCATCAATAATTCATTGATATATATAATTACACAATATTTATCACAAATATATCACAGACAAGTGTTTCAGCTTTAGTATAAGTTGATATTGATCAGAGGTTTTATCAGAGCTCATGCTGAAAAAGAATTTAGATGAAGAAGTTGTTTTGTGGTGCACAACTATTTTATATTATTTTCAACTAGAAATTCACATAAAATTTCTGTCGACATGAAACCATCTTGAGAACCCCAAAATTTGTAAAAAAAAAAATAAAAAAAATAGTAATAATAATGAACTAGAAGTATTTAACAGAATCTAATAGATTTTAAAATGTTATAAATTTGACACTGTCACATTCATCATTACGCATATAGTGTGTGATTGTGTACGTTTTTCATATTCGTCTTCATTATTGTATGAAAATGCTTGATTATGTAAAATCAGAATAAAATGATTTAATGTAATTTCTTATGCTGCAATTATGCTAGGCCAAATTGTACAAGTATATAAAACAGTCAAACTGCTTTTTGCCACTCGTTATACCTGCTAAAATGGCTCATTATACCTACCTGTGTTGTACTTGACAGCTGTGTAGACTCCTCAACAGCTTTTAGAGTAAGGACAAACTGATGTGCAGTAGATCCTTCATAATCCATACTCTGTAACGTTTCAACTTCTCCTTGACTACTCATAGTAAACAATGATGATGTTTGGTCTCTTTCGTCTACCAGTGTAAACTTGATTGTATCTTCGTAATCTGTCTGTTCGTCCGGAGTTTTAGACTGGAACGGTTTGGCCTTGACACTTAGTTGACTGCCATCATCATTGATCAATCTACAAAGTCAAGACATTGTGCAGTTAATTTTTTTTAGCTAATTTGAAGAAATTTTCCACAAAAAAAAACATGTGAAGAAAAAATGATACTGACACAAATTTTAGATGAAAACATTTGTTTTAAATCTGGATAAGTTTAAATAATTTGTTGGTAGTACTTGTCATAACATTTCCTATCTTACATGTTTTGTCTGAGGATTAATGGGGGTGTTCTCATGATTGACAGAAACAAATTATCTATTCCTATTACATAGATGCTCATGAAACACTGAGATTTCTAAATGAAAGATACATGAGATTTTCACCCAGTGAAATAACAATGTTTATTTCACTACATGATTCACAGTACTAACATTGTCACAATCTAAATTATTATCAACATCAAATACCAATGAAAGAACAATTCCTCTTTGAAATATCTTATTAACGGTAGCATACACAAAAGTGTAAAATTTATGTAATAAATGGAATAACTACTTTTACATTCCAAATATCAGAAATAAATCCCTAGTAACCTAACAAAGATGATAAAGGACGAAATTCTTATAAACGGTAGGCTGTCCGATTTTTCCTTCTATATTGATAGCCAAATATCTGTTCACCGGAAGTTTAAAAAATAGATCAATTGATAATTTAGAAACACAAAAGAAATATATTTCAATGAAAAATTCACAATTCTTTAATTATTTACTCTATGCAAAATTGAAATAAACTTGAAATAAAATTCTAATAAAAAAATATTTCTACGAAACTCGAAACTCCCGAGGGAAGAGCGGCATACAGTAGGTAAAATGAACGGAACAGCCATAACAAATCGGCTACAAAATTCATTCAAAATAACTTGTACAGATCACCGTATTATTGAAATTTTAGGACTTCGTCCTTCAAACAGGTTGCCTGTCTCATATTAATTAACAAAGATGATAATTCATTCATATGCTAATTAATGCTGTGTTGCTTGGTTACTTGATTCATTTTCCATATTTAGAATACAAGAATAGATATAATATAATTCATCACTGGCAAAGAATTAAATAAATAAGAATTTCCATTCACATAACATTTTTCACCATATCATGATTCACACTGGTTAAGATATTGTGATCTCCCTTCACCCCCCTCCCCCACACACACCCTTTTCCATACTGTTGAATTCCAAATTGACTTACTCTAAATATCAAGTCAATTCAAATTTTTATTTGTTTATAAATATACAGTAACATTTGCTTATTTGTAAGAGATCAAAATAAGTTGTAGTTACCTCCCTTGTTCTTGGCAATATTTTGATTATATAAATTAAGTTGTTGGGTACTAACTTCTTATATTTGTGGGGTTTTTTTTTTAATAGACTTGTTGTCATCAACTTAACTGGAACACTTATAGATTGTCCAGGTGAAGAAATAAAATAATAAATGACAATTTTAAATATTCATTTATTTTCAAAACTTGAAACCTAAAATTATAAGATGCCAAGCAACACAACAAGTATGAAGGATGTTACACAGATATTGCATACATAAAATTACCCGTTGTCTGTATTAAAGTAAAAATAATGTTCAACAGAAATCAATAATGACACTATGACTAATTTTCTATCATAATTAATATGCCTCAATGGATTGTAATCAGTGATGCATGACAATGAGCAGGTGTTATGTTAATCAGGAAACTATGCTTACACAAAAAATATATGATGTTCAATTATCACTGTCATTATCCTTACCTGAATCAGGTAATGACTTCATAGAAGGTAGTTGTTGCTATAATTTGTAATAAATGTTCACAATATCATGTTTTACCTGATGAAGGTAATTCCAAAAACACTTTGTACACACTAAATTAGATATCAACATATTTATAATTTTGATATAAATGAACTGTAATTTTCCCCAGCATTGCCAGTACTCACGATGAGCACTGGTCCTCCGGCCCAAGATCAATAAAACTTTGTTCGAACCACTATATTTTTCTGTTTTATTTAGGAATATATAAAAAATAAATTCTAGAATTTGATTTGGACCAGTAAATCCAAACTTTCATTTCGAGAACTGATTACACTACTAATTATTACATACTTGTATCCAGCTTGATTGTTTTCCATGACATATCCACTGTATGGGTTTTTGAAGAATTGTGGTGGTCTGGTTCCTACTAAAACTTTTACAATTTCAAAATTAGATTTTTGGGTTCCAGAAGCTGACATATCTTGTGCTGAAACAACCAAAGAGAATTCTCTCCCTTTCTCATACTGTCCATTTCCTGTCTTAGTTGTTACAATTCTACCAATATGTCTTCCTGCTGCAATAATGTTTTCTATGGCGAACTTTCCCTCTCCAGCTGAAAAAATAGAAATTATAAATTATTATTTCTATACTTCACAAATATTATTACCAGATAGACATGTTGCTTCCAATTCATTCTTTGCTCTTATTTCTTAAAGCTTCATGCTTAGTAGAGAAGTAACAAATACCTATTTCATAGTCTTTAGATTGACACGATAATGTGAAAGGATGGGGAACCAGTCTGGGTATTTACTGTTGTCTGTTGACACTTTCAAGTTTATTGTTTTTATTAATTTTTATGAGTTAAGGAAACCAGATCAGATTATCCAAGGAAAAAACCCATCATCTTCCATAAAATACTCATTTCATGAGTAAGCAAGACAGTTGTTAAATTTTACCATTTTGAACAAAAAAGATTCTCTCCCCAAACAAACCACTGAAATACTCATGAATACAACAACTATACACTATTCAGTACATGTATGAAGTTTACCTCACTAAGGGTCAGAGGGAGTAAAATAATCATGTAAAATTTACAATATAGGTATTAAACTCTTGATGCACTAACCAGACTCCAGAATATAGGTCAGACTAGAGCCTATGTCAGGATCGTCAGCCATGAGTTCATACACCAGCTCTCCAACACTAGGATTACTAGATACTGTAGCCAGAAATGGTCGTGGTTCATTAATAAAGGTTGGTCTTTCATCATTTACGTCTTTGACTGTAAGTCTTGCTTGTAGAATGGTATAATCTATAAATATTAAAAATCATTGATACTGGTTATTTATACAATAATTACTATTAATTTTTATGATAACTAAGGTTCTCCTCCCTCAGGCATAGGTGACCATAGCAGATTTTGGCAATCCTGTTGAGGCCGAAGCACAAGCACTAAATCAATATTAATTCCATAAAGTCAATAAGAAACTAGAAAAGAAGTATGCCCTCGCACTTGATAATTATGGACAAAGTTGTTTTGTTAGGAGTGATTTTTTAAAAATAAAGTGTGTCTGTAAGACACAAATGATTCCCCCGCCTGACCATCAAAATCCTGTGAACATGCACACCTCCATTATGTGTATAAACATCCTACAAAATATTAAAGCGGTAGCTCCAAAACTGTAGGAGGAGATAGCCGGACAAACCATGTATCTATATCCGGACAGATGAACAAAATGACTAAGTCCAACTACCGGTCATTTTGAGAATATTTGATGAAAATCAAAATCCTGTGGACATGTACACCTCCATTATGTGTATAAACATCCTGCAAAATATTAAAGCTGTAGCTCCAAAACTGTAAGAGGAGATAGCCGGACAAACCATGTATCTATATCTGGACGGACGAACGAACGGACAGGGGTAAATTAATATGCCCCCCCGACTCTTCGTCGCGGGGGCATAAAAATTGCCAATAGGTAATATTGTCAATAGGTTTGACTATTTTTTCTTATCATTGTCTTTATGGAATTAATATTGATATAGTGTCTAGTGCCTGTGTTTAGACCCACTTGCTCCCAAATACTACTGAATTATTTGGCTTTCCAATCTTTTGACAATGAGTACTTGATGATGGTTATTACCGAGACATGTTGTACACAATACATAAATTAAAATGTAAATTATATGTCTACTTTTTCATTACATTTTACATGTATTAATTATACTATGATTATCCTTTTAGAGCAATATCACCTCCCTATAATTACCAAGTAACTGGGGTCAAGAACGTTGTTCTATCTGTAGAAGTTTGAAAATCTAACTCAAGAGACTGGACTGTGTTGAGAATAGTGGGGTAGAGGGGTTATGGTGTTTAACGCCACTTTCAACAATAGTTCAGATATATCGTGATGGTCAGTTTTATTGAGAGGAAACCAGAGTTCCCGGAGAAAATCACCGACCTTTTACAAGTCAGAGTGCATATGTACTGGTAAATATATGCAATGCTACACAACAGAGAGTAATATATTGTGTAAATGCTTAAAACTGTCGATATAAATGTACAAAATGTATTCTCCAAAGCATTTTCTATTATATATTCTCCGATAAACAATTTCACGATCATAAATAACAAATTTTCAAACTCTATTACAAACATCAGAATGTACCGTTACATATATTGTAAAATTTTCTAATTAACAAAGAAAAAGTTGGAGTTTATTGAACAGTCACCTAGAAATAAGACAAGAATGTGTGATAACATCTTTTTTATAATCAATGGTTTTCTACACAGCAAATGTCTGATAAAATTTCTAAAAATATGTTTACATTTACTTTAATAGACACGATAGCTTTTCCTTCAGTTGATTAGAACAGAGGAGAAAGCAATTGTTTTGGCTATATTATCATACGAGGAAAGAATATTGTTGAGTAAAACAAAGAATTTCATGGTAAAACAAGAAAATTTTTCATTTTGAATATTTGAGGATTGAAATTTTCAATTATGTATCATGTGTATTGGGGTGTATTGCATTGTGTGTATTGGGATGTATATTTAGAGTTCAATCAATGGATGAAACAATTTTAAAATCTAAGGCAACATCAAATTTTTTTACATTTCAATTTCTAGTATATCATTATTCTGATAAACCATTGCAAGTTACAATATATAAAGGTACATTTTTCTACAATAAATTTTATAAAAAAATTATTTCAGACATTTGACCACTAATTACCACTTTATTGATAATTCATGAATTCTGGCAATTTAAAATATAAATTTTAACAAACAAAATATTGTTCAATTTTTTTTTATTTCAGACCACCAACCACTCTACTACTATAAATAAAAATTCATGAATTTTGGCCATTTCAAATAAAAAATTTCAAACAAACAATTTTTTTCCTTCAAATAAGATGTCCATTAGAACTTTTTTTGTGTGTGTGTTGCACTAACTTAAGTTTATTTATAAATCCAATCAATGTCTACTGATAATTTCATTTCGATTGCAAAACAAACTTGAAATGAAATTTTGCAATCAGTTGTCTACAATTAACCCTGCTTTTTTTTTTTTTTTTTTATACCTTTTTCTTATTTTCTCTCTCTCTCTCTCTCTCTCTCTCTCTCTCTCTCTCTCTCTTTTTCTTCTTTTTTTTTTTGGACTTTCTGAAAACTGTTTACATTTATTGTTGTCATAGATTGTATGGTTCAAAAGATTCTGTGGCAATGAAATCATCTGAACTACCGGCATAAAAAAATGTATTATAGTACTCATGACTCCATGGCCAGCTATCGGAGAAAAAAATGCTTGGTTATCAGAAAATAGATAATGTGATAGCCATATCCTTCTTTACAATTGGATAAACACTCGTAATGTTTGTTATTTCTCATTAATAACACAGAAAAACCTGGTCTCCTCAATCACTTGTAAAAACATGAAGAGAATGTAAAATGATTGAGAAGTCTCCAATCAAACAATTTGTAAATAAACAATAATACATGTGTTTGTTCTGTAATGTTATCTAATTATTTTAATAGTACATAATATTATAATAAAAATTGTTGTTTTCGATCTTTTGTTAAATAGTATTAGAAAATCCAACTAATATATAAATGAAATAGCAATTAATATAAGCTATGAATTATTAATATGAGTTGACCACTACATAATCTATTAAAGGTCATCAATGTACTCTATAACTTCAAACATTAAGCTAAGGTTCACGATTCACATGTCTAAAGATGGTAAATATGAAGCAAAGATACATGTAACTCGTGAAGGCGAATCCTTGGAGTCACTTTTTTTTTTAAATAATGACAAAGAATGCACTAGCCGGATTCATCAAAATTAAAACTTTCTCATTCACACTCTAAAAAAATCAATGATCAAATTTGTTATTTATATCAATTTGTCAAATTATTGTCAAGTTAAAACTTTTAATTATTACAGTATTTTTCGAATTAATTCGATAAAATAATGTTGCATGAATCATTTAAAATTAGTAACACGATTATAAACTGCTTTCAAAATATCTTTTGCATGTGCTACAGTGCAGTACATAATATCCCACCAGCTGTTATATCAGTCAGACAGGGGAAAAAGAAATTTCATCTTATCTTCATCATAATTAATATTCACATAAATGCATTACTGATCTATTTTAAATACATGAAATAAAGCTTTAAAATATGATAATAATATAAGGCCATTGTAACCTTATATGTAGGATTTCCTCTTTATTGATGTACAAAATGTGCATGTGACTAAAGAGATCACACTATTGTAAACATGTTTCAAGTTTTAAAGGAATCAATACTGATGTGCAATCTTCAGAGGAAGAACAAATCAGGAAATACAACTCCCGCTCGATCGGTAATAACATGTCAATTTCTTCTCTTTTTAGTAATAGATTCTATAAAAAAAAAATGCTTATAAAACGACATAATATTAATGTGTCAATATGAAGAAAAATATCATAGTTGCTAAAAGAATTATTTTATTAATTTGATTAAATTAAAAGATTTCCCTCCCCCTATTTTCTCCCCCTCCTTATGCAGGTATAATTAGCCTGTCATCATGACTTCAAAGGAAATCAATCAATGGTACATCATACTAAAACTGGCAAGCTGTAAATTATTATAATGACATTGTAACAAAATCTAATTTTTATCACATTTTTACAACTAAAATATAATGGGGGCAATGGTGGCCGTGATCGTATGGTAGTTGGATTTACAACTACCTATGCAATCAGAGCCTATCACCACTGATGTTGTGAGTTCGAATCTCGATCAGGGAGAGGTGTACAACATTATGTGATAAAGTTTGTCACTGACTTGCGACAGGTCAGTGGTTTTCTCCGGGCCCTCTGGTTTCCTCCACAACAAAAACTGACCGCCAGATATAACTGAAATATTGTTGAAAGTGGGGTTACACACCATCAAACAAACAAACAACCAAAATGCAGGCTACATGTATCAGCATTTCAGCTATACATGTACATTCAGGATGAGGCTAAGTTTACACTGTATAAACATGTGACTGGCTAATTAATAATGCAATATTTATAATTTACACATATGCACCTTTGTGTATTTCTAAAATTACATTTAATTTACCTAAACATATAATTATAATGAACAATATACATTTTATGATGAAAGAAAATGGGCAATTAACAAATCTTGGAACTCTAAATTTCCTGAAATTTTCTTTGAAAAAAGCCATATTTTATACTATTCCCAGCATCTTAAAAGGAAATAACGACTTGGTTAATGACTGCTTTCTTTGGGCAGCAGACTTCCAAGCACATTAATTAATTTTGACATGGCAGTGTACACAAAGAAAATTCTTCAACAGACTTAATATCATTAAACACTTGATTGACAAAATATTTAAATATTGAGGCCACTGACAGATAAATACATGGGTTCATTTTCTTTTCTTAATTAGCAAGGGATTAATTAATAATGCATGAAGCAGCACATCTTTTAAAGCATAAAATTTATCACAAAATACATAAATCAATATTGCGGACAGAGGGAAGAAGGTCCATCGAAAATAAGTTTTTGAAGAGTGAAGTAGAAAATAGATACATCAGTAACCATGGCAATACATTTCAGCCAGTCTCAGTTTTTTTCTTTGATATACTGATAGCTATATAGTGTCAGCTTTCTGGAATTTGAAAGTTAAGTTTGATAACACAAAGGACACTTTATTCTCAATTTTCATTCCACTTTATGATGAAAAAGTGTTGATGCTTGATAACATTTGTAAATATGTCAGTTACATTCTTCAAAACAATCTTCGAAATAAAAATTGGAATTTACTGGTCTGAATCAAGTTCTTGAATTTATTTTTAATAGTTCTAAATAAAAACTGAAAAATTTACTGGCTGGAACAAAGTGTTACCAGTCTTGGGCCAGAGGACCAGTACTAGTGCTCATCATAAGGACTGCAAAATAAAATTTTTAACTTTTATTTTTATTTGGTTATAAATATTACAAAAATTTAAATACAAATATTCAGAAGAAAAAAAAAAGAAAAAAAAAGGATTGGCGTGACTGGACTGACAATCGCTTGACATGTTAAATACGTGATATTAACACTTTGTTCTTTCGACCCATCTCTCCATTGCAATGAATATTCTTACATGTCTTTGCTGCCCCGTTCCAGATCATGTAAAAACCGGCATCGGTTACATTTCACTTTTTGCAATCATTGATGCTGAGTCTTTGATTGCTGTTCTTCATATTGAAGTCGTAACAACAAGGCCTTACGTCACGAGTAAAATATCATACTTCAATGTACGTATCTTCGATGTGAAGCATCATGCCGCACATGGTACAATCTTAATCAATTTCGGTTCAGAAAATAGGTCCTATATTTTCCAATTCCCAGGAGCTTCTGGGGGGGGGGGCTTTCCTCTCGCCCCCCCCCCCCCCCCCCCCCCCCCCTTGGGCACTGCCCTGGACCCGCTCGTCAAAAAGTGTGCCCCCTAAAGTAAAATCCTGGATCCGCACCTGATATTCATATTAAATATATTATTTTATTTATTATACACCATGTATTTGATCTGTTTTAGATTAGGGGTAATTACATGTATACATAGGTTATGGGGTTTTAAATTCTTTCCTGCTATCTTTGGAGGAATTCAGATCGAACTATGTGTACCAGTACATTAAATCAATACTCTTAAATCTACTGTCAATGACAGTGTGAAAATGTCTATTACTAACTTCACAGCATGATAATTACCTCCCCTGGTTAGTTTTATTACCAATCAATTGTCCATATTTGGTCAACTGTTGGATAAATTTCTATTGATTACTGAGAACACAATTGAATCCCCGAAAAATTACAAATCTAATTTGACAGATTAACTTCTTCCATCAAACATGTCAAAGGAGAGGGAGGATATTTAACAACAAAACACATAATCTATCTTCTTATTATCACACAAACATTATTTGATTTCTACATTTTTGTACCATTTCTACCACGACCAAAGTGTGAAAGGCTAAGGTTATAGGTTTAATCCCTATATTTATCTCAAAATCAATTTCCAATTCCCAGATTAAGGACTACCATTGTTACGAACATAAACATGAACACGGTCCAATGAGCTTCAGGAAGTCAAATGATGAAGTCAATTACATGGATGTGATGTGACCAGTGATTGACCCTGATTATACTAGTACCTTGGATTAGGAGTTTTACGAAAACGTGGATAGGCACATCAAAAGCACTGATTTTGTGTTACGAAAGGGCAGATTTACCTGTACCCTTTTCAAAAATAAAAAAGTAAATTTCATTTAGGAATAATATCAAATATCAAATTTTCATTGACTTTACGAAAATGGTCTTTTAAATATTCTGAGCATTTGCCTGTTTTCAATGTAAATAAAACCAACGCTTGGTAATTCTGGATCTAGATCTTATTCTTTTTTATATGAATCTTGTGGCTTTGTTTTGGGCAATCTGAAGTTTGTTTTTTAATTTTGTTGACATCTAGATCTGAATATTTAATAGAACATGCAGTTAAAACTAAAGTGTCTCTTTAATGTTAATTCATGCTTTTGATGACATGATGACATCTACTCGCACACTTTTCATATACCAATAATTTTTTTAAATCAACCCTTTTGTAGGGTGAGGGTTGTGGTGTTAAATGCCATTTTCAACAATATTTCAGTTATAACGTGGCTGTCATTTTTTTTTGGTGGAGGAAACCAGAGTCCCTGTAGAAAACCACCGACCTGCTACAATTCACTGACAAACTTTATCACATAATGTTGCATCGAGTACACCTCGCCTGAACAGGATTTCAACTCTCAACGTTAGTGGTGACAGGCACTGATCACATATATAGGTAGCTATAAATCCAACTAACATATGATCACGACCACAACGGGCCTCGTTCACTGAAAGGACAGTGTAAATAAATATAAAGAACAGTATAAATAAATAGTTAACTGAAGGGACAGTGTAAATAAATAAATAGTTAAGTTAACTGAGAAGACAGTGTAATTTCAATAATAAAAAAATTAAATATCTGAGATATTTTTGAGATATCTCTATTTTTTTGTACAATGTAAGTTGTTGGAAAGTTAATACTTCTTTCCACCTCAGATTTCCATTGTCACACATGTTTGTTTTACATGAACCGAATTATTTTTATGATTCATAAATAATTGGATGTTCTAAAATTAACTTGACTACTAAAATAATAATTTCTCTATTGACAATACATGGCACTATTATTAATATGACCACTGTATGACCCCTTCAATAAAAAAAAGTTATATTTTATTAAATTTTTATTATACAATGCCAGGGGAAAACTTTTTAAAAATGGCATATTTATGACATGTCACAGTTAAGTTGACCAATGAGGTCCAATCAACAAATATTATAACATTATAGTATTTTATATATCATAAACATTATTACAAAAGTGTTTTACAACAAAGAACCTGTATCAATAAACCTTTCTGGTCAAATTGACAGGCTATTCATCAAAATAAAATGTCTTTTGAAGATCAGTAAACATCAGAATTACTGTATTTTATTCAAAATAAAATACTACTAAATTCATGTATTAGCCATTTAGACAATTTTTTTTAGGAACGAATAATATGATCCTAAAATGTATTAGACAATTATTTTTTTTAGGAATGAAAAAATAATATGATCCAAAAATGTGTTAGACAATTATTTGTTTTAGGACAATGAAAAAAATGTTTGTAGTCTCCAAATACAAAGAAACATCAAAGGAGTCACTGAAGTGAAGATGAGAATTGTGTGATGCATAAAAAACATTTCTATATATATACATGTAGCTAAGGAATTATAATGTACATGTACATAGTTGTAGGTATGCAAAACATGTATATATACAATGTACATTTTAGAAACTCCAATTTCATATAAAAATATTCAGTCAAATTAAATAATGTTTAAATATTCATTAATAGAATAATAGCATTTCCATAAAATACCTCTCTTGGAGGAATAATTAGACAAAAAATGACCAAAGAAACCAACTTTAGTTGCTATAAATAGATTGATTGATTGGTGTTTTATGCCAACTTTGGCAATATTTCAGCTATATCATGGCACTAGAAATAATAGAATCCAGTAATGTGCATGCATGCATTAATTAACTTATTTATTCTAAATAATATCTGAGTATGAGGAAGCAGAAGTTGAAATTGATTTATTAAATATCCAAAAATAAAACATCTGAGAAAATGTAATTAAAGTGAAATCAAGTGAATCTAGACACAAATGAGAGTGATAAAGACACAGACCACCTGCTTGATATCTGATAGGGGAGAACACCAAATATTTGTAAATGTAATTCCATTTTACAAGTGTGATGTAGTAGTGTCTAGGTCACTGTAAGGTCCCCTTTCTTTGTCTGAGTCATCTGAGAAGCCTTTAATCAGCAAACAACAAAAAATAAATGTCTGTGCTACAATGTCCAGACATAATAGTTAAATACAAATCAATGGAAAGGTGATTCATTCAGACTATTTTTGCATTTTTTTTTCTCACAATTTAGGATTGTCAAACTTTCAAATACATGTATATTGATGTATACATAATAATAAGTTTATAAGACTCAATATATAAGCTAGCGCTATACAAGAAGGATGCAAACATATAGGTATGATATACTGTATACTACATGTAGTATTTATCATGCCAATGTCATACACTTGTATTTAGGAAATCTGACCCAAAATCAGCTGCCCTGCCATGTAAATGACCATGCAAAAAATATAAAATGTCTACATCAAGAATTTGTATAGTAGAAAGGATATGAATCTTGCGAGATTTAACATAGATTGTATGTAAGTATGTTGCGTGGCAAGAACAAGTGAGATTACCCTAGTGCAATTCGTTGACGATGTGCGTGCCTTGATTAAAAGTGGAAATTTTTGATCGCTTCAACATTTTAAACCAGTATTTGTAAATATATAAAACCAAAATTACAGGTATAAAGTGAAAATATTTGCCCTAAATACCAATCATTAATAAAATATCGACTTTTTGTAGATGTATCACCCATAATTCATCAATAATTGACATTAATCAATTTGCCCTTTTGACCTTCATATTCCCGCCTATTATGGGCGGTCAAGATTCAAATTTAAATTTCAAACTCCTCTCTTCTCTCATCATACCGAATATTGAAGTGGAGCCGTCATTTTTGTGATAATATAAATATTTTTCAATGAATAGAAGGAGTTTTATTGAAAAGAGTGCTCCCGATTTGTATTTATAAACTAGGATTGTTTACCATCATTTGTCAAAATGGTGGCATTCTGGGCGGAAATGGGGGTGGCCTATTTAGAAATCAATAAACTTCCTTGTAAACATGAAATCGACATACCAAAGTGTATGAATGTGTATTTGATATAGGTGTCAAACCACTAATTCACCAATCAGAGCTTGGAACATATACGAAAGTAGTCCCTTTTCAAGAAAAAAGTTCCTTTCACTTTGTAGTATTGTGAAAACTACTGAATGGAATGGACTAATTAAAATTGATAATTGAAGTTAAATAAATAGGGATCATTTTGAGCCCAAATTTGATGGATTTAGTTGTATTTTAATACCTCTATGGAGGATTTGATGCATGACCTATAAATATTGAATTTCTTGGGGATGACCGAGCTATTTTTAGAGTAGGTGCTTTCCGTAGCATGGCATTTCACTGCAAGATTTTAAACATGCCCTGATATTTTGACAGAACGTAGAGGAATCATGTACGTTTCAGAAAATATATGGTCTTCGAAAGGTTAAACTTAAGATAAAATGACCAGGTAGGCTCGAAAAAACCCAAATTTAGTAGAAAACCTTAAAGAAATTAATTGGTGGTTTGACACCTATATAGAACAAAACTTGGCGTGATTGGTTTCTTTGTTTTATCATTTTTAATATGCTTTTAGATGTATGAAACTCTACTGTACTTTTTTTTAAATTTTACGTGTATGAGGGGTGATACAGAAAAAAATCAAAAAAACTTTTCCATTGAACCTATATCGGCAAATCCAAGGATTGTTTTGTGTAGTGTAGTATATAGACGATGTATAGCACGAACTTTGGTTTAATTGGTTGATTTTCCTACGAATTCTCAAGGCATTTCAAAATGAATGAATTAATTTTTGTTCTGTTGTAGCATAAAACCTCACCACAAAAGATAAAGCGAGATTCGTATCCTTTCTACTATATAAATCCTTGTCTACATGTACAGTCAAACCTGTATATAAAGACCACTCAAGGAAAGCTGAAAATGTGGCCTTTATGAGCAGTTGCTCTTAATATACAGGTTAAAACTACATGTACATGTATATGCACTATTCATTAATGGGAAAAATGAGACTGTCCTTTATAGACAGTGATTTGTTATATAGAGGTACCCTCAGGCAGGTTTGACTGTTTATAGTATGTAGGTACAATAATTGCAAACTTTTGTGGGTGACCATCTACATGCTAACCTATAGTGTAAATCTGTTTGTATTTGAGTTAATGATAAACATCCATCTTCACACCCTGTGTTTATTTAACATGGGCTTATTATCTCTAAAAACAAACAAAATTGGCCATGTTTATTATTAAATTATAAAATTGGCAGCCAATTGCAATTTAAATAGCAATAAATTGGGGATTTCATTTTATTTAAATCTTTTGTAAAATGATATTTTACAGTTTAGTCTTTTTATGCTAAAAATTCATGTGAGATTACAAATACATGGTACAGTCTGCAACAAAAACCACTAGCTCTAGGCCTATGCCCCTGTCTAGTAAAAATTAGTTCTGGCTAGAAAAAAATTGCATCCAATTTACTTAATCAAATAGAAAAAATTCTTCTAAAATGCTGTTCAGGCTAGTTTGTCAAAATGTTTTTGGCACAGACTGATTGTATAACATTGTATATTAGTAAGCAATACATATGTACATACTTTATATATAATAGGGTGAAAGGACATGACCAGGTGCCATATATGCCATCCTTAAAAATACATTTTTGTTGTAGCTTGACAATATTTGTGCAACATTGATAAACTTTGTAAAAAAAAATTCTTTTTTTTCAAATATCTTAAGTTTATTTTCAGTCCTCAAGATGAGCACTGGTCCTCCGGTCCATGACCAGTAAAACTTTGTTCGCATCAGTAAATTTTTCAGTTTTTTTAAGACCTACATATTCAATGATTTGATTAGGACCAGTAAATTCAAATGTTCATTTCGAGGGCTGTATCTTAGAGTAAAAAATCTTGCTAAAATTAGTACTAAATAAAAATTTCAGTGGAATTCCAAATAAAATTATTCGAAAAATGGTCTTGTTACACCTAGGTACAGCAACCAAAAATATTTCATGATGTCCAAATACAACAATAATATTTTTTTGTATTTCTTATACTTCTAGTACACATTTTGACCATTATAAATCAAATAAAAATTCTGAAATTTTTTGAAAAGTCCAAATGAGTCATTTTCAAAAGGATGAGCACACAAAAATTTCATATGGAAATGATAAAAACAATGTTGTTTCATTACAAGGGCAAAGATTAATGAAATCATATACCTGCAAAGTAATTTAATCAAAAAGATACAATGTAAATGATAAAAGTCAGACAAAAAGATACATGATAAAGTTAGACAGATCAAGGCAGTTGAAGGCACTTATATACAACAGTATCAGAGATGGCATGACCACTACAATGCTATCATAATTTTATTTTATATGAGTCACTTATTAGACACTTACAATATACTTTGTATATGGTAATCAATGATTCTGTTCTCTATATAACATTCCTTATATTAACTACATTGTACATGTCATACAAAATGTACAGATAAGATTAGTAAATTAGTTAAACATGTCTATTGTTGGTAGACAAATGTCAATTTTGTATATACAAATGTATAACTTTATTTATATTCAACAGCATAATAACAGTACATTGGCTGTGAATTCTAATAATACAATTAGATACAATGTACTTTACAAAATGTGACCAAAATGGAAATTTCACTACTTTGTAAATGGCAGCAAAGTTATTTGAATTTAGTTGTAGATCAACAGGAAGGTTTCCAGGGGATCGGAACCTTCTTTTCCTTTAATTTTTTTTACATTATAAAATTAAAATTGAGAAAAAATATGCAGCTAAATAGCACAGAAACTCCCCTAGTTACCAGTCCTGGATCCACACCTGCTTGAATAACATTGAAAGTGGCATTAAACACCATAACCCTAACATCCACACCTGGAATTCTAAATGTCCATCTCCATTGACATTAAATGTATACTAGATTACTAGTATGTTCTTGGCTGTTCTGATCATCTACATCTATCCCCATTTTGTTACAGTACTTGACAAAATCTGCCTTGACCCAGGGTTAATATCAAGTTAACTGACAAAAGGTCAAAATCTGGGTTTTCGATTGAAACAAACTCAAGTCAACTCAATTAACTCAAGTTAGACCAATAGGAGCAGGACATGTAGACAAAAAATGTGACAATTAAATTAAATGAGATTATGCTTATTGATCCTTTGCATGCAAACTGAAGGGTTATATTGCTAATACATGTACTATATTACATTGTAGGGTAAAAAATCCATGTCTACATACATGTGTACATGTACATTTTCAGGAAAATGTGGTTCCTCAATCATATACATTTGTAAATGTATCACACACTATGGTTACTGAGAAAGTGACCTCAAGAAATTAGCATGACACATGATGGAAGTCATGAATAAACCATGAAAATGATGTCATGGTCATTCAACATATCCCTGACTGACATTTACACTTTATATACAAGAGCTACAGGATTATCACCATGTGCTGTACAAAGTACATGATGTTTGGTTGCTGAGAAACAGACCAACTCATGATCAAAAAGACATGAAATTATCAATGACATCCACTGAAAATGCTAATCCCTAGTATTCCCTACAAATGTATGTCTCTTGTTCAGTTGTTGGGCAATAAATAAAATAAGAGAAAGAAAATATTTCTTTGAAATCACAATGACCATGTGAAATATTGATGATTTCTATATTTGAAACATGAGACTACACTAAAAGGTAAATTTATATGCAAGACAACAGAAATTTAAATTCATATCACTTAGTCATCAAATATTATATACGGTATGTATTATTAAACATTCTATATATAGACTAAGAGTCAAACCTGCCGATGCAGTCACCTCTATTTAAAAGGTCACATGTTTCTTCTCCTCTCATTGAAAATTTCATATGAATTGAACCTCTTTTAAGATGTCACTTGTATTATAAGACCACTTTTTCTTTGTCTCAAAGGTGACCTTTTAATACAGGTTTGACTGTATATAGATATAGTCCTAGCCTAAGATTTTCAATGCATCATGAATACTGTTTTTATTTATTTCAATATTTGTTCTTTGTTTTCTTATTTTACATTCTTAAAAGTTTGATTATTATATCATATGACATTCTGTATTGTTCAACCAATAACCAAAGTCCACAAGTTTAATTTTCATTAACTCATTTCTATATTTGGTGAAAATTTATTTTCATCTGATGATGATCATGAAATGACAAACATACACATGTATCAAGGAGAACCAAAAAACATTTCCCTTCAAATTAGCTAGGCTCCCACATTAATCTATTTGAATTTTGTTTACATTAATACTGTTTTAGGTATAGGAGAATGTCAGAGTAACTCTCCAATCCTTAAAAATAATGGAGCCGAGGCCCCAAAGGGGGCAGAGGCCCATTGTTTTTAAGGAATGGAGAGATACCAGGACATTCTCCAACTTAAAAGTCACCCATTGTACTTTATTAATTTTATTAATCTTGTAACAAAAAAATACAAAGTATTAAATTGTTTGCCCCTTGTGGAACCTTAAAAGTACAAAGAGAACAATATCTCTCCATTCCTTAAAAATAATGGAGAGTTTTGACAATAGATTTACATCACAGGTGGATTTTAAATGTACATTTTTATGAATAAATTGAGCAATTGAAAATTTTTAAATTTTGTTTTTGTCAGAATTGAGGACATCACATCCTCATTGGACCAATCTCATGAATTTGCTAGAGTTCTCTATCATTTTTTTTTATTACTTTTTTTAATTATGTTGTGATGTTTTGTAGATTGACTAATACACTGCATATGCCAATATGTGTGTAATACAAATATAGAGATACAAAAAAATAACAATAATAATAATATAATCAGTCTTCGTGCTAACCCACTTGCTAAATGCCGGGACAAGTAAAACTGGACTCAGACAAGTGAAAATTAAGAAAGAATTTGTTTGAATAGAATTTTTTTTCTAAATTTGGCTTTCGGGCAAGTAGGTGAAACAAATTAAGGCAAAGATTGGATATTCATTGTACAACAAGCTCCATTCTAAAACATGATTTGGGTTATATATAACAGAGGTTTCAAAGTTTTTAATAATAAATTTTAGGAGGTATCTAAAAAATTAGGCTGAGGGCCGTAAGGGGTCCAGGGGGCGGAAGCTCCTGAAATCTAGCATTTTGTGGACCAAAAAATGTACTTCAGAGACTGTAAAACATTAGTGTTTTTGAAAGAAAAATCCCATTCACTTTATAGTTCAGATTTCACCAAGAATGAAGACCATGCATAATGCCTGGATTTCCCCCCCCCCCCCCCAATTTCTTTATTGAATATTTCAGTTTACAGACTTCAGCCAAGATTATTCATAGATAGTCTGCCATATCTTAAAAAAAAACCAAAAAGACCATAAAGAGCTACGGTTCCGCAGCTAGGCATGACCAAGTCATTGTTATCAAAGCTGAAACTTCTCAAAATGTTTTTGTTGGCTTTGTTCTTTTCTTTTTCACAATACCTTGGCTTGTGTGGTTTTTTTACTTTATTACCAGTAATTAAACTCATCAAAGACCATTGGCACGGATCAAGACCATATAAGTGTCATAATTAATGAAACCAAGGACGTATATAGAATACGTCCTTGATGAAACATATAAATTTAATTTGCAATCATCAATCTTTAATAAAATTTATAATTTTAATAGATCAATACAAATATAATTAAACAAAAACAATATATATTGTTACTTTCACGACTTATGTGCAAAAAAAATGTTCGAACAAAAACGATTCGCGGGAAGATATTTATTAACATTTGAATCACAAAAGTTAAATTATTTTGGAAAAAAAGTGGGGGCCGGCGTTTTGACATTACAATGTAATTCGTATTTGAGCCATGTCCGGTCCTTTTTCAAGATTTCTAGTAATTTTCTATCCCTTATCTCCTCGTACCCCCTTTTAAAAATGTTTTTCAGCACACTTTCATTTCTGTGAACAACCGCGGTAGGGCCCCGTCAAAATATGTAAATAAATTAGCCATAGGTTTTTATTTTTTTATACCGGAAGTTAAACAATATGGACGGAGTTAAGCAACAAGACAGTTCGCCCCAGAATGATTCGACCCTGGGTTTTAAATGGATAATAAAAATCGCACAACATATTGTGTAGTCATATATTCATAATACATAATGATCATACTTATATTACTGGAGATTACACTAAATTGTGTTTGAACATAATTTGTAATTGGTCATTTTTTTATTTTGAAATGATGTCAGCTTTGTTTCGGTCCGAGTTTTACACAAGGATGAACAAATATTGGGACGAAAACATATCTATTTACCGCATGCGCAAACTGCTATTTACGATTCTAAGGTAAAGTTATTTTTAAAACAGGGAATACCCCATCAACTTGGTCGTGACGCAGTTGTTCGATTTGAATGCAAGAATTCAGCAATTGACGTGATCATTAATTTTTTATGAAAAATATTCCACAAGCCTATCGACCATCGTACTTGTGGTGTTGACCACCGCTAATTTTGGGGGGGGTTCAGTAATTTCTGACGGTACTATACACGATCTCAAGTGGGTAAAAGTACCGGGTACCGGCCCACTTTGAAACCCCTGATATAAGCTACTTACAGGGGCTGCTCTGGCTCCCAAAAAGTAGGAGCCAGAAAAATTGTCAGGTGTCAGTTTTAAAAGTCAGGAACCAGTTTAGGAGCCAGCTAAAATTTTTACAAGGAGCCAATTTTTTCGAACCGAAACTGGATAATTGCATGTACCACTACCAGTTTCATGTTCAGTTTCATGTATAAATGGTCCGGATTTGTTTGTACAAAAAGTAACAAATGTTAATGTCTGTATTGTACTTCTGTTTTTCATTTCGATTTCATCATCAAAAACAAAAAGATTTATATAATTTATTACAATATACTGTATTTTACGGATTATCAGGGATTCAGCCAGGATTTTGACACCATTAGTCACTTTTGCGGAACATATTTTTAATGAGCTTAATCTTATAATCAGTTACTTTGCCTTATTAGTTAGTAATGGAGATTGAAAAGCTATGAAAACCTCCTAGGATGGGAACATACTCTGCAAAATAGAAACCAACTGATAAAACATAACATTGCCATGATTTTGATCTAATACCACACAAATTGTAATACCCCCCCCCCCCCTTTTTTTTTAAATATTACTGTGGTTTGATCTAATACCACACAAATTGTAATAACCCCCTCCCCCACCCTTTTTGAAATGTTACTGCGCTTTGGTCTAATACCACAACAATTGTAATAACTCATATTTCTGTAGTCTTCAGCTGAAAAAAATATGTCCAACTTCTAGATACTTTGTACAAAATGTAGGTAATGAATAGAACAAACGTCAAAAACTGAAGCAAGTTGTAAAATAAATAATTATTTCTCAGATCTCATAATCAAATTGCAACAATTGGAATAAAAATACTGAGTGGTAATTTTTTTTAATTGCAGACACGTGTCTGTGTGTAAATAGTTCTATAAATAGAACGCAATTGTTACCCGGATGCTGATCGATAAAAAAAACTTATGCGTCCTCGTGCAGTGCATTTCAATGGCCAACCTTCACATATAAAAAATTACCATATTAAATATGAGAACTAAGATTATATTTCACAGAAATGAGAGTAAATATAGCAAAAGTTTGTTTGGTTAAAAGTATCGGTGGATTACATTGCGAACTCCTGAGTCCTGTTGATCGCGTCATTTTTATTTTTTATAAACCAAAGTACACTTTGAGTAGTCCGAGATTCCTCTGTCGTTTAACGGCTTTTATGGAGTTGCTGTAGCCGTTGAACGTCAGAGGGCAATACATACGGAAAACAGCGGATTTGCTTCTCCAACTCTGGGTCAGCACATTTCCACGTTTCGTGGCTATCGGATTTTATTTTCTATCAGAAACCCTTATATAAATCGCTTCACCAATCATTTTTCTATTCATTCATAACCATCTTACCCTCAGAAAGTGGTGCTACACTCCATTACAGCACAATTTTGCCTTAGATCCTATGATTCCGCCATTTGTCTTCCATTTTTCAAACATTTGTCACGTGACTACGAGAAAACCACGACTACCGCAATGTATCATCGGAGATGATTTGCATATAAACAAACAAACAAATATTTGTATTGCCAATCATACACGCCTGTTAAGGCAGAACAATTAACATAAAATTTAATACAGTTGATTATATTGATTGGTAATGATTTTAACAGCAATAGTGAATTACAGATAACCATAAGAAGAAAAAAATGATGTAGTACCTTGTCCAAAAAAGGGGGACGTAACACATGCTCTTTCCGAAGCCCATTGGCAACACTCTGCCATTGAATCTTTTCTTTCCAACACATTCTGTATTATTTCCTTCTGCTTTGCTTTGATCTATAGATGGACTGTTTGTCCTGCAGAATACGCTTAAATGTATGGTCTTCCATGTGATTTGAATGTTGTTTACGTATGCAAATAATGCTCAAATAATTTGGTGCGCTGAATTAAGTAGCTCCCATCATGCAATGCGTTACTGTTATCATTCAGTTAGTATCGCGAGATCACGTTTGTAGATTCGAAAATGGAAGTCAAATGGCGGAATAATAGGATCTAAGGCAAAATCGTACTGTAATGGAGTGTAACACCACTTTCTGAGGGTAAGATGGTTATGAATAAATAGAAAAAATGATTGGTGAAGCGATTTATATAAGGGTTTATGATAGAAAATAAAATCTGATAGCCACGAAACGTGGAAATGTGCCGACCAAGAGCTGGAGAGGCAAATCCGCTGTAATCCGTATATATTACCCTCTGACGTTCAACAGCTACAGCAACTCCATAAAAGCCGTTAAACGACAGAGGAATCTCGGACTAACTTTGAGTAGCTAAGTTTCTTTATAAACCAAAGTACATTTTGAGTAGCTATAAAGTAGTTTATAAAGAAACTTAAAAAATAAAAATTTAATTCTTTGTCGGGATCATTATCTTTAACCAGGTAAATCAAGCCAGGTGTGATCAAAGATGACGCAATCAAAACAAAAATTCTATAATCCGTTGATTGGCTTGAAACATGTAATAAAATTGTCATTGTAGTGACTAATTAGTTTTAATCAGCAAATGTAGAAGAAGAATGGATTGTTACAAACATTTTTTTACAATTTTTTGAAAATTCAAGTGACGAATTGGGTACAGGAAATACTCGTCACTTTCGAAATTCAATCGTTAATAATTTATTGATTTTTGTTACCGTACACAGTGATTATCTATAAATTTACACACGGAAATATAGGCGTCAAAAAAATTGCCAGAAGCCGATTTCAGTCGCCAGTCAAGAAAGAAAATCGCAAATTGCAACATTGGCGACCGACAGCGCGATCCCTGTACTTATTGGCAGATAATATAAGTTCTATGAAGTCAAACTTTCTATATATATGTAAAGGGTATATATACTACATGTACATTGTTGTACATGTAGCTGCATAACGATAGGCCTTAACAGTTTTCTTTTCTTTACTGATCGCAAATATCTACACAGTTCCGCAACTAGGAATAAAAGTACATTTATTTTGTACAATCTCTTTTTTATTAGACCATTCTTAAAAATACCTGACTTTTTGAAGGGGTACAATATAAGTACCAGGTACAAATGTAGATACATGTATATAGGCTGGTTTATTTAGTAATTATGCAGAGCTCCAGATAATTTTCAAGTCCAAAGGGTAATTACCCCCTACTTTTGAAAATGATGCGTATTTGCATATTTCCTTTGCACTGTTGTACTCTCTACTTCAGAAAAGATTGCTTACATGTACACTTTTAAAATTATGTTTGACACAAGTGTTATTCAATAAACACAGGATGCAAGTGAAATGTATATCTCTGTTTAATTTGACACGATTGTGTCATGTTTATTAATAAAATGTTGTAAATATTTAGTTTTTTGCTCGTCGACTTCGGCAGTTTTCACAGCCATGTTGATAATGTCATCAATGATTCCTTTAACTATACTGTCACTAGACACAGATGAAACTGTCAGGAACTTTTAAAAAAGTATATAATTTTCCGTAGCGCGCTTATTCATGTTCTTGCTCATTTTCAACGAACATCGTGTTCCCAAATTCACTTTCGTTTTTTTTTTTTTTTTTGTAATTTATTTGTAATATTGACCGCGATTGGATGATTTATCCTAAACATCCAATCAGATCTCTTTTGACATCGATGCTTAGAAAGGCAAACATTCGGTACCCCTCGGATGTATACACTTTCTCTTTCGAAAAGTATAAAGAGAAGTAATTACGGGGAATTTCTCAAGTCAAAAATGTATTGTTTATGTACACGATGTATTATCGTCAACAGCGTACAAGTACGCTCTGAATTTGGAAAGTTTGCTTACACAGCAATATGCATGCATAAATGTACACTCTGATCTGATAATACATGCGTTTTTACTCGTTTTCATTGCGTAAAAAACGCAAATACGCAGCTTATCTGGAGCTCTGTTATGCATTCAGTTTTTGGGTAGGATTTTTTTTTGGGTTGGTTGGCGAGTGCTACTAGGTTACAAACACTTAAAAAGTCTGTGATTTTACTGCATCAGATTCAATCCATGTACATTGTAGCTGTGTACTAATATCTTTTAAATACATATCGATGTGTGTACAAAAATGTACATGCAAAAGAGAGTGAACACAACAAAGGACCAATACATAACAATCTATCAGTATGGTACTAATTCTCACCTGTTGGGCTGTTAGTATTTGTGATGTTAAAACTCATGGTAATAGATCGATGTTCTTGGTCTTCATAGTCAAGTTTGTGCCCTTGTTTTACAAAGATGTTCCCTCGTGTGTCCACTTGAAAGAGATCAACTGATGACTGGATAAGACGATATTGCTCAATTCCGGTGGGAGAAATAGATTGAGAAGAAATTGAGAAAACTGGTTTACTATTGCTCTGATTTTCATTTGCTTCAAAGCTTTTTTCAATGCGATTAACAGCTCGTTTTGATAGATGATGATCCTGATGCGAGACAAACTTTAATTCGGTTGAAATGACAGAAATTTTAATTTTCGAAGCAGAATGTAATCCACCTTGATCAGTAGCTATAACTTTGAAGATATGATTTTTTCCTTTTGATAATAAATTGTCTGTCAAATAAAGTATTCCCGACTCAGAACCTATGCCGAAATACTTTGTACCCTCTAAATGGTATGAGATTGTACCAATGTCTTTGTCCGTCGCACTGACTTGTAACACTTTACTTCCGATCGGCAAATCGGCTACTATACTTGATGTATATTTCGTCTGATTAAATTTAGGAATCTCATCATTTTCATCTTGAATATGAACATGAATGATTGTTTGTGCAATTTTACCACTAAGTGATTTAGCTTGCAGCACTAAAATATATGCGTCTTTAAATTCACGGTCCAATGGTCCATTTGTGAATATTTCTACACTTTGGTTAGCACCATATAAATAATGTTTTGAATAAAATTTTCCATCGTTTCCTGAGACAAATTTCAATGATACATCTTTATCACAATTTACAAAGAGATCTCCTAGAATATCTAATTTTGTATGACGGGGTGAATTTTCTTTAATGATAGCGAAATATTGATGTTGTGAAAAAGAAAATAATTTAGAAGAATTGTACACCGTAACATGAACATGATGTTGATCTAAATCATTGGCACTATTTTCAATGTTCAATATAAACGTCTTTCCTAAAAATTCTGAAATATCACATTTCAATTTTAATTCACCTGTGTTTGTTAATTGAAATAATTCATGTTGATTAACTAATGATGGAGAATTACCTAATGATGATATTTTTAGGATGACAGAATTAGGGGGAGTTAAATAAGAAAGATGTAATTTGCTAACACGAATACACAAAACCAAATTCAATCCTACAAGAATTAAAAATACTCCCAGACACCACAAATTACTGGAAGCCGCCATCTTGCTCATCCTTTCGATTCCAGATCATTAAAATTACATTTCAAATGGACAATGAGAATAAGTCGTTTCGCCTAACACATGCTGAGATGAATCAGGAGAAATCCGAGTACAGTAGACCGGCTTCACATTTTGATTACAATCAAAACATTTGGTGATGAACGATAAAATGTTGACCATTCGATTGTCATTCCATCACATTCACTCTCAACAGTTTGCAAGGAAACACTTTGTTGATTTTCAAAATATGTGATCGTCGCATTGCCTAATGAATCATTATTGAACACCGACAAACATTTGTTATTATTTATCACCTGCGACCTCGATTTTCTTATCTGTCAAAATCCACTCATTCAAATCCAGTCTGAGGTGCGGGAATGTGTAATCTCCGGAGGCACGCTGTAAACAGTGGACTGAACATGGAAAAAGGTTATTATTGCGGACCTCGACGAAGACACCTGATCGAAGTAATTTATTTTTATTTGGAAGATAAAACCTTATTTTGCGAGATAAGAGGAAAGTTTCGTCCTCGGGATCGAGGCTTAAGATATTTTTATCACAAGGATGGAATATGCGTACATTTCCACAGGAGCTCGTGGCACGGACTTACCACCCCCCCTTTTTTCTAACTTTCTGTTTACACATTTATTTTCAATAAAATTTCTTTATTTCTTTATTATTTCATCTCTTTTTTCCGTATTTTAACTTGTTTGTGTCAATATTCATACAATCTTATGTTAACAACAATTTGCATGTATCGACCCTATATAGACACTAAATTTAATAATCCACACTCGATACATGCAAATTGTTGTTAACATAAGATTGTATGAATATTGACACGAACAAGTTAAAATAAGGAAAAAGAGATGAAATAATAAAGAAATAAAGAAATTTTATTGAAAATAAATTTGTAAACAGAAAGTTAGAAAAAGGGGGGTTGTAAGTCCGTGCCACGAGCGCCTGTGTACATTTCTGGAAAAATTGAGTTTTGAAATGAGTGTGGTAACTGCGGAACTGCAGCTCTTACATCTTTCTATATATATTTATTTATTTTTGTGACTACAGGTCTATGGTCACAAAAAGACCATAAGTGAGTGAATGCCAATAGGATTAGAAATATCTTTATGGGATGTGTAAAATTCGGGTTATAATATTACGGATTTGATTACACACAACACCCTTGAAAATTTATAGTGCACGATTTTGCCTTAATATATTAATCAAGTTGTGTAACTTGCAACCCTCAGTTTAGACCCTTTGATGTTTTGCTCCCAATTTTCTTTTAATTATTTGGATTTCAAATAGTTTAGCTTCGAACGTACCTGGTGAATGGTATTTCAGAAACGTGTCGTGTGCACTAAATTTTATATCTACCTTTTTATTACTAGAACCCTTTCGGCGACGTATGTTTCCTTTTCTTGCATCATTTTCATAACCTCTTGATTATCACGAGTCTCCGTTTACAGTAAACATTCGACGTTTATCACCCAGTGTATCGAATTTCTTTTAAGTTTTGATTTATACCATAACATATTTTTCAAGTATTCGTCATTTACCTACCAGTTTATGGAAAACAATTTTGAGACAAAATCACATTTACTCAAGTTATTGCGTCGTTGTTTACATCTGTATTACCGTTGGAGATCTAATTGTCAATAGGAGATGATTTTGAATCCATTCACCCTTCCTTTCATCTAAAACTCGACAAGATAAACATATATGCAGCATCCATGCAAAGATGTGGAAAACAAACCAATTTTACTTTAAACGTTACAATAAAAACCAGAATAAATTCTCAAAACCACTTGTTTTCTTCAACAAAATAAAAAAAAAGGTTTTACCCCAAAAAATAATAAAACAAGCAAACAAACAAAAAACAAAAATAAAAAAAACCCTCCCCGCCAAAAAAAATCCAGCATCCTTAATTTTTGTCAAAACTTATTCATGTCTTAGAAACAGAAAACTTCCTGCCAAATGATTAAAGTGTTCTATGTACAATGTACAATTTTCAAAATCCCATTACCAAAATTAACAAAACTTATAACCCAAGTTTCCAATATCTTCCATTTTCTAAAGTAGTTGGAAAGTATTATCAAAATCAAACAAGAACTGCTAATTTTTGTGGTAAACTTGGCAATACAACTATAACGGACCAAAGGACAAAAAGAGCTAAATATTATGCCCCACTGTACATAGGTGTGATTATCGGACACAATTCTGAAAGGAAACAACCTTAGAAATATCATAGCAAACATTAGTTTGGTGTGGATTTTAAGTTTTTTTCTTCTTCAGTTAACGGTGGTCAACTTAGTTAGCGGGTAGTGACACCGGTCACTATTGTGAAAGTGGACCACCCATGAACCATTCCACTAAAGTTTGTCGTAAATCACTGTAACAGTTTCAGAAGCGATGAGTTTTAAACGTTAGAGAAAACCGAATTAGGCAACCAAGAATGGACAATCCAGAAACACTGTCAACATTGAGCACACAAGACACAGGAAGAAGACAAACAAAACACAAAGACACAACACAGAAAACTAAAAAGATGACACGGATCCCACCAAAAACACAACACAGAAAACTAAAACGATGACACGGATCCCACCAAAAACACATCACAGAAAACTAAAAAGATGACACGGATCCCACCAAAAACACAACACAGAAAACCAAAAAGATGACACGGATCCCACCAAAAACACAACACAGAAAACTAAAAAGATGACACGGATCCCACCAAAAACACAACACAGAAAACTAAAAAGATGACACGGATCCCACCAAAAACACAAAACAGAAAACTAAAAAGATGACACGGATCCCACCAAAAACACATCACAGAAAACTAAAACGATGACACGGATCCCACCAAAAACACAACACAGAAAACTAAAAAGATGACACGGATCCCACCAAAAACACATCACAGAAAACTAAAAAGATGACACGGATCCCACCAAAAACCGGGGATGAACCCAGGTGCTCGTGAATTTAAGAATATACAAAAGTAACGACAGCTATGTTGGTTAGTGGGGGTCAACGGAAATATAATAATATTTGGCTAAAAAATGCAAGATTTTAACAAAACGTTTCCGTAATGATAACCAATTTTACCTAATTTGATTCGAGAACTCCTGTATTATATTTGTTTACTGTCGTTAAATTAATTTACCAATAAACCGCATATTTCAACACCTGTGCAATATTTCCGAAAAACAACCATTGCTTACCCGTATATCAGTCATTTATTATACTAATTTGTACAGATTAGCCACCTGGATTATCACCGGGGCACAAAGATGTTATCACCGAGAAATGTACTTATAACAGGTGCCAATAGAGGATTGGGACTGGAACTTGTCAAGCAATTTCTAAAACTCCCTACACCGCCTCAAACACTACTGGCAACATGTAGAAATCCTGAGGAAGCAAAGGTCAGAAATATTGCTTATATATCTGAAAGGCAAAGTGTAAAATGTGGACGTCTTATTATAGTTTGTTCATAAAATGTTGACCGACAGTAACATCGAATGCCATCATGAAATGGATTTTTATATTCCACCAATCTAATTCATGATTTCTTGTTCATAAATGTTTGATTCGCTAAGTAAAAAGTAAAGAAAACGTATGTAAATCGTTTATTCCCAATTAAATTATTTCGCTCGGTCGACACGTTTTGCGTGTAACTACTTTATAGGATAATATTTCCTCAAACAATAAAACAAATTTTTAGCAACAAATATTTCATTATTCAATATGATAGATATGTACTGAATCAAAAAGGTGCTGAATTACATTTTCAGCGACCGTGAGACAACATTGCATTTTAACGAAAGACTTGCAGCCTTTCTCACCGATCGTTAAACGAAGTCGTGCGGCCTTTGCGACATGCTCTGTTTACAGTTCATGTATAAATAAAGTGTTTTTTTGGTTTTTTTGGTGTTTTTTTTCAAACGTATAGAATAGAATAGAATATATTGTATTGCCTAATCATAGGGCCCACATGAGGCATCATTAACAATACAAACATTCATGATTGATAAATTAGACATACACACAAAAGAAAAAGGACATAGTTTAAGGTTTTTATATTTCTATATACATTTGAGGGATTTTAGGGAAAGGGGATATTTCCCCATATTTATTTTAGGAATATTGAATAATGAATTGCATTTTCATTACAGTCGTAATTTCAGAGCGTAAAACACTAATATGTATGCTTTTTCACCAACTCACGTATTGTCGATTGTGTACATACCCGCTACTAGCTATAGGTTCAAAATGAACATAATTCAATAGTGAATTCGAATATAATGATTTAGATGAATGTAGGTCAATGTTATGATATTTTATAATGGACCTGTCCCTGTAGCCTAATGATATGCACCTAATTACTTAACGACTCTTGTGCAAACAAAATGGCACACTTTCCTATCAAAATCAGGTAAAATGTACGAAAGATGTGTGAATTTCATGATTGGTGTTTTTTTTTCGCTTTGTGTAAATTTAATTTTACTATGTTTCATTTCGTATCTGCTTGCTTGGTTTCCCTGGTGTTTAATTTCGTTTCTATTTGTTTAACCCTATTTTGTTTTGCTTCGTTTCTCTTTTATAGGTAACCCCAAAACCATAACCCACATTACATAGACTTATCTTTTTTTTTATTCCAGTGACAAATGTTTTTTTTTAACTTTTATTACAGGATCTAAATGAAGTAGCTGGTAACCATAGCAATGTGAAAGTTTTAAAACTTGGTAAGCTAACATTTTTACAAGATAGGTAGTTCATGTATAAATGATTTGCTCCTTACAATATGTCAGAATAATACAACAGTTATTGCCAAATTATTGTTCCAAGGGGAGAAATCAATGGCATTAAGATTTCATGTATTGCTATACTATATAATGGCTAATTTTGCATGTAATTACCATTTAATTATCGGCGACCATATCATTAAAAGACTGAACACATTCTTATTAATATTATATTAAGAGGTTGTGTGCAATGGAAACAATTTTCACTTATTTATGCAATGTTAGAACTTTTTGTGGTGATATATGTCATATACCCATCAACTTTCACGATTTTAGTAGGATGTTTTAGATTTGTATTAACAGAATATTCCTTTTAATGAATACCATGAATGTCAATTTTAAATTTCAGTGGTTATCACCACTAACGTGTGAGAGTTTGATTCCAACCAGTACTGACGTATATTAGTATTTGATGCCACTTTTGAGATATAAAGTTTATTACCTCCTTACGGCAAACACCTATGATTCCCGTGGTATAGATATAGGAAAGGACATTATTTTACCCTTGTTGATGAATTCTAACGGTTGACTCCAGTTATCTGTTTAGTGATACCGTAAATTAGTGCCTCATTTTATTGAGTAGAGAGTAATCGAAGCATGCTCATCTGTGGGTTACCGCCGAACCTGTCACCCAGACTTTCTATATGTCATAGGAAAGCTAATCTAATCAGTACTTCGATTTACGGTTTCTTCAAACTTTCCTAATAATTTTGTTTATATTTATCAATTTAAAATGGTTTCCAAGCATTATGGAATCTTACGTTTAAACAGTGATGGTCAAAGATTCAACCAATATTAACAAATCGAACAACTACATCTCGCTTCATGTATGGAATTTTTACAACTCCATTCTATTTACTATATATATCTGTGATATTGAAGAATTCCTTTATTTATGTGCGTTTGGGGCTTGTACAAACCAGAGATCATCATCTTCATATCGACAAGTGTTCTGCCATGCCGTGTGAACACTCGACTCGCAGCCGCAAGTGATAAAATTTACCAGTTGCTTGCCCATGGTCGGTGATTCTCTCCGGGTACTCCGGCTTCTTCCACCACTAAAATAGGTCGCCATGATATAGCTGAAATATTGCTGAAAGTGGCGTTAAGCACAATGAATCAATCAATCAAACCAATCTGCCATGCTGTGATTGAAAAATTAAATTGCTAATCACTCAATTCAGAATGTAATGGGTATTGATATAAAGAGAGTCAAACAGTGATGGTCAACAATTTCACCATCAGCACGAGTCACTCTGCGGGGTTCACATTGTAGGTCAAACCTCGTTATCTGGCAGTCAGAGAAGTCAAAGGGAAATAACTGTCCTTGTGTAGTTACAATAAGCTATACTTACACGAACACTTATACTTGCTACAAGCCCCTTTGTTCCGGAACACACGAGTTCACCCCCGGTTTTTAGTGAGGTTCGTGTTACTCGATCTTTAGTTTTATGTGTAATGTTTTGCAGATCGTTGTTTGTCCCTTTGGCCCTTTTTTGGCTATTGTGTTCTCTGTCCTTTGATTTACGGATTCTGATTACCCCTTTGATATCTTCAAACTCTTCTTGTTAATATTTCCTTTAAATCAGTTGTTGATGGTATGGAAGTTGAAATCTTGACTGGCCACTTATATTTACTCCACATGTAATCGGTAATGACATGTCAGTAAATATAAGAAATGGACTTGTAGCAAGTCTAACGAACACTGGGATATTTCTAAGTTAAATATTTGGTCCATTCGATATAATGAGATTGAGATTCCAATAGTGGATCAGGAACGGCGTACCCTTCCGGAGCACTTGAGTTCATCCCCGAGTTAGTAGGGTTCATGTTGCTCAATCTTTAGTTTTCTGTGTAGTATTTTGTTGGTTATTGCTTGTCTTTTTGTCCTTTTTCTTTTGGCCATTGTATTGTCTCTCCTTCGAATTATGAATTCTGATTGCCCTTTAGGAACCTTCAAACTTTTCTTCCATTATTTGATTGGTTGTGAAATATTCTTTATACATGTAATGATTTCTGTGCATACATGTATTTAAATGTTCGTTCTTCTTGATTATCTCATTCTGAAGTCCTTGTCTACTACTAGTATGTGTAATAAAGCTATCGAAAATAACAAACATTACATTTTGACAGATGTCGCAGACACCAAATCGGTGGAGGGTATTGGTCAATTGGTTAAACCCCACATTGAGGCAGAGGGACTAAATTTATTAATAAATAATGCCGGTATAAATATTAGATATGGTATTGATACAGCTAACCGTGACAATATGTTGACGTCATTTGAAATCAATGTTGTTGGTCCATTGAATACGGTGCAGGTAAATATAGACAATACGATGAAATTTAAATAAAATGTGTACATTCACAGCCAGTGCCGGATTTAGTCATACGCTAAACAAGCTACAGCTCTCAGGGTCAAAATCCATTCACTCTTTACAACTCGGCCGTTTCCGTTCCTCCATTTAGTAGAAAAGCGGATTCACCCGAGAGTTGCCGAGTTGGTCTCAATCAACGGAGCTTTAAAAAATCAAAATTATTTCGGACTTTGAAATTCTACCATCTAAGATCAATTATAAGTGACTTGTGTAGCAAATTGTATTTGTACTTTTAGCTTTGGACAAATCCGGTACTGTTTACCACTCGTTATATCATTGAGGATTTCAAGAGCAAGATAAAAAAAAACAACGAAATCAAACAATTTATTTCACATTTCAAAATGAAACATTAGTACACTATTTATCTCCCTGTTGTCATGGCGTGGATTTCAAATGCATACCAGCGAGTATCGCTCGTCACGAAACAGATATACAGATAATGTTGTTTTCTCCTCAATATAGATGTGACAAACCCAGTAGACATCGAAGAAACCATTTGTAAATCAGCTGAATGCATCAGTAAAGAGGGACTAAATTTACTTATCAACAATGCCGGAATAGCATACAAGAAACAATATCTGGGCAACATCAACAAACAAGATTTGACAGAACAATTTGACGTTAATGTGTTTGGTCCTATCCTGATCACACAGGTAACCGCACCGGTGGTGTAATGGTTAGCGAGCTCGCTTTGAGTGTGGTAGATTAAGGGTTCGAGCCCTGGTCGGGTCAAAGTAAGGAATATAAAATTGGGGTAACGCTAAATGAACAATTTTGCAGCTATGTGTTGGCGTGACTAAGCTACATTCAATGAGATGATGATGATGATGTCCGCTTTGTAATACTGAATAGTTACAGTATTAGATCACTGAAACAACAGTCCGTGGATAGACATGTTGCTCCACTAGAACACATTATTCCGAGCCAACCTGACAGTCTTTGGTCTTACTCCTTAATTCTGCATGCTTTGTGGAAAAACAGCAAATATCATCTTTATAGCCTTTGGTTTGGCCCGACCGGGACTCGAACCCACAATCTACCGCTCTCGAGGCGAACATTCTAACCATTACACCACAAATGCTGTTCTATACAATTGGTATTTGTTTGCAGCTAAACACGCAGCATTAAGGAGTAAGAGCAAAAACTGTTTAGCTCGGAATCGGGATAATGTGTCCAAGTCTATCCGTGTAAAATGTTACAGTGAGCCAGCTGTATATAGATCAAAATTAGCCAAAGCGAACATCATCTCATTCGAATTGTTACTTGTTCCCGTCATGATATAGCTAAAATATTGCTCACCATGGTGTTAAACAACAACCACTGGTTATACATATAACGTTTAATATCTTGATAATTCCAACAGAAAGCCAAAGTATGAATGGTGTTCGTCTTCTTATAATAAAAACATAGATATCTAATGTAGTTGCTCACGACACGTTTCTGGAATAATCTTCATCAGGTACGCTCAATGTCAAGTGGAAATCACTCTAACCGGTGATTTTGAAATAGATCACCTATGATTTAACATATTACTATTTCAACTATGACAAACATCAATCCGAACATGACTCCTTTACCATATTTAGAAACCTATTATGACGTGGAATACCAAATTTTATGATATTTCCTAGTAAAATGTGTTTCAACTGTACATATTAGAATTACTAGTACTTTATTCATATATATCTGCTTTGAATTTTTTTTTATTGAATAAATTGTAATTTAGACCTAAAATTCAATGATGTCATTATAAAAAGTTGTGAACTGGAAAACTGATCTGTCAATTTTGCTTTGATACTTAAATAAATTAGAACAATACAAAGTGACATTGTTGAGGCATTTCTACGAATGACATTTTTTGGGGTATTTTATAGGCGTTATTGCCATACCTTAAGCAGGCTGCAAAGTCGTCTAAGGATACTGGGTTGAATTGTAATAGAGCAGCAATAGTTAATATGTCTACCATACTGTCATCTATAGCTGGTAATGAGACAGGTGGTCAGTATCCGTATCGTACATCAAAGGTGAGTAGAGACAGGTGGTCTGTATCCGCATCGTACATCAAAGGTAAGGATAGACAGGTGGTCTGTATCCGTACCGTACCTCAAAGGTAAGGAGAGACAGGTGGTCTGTATCCGTATCGTACATCAAAGGTAAGTAGAGACAGGTGGTATGTATCCGTATCGTACATCAAAGGTAAGTAGAGACAGGTGGTCTGTATCCATATCGTACATCAAAGGTAAGTAGAGACAGGTGGTCTGTATCCGTATCGTACATCAAAGGTGAGTAGAGACAGGTGGTCTGTATCCATATCGTACATCAAAGGTAAGGAGAGATAGGTGGTCTGTATCCATATCGTACATCAAAGGTAAGTAGAGACAGGTGGTCTGTATCCGTATCGTACATCACAGGTAAGTAGAGACAGGTGGTCTGTATCCATATCGTACATCAAAGGTAAGTAGAGACCGGTGGTCTGTATCCGTATCGTACATCAAAGGTAAGGAGAGACAGGTGGTCTGTATCCGTATCGTACATCAAAGGTAAGTAGAGACAGGTGGTCTGTATCCGTACCGTACATCAAAGGTAAGTAGAGACAGGTGGTCTGTATCATATCGTACATCAAAGATAAGGAGAGACAGGTGGTCTGTATCCGTACCGTAGATCAAAGGTAAGTAGAGACAGGTGGTCTGTATCCGTACCGTACATCAAAGGTAAGTAGAGACAAGTGGTCTGTATCGTATCATACATCAAAGATAAGGAGAGACAGGTGGTCTGTATCCGTACCGTAGATCAAAGGTAAGTAGAGACAGGTGGTCTATCGTATCGTACATCAAAGATAAGGAGAGACAGGTGGTCTGTATCCGTACCGTACCTCAAAGGTAAGTAGAGACAGGTGGTCTGTATCCGTATCGTACATCAAAGGTAAGGAGAGAGAGGTAGTCGGTATCCGTACCGTACCTCAAAGGTAAGTAGAGACAGGTGGTCTGTATCCATATCGTACATCAAAGGTAAGGAGAGAGAGGTGGTCTGTATCCGTACCGTACTTCAAAGGTAAGTAGAGACAGGTGGTCTGTATCTGTACCGTACCTCAAAGGTAAGTAGAGACAGGTGGTCTGTATCCATATCGTACATCAAAGGTAAGGAGAGAGAGGTGGTCTGTGTCCGTACCGTACCTCAAAGGTAATGAGAGAGGTGGTCTGTATCCATACCGTACCTCAAAGGTAAGGAGAGACAGATGGTCTGTATCCGTATCATACATCAAGGGTAAGTAGAGACAGGTGGTCTGTATCCGTATCGTACATCAAATGTAAGTAGAGACAGGTGGTCTGTATCCATATCGTACATGAAAGGTAAGTAGAGACAGGTGGTCTGTATCCGTATCGTACATCAAAGGTGAGTAGAGACAGGTGGTCTGTATCCATATCGTACATCAAAGGTAAGGAGAGATAGGTGGTCTGTATCCGTATCGTACATCAAAGGTAAGTAGAGACAGGTGGTCTGTATCCGTATCGTACATCAACGGTAAGTAGAGACAGGTGGTCTGTATCCATATCGTACATCAAAGGTAAGTAGAGACCGGTGGTCTGTATCCGTATCGTACATCAAAGGTAAGGAGAGACAGGTGGTCTGTATCCGTATCGTACATCAAAGGTAAGTAGAGACAGGTGGTCTGTATCCGTACCGTACATCAAAGGTAAGTAGAGACAGGTGGTCTGTATCATATCATACATCAAAGATAAGGAGAGACAGGTGGTCTGTATCCGTACCGTAGATCAAAGGTAAGTAGAGACAGGTGGTCTGTATCCGTACCGTACATCAAAGGTAAGTAGAGACAAGTGGTCTGTATCGTATCGTACATCAAAGATAAGGAGAGACAGGTGGTCTGTATCCGTACCGTAGATCAAAGGTAAGTAGAGACAGGTGGTCTATCGTATCGTACATCAAAGATAAGGAGAGACAGGTGGTCTGTATCCGTAGCGTACCTCAAAGGTAAGTAGAGACAGGTGGTCTGTATCCGTATCGTACATCAAAGGTAAGGAGAGAGAGGTAGTCTGTATCCGTACCGTACCTCAAAGGTAAGTAGAGACAGGTGGTCTGTATCCATATCGTACATCAAAGGTAAGGAGAGAGAGGTGGTCTGTATCCGTACCGTACTTCAAAGGTAAGTAGAGACAGGTGGTCTGTATCTGTACCGTACCTCAAAGGTAAGTAGAGACAGGTGGTCTGTATCCATATCGTACATCAAAGGTAAGGAGAGAGAGGTGGTCTGTGTCCGTACCGTACCTCAAAGGTAATGAGAGAGGTGGTCTGTATCCATACCGTACCTCAAAGGTAAGGAGAGACAGATGGTCTGTATCCGTATCATACATCAAGGGTAAGTAGAGACAGGTGGTCTGTATCCGTATCGTACATCAAAGGTAAGTAGAGACAGGTGGTCTGTATCCATATCGTACATGAAAGGTAAGTAGAGACAGGTGGTCTGTATCCGTATCGTACATCAAAGGTGAGTAGAGACAGGTGGTCTGTATCCATATCGTACATCAAAGGTAAGGAGAGATAGGTGGTCTGTATCCGTATCGTACATCAAAGGTAAGTAGAGACAGGTGGTCTGTATCCGTATCGTACATCAAAGGTAAGTAGAGACAGGTGGTCTGTATCCATATCGTACATCAAAGGTAAGTAGAGACCGGTGGTCTGTATCCGTATCGTACATCAAAGGTAAGGAGAGACAGGTGGTCTGTATCCGTATCGTACATCAAAGGTAAGTAGAGACAGGTGGTCTGTATCCGTACCGTACATCAAAGGTAAGTAGAGACAGGTGGTCTGTATCATATCGTACATCAAAGATAAGGAGAGACAGGTGGTCTGTATCCGTACCGTAGATCAAAGGTAAGTAGAGACAGGTGGTCTGTATCCGTACCGTACATCAAAGGTAAGTAGAGACAAGTGGTCTGTATCGTATCATACATCAAAGATAAGGAGAGACAGGTGGTCTGTATCCGTACCGTAGATCAAAGGTAAGTAGAGACAGGTGGTCTATCGTATCGTACATCAAAGATAAGGAGAGACAGGTGGTCTGTATCCGTACCGTACCTCAAAGGTAAGTAGAGACAGGTGGTCTGTATCCGTATCGTACATCAAAGGTAAGGAGAGAGAGGTAGTCTGTATCCGTACCGTACCTCAAAGGTAAGTAGAGACAGGTGGTCTGTATCCATATCGTACATCAAAGGTAAGGAGAGAGAGGTGGTCTGTATCCGTACCGTACTTCAAAGGTAAGTAGAGACAGGTGGTCTGTATCTGTACCGTACCTCAAAGGTAAGTAGAGACAGGTGGTCTGTATCCATATCGTACATCAAAGGTAAGGAGAGAGAGGTGGTCTGTGTCCGTACCGTACCTCAAAGGTAATGAGAGAGGTGGTCTGTATCCATACCGTACCTCAAAGGTAAGGAGAGACAGATGGTCTGTATCCGTATCATACATCAAGGGTAAGTAGAGACAGGTGGTCTGTATCCATATCGTACATCAAAGGTAAGTAGAGACAGGTGGTCTGTATCCATATCGTACATGAAAGGTAAGTAGAGACAGGTGGTCTGTATCCGTATCGTACATCAAAGGTGAGTAGAGACAGGTGGTCTGTATCCATATCGTACATCAAAGGTAAGGAGAGATAGGTGGTCTGTATCCGTATCGTACATCAAAGGTAAGTAGAGACAGGTGGTCTGTATCCGTATCGTACATCAAAGGTAAGTAGAGACAGGTGGTCTGTATCCATATCGTACATCAAAGGTAAGTAGAGACCGGTGGTCTGTATCCGTATCGTACATCAAAGGTAAGGAGAGACAGGTGGTCTGTATCCGTATCGTACATCAAAGGTAAGTAGAGACAGGTGGTCTGTATCCGTACCGTACATCAAAGGTAAGTAGAGACAGGTGGTCTGTATCATATCGTACATCAAAGATAAGGAGAGACAGGTGGTCTGTATCCGTACCGTAGATCAAAGGTAAGTAGAGACAGGTGGTCTGTATCCGTACCGTACATCAAAGGTAAGTAGAGACAAGTGGTCTGTATCGTATCATACATCAAAGATAAGGAGAGACAGGTGGTCTGTATCCGTACCGTAGATCAAAGGTAAGTAGAGACAGGTGGTCTATCGTATCGTACATCAAAGATAAGGAGAGACAGGTGGTCTGTATCCGTACCGTACCTCAAAGGTAAGTAGAGACAGGTGGTCTGTATCCGTATCGTACATCAAAGGTAAGGAGAGAGAGGTAGTCTGTATCCGTACCGTACCTCAAAGGTAAGTAGAGACAGGTGGTCTGTATCCATATCGTACATCAAAGGTAAGGAGAGAGAGGTGGTCTGTATCCGTACCGTACTTCAAAGGTAAGTAGAGACAGGTGGTCTGTATCTGTACCGTACCTCAAAGGTAAGTAGAGACAGGTGGTCTGTATCCATATCGTACATCAAAGGTAAGGAGAGAGAGGTGGTCTGTGTCCGTACCGTACCTCAAAGGTAATGAGAGAGGTGGTCTGTATCCATACCGTACCTCAAAGGTAAGGAGAGACAGATGGTCTGTATCCGTATCATACATCAAGGGTAAGTAGAGACAGGTGGTCTGTATCCGTATCGTACATCAAAGGTAAGGAGAGAGAGAAGTGGTCTGTGTCCGTACCGTACCTCAAAGGTAATGAAAGAGGTGGTCTGTATCCATACCGTACCTCAAAGGTAAGGAGAGACAGATGGTCTGTATCCGTATCATACATCAAAGGTAAGTAGAGACAGGTGGTCTGTATCCGTATCGTACATCAAAGGTAAGGAGAGACAGGTGGTCTGTGTCCGTATCGTAAATCAAAGATAAGTAGAGAGAGGTGGTCTGTATCCATACCGTACATCAAAGGTAAGTAGAGACAGGTGGTCTGTACCCGTATCGTACATCAAAGGTAAGTAGAGAGAGGTGGTCTGTACCCGTATCGTACATCAAAGGTAAGTAGAGAGAGGTGGTCTGTACCCGGCGTATCGTACATCAAAGGTAAGGAGAGTAAGGTGGTCTGTATCCGTATCGTACATCAAAGGTAAGTAGAGAGAGGTGGTCTGTACCTGGCGTATCGTACATCAAAGGTAGGGAGAGACAGGTGGTCTGTACCCGTATCGTACATCAAAGGTAAATAGAGAGAGGTGGTCTGTATCCGTACCGTACATCAAAGGTAAGGAGAGTTACAATGTTGAATTGTTGGTTTATGGTGTTTAACGCCACTTTCAACAATATTTCAGTTATATCATGGCGGTCTGGTTTATTGGTGGCCGAAACCGGAGAAAACCACCTATCCCTCGCAAGTCACTGACAAACTTAATCACATAATGTTGTATGGAGTACACCTCGTCATTAACGGGGTTCAAACTCACAACTTTAATTGTTGAATTGTAGTAGGATGGTGATAGTATGGCTTTATTCGTATGTTCTTTATCCGTATCATTAGTCAAGGACTAAGAGAGTTACCAGGTTGAATTTTAGAAAGGTAGTGATTATATAACATGACTTTCATTGTCATATATATCTGACAAGGTTTTGGCTGGTCTTTGTCCATATCATTGGTGTAGGGCTATAAGAGCTGTCATTTTGAATTGTAATAAGGTGGTGATAATTAACATGGCTCCTATTCTGCCTATAGCTGCTAATGAGACTGATGGTCTATATCCATATCATACTCAAAGGTAATGAAAGTTTGAAGATACCAAAGGGGTAACCATGAGCGGAAGAGTACGAGATTGAATTGCAATAGAGTAATATTGTACCTCTAATGTAAGTAATCTTACCAGGATAAATTGTAGTAGGGATCGGTGCAGTTAAGCAGTAAGAATAAAGACTGAAAACCGAAGTGACAATCAAGAATGAACAATACAGAGAAACTGGCAACATTGGGTACACAATATACAGGACAAAAACAAACAATGCTAAAAACACAACACAGAAAACTAAAAAGATGAGCAATATGGACCCCACCAAAAACCGGGGTTGAACCAGGCACTCATGAAGGGCAAGCAGTCCCTGCATCCCACAAGACAATCACTCACTGGTCACTATATATATTTGGATACTCTTACACCTTCTTTTTTTTAATTTCTAGGCAGCTTTGAACATGCTTACAAAGACCTTAAATGTAGATTTAAAACCAGAAGGCATTTTGTGCTTTTGTTTACACCCAGGATGGGTTCAGACAGATATGGGAGGACCAAAAGCACCTGTGGTCAAGGAAACGTCAATTGCAGGGTTGCTGAATGTTATGTCTCAAATGAATGAGAATTCAGACATATTCAAAGATTATACTGGGAAGACTATGGAGTGGTGATAGTACTGTTAGTATAATGAACATGTTCCAGGGTAATAACCAGAATTTACTACAATTTGCAATATGATATTGATTGTGACTGTGGCAGTTATCCAATAAGTTGAGGAAAGACAGGAATATTAAAGAATCAAGTTTTCTTTGTAGCAGCTAACTAAGTCAATATATACACAAAGAAAAAAGTTAAGCACCCCAATGTTTTTTTGAAATGACAAATGATACAACAAGTATCACAAGATTACTGACCAGATAATCTCAAGAACGCAATGGTGACCTGTTAGGACATTACATTGGCTGTAAGAAACCACCAAAAAAATCAAGAAAAATGTTAATTTAATGAATATTTAATCACAATATCACAAGGCCAGTTTTTGCAGTAAAACATGTCCATTTTAAGTATTGACCTTCACAGTTCAAAAAGCACGATAAGATTGTCATTTCACGTTCAAAACGTCACTTATGAATCACTTGACGACATCTATTGTTCAAAGTTCAGTACCGGGTGTAACCCCCATGTGCTTGGATGACGGCCTCAACCTTGCGTCTCATCCCTCCAGTTAGACGTCGGATGTCCTGTTGTGATAGCTGCTGCCATTCCCGATGCAATGCTGCTTCTAACTGACGAATATTTTGCACAGGAGGTTCCCGAGCATGTATACGACGGCCTAACATGTCCCAAGTATGCTCTATGGGATTCAAATCCGGGCTCATGGCTAGCCAAGGAACAGAAGTCACGGCTTCGCTTTGGAGGTAGGCGGTTACTGCTCTTGAACGATGAGGCCTGACGTTATCATCCATATACACAGGCCTTGTAGCTAGTGGGTGATTGTCGAAATGGGGGACAACAACTGGTTGCAAGACGTCTCTGATGTACTGATCACCAGTTAGGTTGCCTTGTATAGTGACTAAATCCAGCTTGCAGTCATGAGAGCCTCCACCGTAAGGGACAGTTGGCTGGATGTTCCTTGGGGTATAGGCTTTATTTTTGTGTCTCCAAACCCTCATCCGGCCGTCGGTTACATGAAGCAGAAACCGGTTCTCATCTGACCAATGGATCTTGCGCCATGTCCTTAAATTCCAACCACGTCGTGCTAAACACCATGACAAACGTGTTCGTCGATGTCGGTCTGCCAACAGTGGACGTTTAATGACTCTCCTTGACTTAAGTCCCGCTGATTTCAGACGGTTTCTAACTGTTCTTGTTGACGGACGTCTATTGGGCAGCCAGTGTTGTTTGAGTACGGGACTGGTTGCGAATGACATCCGTCTAATCAAACGTTGCAATGACCTGTCGTCACGATCAGATGTTACCCGTGGTCTGCCGGATCTTGACAAGTCTTTCACATTGTTGGTTTGTGTGTGTTTTCTCACCAGTCGGCTGACGCCCACTAGCTTTGAAGGACATCGCTGTTGTATGCATGCCGATTATTTGCCATCTTTGTGCTTCTGATATTCGCCTTCGTACCATGCTTAATGAGAATGAATAAATTTTGTAAAACACCGGACTTAAATACCCAAATTCGAAGCGAGAACACACTGAATTTTGAGTAATGCGCAAGAGGCATGGTTCATGTGCATGACTAGTCGATATTAGACATAATGATCACACCTGTGTGAGCACATCTTTTTAATGGAACATTGTTCTTGCTATAATCAATATAAATATTAGAATCTAAACTTAGTGTAACTTATTATGTTTTAATATATCAGGGGGTGCTTAACTTTATTCTTTGTGTATATATTTATATATTTAAACATATTTTATTGTCAAATATATGCAACACAAGTTTTACAAATTATATTAAGTTCTCTCCAGATGTATATATATATATAGAGAGAGAGCAGATGTGGTCTAGTGGTCTATGGTGCTGGACATAAGGCTAAGTGATTGGTGCTGAAATGTGTCAATGGTGTGGGCTCAAATCCCATTGAGGGAGAAAAAAAAATTGTCTGCTCAAACATCGAATTTAATACTGTTGGGTTAAACTTTCATATATAAACACTTTTTTGTATAATCCTTTACTGAATTAAGATTGAATTGACACATATATATATATATAAAAAATGTATTAAAACTGCTAATGGTTTGCATAATTTTATAATGATTTACAACATTTTATTAATTTTTTTTACTTCAATTAAATAAATATTATTATTATTCCTGAAGTGAATGCTTGTAAACTTAGTACCAGTATTGAAATAGCTGACTCTTGAATATCACCTTACAATGAAGTTTTTAAAATGTGATATTATATTGAGGGGGACTATGCAAGAAAACGGACAAAAAGAGGAGGTTACTAGTACTACCCTTTCAGAATGGGTTAAAGCAGTGAAGTCACTGATATTTGAATGTAACTTGTTCTCGCCATGATATGGCTGAACATTTGCTCAATTGGCGTTAAACAGCAACCATTCGCTCACACACTCACTATATTTGGATTATAGAGATTGTTGTTCTGTGAATGACTACATATAATGGACTTTAAGTCATGAGAAAATTGATACTAATAATACATAATATAACATTACAATAAAAATTAGGTATATATATATATAAACAACACATGTCATGGTTCAATATTGAAGAAATAATACCAATCTATAAGATCATTCTAATATATACAAATAATGTCTTAATTTATTCTAAGGAATGGTGGTATTCCACTGTGTTATTTTGTCATTTTATCATGTTTAGAAGTATAACAGCCACATTTATGTTCCGAAATGAACCTCAAATGAAATACACAATCAAAGTTTAAAATATCCAAAATATGAAGTTTGAGTTTATTGTATTACATATTATGTATAATATACCAACAGTTTTCATACATATCTATACATACTCCTTCGTCGTGGACGACACACAAAATATATAAGTGCTAATGGAATACAGACAAATCCTACCAGACAGCCGAAGACAATAACTACAATAATACCAACACCTAATCCAGCAATGGCACAAGCTACTTGGTCAGATCTGTCTCCACAATTATTGTAGCCATTGCATACAAGATTTTCCTTAATGCAGAATCCATTGCTACATCTAAATTCGTTACTTCCACAATTGCCTGTAATGTAAAACGAAGTGGGCTTGATTTATAACAGTAATATGACAGGTGACACTAGTGGAGCAAGACCTGCTAATCCGTCATAGTTCAAAAAAAAAATTAAATCCATTTTCTCCTTGCAATTGTCCATTCTTGAGCATCTATTGCTTGCTTTTGGTAGTGTACAAAAATATACAAACATATCATTTGAGGATAAACTTATAACCTTGTCAAAAGCACGACATTACAATTGATTTTAGTTTTCTGTGAAATGTTTTGTACGTCATTCTTTGTCTTTCTGATCTTTTTCTTTTGGTCATAAGACTCATTGTATTGCCTCTTATTCCATTTACGGCTTCTGATATTTTCAAAGTTTTCTTTCAATATACTTTGACTAGAATTTTATATTGGAAACGTTAGTCACATCTCAAACCTCTCAGCAACGATTAAGCTTTTCTTTTCGGTTTGTTAAGCACTACCTGTCGCTTTGAGTAAGAAAAGTTTGAAGATATCAGAGGGTTAATCCGAAGTCGTAAATCGAAGAAGGACAGACAATACAATGGCCAAAAGAAAAAGTACAAAAGGACAAACAACTTTCTACAAAGCATTACACAGAAAACTGAAGATCGAGCATCACGAACACAACTAAAAACCGGGAGTGAACGCAGGTGCTCCGGATGGGTTAGCAGTTCCTGCTCCACATGTGACAGCCGTCGTGTTACTGTTAAACGAAACGAATATTAATGATCCTCATGTCTATTGTCTATGTCCCTTAGCGGAACCGCAAAGTATGATAGGAGACGGAAGGTGTTAAAACAATAGCGTTGTCCAAATAAACATTGACTACACCATTGCCAGATTGGAATCGCTGGTATAATCATAGTTATAGTAGATATTTTATGTTTCTTAAGGTTTTTTGGTACTATCTGGATTAAGATTTGTTGCTTGGTCATTGTAATTGGTATTTTACCCCATTTTAAACCACGACAACAAAAACTTTTGCCTTGGTTAATCACAGCGTTATAAGCGCAGAAATCATGACATGCACTAAATTGAAATCTATATATATGGTCAGGTTACAGTTTAAAGGTAGGCAGTTCCTGCTCCACATGTGACCCACGTCGAAATACTCTTGTTAAAAAATGTCATGAATGAAGAAAGGATCGGATTGTGATTACGACAAACGGAACATATCCGTGATCATTTGTGATACAGATATTCCGTAACAGTTAACCAGGTTATGGTGACGAACTTTTAACTTAACCACTAGGAACTATTGGTTCAGTAGCTTCCTTATTAGAAGCAACCGTCTATCAAGAAAATTATGGTAGGAACCACAAGTTGTGGAATATCGGATATAAAATCTGATGAGAACAAACCTGTATGTGCTGCTGTTATTATGATCTGGAACCTAGATATTAGCTTCACATCTCTAAATCTAAATGTCATGTAAGGTTGTGTTGAATTGTAATATAGAGCGATGTTAGTTTTGGTGCCACATAAACCATAGGATCCTGCAAGAGAAAGACATGTTATACACAGGGTGTATTCCTCTTTAATGCACATTTCTTTCGTTATAATTTGCTTCAATTAAATAAACACGCCACGGTATAGCTGAAATACTGCTAAAGTTGGTGTTAAACACCAATCAATCAATCAATTAAATGGATTGACACAAAACTGTCAAAGAATCTGATGCAAAAATACTTGCTTGAAATAATTGTAATTTCAATGTGCAAAACCATATATGTGGCGTAATAGTTAGCGTGCTCGTCTCGAGTGTGGTAGATCAAAATTGCTACATATACACTTTCATTTCATAACCGCATCATTTCAATAAGAAGATAGCTTTTAGCCTATAAACCTAGAAAAACTCCGTCATTTTTTATTGAAATATATTTACCAAGTTATGAGAGTGAGCGGTCGTGTATATTATATGCGTTATGGGTATCGATATTGCATGTTTATGCGATTTTCCGATTAGATTTCATAACCGTTCTGAAGGTATAGTATTTTTGTTATTTTTGTCCGAGTGGAATGACATGTCTACATGTGGACTGTTGCTTTTCAGTGAGCTAGCATTATAACTATTCAGCTCGGCGTGTTAGATTAGTCTAAAGACGAATTAGTAGATATTAAATTTAGTGTGCACGACCAAATTTCTGGATTAACTTCAAAGTCAACAGATAAGAAAGCCAACTAATTTAAGCGTCTGTCTGGGCTAGAAACTGAAAGTATTAAACAGTATAGCCAAACCAGATTTGGTAAAAAGAGTAAAATGGCGGGTGCCACTAGTGGAACAGGAATCGCCTACCCTTCAGGGGTACCAGGGTTCACCCCCTGTTTTAGTTGGGTTCATGTTGCCCAATCTTTTGTTTTCTGTATAGTATTTTGTAGGCCATTGGTTTTTTTCTCCATTTTTCTTTTGGTCAATGTATTGTCTATCCTTCGATTTACGTTTTCTGATTACCTATTTGGTATCCGCAAACCTCTTTTAACTTATTCACATCACAATATAAGAAGGGAAATTGCTTACATGTTTAATATCAATCAATATCTTACAATGTCTATAGATATATGTTAGATAAAACTGAAGGGGCAATCAAGAATGGACAATCTAGAGACACTGGCAACATTGGGTACACAGGACACGGGACGCAGACAAACAAAACAACAAATTTCCGAATAAAAATGATGTTCGGTTCGTCTTTACCTCCAGTTGTTTGCAATAGGGTTCATGTCTTATTTACGTTATTTGTATAGTGGTGTCCAACATATATTGTGTTTGGTTTTGTTTTAGTTTTTTGTCTTGTGTGCCAGTTTCTCTGGATTGTCCATTTTCGATTGCCCCTTCGGTATTCTCTAACGTTTATATAAAATTGACCACTGAAGTACATACCAGTTAAACTTTTAGTAGAATTAACTCCACGACCGTCATAAATGTCCATCCGAGAATTAGTACAATTTTGACTAACGTCAGTGACAAAGCTACTGAAGTAGGCTATTACGTTAGTTGGGTATTTTTGGTTCTGACTGAAGACTGATACAATACAAGAAGAGTTGACTGGTATTGGTGATGAACGGGAATAGGATAGTGATAATTCTCCGTCATTTGGAAAGGGAAAAGAATTGTTACCACAAATACTATTAAATTTATCTGCAAAAGAAAATACTTCAGATTTACCTGTGTAAAATGTCAAGTTTTATAATTGTAATAAAAATTCCACCTGTATTTATGTGTTAAAGCAATATGTTTCAATTGTTATCTTTAATGCCATTTGCCTTGTTAATTATTTTCAGATATTTATTTCAAACTTCATCCCTGAATTTTAGGGGGTTGGTGTAACTAAATCATTAGTTTTCTGTGTAGTATTTTGTATTTCATTGTTTGTCATTCTGTCCTTTTTCATTTGGCCATGGTATTGTTTGTCATTTGGCCATAGTATTGTTTGTCATTCTGTCCTTTGTCATTTGGCCATAGTATTGTTTGTCATTCTGTCCTTTGTCATTTGGCCATAGTATTGTTTGTCATTTGGCCATGGTATTGTTTGTCATTTGGCCATGATATTGTTTGTCATTCTGTTTTTTGTCATTTGGCCATGGTATTGTTTGTCATCTGGCCATGATATTGTTTGTCATTTGGTCATGGTATTGTTTGTCATTCTGTCCTTTTTCATTTGGCCATGGTATTGTTTGTCATTCTGTCCTTTTTCATTTGGCCATGGTATTGTTTGTCATTCTGTTTTTTGTCATTTGGCCATGGTATTGTTTGTCATCTGGCCATGATATTGTTTGTCATTTGGTCATGGTATTGTTTGTCATTCTGTCCTTTTTCATTTGGCCATGGTATTGTTTGTCATTCTGTCCTTTTTCATTTGGCCATGATATTGTTTGTCATTCTGTCCTTTTTCATTTGGCCATGATATTGTTTGTCATTCTGTCCTTTGTCATTTGACCATGATATTGTTTGTCATTTGGCCATGGTATTGTTTGTCATTTGGCCATGGTATTGTTTGTCATTCTGTCCTTTGTCATTTGACCATGATATTGTTTGTCATTTGGCCATGATATTGTTTGTCATTTGGCCATGGTATTGTTTGTCATTCTGTCCTTTTTCATTTGGCCATGATATTGTTTGTCATTTGGCCATGATATTGTTTGTCATTCTGTCCTTTGTCATTTGACCATGATATTGTTTGTCATTTGGCCATGATATTGTTTGTCATTTGGCCATGGTATTGTTTGCCATTCTGTTCTTTTTCTGTTCTTTGTCATTTGACCATGATATTGTTTGTCATTCTGTCCTTTTTCATTTGGCCATGATATTGTTTGTCATTCTGTCCTTTGTCATTTGACCATGATATTGTTTGTCATTCTGTCCTTTTTCCTTTGGCCATGGTATTGTTTGTCATTCTGTCCTTTTTCATTTGGCCATGATATTGTTTGTCATTCTGTTCTTTTTCATTTGGCCATGGTATTGTTTGTCATTCTGTTCTTTTTCATTTGGCCATGATATTGTTTGTCATTCTGTTCTTTTTCATTTGGTCATGGTATTGTTTGTCATTCTGTTCTTTTTCATTTGGCCATGGTATTGTTTGTCATTCTGTTCTTTTTCATTTGGCCATGGTATTGTTTGTCATTCTGTCCTTTGTCATTTGGCCATGGTATTGTTTGTCATTCTGTCCTTTGTCATTTGGCCATGGTATTGTTTGTCATTCTGTCCTTTGTCATTTGGCCATGGTATTGTTTGTCATTCTGTTCTTTTTCATTTGGCCATGGTATTGTTTATCATTCTGTTCTTTTTCATTTGGCCATGGTATTGTTTGTCATTCTGTTCTTTTTCATTTGGTCATGGTATTGTTTGTCATTCTGTTCTTTTTCATTTGGCCATGGTATTGTTTGTCATTCTGTTCTTTTTCAATTGGCCATGGTATTGTTTGTCATTCTGTCCTTTGTCATTTGGCCATGGTATTGTTTGTCATTCTGTCCTTTGTCATTTGGCCATGGTATTGTTTGTCATTCTGTCCTTTGTCATTTGGCCATGGTATTGTTTGTCATTTGGTCATGGTATTGTTTGTCATTCTGTTCTTTTTCATTTGGCCATGGTATTGTTTGTCATTCTGTCCTTGATATTGTTTGTCATTCTGTTCTTTTTCATTTGGCCATGATATTGTTTGTCATTCTGTTCTTTTTCATTTGGCCATGGTATTGTTTGTCATTCTGTTCTTTTTCATTTGGCCATGGTATTGTTTGTCATTTTGTTCTTTTTCATTTGGCCATGGTATTGTTTGTCATTCTGTTCTTTTTCATTTGGCCATGGTATTGTTTGTCCTTCAATTTACAGCTTCTGATTATCACTTTGATCCCTTCAAACCTTTCTGGCATATACTTTTTATATACAAATTTAAGTTAGAATATATTTTAATTACGCAAGAATATTTATATAAATTTGTTCATTCTGTGGTTTGTGGGAAGAAAAACTTATTGTTGTTAAACTTTTACTTTCCATTTTTTAGTTAGTATAAACATATTTTATTAATTAATTCAATATTACACATCATGATAATACACATATAAATTATATATACATTTAAATTAATCAATAGGATTCGGAAACAAGTGGTTATACTTATATTAATCCGTATCCCTGTTGTTATCTGGTGTTCAAAGTTTAATTAGTATCGAAAGGTAGAAGTGGATTAAGAATTAATCAAGTGTTAATCAGTCGTTGTCAATGTTATTTGGTGTGCTCTAGTAAGAATTTTTTTTTAAAAAGAAATAAACAAATGAAGTGCAAAGGTGCAAGCGCTTTTTTTTTTTTTAACATGTTTAAGTTGTGTGAATATGGTTAAGAGGTGAATCGTTTACTACTTATGATGAACTTCTGCACGGTTAAGAATATATCTGTATTTAGGGTATTCGTTAAGTCTGTAGAGCCAAACAATAATAAATCCGTATTTAAGTTAATTGGTAAATTAATGGTGTGAATATATCTCAGTCTTGTTGCATTGTGACGGGGACAATGTAGCAGAAAATGGGCCGTGGTTTCTGTTGCCCCACATTGACAAAATTTTTTAGTTGTCTTAGCAAATTTGTCAAATCAAAGGTTGTTAGATTAGTATGTGTTGCTTCTCCGCTTAACATGCAGCGTTAAGGAGCAGGGGAACTACATCGGTGGTGAAATACATTAGCGTGCCCGCCTCGAGTGCAGTAGATCGTGGGTTCGAGCTCCGGTTGGGTCAAACCAAAGAATATAAAATTAATATTTGTTGCTTCACCGCTAAGCACGGAACATTAAGGAGAAAGAGCAAAGACTGGTTGGCTCAGAATCAGGGAAATGTGTCCGAGTGGGGTGTCGTGTTTTCCCGTGGACTATTGTTTCAGTGAGCTAACTATAAAACTCCAACTAAGCGTGATGGTCTAGTATAAAGTGGTCATCATTATCCTAAGTGTAACTTGTTCTCGCCATGAAAATGCTGAGAAATTACTCATTTTGCCATTAAACAACAATCACTCGCTCAACAAATTTGTAGCTGTTAATAGTTTTAAAAGAAATTTTACTCACAATCTTTTATTGAAGAGACATACAAAACAGAAAATAAAACACTCAATGAGTAAATTATTACTCTCATGATAACTCCCTTGTATCAACACATTTACCGTGTAGAAAGTGTGCAGTAAATCATAATGAACTTTAATCGTTGTTATCTGCTCCTGTTCAAACATCGCGTCAGTTTATACAATATGTGTACCATAATAATAATAATAATAATAACATAGATATGAAATGTAGTGCGCATGACGCGTTTCTGGAACATAAATTAGTATTTAACCTTCCATTTCAATAATATGGTAGAAAAAATAATAGAACCAGAGTTAACCAATTTTGCATATTTTTTTTACGAAAGTAAAAATAATTAAATGTCTATGTCTAGGGTAGTAAGTGTGATGTGTGATTTGCGACAAAGTCCTCTAATTAGACAATCAAACGATTTTAACACTTTCTTAAAATAAAGGGTTTAGGCCTAACCAGGTATAGTAGGACGCGAGCACAAGTCGACAAGGTATTACGCCTACCTCCTGTTTCAATGAAATCAGGCTTAACTCATTACCTTAACTGACAGAGGAAATTTACTGGAATACTTTCTGATGCTATTGTCACATTCAATTCAAAGAAAAAACTAAGATGAAAAAACTTTGATGAAAAATAAGAATTGTGTATATCTTTTAATGATGGGAAATTTCGAGATTTGGCCCCTTTAAAACAACTTTCCATTAAGCAAAAATAACTCATGTTTTTAGTATTGAGTCACGAGTAACTCATGAAGATGAGCATTTGACATAAAAAAAAAGAAGTATGCATTAAAATTGGATGAAAAATCATGTGTGGAAGAGCCATGTAAATAAAGTGCTCAACGAAGGACTGCTAGGTAATTCGTCAACAGATAACGAAACACATCTAGTTATGGAATATCTGTGCCACAAATGACCACGAATATGTTCCACTTGTCGTAAACACTTCCAGGTCCTTTCCTCATTCATGACTTATCACCGGGTTTGTAACTAGATTAACACGACGGGTGCCACTAGTGGAGCATGAACTGCTTACCCTTCCGGATCACCTGAGTTCACCCCCGGTTTTTAGTGGGATTCGTGTTACTCGATCTTTAGTTTTGTGTGTATGTTTTGTAGATCGTTGTTTGTCCTTTTGTACTTTTTCTTTTGGCCATTGTGTTGTCTGTTCTTCGATATACGGATTCTGAATACCCCTTTGGTACCTTCAAACTCTTCTTGGTGACATGTTACAACACTTTCAATAGTGCTGTCTCCTTCATCAAATACTAATTTACCAAATCTGTAAATAGTTTTAACCTTTTTTATTTGTCATATGTAACATCTGGCATACTCTTCAACTTGTTGAAGGTGGTCAGTATATGATAGAAGTAGATGGATTCATTTAAAATAACCCACATCAAAATTATATGAACAATGAACTTTCCATGTACAAAATAACAAACCTTTTTTATGCAAATAGAGGCCTCTTGTTTGGAAAAAGGTAAGGCTACAATCCTTCGAATCAATCCAAACTTTTATGCTGTGCCTAGGAATTTTGTGTTAAAAAATCAGAAGGATCGACTATCAACGGCTACCAAGAGCAAATGGTATAGCATGGAAACGATTGTGTGTACAGACGGACGACAAGAACAGAGTCATTACTTAAAATGCGACCGCAATACGCAATATGTATTGTGATCATAAACCAGTCAATAACCATGGCTATAAAACTGGTAATACATTTCCACCAAATTATAGGAATCCACTCATTCCTGAAAACAAAATAGACACTAAAAACTGGTACTGATACAAAACATCTCTCCATATGTTATCTAAAGTTCGATGGTCGATCTTTAGTTTTCTAGATCATTGTTCGTCCTTTTGTCCTTTTTCTTTCGGCCATTAAATTGTCTGCCCTTCTTCGATTTACGGCTTCTGATTACCCTTTTCGTATCTTCAAACTTTCCCCCTTTTTCTATAATAAGAATACGGTATCTCTGCTGTAGGAATTTAATGTTCACCAGTAAACGATACACATGTTTTGACGAATTTAATCTAAAAATAAATTTATCGATGAATTGATGTACAATGCCATCTTATTTCTAACTTGGTGAATATTACATGTGAAGAATTAACGGGGAAATTTGGGAAATTTGAGAGAGAAAAACATCATCACTGACATGATCTAGTGTATTGACCAATCAGGGGCCATGATTTGAATTGATAGGCAATATCTGGGGGTGAAATTATGAATTCTTCGGAATTTTTGATTGAAGCCAATTGAAATGAAACCAAATTAAACAACAAAGGGTAATAATTTCACCGGTTTATTCTGGTTATTCTAAGTATACAAGTACTATGCTTCTTTTTGTTTTAGTCTGAATATTATGAAGTTTAAAATAAACCAACACTGACATTTTTATTTTCATGACGTATGTCTATGATAAAACCCGATGATTCCTAATCGCTTCCACTTCAGTGTAGGGGCCGTCATGGCCGTGATCTCATAATTTGATTTACAACTACCTATGCAATCAGTGCCTATCGCCACTGATGTTGTGAGTTCGGATCTGGATCAGGGCGAGGTGTACAACACTATGTGATAAAGTTTGTCAGTGATTTGCGACATGTCGGTGGTTTTCTCCGGGTTCTCCGGTTTCATTCACCAATAAAACTGACCGCCACGATATAGCTGAAATATTGTTGAAAGTGGCGTTAAACACCATAAAAAAAACCCCAAAAACCCACTTCAGTGTACATTGACAATTAGCATATTCTATGTGGTAAAAAATCCCCTCCAATTCTATATCTTACAACCATTATACGGCACGAATCCTGGTTTTGTCGTGAGATCTAGGCGAGTGGTCTATGGGGACCCATTTGGTCCAGAGCGAGTACATTACTAATATTATAATATATTAAATGATGTATAGCTAGTACATCCACTCTAAAACCACGCCTGATTGTACAATTACAATTTGACGTGTTAAAAATCAAACAATGGGAATTAATGTCCAATTCCAATTGAGATACCCACATCTATCTAGAAGATACTTGGCAATCTGATGAGATTATACCCCACAATTCACTTAAAACTATAATATCAACTTATAAAGTAGTGTTACAGAAATTGGACCATACAGTTTTCATTAAAAAAAACACACACGTAAATGAGATGACACTAAAATATAGACCTATAAATACAATAATAATAATAATAAGAATAATAATAATAACAGTTTAATGACATATGCACAAATATGAAATAATTACATGCAATTTACCCACAATACATACAACAGAAACACAAACAAACAGATCTATTTATATTATATATAATAGTCTTCCATGAATATCCAATAACAACCACTGGTATATAACAATATCTATATTTGTCGGTACATCATTCTACGAGGACGACGTCCTCGGCAAACCAAACATACAATTACCACAGGGATACATATTACACCTACCAGAGCACCAAAAACAATAAGGACGATTGTACCGGCTGCCAAGGCAACAATACAGGTAAATTCATCTAAATTATTTCCACAGTTGTTATAGCCATTACAAACAAGACTCTGTCGGATACAGAGTCCATTAGAGCAACCGAATTCATTGTTGTAACACCTCCCTGGAATGAAAGAGTTTAGTTATGTTTATACAACTATTCAAAATGAAATTTGAAATTATCTGATTTCATTCATATATTTGTCGCTTTCTATTTATATACATATGGCTATAGTGGGTTAGAGTTGCGGTATTTAAGGCCACTTTCAATAATATTTCAGCTATATCGTGTTTATTGGTAGTGGAAATACACTGAGAAAACCATCAACCTGCCGCAAGTCACTGACAAATTTCATCGCATAATGTTGTATCGAGTACACCTCACCTGAGTGGGATTTGCGCTCACAACGTTAGTGGTGATAGGCACCGATTACATAGGTAGTTATAAATCCAACTACCATACGATCACGACCACGACGGCCCCTCATATCTGGCTATAGGAATGTTTTATATACTGATTGCAATAAAGTTGTCTTCTTTGATTTATAAATTGGATCCTGACATATCATATTAAAGTATGTGTTCCATGCTTTGTTGTTGTGTTTTCTCAACAATTTATGTATAAAAACTGTTGTTTTGTGCGAACACGGCGCGTGTAGCCTTATTGAATGATATTAACTTCTGACAAACCGGCTTTCAGTTTGTTCATCGTATTTTCCAGGCTTTCACTCAAACTACAGTTTGCTATTTTGGTGCTCCATTAACAATAGAAATTCTTGGTTATTTCAACATGTATAAACAGAACACCTGTCTATTCGAAACACATATCCTGTCACAAGGATGTTCGGTCTAGATAGGTTTCACGGTATAAGTATTAACAATTTTGACCAATTTCTGTGTTGTATTTTGTCGAATATTATTTGTCCTTTTTCTGTTGGCCATTGCATTATCTGTCGTTCCTCGATCTACAGTTTCTGGTTACCTATTTGGTATCGTTGTGAGTACGAATCCTGGCCAGACGAGGTGTACTCGATACAACATTATATGATAAAGTTTGTTAGTGACATGGGGCAGGTCTTTCTATATCCAGAGTTGTCGTTCCCGCTACGCTCATTTCAAATCAATTCTCTCTTAAAAATGATTTTGATCGTTTTTAATTTTTACCTCCATAAATTATTCTCCAAGAAGTGTGGGGGATAATCCTTTTTAAGAGAGAATTGATTTGAAATGAGTGGTTTATTTTCATCTTTATTGATATTTACAATAATTAAAACAATTTCAAGTACATTTTGTTTACTGTTTCTAAATTTTACAAAAATCTTGTAAAATGAGCTTTGACAGAGGTGTATGGAGCGTTGCGGGAACGACAACTCTGGATAGAGAATGGGGGCAAGTTGGTGGTTTTAACCGGGTACTCCGGTTTTCTCCACCAATTAGACTGACCGCCACGATATAACTGAAATATTGTTGAAAGTGGCGTTAAACACAATAACCTTTAATCCTAACCCTAACCCTGACCCTAACCCTAACCCTAACCCTAACCCTGACCCTATTTGCTATCTTTAAACTTTTCTTGTATAGTACACAATTCTATCCAACATGATGTATTACTAAATTTTAAAGTTACAAAATAATTAACAGATGTGATACCTGTAACCACTTTGATAGAATAAAAAAGATAAGATAAATGCGTAATTTTCCAACCAACGGCACACAATAAGAACAGACTTATCATATACATATACGTGTATGAGTAGATGGAAGGAACTAAAAGACAAATACCTGTATGAGTAGATGGAAGGAACTAAAAGACAAATACCTGTATGAGTAGATGGAAGGAACTAAAAGACAAATACATGTATGAGTAGATGGGAGGAACTAAAAGACAAATACCTGTATGAGCTGATGGAAGGAACTAAGAGACAAATACCTGTATGAGTAGATGGAAGGAACTAAAAGACAAATACCTGTATGAGTAGATGGAAGGAACTAAAAGACACATACCTGTATAAGTAGATGGAAGGAACTAAAAGACACATACCTGTATGAGCTGATGAAAGGAACTAAAAGACACATACCTGTATGAGCTGATGAAAGAAACTAAAATACACATACCTGTATGAGCTGATGAAAGAAACTAAAATACACATACCTGTATGAACTGATGAAAGAAACTAAAATACACATACCTGTATGAGCTGGTGAAAGAAACTAAAATACACAAAAAACCTGTATGAGCTGATGAAAGAAACTAAAATACACATACCTGTATGAACTGATGAAAGAAACTAAAATACACATACCTGTATGAGCTGGTGAAAGAAACTAAAATACACAAAAAACCTGTATGAGCTGATGAAAGAAACTAAAATGCACATATCTGTATGAGCTGGTGAAGGAACTAAAAGACACATACCTGTATGAGCTGATGAAAGGAACTAAAAGGCACATACCTGTATGAGCTGATGAAAGGAACTAAAAGACACATACCTGTATGAGCTGATGAAAGAAACTAAAATACACATACCTGTATGAGCTGATGAAAGAAACTAAAATACACATACCTGTATGAGCTGAAGAAAGAAACTAAAAGACACATACCTGTATGAGCTGATGAAAGAAACTAAAATACACATACCTGTATGAGCTGATGAAAGAAACTAAAATACACATACCTGTATGAGCTGATGAAAGAAACTAAAATACACATACCTGTATGAGCTGATGAAAGAAACTAAAATACACATACCTGTATGAGCTGATGAAAGAAACTAAAATACACATACCTGTATGAGATGGTGAAAGGAACTAAAAGACATATACCTATGTGAGCTGATGTAAGGAACTAAAAGACACACACCTGTATGAGCTGATGTAAGAAACTAAAATACACATACCTGTATGAGCTCATGTAAGAAACTAAAATACACATACCTGTATGAGCTGATGTAAGAACAATCTTGAACGTTGATCGAGCATGTTCATCTTTAAACCTAAATGTCATGTATTGACTTGTGGAGTTGTAGTAAGGTGCAACGCTACTCTTAGAACCACATACCCCATTTGTTCCTGAAACATATTGGCGAGTCATAAACATAAAAATTGAGTTATTGGTTTGATCTGAATGAGAATTCTGATTAGAAATCCCCAGCCCTAGATAATTGTTTTGACATCGCAAACAAGACTTTGTAATTAACAGTGGGAATTTAGTTCATTTGCAAATCCCGGATGAACCTGCAAAACAATGAAAATTGTCTTTGGAATATTAAGATATTAAAGTTTTCAGACCAAAACTTAAAGTCTTTTTTCCCTATAAATTCTCACCAATTTTCACCAAGCTTTGGATGAACCCAAAGAACAGCACAATGACCCGCTTTTGAACCACATATTGACAGCTATCAATTTCGTTCAGAACTACCAAATTCACTTTAGTGTTCTAGCTTGTGTGTGTTCTATTTGACTGATACTTCTGAACTTTAAACACAATAGTCCTTGGCACAGCAGAAATGTCCGGATTAAATTTGTAGATTTTCGATTTCCCGGTTTAAAAAAATAATGCTCAAATGTATCAAACATGACCCTCGACTTACTGTGGTGCTATCAAGCTGCCACTAGGTAGTCCTTTATCTTAGCACTGTTTTCATTCAAAATCTACGGCTAGAACCTGACATACTATAGACACATACATTGTATATCATAATTTGGCAATATGTATATACACATGTATATATATATATAAACGTCTAAAATGGTTTGTAAAATAACACCAAGTACACAAAACAAAGTGATAAGGAATTAAACACTTTGTTGAATGACAAAAGTTTCGTCTCACCGATAGTCTTTGTCAATGTCCGATGTCGAACCAAAACGGCGACTTTTACAAGTTCAAAAACGCTTTTGACGGTCAATGTACGAGACAAAAGACCCAGTTGTTACCTGTGTCAGACGAAAATACATATGTAATAGAATTGAAATCCCACATATAAATTATATATATATATATATATATACAGAAACAAATGTGTGTTAAAGTACGTACTTTAACAACATTGCTAATAAATCCCCATTTAGTTTTAGAAATTTGCTGTGACACTTACATGATCTATTAGATATATTTATTATTGACAGTTCCTAAATAACGTTCAGGCCCGTTGGTTTGCCTGTATACGAAACTTTTAATTATTTAGCTTTTCGATCCTTTGCCTAAATGATCGTACCTGATGAAGGTTATTCCAGAAACACGTCATGCGTACTAAATCAGATGTCTACGTTTTTATTCTTCTTGGCTAGATATAATATAAACACAGACTTATGACAAAAGGAATTGCTTTTCTACTTCTAAATTTTCCTTTACGGTCGGCTAATTACGGAGAATATTTTCTGGAAATTATGTTGTCATGTTTTTAAGGATATACTTTTGCTTAACTGAAGCGAATCTATGCGATTTGTTGTTTGTTTATAAATGGTCGATTGAAATTTGGTTATGAAGAGAAGAAGAGTTGTGATCTCATTAAACCATTTACTAACAAGTTAAACTGCGTCGGTGGCGTAATGATTAGTGTGCTCGCCTCGAGTGCGGTATATCGTGGGTTCGAGCCCCAAAGCAACAAATATGAAATTGGTATTTGTTGCTTCTCCACTAAGCACGCAGCATTAAGGAGAAAGAGCAAAGACTGGTTGGCTCAGAACCAGGATAATGTGTCCGAGTGGGATGACATGTCTATCCACGGACTGTTGTTTCAGTGAGCTAGCACTATGCAAATCCAAATAAGCGTGTTGGTCTAGTACAAAACGGACCTCGTCATCATCTCACTGAAAATTAACTTGTTCTCGCCATGATATAGCTGAAAATTTTCTGGGTTGGTGTTAAACAACAACCACTCACTCACTAATATATTTTAAAATAAAACATATTATAATATATCAATTACATGATAAAATGAAAATAAAAAGTGCCACACCATCAGAACAGTTCCAACATGAATATAAAAAGGTGGCGTAGAATTGTTTAAGAAAAGTTTGAAGATCCCAAAAGGGTAACCAGAAGCCGAAAATCGAAGGACAGACAATACAATGGTCAAAAGAAAAAGGACAATCAACTATCTACAAAATATCACAGAGAAAACTAAAGATCGAGTAACGCGAACGCCACTAAATTAAATCGAGGGTGAACTTATGTGATCCGGAAGGGTCCAATCATCTTTTTAATGGAACCTATATATATATATATGCATCATATATACCTGTGAAAGCCTTGTTAGGGTTTGTATCATTACCATCATAAATATCCATACGTGAATGCAAACATCCTCGGCTGTAGTCGGTGCCAAAACTTATAAAATGAGCAATGACTGACGGCGGGTAAGTGCGATCAGGATTGAAAACAGAAATAACACATGTAGTATTTGGTTTCAGAGGATTTGAGCTGTAGTAGGTCAACAACATTTGATTCTCGCCCTCTCCGTTTGGAATTTCAATGGGACCAATACCTTTTTCACACTGGTCCTTGAAATTATCTGAAACATATATGAAAAAAAGTCACATATCATAAATACATGCAAGTACAAAATTTTGTTCGTTTTTTTCAAATTTACTTTTTGAGTTTAAAGAACGTGTTCGTGTTGTAAAATAATGTTTCCTTCTTGATTTTAAAGAAAATGCTCGCTCTGTTAAAAAATAATAATCCTTACTTCTTGTTTTTTGAGAAAGTGTTCGCTCTGTAAAAAATATAATAGAAAGTGGATATTTGTATCAATTACTTACATGTTCGTATACAAATTACTCCTTGTAGACAAGCGATGGACATGAACAAGTATACAACTGTATCGGACATTTTCTTTCCTGTTTAAACAAAATATGACAACATTATATCTTTTAAAGGAAATAGTCACATGAACTTTGATAAAGGTATAGACACCACGTGTGTGTGTGTAATGCATATCTTCATTGATAATAAGCCATCTACATTATTGTTTATTTTGATTTAATTGATTCAATATCTGCTGATTCTTGACGTCATCTTCTCAATCTGTACCAATAAACAAACCTCGGGTAAATCCGCTGTTCCTCTTAAACGGGGTGGGAGGTGGTAACAATCAAGAAATTACTGTTTTTTCCAGTCAAGTTATATTGTTGAACAAGAAGAGAGGGACAGTATTTCCTTTTGAGAATCATCAAAATTCGTTATAAGAAGGTTTTATTGCAATAAGATATATGCATATAAGATGTAACGTCATTGGCTAACTGATCGAGTATGTTTAACTTTCAGAAATCGTCAAAATAGTATTTGTATTTTAAGGTGTATTCAGCTTCTTTGTATATAAAAGTACTAGAATTCAGTGCTATTTATATTTTTTTCTGGTACTCGCATATTATTGAATATTGACTGAAGACGAATTATCATTAGTTCATGTACTTTTGTATGTATAAATCACATATGATAATTTCCTTTGAGGGGTCGTCGTGATCATATGGCGGTTGGGTTTACAACTACCTGTGCAATCCCGCTCAGGGCGAGGTGTACTCAATACAAGTTTGTCACACTGTGATCAAGTTTGTCAGGGACTTGCGACAGGTCGGTGGTTTTCTCAGGGTAATCCGGTTTCCTCTACCAATAAAACTGACCGCCACGATATAGCTGAAATAATGTTGAAAGTGGCGTTAAACACCATAACAATAACCCGAACCCTTAATATTAGATGTTTGTTCGACCGTTCTTTAACCATATGTTGAATCGTATGCAAGTTGATAAAAAAAAAAGATATACAATACTGGACTTTAATTTATCTATATATGAATATTAAGCCATGGAACCTTTACTAAATAAAACATAATCAACTGTGTATTTTGAAAGTATTTTAGGCATACATTTTTTATTTAGTAAAGATTTCACGGCCATATATTTATATATATAGATAAATCGAAGTCCGGTATTTGGTAAATACAGAGGCGACAGTCATATATATATATATGGATGTTTGTAGTTTTCCAGAGAATCGGTTCGTACTGTTGTAGTTGACTATCTTGTCTATCATTACTGTAGCACTTATATGTACAACTTTGTGCATAGAACAGGAACCCCTACCCTTCCGGGAGCACCTGAGTTCATCCCCGTATTTTACTTCGATTCGTGTTGCTCAATCTTTAGTTTTCTATGTAGTGTTTGGTAGATCATTGAATTTGTTTGTCCTTTTGTCCTTTTTCTTGTGGACATTGTATTCTTTGTCCTTCGATTTACGACTTCTGATTACCCCTTTGGTATTTTCAAACTTTTCTTATAGTTAGAGTTATGCCCTTTATATTATCTTTATAACCTTGTACTAGTACTGATATAATACAGCCTACCATTTAACCTTTCACCTTTAAGATCAATTGTCCCAAAGGGTCATGGGAGCTGATTGTTCGTTTTGTTGATATTGGTGGAATTGATGACCATCACTATTTCAACTTTCTTTTCATAAATTATTGTAACAGAACGTTTGTTTTCTTCGATGGATATCGTAATTGGTTAATTCTCCACGTTTCAAACGTCTTCTCCGAAATCATTATCACATCATCACCTCTGCTGGTGGGCTATTAGTTCCAGAGGGCATCATCCGCCCAGTAGGCATTGCATTGACACTGACATGGTTTATTAGATATATTTTTGTGTTGTTTTCTTTTTTAATTTACAATTCATAAATGGTCGTGATTGTATGATAGTTGGATTTACAACTACCTATGCAACCAGTGCCTATCACCTATCACACTATCATTGTGAGTTCGAACCCCGCTCAGGCGAGGTGTATTCGATGCAACATTATGTGATAAAGTTTGTCAGTGACTTGCGACAGGTCGGTGATTTTCTCTGGGTATTCCTGTTTCCTCTACCAATAAAACTGACCACCAAGAAATAACTGAAATATTGCTGAAAGTGGCGTTAAACACCATAACCATAACCCTAACATTAGGACAATTTCCTCATTCATATGTAGCCATAGCCGATTTTGGCTGTCTTGTTTATGTGGTTTACTTTTAAATTATTGACTTTCCTGCAATCTTTTGACTATATGAGTTTTCCCGATGAAGATTATTCCATAAACGCGTCATACGCACTAATTCAGAGATCTACGTTTGTATTACTATCACTGGATCATTAATGATACCTTTGATAATAGACTATTAGTTATCGAGGGTATCATCCGCACAGTAACCAGTGAGCTTTGGTATTGACATGGTTTATTGGATATCATACCTTTGATAATAGACTATTAGTTATCGAGGGTATCATCCGCACAGTAACCAGTGAGCTTTAGTATTGACATGGTTTATTGGATATCATACCTTTGATAATAGACTATTAGTTATCGAGGGTATCATCCGCACAGTAACCAGTGAGCTTTGGTATTGACATGGTTTATTGGATATCATACCTTTGATAATAGACTATTAGTTATCGAGGGTATCATCCGCACAGTAACCAGTGAGCTTTGGTATTGACATGGTTTATTGGATATCATACCTTTGATAATAGACTATTAGTTATCGAGGGTATCATCCGCACAGTAACCAGTGAGCTTTAGTATTGACATGGTTTATTGGATATCATACCTTTGATAATAGACTATTAGTTATCGAGGGTATCATCCGCACAGTAACCAGTGAGCTTTGGTATTGACATGGTTTATTGGATATCATACCTTTGATAATAGACTATTAGTTATCGAGGGTATCATCCGCACAGTAACCAGTGAGCTTTGGTATTGACATGGTTTATTGGATATCATACCTTTGATAATAGACTATTAGTTATCGAGGGTATCATCCGCACAGTAACCAGTGAGCTTTGGTATTGACATGGTTTATTGGATATCATACCTTTGATAATAGACTATTAGTTATCGAGGGTATCATCCGCACAGTAACCAGTGAGCTTTGGTATTGACATGGTTTATTGGATATCATACCTTTGATAATAGACTATTAGTTATCGAGGGTATCATCCGCACAGTAACCAGTGAGCTTTGGTATTGACATGGTTTATTGGATATCATACCTTTGATAATAGACTATTAGTTATCGAGGGTATCATCCGCACAGTAACCAGTGAGCTTTGGTATTGACATGGTTTATTGGATATCATACCTTTGATAATAGACTATTAGTTATCGAGGGTATCATCCGCACAGTAACCAGTGAGCTTTGGTATTGACATGGTTTATTGGATATCATACCTTTGATAATAGACTATTAGTTATCGAGGGTATCATCCGCACAGTAACCAGTGAGCTTTGGTATTGACATGGTTTATTGGATATCATACCTTTGATAATAGACTATTAGTTATCGAGGGTATCATCCGCACAGTAACCAGTGAGCTTTGGTATTGACATCGTTTATTGGATATCATTTTTTTGTAATTTACAAGTCCTACGTAATGTCATTTATTAAAACTAAGGACAATTCCCTCATTCACGACGTGTGGCATTAGCCTGTTAATGTCCTTTGATTTAATTGCCCTTAAAGACGTTTAAATTATTGACTTTCCAATCTTTTGACTGAGCTTTCCCGATGAAAATTATTCCAGAAAGCATCGTAACCACTAAATTAGATATCTACGTTTTCATTAATTGAATTTAAGGCTCAACTTAAATTCCGTTATCAGGTTAGGCCGTTGGGATTCATTTCGGTTATAGCTACTACGGTAGGGTTATTAGATATACATATGTAGCGTTACCCATAATGCACTTTGCTGTGTACGTTGGAAATCGTTAGCTGGATAGATAAATTGTCAAAGTGACCCACCCACCCACTACCTTTTAATCTTTTGAATGGATACTGCTGTTTTTCTTTTATATAATTTCAGGTTTTCAGGTCATCATTTCGAACTTTTGTCGATGAATATATCTGGACAACAGGATTGGAGTTCCAACTTCCGACCCGTCATCGTGAGGATGTGTCTAACTTGCTGAAGATTGCGTTCAAGGTTGGAGTTAATTTTCGTTTGGGTACATTTATACATAGATTGTCATCTACACATTGGTGTTCGTGAGGATTTGATGAACATTTACTAGGCAAGAAGCACTGCCCGTTTGGATTCGTCGTTGAAGGCGTTTTTCGTTGCTCATGATTTAACATTGTTGTAAAGTTGAAACCGTCTTAGCTACTCTTCATGTACTTTGATATACAATGTAGTACTAACGTTGAATTGTCGGTGTTACAACAAAACCAGTTGAAGGTTGAAAGTTGGTTGATATAAAGTTGAAACGCTGAATGGCATGTGAACCCACAGCCAATACAAGTTGACAGTTGATATTGGTTGATATAAACACAGTCACTTGAAGTTTCAAAAATAAAAAAAAAATAAGAAAACTTCGAAAAATTTTGGTCATCTATAAACCAAAATTTTTCGAAGTTTTCTTATTTTTATTTTTTATTTTTGAAACTTCAAGTGACTGTGATATAAAGTTGAAACGTTGAATGGCTTGTGAACCCACAGCCAATACAAGTTGACAGTTGATATTTTTGGTTGCCATAATCTGCGGTAGCCATTCGTGCCGTTGTGTTAATTGTCATCACCTGTGTACCCACGGTGATATTTTTGTATTTTCTGTTGTATTGTTGTTTGTATATCTACATTGTATATTCCTATATTAAACTGTGGCCAAATTCGCCAATACCAAGCTTACATATCTGTTAGTGTTTTCATACGGCCATACAGGATAATATCACTGGATCAATACCCCTGCTAGCGAAGTATTAGTTCCGAGGGGATCATCCACCCAGTAGTCAGTGCTTTGTCAATGATATTTTTAAGTTTGAAATGTACAGTTCCTGAATAATGCATGTTATTAAAACTAAGGTCAAATTCCAGCAGGTATCCAAAAAACCAAGGTGAAAGGTTAAATGGTAGGCTGTATTATATCAGTACTGGTACAAGTTCAACATACGACACAGTATGGTTCTCCTTTGAAGGGGGTACAGATACAGAGGTAAGGTAAGGTAAGGTAATCCTAGCCGATTTTGGCTGTACCTCTTTAGGTACTTTGTCTTAATTGTGTCAAAATACTTCTAAATTATTTGGCTTTCCAATCTTTTCAGTTAGAGCGCACATGATGTTAGTTATTTCAGAAACGTATCTTTCGATCTTATTTGAATCGAAATGCACACAAGAGTGATCTGTGGAAGGTCTACATATATACAATGAGAGTATGAAGATACTAAAGGGGTAATCAGAATCCGTATATCGAAGAAGAACAGACAACACAATGGTCAAAAGAAATAGTACAAAAGGACAAACAACGCTCTACAAAACATATACACATAAAACTAAAGATCTAGTAACACGAACCCTACTAAACAACTCCTTTAAATCAGATAATACAATTCAACGCATAACAACACCTGCTTTAAATAACAAGGCTCTGACTATGCTCATCATTAACTTTAACACTTCAGTTCATTCAAAGCATGCATTGTGACGTCCTTATTAATTGTGGAGTACGTTTACATTTTCGTGGCTTTTCGCGATTCGATTAATTAATGAAAGAAAACCACCAATGATGCCCCCACTGACATATTTTTTTTATTTGCAATTTTTACGTATGACAGTATCCAACACGATTTCCATATCGGATTATATTCATGCAATAGCAACACGACTGTTGCCACTAGTGCAGCAGGTACTGTTTACCCTTCCGAAGAACCAGCGTTTATCACAGGTTATTATTGGGGTTGGTATTGTCCAAACTCTATTTTCTAGTACATAGTGTTTTGTGGACTATTGCTTGTCTTTTCGTCGTCTTTTGGATGTTGTACTTCTTTTGTTGTATTTCTTTTGGAGGTTGTATTTCTCAGCTTCTGATTATCATTATCATGGTATTTTCCAACTTTTCTTAATTCAACGTTGTTTCATAGAAAAGAATAGCCAATGTCGGTGGACATATCTTGTTTTTAGGAAGGTACAAGTTGTTTTTTTTAAATTGATGGATGTGATCTTCAACAAAGGGTTGACATTTCTATGGGTACGAACTGTGCTCAGCTTCGCATCGATTTGTTTCTTTATACGTAAGAAGCATACTTCATCAAGAAAAAAAAGGTGCACTCGATTCGCAGCCGCAAGTGATAAAGTTTACCAGTTGCTTGCCCATGATCGGTGGTTCTCTCCGGCTTCTTCCACCACTAAAACTGGTCGCCATGATATAGCTGAAATATTGTTGAAAGTGGCGTTAAACACCAAAAATCAATCAATCAATCATCAAGAAAAAAAGAGAAAGAAATAAGGGATACAAGGTACAGGTAGACCTGCTAATTCCTTGATATATGCATATAAATTGACAATGATGCTGGTTGAGAACAACGCTGTAGGACAAATGAGATGGTTTCAATTTTGCAATTGCGAACATTATATTTATATGTAGCAAGCCAACACTCCAGCAGAACCTGCATATGAACTAAATATCTCTGTTTATAGATATTCCAGATCTTGTCCTCCCTATCAGGGATTACACTATATAATACTGCTGCTATCAAGGAAGCTACTGAGTAAAGGGTTCATAGTGGTCAAGTTGAAGTTATTACTACGGAAAAGTTATGTTAGTCAATGTGATGTGGTCGACTGTGGCGGAATATCTGTGTCACCGATAACCACAGATATGCTACTTTGTTGTTGTGTCACAGATGACCACAGATATGTTACTTTGTCGTGTCACAGATGACCACAGATATGTTACTTTGTCATTGTGTCACAGATGACCACAGATATGTTACTTTGTCGTGTCACCGATGACCACAGATATGTTACTTTGTCGTGTCACAGATGACCACAGATGTTACTTTGTCATTGTGTCACAGATGACCATAGATATGTTACTTTGTCATTGTGTCACAGATGACCGCAGATATGTTACTTTGTCATTGTGTCACAGATGACCGCAGATATGTTACTTTGTCATTGTGTCACAGATGACCACAGATATGTTACTTTGTCGTTGTGTCACAGATGACCACAGATATGTTACTTTGTCGTTGTGTCACAGATGACCACAGATATGTTACTTTGTCGTGTCACCGATGACCACAGATATGTTACTTTGTCGTTGTGTCACAGATGACCACAGATATGTTACTTTGTCGTTGTGTCACAGATGACCACAGATATGTTACTTTGTCGTTGTGTCACAGATGACCACAGATATGTTTCTTTATCGTTGTGTCACAGATGACCACAGATATGTTACTTTGTCATTGTGTCACAGATGACCACAGATATGTTACTTTATCGTTGTGTCACAGATGACCACAGATATGTTACTTTGTCATTGTGTCACAGATGACCACAGATATGTTACTTTGTCATTGTGTCACAGATGACCATAGATATGTTACTTTGTCATTGTGTCACAGATGACCACAGATATGTTACTTTGTCATTGTGTCACAGATGACCATAGATATGTTACTTTGTCATTGTGTCACAGATGACCATAGATATGTTACTTTGTCATTGTGTCACAGATGACCATAGATATGTTACTTTGTCATTGTGTCCCTTTTTCAATCGTGAGTTTTCTATGTAGTGTTTTGTTGATTCATTGTTTGTGTCACTTTTCTGTGCTTCATCCATTTTCAACTTCTAATCAACATTATGGTATCTTCAAACATTTCATTTCATCGAACAACATGAACTCTACAATAAGTGAGGGTGCGAGACCAGTCACTGTAAAATGGTAGAATTTTATCCTCATATAGCACACGTTCTGAAATCTTCATTTACAAAGTAGATAAATGGTACACATAGGGTAAAATGAGGAAATGTTCAGATAGTCTAATCGGGAACATGATGCCGCGAAATCCAGAAATCAAAAACTCCATGCAAAGCTGCTTCAATTTTTGTTGTTGGTATCCCAGAACAAAATTATGTATTTGATAGGTGTATTTCTAGACTTCTTAGTGTACTGGTAAATATAACACACTTTATATTTTTTGTTTGAAGTCATAATACTCTAATAGCATTAACATGTCCCTCCCAGATTTCCCCTGAAGACAAATACAAAGAAGACATTATTCATAAAATTTTAAAAGTTGATAAAAAAACAAAACATTAACAACATGAATAATATATACAATAAAAATTTTTGTACATTGTAAAATAAAATCTTCAATAAGCATGACAGTGAGATTTCCTACTTTTAAGTGTCTGTCTCACAGAAAACCATGTAATATAAAAAAAAAATAATAACAAAGCTAATTTCAGTATGAAAATATTGTAAAATTCATTATTTTTGGCTTCATTGTATATTGAATTACTGGATAAATCAACTGACATTAATAATCTAGTCAACCAATAAAATTTTAATAAAATATGTTGTGTGTTAATTGTACTTGGCCAAAGGTATTTCATGGACAAGATTTTATAAATTTTTGAAAATATCACTATGTGATGAGTTTGCATGTATTTCTGTGATACAGACACTTCAAAAGTATATCATTATAATGAGATTTCCTATGACTAGCATGTATCATATCTATATACAAAGCTGGGTAAACATGTTGACCTTGATGTTAGATCAATGGTTCCATTCCTTATTCTTTGTAGTGGAACGAATTCTATGTTTGTGGATAATGTTAAATTATGTTTTAACTAATATTGTTCTGGCGAGACACTGGCGAGACACAATTAAAATTCATCTGCATAATAAAATATATCGGCAAATTCTTGAACAATAACATCATATTTGTCTGTACTGCATTCTTCTTCTTCTAGGACGGCAAACCAAACAGAAGAGTAATACACAGATCGTTACCGCGGCAACGAAAAAAACCACCACGACAATGATAACAATGGTGATCACTGCCAATGCAACTACACAAGCAAGCTCGTCAGCATCGTTTTCACAATTTCTATAGCCATTACAAATCAAATCATTATGGATACAGAAACCATTGGTACAATTGAATTCATTGCCCTGACACTTTCCTGGAATAAAAAGAATAGTAAATTAGTAATACAAGTAACAGAAAGGTTATGTTTATGGCTATGTGTGTTTGACGTCATCACAATCAGTGCCCATGATATTACCACTAAAGTTGTGAGTTCGTTTGGTGAGGTGTGCTCATATAACCTGTCATTGACTTGCGGCAGGTTGGTGGTTTTCTCTGTCTACTCCGGTTTCAAATAAAACTGACCGCCACGATATCACTGAAATATCGTTGAAAGTGGCGTTAAACAACAATAACAAAACACCTTTTCCGTATTTTTCAATAATATAGCTGTTGGACATTTTGTTTTGACAGACGGAAGAGTCCTCCTAACAGACAAGTTCTTTGTAGGAAGTATATGTCCTCATACTAACCAGTATTTTGCCACACGAAAATGTTTACCTGACTAGCCAAGTCCTTTGTCTGGCGGACACCTGGTATTTGGAATTTACTACTGAAACCTGTATAGTATTAGTAGCTTTACACTTTACACGAGCTGGTACATTGACAGACCAACGTTAATATATTTATACAATTGTTTAACCTTAATTATTTTGGATCAGATATGTCTCCAAATATCTGTCAAATGTTAAGACGCTAGAATAGAAAAGTGAACAAATAAAAAAAAAAGTATATTTAGGTTAAAAAATACATCAACAATCCATACAAGGGATTAAAAATTTCAAATTAATATAAAAAATAAAACTTTAAATTATTGGTTGAAATTTTCATACCACTTAATTAAATGTTGATCATTGTCAACCAAGGATAACACATGAAAGCCTTTTTAGCTGATTTGGTTTTCCAATCTTTCTATTTTGAGCATACCTGACGAATGTTTTTCCAGAAAGGCTTTGTGCGCACTGAATTTGGTATCTACGTTTTTATTCCAAAGTTGAACATATTTGTTCTACAACTACATGAGTTATCGTCCTTGTCTATCATATTCTTACTTATTAATTTACTAAAGTCATCTGTTTACCGCCTTGTATGGCAAAAAGTATTCAAATGTATTACCATATAAAAAGTGGCCTGTCTTTTTGGTGGGGTCGTACGGTGTTACTGATCTTTTTAGATGTTGTGCTGTCATTATGTGTCTTTATGTTCTGAGTTCCGTGTTATAATGTCCGATACGATTTCCACATAAAAACAATGTTCGGTTCGTCTTTACCTCCAGTTGTTTGTAGGAGTGCTCATGACTTATTTATATTATTTGTGTTTGTTCGCGTCTAGTGGTGTCCAACACATATTGCGTTGTGTGTGTTTTTTCTCCGTCTTGTTGTACCCTATGTTGCCAGTTTCTCTGGATTGTCCATTTGTCATTGCCCCTTCGGTATTCTCTAACGTTTATTTGTACATTACACTTCAAAATGTGACGAGTATTTGTGTAAGAATTTTACTTAACATACCTGTGTGAAACGATGTCAGTATTATCGTAAATCTAGACCTGGATAGATTACTGTTGAACTTGAAAGTCATGTATTTTTGTGTGGATTCGTAGTAAATGGTATTTGATGATCCACATGTACCATTTAAACCTGAAATGAAACAAACACAACAAATGTTTATCAAAACCTCATTGTACAGACATCTTTTTCAGAACAAATGTGTATCAAAACTTCATTTTACGAAAATCATTCCCTTTTTTAGAGTTATTTTGTCCTACGCTGGTTGTTTTCTGCAATTATGCATGTTTCTTTAGTAGTAACATAAAAACTTGTAATATACTTGTGTCAATTGACACTCACGTTAAACACCATAACACCTAACCCCCTTCTTCACTTTTACATTCCAATAAGATGTTTTCTTCATATTATTGGAGGTTCAATTTCTTATGCTTTTGTGATAACAACGTCTTTCTGTAAGTTATTTATGAGAATTGACACAAAGGAAAACATTTCACAAGGACGTAGACCAGATAGTCTATTACTTTGGAAATGTGTAGATTATAGCCCATAATATATTTCAAAATTGGATTTATTTTACCCCAGATATCTTCTCCAAAAAATAACAAGAAACATTTATCCCATGATCCGTTACCCATGGCTGATCATGTTACGATATTCTTCGTTGATGAATAGGGAGTATCGGAGCAAGATCAGCCCTGTATTTAGCATGGAAAATTAATTTCACGTTTCGATATATAATCTATCTATTTTTTGTGGTTTTTACAACGTTGGTTTTAATGAAAAACTTTGTACAAATATGCCCTGTGTTGCCAGTTTCTCTGGATTGTCCATTTTTGATTGCCCCTTTGGTATTCAATAACGTTTATTGATAGACTTAGTGAGTGAGAGATTGTTGTTTAACACCTTGAGGGGATTTTTTTAGCCATATTATAGCGATATTGACTTCATGACCGTTGTTATTAATGGAGAAGGAGATATTAACTAGTCTTACTCATGATGTTTGAGCTTTTGATTTGTTTTATTTGTACTGTTGCTGTTTTTTATAGCCAAATATTTCCTATTGTTTTAGTTCTGTTGCTGTTTTTATATATTAGGACCGTCCTAGCTTTTATTCGAAATTCCCTCCTACTTTAGATACGCTATGTTCGTCTTTTAAACAGTTAAATTTCCACGAAAATGGTAACACATACCTGTTAGAGCTTTAGCAGAATCTGTGCCTTTACCGTCATATATATCCATTCTTGAGCGTTTGCAGTCTATGTCAAAGCTCTTAAAATAAGCCACTACCCGAGTATGATTTAAGTGATCTGGGTTATACACGGACACAGTACATGACGTGGTGATTGGACTGTCTGTGGAGTATGACAATGAAATTGATCCATCACTTGTTATCGCCAATGGGTTATCTCTGTTATTACAGTGCTTCATAAAATCATCTGAAAAATGGATAGAATTAAACTGTGTATGTTTAACGACAATTGCAACACTATTTCAGTCATACTGTTTCCGTTGGTTCGTGTATTAATAAAGAAATTAAACAACTGACCTTCTCATAAGTAACTGACGAAGTACCCCTCCCCCTCCCCCCCCCCCCCCCCCCACTCCATAAAAGTTAAATGGTCGTTGCTATGGTGATGATATTCATCTATTTCACAGATAGGCATACATTACTCCTTTGATATCTTGAAACTTATTTTTCAAACTACCGTTCTATCGCGACAATGAAGATCCAACTGTGAAAAAGTAATTACATGGATATTAAGACACATATAAGTTTTTTTTTTTAAATAATTAGAGTAAGTGAGTGATTGTTGTTTAACGTCAACTCAACAATTTTTCAGCTATATCATGGCGAGAACAAGTTTTATTACATGACTGTAATTAAGCATGCATATGATTGGCTTAAAACCGATTCAGAGGTTTTGAGTACTTGCGATATCACCCTTTCGGCTAAAAATAGATCCTGGCAGGTGTCCGGAAAGTGATATCACCCTCGCAAGGCATAAAAATAGATTGAGGAAAACCGGACTTTTGCTATCCTATCAAATTCGTTATTTCGTTGTTCAATAACAATGAGATTGCGCTTAGCCATTGTTTTTCGGCTGAATAATAAACAAACGCTCCAAAATTGCGATATCTTATTGGTATGAGGATGAATTTGTAAGTAGATGACAATAAAACATTTTCATGAAATAAAACAATCTGCTATCTGGTTTATCAACCTTTAAGAACGTATATTCACCTCGCCTGCAGCTCGATGAATATTACATTTTTTCAGGTTGATAAATCCAGATAGCAACCTATTCCAAAGTCAATAATTGTATAATATTCAATTAAATGATGACGATTGTGATGATGATGTCCGCTTTGTACTAGACCAACACGCTTAGTTGGATCTTAATAGCGCTAACTCACTGAAACAACAGTCCGCGGAAAGACATGTCGCCCCACTCAGACACATTATCCTAATTCCGAGCTAACCAGTCTTTACTCTTAAACAATTATTGCCTTCAATGGATGTAAACATCCAGAATTGTTAACCTGATGGGGGTTGTTTTCCCCGAGGGCTTTAGCCCGAGGGAAACAACCCCTTGAGGGTTAACAATTCTGATGTCTACAATCCATTGAAGGCAATATCTACAATCCATTGAAGGCAATAACTGTTTTATTATACCGAACAACAGACCAAGGATTGGGCATTTCAACAAATACATGTATTTAAGCAAAATGTGTGTTTAATAACTTTTGTAATATTGAATTTCTTTTTAAATTTTGATATCTTATGAAATTTGTGAAAATTTGAATTTTTTTAAAATTTTTGAAATATTGGAATTTTTTGGAAATTTTGAACTTTAATTTTTTTTTTGATTTTAGTATTTTGAAATTTTATGAAAATTTTGAATTTTTTAATTTTTTTTATAAGATGTTTTTTTTTTTAACATCGACTTTTTTTTCATATAAACAACATTTTGCAACTTTCTATGTACATAAAAAAAAACAAAAAAAACTGTATATAAGAAACGTCAACTACACAATGTTTTTAAAACACAAAGAAGTTCTAAATCTTGGGAACAGTACCGGAAACAAAGAAATATTGTTACAAAAAGAAAAAGAAAATCAATTAGGAATTATTTTCTGGAAAGATGTGTTGGTGGCCCGAAAAACAAAGACTTTTGGCCTACAATAAAACCTTTTTTAACCAATAAAGGATGTAATTTTGAAACAGACATTATCTTGAATGAAGATGACAAACTTTTGAATGATCAGTCAGTGATATCAAATGTTTTCAACAATTTCTTGTAAATGTTGCAAAGGATATAGGGAAAGATTCAACACCTATAAATGATTGTCATCCTAGTATTTGTAAAATTAAAGATAGATGTATCACAAATGATTGTAACAGTGAGTTATTTTTCAAACCTGTTTCAGATGAATTTGTAGAAAAACAGATAAACAAGATTAATATTAAAAAAGCTACTGGTATTGATCAAATATCCCCTAAAATACTTAAGATAGCTAAACATGCTGTGGTAGCTCCAATTACTCAACTTATAAATTTATCAATTAATACTTGTACTTTTCCAGACAAACTGAAGATAGCGCAAGTAGTGCCAATTCACAAAAAGAATAGTACTCTTTTGAAAGGTAATTATAGACCAGTTAGCATCTTACCAACAATATCAAAAAAAATTGAAAGGGCTATAGATGAACAATTGGTAACATTTTTTGATTTACATTTTAATATATATTTGTCAGCATTTAGATCAGGTTACAGCTGTCAAGACACTCTAATTAGAATAATTGAAGATTGGAAGAATCTGTCAGATAATAACCAATATGTCGCTGCCATCTTAATGGACTTATCAAAGGCCTTTGACTGCCTTCCCCATAACCTTTTACTATTGAAATTAGAAAACTATGGTGTATCAAAAAATTCTTTAAAATTATTACAAAGCTATCTTACTGGAAGAAAACAGTGTGTTAAAATAGGGTCTGCTTGTAGTTCTTTTCTTGATATATACAAAGGAGTGCCCCAAGGATCCATTCTGGGGCCTGTGATGTTTAATATCTTTATAAATGATATTTTTGATTTTGTAAAAAAAGGGAGATCTGCACAATTACGCAGATGATAATACTTTATCTTACGGAAGCAACAGTGTAGATGATGTTATTGAAACTCTTGAAGAACAGAGTGATATACTTATTAAGTGGTTTACTGAAAATCACATGCAGGCTAATCCTGATAAATTTCAGGCCATTTCAATTGGTAGGAAAACACATGAGAAAAATTTAAGTTTTATGCTACAAGGAAATAAGATTGATTGTGAAGATGAAGTAAAACTTTTAGGTGTAACCTTTGATTTTAAATTAACATTTAATTCTCATGTATCACATATTTGTAAAAAGGCTTCTCAGCAACTAAATGTTCTAAAACGCATTGGAAATAACTTGAGTAAACTTGGCAAGCTTACAATTTATTATTCTTTTATATTGTCAAATTTTAACTATTGCCCTTTAGTTTGGCATTTTTGTGGCGAAAGTAACACAAAGAAATTAGAGAAAATACAAGAAAGGGCTTTAAGGTTCATTTATAACGATTCAGACAGCTCCTATAAAAATTTACTTGAAAAATCACAGTTACCTTCACTGAGATTAAGGAGATTACGTTCCATGGCTATAGAAGTTTTTAAGATAATAAATAAACAAACTCCTGTATATTTACATGATTTAGTAACTATAAAGAAAAGTTCTTACTCTTTTAGATACAACAACACTGTCAACATACCAAAAGTTAACACCACCAGGTATGGTGGTGCAATAAAATTGTGGAACGAACTTCCAAATGACTTGCGTGAGGGAATAAGTTTAAATAATTTTAAAAACTTGATAAGCAAATGGGATGGAGATGGGTGCTCGTGTTCTTTTTGTTCCTAGAACTTTTATTCCGCAAGGTTTTCCGTGCCATGTCTCAGTGATGTGCATTTAAAATTTTTGTTTTCGCTTTGCTATACATATATTTCTTGCATGGCTCTGCTTAATATGAGCTTGCTTTATTTTGTATTTTAATCCCTACTTTTTTAGGGTAGTGCTTGTTTTCGTAGTGCTTATGACTTAATTATCTGCTGCTGCATTTTAATTATGCTTGAATTTTTATATGTTTGTCAATGTATGTCCATGTATTTTTGTGGGTATATATATATATATATATCTGTATGTGTAATTTGTATGTCAGTTTAAAAAAGCTCTTTCGAGCTTATGTTTTTATTGTTATTTATATGTTTCTAATTAAAGCATATACCGACTTTAATTTTTTTTTACTTGACTTGATGCTGTTCAGTTTAACTTGTGCTTGGCTATTTCTGCATGAATATATTTAAAATAATTTTTTTTTAGAATATTTTTTTAGAATATTTTTAAAATATGTTTTAAAAGTGCATGGATATTTTATGTGTTTTGAGTTAATTTGCTTCTTTGCTTAAATATAGACTGCTTATAATTTGCATGAATGTACTTGTATGTGTAATGGCTGCTAAATGTCGGCATCTATTTTCTGTTTTGACTTCTGGTCCTATGACAGTGGGTGCGCAGAGAGACACTTGCCACATGCACACTGGCTGTAGGGGTCCAGAGGTCAAAACACAGAAATGTATGCATAAATATTATCTGGATATGTATTAATTTTGTATTGAATGACAGGTTTTTAATGTGCTATATTTAATTTATGTAATTTTATTATGCATGTCAGTTTGAAAAGCTCTTGAGAGCTTATGTTGTATTGTTATAAAAATGTACCGACTTTAAATAAAACTTTGATTGATTGATTGATTGATGTGTCAGAGAGAGAAAGATGGGCTTTCCGAAAATGTGGGAAGCGATACATTGGTTTTTTGTTTATTCTATTAGGTGGTTGAACAAAATATTTTGTCAACAATCCTTTAAAAATATATACAATTTTCTAGATAAGCCAATCCCCCCATCCCGATCCGCCTATGTTTGTTTCTCTCTATAACAAATGAAAACCGTTCCAGTGTAATCACAGGCGTTCGTGGCACGGAATTACCACCCTCCCCCTTTTTTTAACTTTCTGTTTACAAATTATTATAAGGTCGACACACGTACGTTGTTGATAACACAAGATTGTATGAATATGGACAGGAAAAGGTTCAATTTAGGAATAATAGATGAAATAATAAAGAAATGTTATTGAAAATAAATATGTAAACAGAACGTTAAAAAAGGGGGTGGTATTTCCGTGGTAACACAAATCAGAAATATTTTATTGGTTTGAAATCCATAAATAGGATTGTTACCAAAAACACAATATACATTATACAAACATATAAACTACCACACACATCCCTTTATAAATAATTCCGGTAGTTGTACTAGAACCGAGAAGGTGGCACCATAAATACAAGTCCAAAATACACTGTATGTACAGTTACAATAATTACCACATCATCTCCAAAAATTATTTATTATTTAGTAGTTCATTTCTAGCATTGTACATTTATACCTTTGACAATAACTCTAATAACATCATATTCACTGTAAGTATACATGAACTTAAATTTACTCTCATCAGTCATATTAACAAATGAAGGAATCATTGCACTGATTTCATCATATAATTTATCTCTTACTGCATATAAGCTTGTACATTTTACAGTGAAATGGAATTCATCTTCAACTTCTGCTAGGCACAGGGGACATAATCTATTTTCTAAAGGAGTTTTATTATGACGACCTTGTTCAATTTTAAGGCTGCTATTGCTTATTCTTATTTTAGTATAATTTCTAATAACATTTTTATCCAAGTCTAGAAGTAAATATTTTTCTAAGTTATAAATTTCTTTAATTTTCCTGTATGTTCTTAGCTTATTGCCATTAATTAAATTTTTGTCACAAAACATGTTTTCTTTCCAATGGTGTAAATATCTTTCATTAAGTTTTTGTATCTATTGCATGTAAGAAAAGCATTTTAGAAAATGTGTTTTGATGCACAGGCACTTGGGTCCAGGATGGTTTTTTTTCTTCAATTTTATCAATAAAATGTGCATCTACAACGTATATGAACCCGTTTGACATGCTTCGTTGTGAAATAAACGCCTTTATGAACTATGCCCCATTTTCCTAATATCCATCTTCGCTAGCCAAGGGTTACGATCCGCTCTAAGATGAGTAGAGCGGATCGTAACCCTTGGCTAGCAAAGATGCCTAATATCTAGATTAGGAAAATGGGGCATAGTTCATAATAGTCCGAGATTCCTCTGCCGTCTGACGGCTTTTATGGACTTGCTGTAGCCGTGGGACGTCAGAGAGCTATGCATACGGAAAACAGCGGATTTGCTTCTCCAACTCTGGATCAGCACATTTCCACATTTCGTGGCTATTTGATTTTATTTCCTTTCACAAACCCTTATATAAATCGCTTCACCAATCACTTTTCTATTCATTCATAACCATCTTACCCTCAGAAAGTGGTGTTACACTCCATTACAGCACGATTTTCCCTTAGACCCTATGATTTCGTCATTTCACATTCATTTTGGAGCATTTGTCATGTGACTTCGAGAAAACTACGATTACCGCAATGTATCATGGGAAATGATTTGCATATAAACAAACAAACAAATATTTTTATTGCCAATCATAGGCGCCTGTTAAGGCAGAACAATTAACATAAAATTTAATACAGTTGATTATATTGATTGGTAATGATTTTAACAGCAATAGTGAATTACAGATAACCATAAGAAAAAAAAATATGATGGAGTATACCTTGTCCAAAAAGGGGGGACGTAACACATGCTTTTTCCCCAAGTCCGTTGGTAACACTTAAAGTCTTTGCCATTGAATCTTTTCTTTCCAACACATCTGTATTATTTCCTTCTGCTCTGCTTTGATCTGTAGATGGAACTGTTTGTCCTGCAGAATACCCTTAAATGTATCGTCTTCCATGTGATTTGAATGTTGTATACGTATGCATATAATGCTCCAAATAATTTGGCACGCTGCATTAATTAGCTCCCATCATGCAATGCGTTGCTGTCATCATTCACTTAGTATCGCGAGATCACGTTTGTAGATTCGAAAATGGAAGTCAAATGGCGGAATAATAGGATCTAATTAAGGCAAAATCGTACTGTAATGGAGTGTAACACCACTTTCTGAGGGTAAAATGGTTATGAATGAATAAAAAAATGATTGGTGAAGCGAATTATATAAGGGTTTCTGATAGAAAATAAAATCCGATAGCCACAAAACGTGGAAATGTGCCGACGCAGAGTTGGTGAGGCAACTCCGCTGTTTTCCGTATGCATAGCTCTCTGACGTCCCACGGCTACAGCAAGTCCATAAAAGCCGTCAGACGGCAGAGGAATCTCGGACTAAGTTCATAAAGGCGTTTATTTCACAACGAAGCATGTCAAACGGGTTCATATACGTTGTAGATGCACATTTTATTGATAAAATTGAAGAAGAAAAATATCATGGACCCAAGTGCCTGTGGTAACATGCCGTTACTCTAAATCTAAAAATAACTGCTACACTGGCTACATATAGAAAGTGAAATATAAGTATTGAGATGTTTTACTTACAGCTTATAACCTCTGCAACAGAAATAAAGAAGACCAAGGAGTAAACCAGTGTTCTGATCATTTCAAGTCTGTATTAGCAATGAACAGGAAATATTATCTAGGAATCTAAAAATAGATGTAATCATTCATTATCACGTGAATGTGTATCAGGAAGTAAAATCTATTTATATATCTCCAGTTACTTTTTTTTCTGGGAAAAATGTATTAATCAAGTAAATGCCAATGAATGATATATTTAACAATAAATAGGCAATCGGTATATGTATTGTCTATAAACGCTCCATAATGTTGGAGCGTCACATGTTATAATTGTTTGCGTTCGGCAAATCTCGTACGATTCTGTGAGCTCCCTTAGATGCAGGTATGGAAATTAAACAGCCGAACAAGTTGAGACGAGTTTAATGGTACATATTTAATAAAGGAAATGATATCTTAAGTTAATAAAACAATTTTGCGAAATCAGTAATTAGTGGCGTAGCTACGTTAGGCTCAAGTAGGCACGTGCCTATACATAAATTTGACATTTTTTTTTTATAAATCGATGCTCCACTTTCCTACTGGAATACGCATGTAGATGTGTTCCATATGGACCATGATTAAATCTATAATGTATATAATATAAATGTACAGAGCGAATTATCCTGTAGACAACCCATCTGACTCACTGGAAATTATCATTATACCTTGTCTTCTGGTGTCATTTAGTGGACGAGATATCAAAGCTAGTAATAAGCAACGAGAGGCGTTTTTTCATCTTATCTAAGCCATGCAAGTCTTCTAAACATAACGCCTGAAATAGCTGATAGATTGTTCAATGCCTATCAGAGAGATCTACCAAGTAAAGTAGATTTTGTGGATGAGGTTGAGCGTTGGAATATCAGGTGGACTCTTGTAGGTGATAAGTCAGGGAGACCACTCGACACTCTACATGCAACAAACCGTGACTTATACCTGGCTATATATACATAATCATCAGTATCTTACTGACAATTCCGGTGTCATCGGCAACAAGCGATAAATCCTTCAGTGCAACAAGACGCGTGAAATCCAACTTAAGGTCGACTATTGGCGATGAACGACTGTCCAACTTCAATTAAAATGTTGTATTGTTATATGTACATTGAATCAATATTTGTTTTATATGTAACTCTCTGCCTCTTCGGGGGCCCTTAATTAGTGGAACAATAAAATTATTATTATTATTATTATTATACACAGACATCTGCAAGTCGATTTGGTTATGATTTGATTTGATTTGATTTATTTTGCTTAACGGCGTCACTTTCAGCAATATTTCAACTATATCATGGCGATCAGTTTTAGTGGTGGAGGAAGCCGGAGTAACCGGAGAAAACCACTGACCATGGGCAAGCACATCTTCGCTAGCCAAGGGTTACGATTCGGGTCCCCCTTCTCTCCACCCTTGGCGGATCTAGAATACATTTTGAGGATTCGCGCTTTAATATTTCATTGGTTACGGCTACCAGTACACGTATCCAATCAGAAGACGTTTTACACGGAGCACATGTTATCGACGAAATGTAAGCAAAGATGCCACTTCCCGTTTTGGTTCCAATGAAAACATCTTTCCCGTCTGCCAAAGCTTTGAAACTTTTCACTTGGTTGACAGTAAGTGCTTCCAAATTAAATTTATCACAAATAAGTTTTTCTTCACTGGGCGCTGCCATTTTCAACTCTCCAACATACGTATAACAAAACGATTCTGATTGGCTGGCGATGACGACTATCTAAGGGGCGCAACTTCAATAAACCACCAGGTGGCATTGCGCGCGAATTTCAAAATATATTCTAGATCCGCCAAGGGTGGAGAGAAAGGGGACCCGAATCGTAACCCTTGGCTAGCGAAGATGGGGCAAGCAACTGGTAAACTTTATCACTTGCGGCTGCGAGTCGAGTGCACCCTTTTTGTAATTTACAAAGCAGGGCGCGAACCCACGCCGTATTGGTGATAGGCTTGTATGACTTGTTAGGTAATCTAACTACCTAACTCATTGAACCACCCTGACTTGGTTATGATTATTGGTGACTTTTCTTAAACTTATTCAAGTGAAAAACAATGAATAATTCATGATGAATAAAAGTTCAGAGAGCAACCTCTATCAGACATGTATTTTGTTATTCCTTTTGGGATTTAAGTTTCGAAGGGTATAAGGTAACGTGACCATCCGTCCGTCCGCAATAGGTCTGTCTGAGTAGTCAAGGACGTTAAAGTTGTAGTTTGTCCGTAGTGGTATTGTCAAAAGGGACAAAATAATCTGAATTTCATGTTGTTAAGAGCACTTCCAAAATGATTAAATATGTCACCCTTTCTGTTGTATAACCCGTGAGCTTCGCCCCATTGAACCCCTTGAGCGGCCCCAAACCTCTAGCCGAAACAGCTTGTGCCTATACTTCTCCACTATTCTGGTTACACCCCTGACAATACTTTCGAATGAAATTTAAAAAGAAGCATTGGAATCATTATCACTATGAACAAAGTGTGAATCGTATAGTAGATTCATTAATGATAACAACCGCACCGGTGCTATAATGGTTAGCGTACTCGCCTCGAATGCAGTAGATCGTGAGTTCGAGCCCCGATCGAGTCAAGGCAAAGACTATAAAATTGGTATTTATTGCTTCTCCGCTAAGCACGCAGCTTTAAGGAGTAAGAGCAAAGACTGGTTGTCTCGGAATCAGGATATTGTCCGAGTGGAGCGACATGTCTACAGGTCCGTGGACTGTTGTTTCAGTGAGCTAACACTATAAAAATCCAATTAAGTGTATTGGTCTTGTACAAAGCGGACACCATCATATCATCGAATTTAATTTGTTCTCAACATGACATAGCTGAAAAATTGCTCATTAAATTTGGCGTTAAAAAATTGCCCTCACTCCTGAAGACGGACTTTCCAAAACTCTTACATTACAATTTGAAAAGAATTATTCCAAAGTTGATATTTCTGTTTATTCTATTGACAATATAGAACACAAAGAACAGTTTAAAATACAAAAAAAATATGATTGCTCTTCATTGATATATTTTCAAAGTAATAGGATTGGCTCATAGCGTATTTTTTTAATGGATGATATATCTACCAATTACGTACTCGCGCAGTGGAGTAAACACGACTTAAACGATTTTGCATGAAGTCAGTTTTTTGCTATGCATAATCAGAAAATTCACAATTACTGAACACCATCGGATTTTCCTCTTCTCTTTTGATGGAATTTCGGTGTTTTCTTTTCTCCTTTATTATCATTTTCGTCTGTGTTTATTTTTCTTGGACCTTTTTTCTCTCTCATAATGACATTATCTACTGCTGCATCAGACATGATTAGTTTCGGCAGCATGGTATACGTAGCTATCGCTTTGGTTAGCGTTGGTATATTTGGAGGAAATGGTAATATCTATTAGTCTGATGTTAGTTGCCATGGCAGAAATCGGAATACGTTCAGATTCCAAATCATGGGAAGTGGAGTCCGAAATGGGAATATAATTCATTATAAGATTTCCTATCAAATGTTTAGGTGTAAATATACACAATATACGTATATTGTCGGAAATATAAAATTAATTTGTACCAGCTTTTATAAACAGGTAGAAAAGAGAGTCTGTGGTGAGCTTTTCTTTCCTGTTTCTCGGCGAGTGCAAATGAATTTTATATTTCGTGATTTGTCTTATCCAATGTCTGTAAAAATGGTATGGAGAATTTTAGACTCTGCATGTAAATGAGTTAGCAAGTGATTGTTGTTTAACGCCAACTCAGCAATTTTTCGACTATGTCATGGCGAGAACAAGTTAATTAATTTTCAATGAGATGATGATGAGGTCCGCTTTGTACTAGACCAACACGATAAGTTGGATTTTTTATAGTGCTAGCTCACTGCAACAACAGTCCGCGGATAGACATGTCGCCCCACTCGGACACATTATCCTGATTCCGAACCAACCAGTTTTTGCTCTTTCTCCATACTGCTGCATGCTTAACAGAGAAGCAACAAATACGAATTGCATAGTGTTTGTTTGATCCGATCTGCTGCACTCATGGAGAGTACGCTAACCATTACACCACCGATGCAGTTTTTATAAATAAATCCACGATCTACCGTACTCGAGGTGAACACGCTGACAATTACACCACCGATTCGGTCATGGTGAGGTGTACTCGATACAACATTATGTGATAAAGTTTGTCAGTGACTTGCGACAGGTCGGTGGTTTTCTCCAGGTACTCCGTTTTCCTCCACCAATAAAACTGACGCCACGATATAACTGAAATATTGTTGAAAGTGGCGTTAAACACCATAAATCAACCGCTCATACATGGTAGGTTCAATCGAATATGAGATGTCATAAATCAGATTAGACCTATTTTTTTACATAACTTATAAGAAATGGTAATTTATCTTTAAAATTTTATCAAAATTTTTTGTTGACAACTGCTGTGTCTGATTATTTTATTTTATTCATTTTCCAGCTCAATTTATTATTTTCTGCATAAAAAAATTTAACCATATCTGTGACTATAAAATTGGTACAGGTCTGCTTTCTAGTAGATAGTTTAATGTTTTATATCACATGATTTTTTCCCATAACACTAACAAAATATTGTGTACCGGTATATTGTTTAATGTTATATGATCATAATGAAAAGCTATAGGCTCACCTGAACAAACTTTTATTTAAAGATGACAATTGTACATTATTTCATTATGGTTTTTGACAGAGGACCAACTCCTAATTATGCTCTCATAGCTAACATTTAAGCAGATTCTGGCTAGAAATAAGGTGAGTTGAGTCAATTTAAGATTTATAGAATGGGGACCATCCAATGACTATTCCTGCCAAGTTTGATCCAAATTGGCCAAGTAGGTGCAGAGATTTTTTCAATGATTATTGCTTAAATTTGTCTTATTTCCATAAGCAGCAAAAATCAACAAAAATGTAAAATTGACAAACAAAAAAACACAAGATATACCTGTATATGTTAAATAACTCATGATCATGTTCTTATGGTTACTAATTCAGCAGATTCCAGCTTCGAGACAGCTCTGGCCATTTTTAAATTTTTTTTTTTTAGTAAGTGGATAGTGTTCAGATCACAATCAATTGAATACATTTTAGAATGGGGGACAACCCAAGGACTATCCTGCTATGTATGGTTCAAATTGGTTCTGGAGCTGCCGATTTACCATCAAAAGTTTTTTTTTTCCAATCTGCGTGATGTTTATTCTCTATCATAACCAAGATAACATGACCATCTAAATAATAATTTATTTGTAAATTATAATTCTGACGTTTTGCTATTTTGTTTTTATTGCTTTACTCATATCCTTTTCAACACTTCTGAGATTTCCCCTCTAAATGACATGTCCACTTTCATTCTTGTTTTGATGAATAACCAGCAATTAATTTGTTGTACAAGACTATAATAATCACCCATGGTCTAGAATGTGAGATGGACAATTCCACCCGAGGGTTCACATTTTCAAGTCACAAACGAGGCTTAAAGAGTTTCCGATAAACAAAAATGTGAAACCAAGGTTGGAATTGTCTCATCACATATTATGGACCATCACTGATTATTTTTCTCATATTATTGAGCAAATAATCCGATATTTCCGTGCAATTTGAAAATGGTAGCCATTGGAAAAATATTTCGCTTCTAGACAATGCAGTTTTATGAAAAAATTAATACGATATTCGAAATTAGCGTACATGTTAGATACAAAACTGTAATTAAGCAGCTTGCAAGTACTAATACAGTAGTTTACAGTTTGAAGCGATCACAAGTTCAACCATATTGAAAGATTCGCTGGAAATGTTTTTTTTTTGCAATGTTTGTGATGTCAAAAAAGGTCTTGTATTGCAGGATTCATGAATCTTGAATAGATATCTCACATCAAACATGCCTGTCACATATGTACAATCATGTGATAAAAAGGCCATTCCTCCAGCAGGCGAAGTTGGGTGTCTGGTCTCACATTGACCAAAAGTCACATGATTTTTTGAATTTACATATTCTATATTCTAAGGGTCAAAGGGTATTGGTGTAATTGAACATGAAAGAAAAATAATCAATTCGGTATTTGTACTGTTGTAAAAAATAATCCCATGATTGTTCATGCTTAAAATATTTGTAAGTTGAATAAAACATAAGTCAAATAATTGTTCGTGTTTGTAAATATTCATAAAGTCGTATAAAATATAAATCACATGATTGCTTGCATTTGCAATATTCCATCAAACTGTTCTCTCGAGTGTAGCGAAAGGTTAAAAGGTCATATCTAACTGTCTGATCCAACACGATACACGACAAGGTGTAATGATTTAAACTTTCCAGATCACATGACAAAGCATAACTATATAAACTATCAAGATCACATGAAGACCTCACACCTTTGTTCGTACATCGCAATGTATAATAGTCCAAAATAAAAGCCATGTCGGCAAAATTGCAAAACAAAATAATCCATACATCCATGATCCAAACAAATATCTATCGATAATCGTTAAAAGTAGTCCATGTTTCATATTCATCCACGATTTGTCAAATAAATCCCATGATCCTTTGTAGCGTTCTTCCATTGTTGTTATTACCGATGCAATAAATACCTGTATTGCTGGACATAGAAGGAGTAGCAAAAATTTTTGTGCCCAACCTAATATTCTGAAAATATATAAGAAATATTGTTTAGTATAATGAATCGATTAAGCTTAAATTTACAGAACTTGTGTACAAGACTTTCCAACTGGGGCGGTCAAAATACTAACTCGCGCCAAGTTATTGGAAAAGCATGTACACAAACTTGTATCTCTAGCACACCAGGTGCAAACATGTGTTCATAAATTCGTAGCTTCGGCACACAAGTTAAAATATTATTTTTTTTGTGGCACTTAATGTGCTCAATATCAATAACTGCAACGAGGTGAATTTTCAAAAAATTACTTGCCATAAATATACACTCATAAAATATATTCCTATTTAAGATTCTCTTTAATTAACACTGGAGAAAGGTTCCATAAGAGAACATATTTTTTTCTAGTTATTAAGAGTAAGGTTAATCTCCCCAAGGCATAGGTAACAGTAGCAGATTTTGACGATCCTTTGGTTTACTTGCTCTTAAAAAACTTTTATTCATTATTCGGCTTTCCAATCTATAGATAATGAGCATACCTGATTAAAGTTATTCCAGAAATGTGTTGTGTTCACTGGGATGGATTTTCAAGTTTTTATTTATGGTGCATATGAAACCTTTTATGATAAAAAATGCAATGAATAAAACAAGATTGTTCATTTTATGACTAATGACCAATGACTAAAGGATACAATCGAACTTGTATTAAGAGGTAGCAGAAAAGGTGGCCTTATAAGACAGGTGTCCTCTTTAAAGAGGTTCAATTCATATGAAATTTTCTATGACAGGACAAGAAAAAGATGATCTTTTAATACAGGTGACTGCTTAATACAGGTGACCACATGGGAATGTTTGACTGTATGTATTACTTTTCTTATGTATTAACTAACCTTTTTGTAGTGGGCTGTGCAATAATTGTTACTGGGACTATAAATACAGCTAGGAAAAATGCTAATGATATATTCATCAGAGCTATGGAAAATAACACTAGTGACTGGAATATCAGCCCTATACTCTTTAATAGCTCCCAATCAAATATCAACCTCTTATCAGCTGACTGAGATTTTCTGAAAATAAAGATCAATACTGTAAATTCATTATTATTCGAGGCATACCAATTTTCGTAGCTTTCTTGGATAGTATCAAACTATAAAATTAAACATAAATAGTAAATGGGAACTAGAGGCTCAGTGGGCTGAGCCTGTGTTGCTCACCTTTCATTCTGCTTTGAGGAAACTTAATACAGAACATTCCATAGGTGCTTCCCACCAAGTTTCGGTTCATTTGGCTAAGCAGTTACAGAGAAAAAGATTTTTAGAAATCAACCAATCAGAAACAAGAATTGCCTGTGGCGGCCATGTTTGTTAACGGATCGAGACGAAATGAGCAATCTTTATAGAGGACCTGCCATAGATGCTTACTACTAAGTTTCTGTTCATTAGGCAACACGGTTTCGGAAAAGAAGATTTAAAAAAATCAGCCAATCAGAAAGAAGAATTGCCTATGGTGGCCATGTTTGTTAATAGATCGGGACAAAATGAGCAATCTTTAGAGAGGACCTTCCATAGATGCTTCCTACCAAGTTTCACTTCATTTGGCTGAGGAGTTTCAGAGGAGAAGATTAAAATGTGAAAAGTTAACGGACGACGGACGCCAAGTGATGGCAAAAGCTCACATTGCCTTTGGCAAGGTGAGCTAAAAAGAAGTTGATACAGAGATTGTTATTGAGGATTGGAGTTTCATTTACTGTATAACTTTCTCTGTTACAAAAGATACTAAATTACAGGACTTTCAACATAAACTTGTACATAGAATCTTAATTACAAATTCCTTTCTATATAAATGTGGGTTAAAAGAAATGGTGCTCTGTACATTTTGTACAGAAACCAAAGAAAGCCTGGTTCATATTTCTTGGGAAAGTAATCATGTTCTGAACTTTTGGTTAGCAATCAGCAATGTTCAGTGGGTTATCTCACCCTGTAGTGAAAAGCACATAATTCTTGACCCCCAGTTAATGGTATCTAAACCATCCTCTCTTAGCAATAAATAATCAAATAGCTAAACAATGACTTTTATATCAGAAAACTTCTTTAAAACTATCAACGACTTACTTAGCTACTGTTCTGGGTAATAACAAACATGCTGTAAACAGTGCCAAAAGTCCAAAGAATACTGTATCTTCTACTTTGATTCTAAATGGTGGAGCTACGCTAGTGACAAATTCTGGACCCGTGTAGCAAAATACACCCATCAGAAAACTGAACAGCAGTAGAGGCAATATGGTAACTAAGCCTTCTCTCTGTGGTTCCTACAAAGACAAAAACGCATAAGAAAATAAATATTATAATAGGCAAAATAATAAAGAAGCCTGTGTATTTGTGTTGGTTCTACACAGGTAAAAAAAATCACATCAGAAACTGAGCAATTTGGAAATTAAACCTTCTATCTCTAGGTAAATAAAACCTAAAATATGCATAATTTTTTCATGTATGAGAATTTTTTATGCATCTGTCAAATTAACTGATGTTAGTGTACTGTTGTCCATGGTTGTGCAAAAATATATTTACTTCAATCAGTCCTTCAATAATCTTTTACATTTTTAAGAATTGTTTTGTTACATTTCACAATTTTCACTATGTTTATTAGTTTTATTATCATTAACTTCAAGAAATCATATTTTTTAAACCATATTTCGATAATAAATTTTACAAATGGCTAATTAAAACTACAAGAGAAAAAAATTTACACAAAGTGATAACAATAAACCCAACAGCTTTAAAAGAGGTAAAATTCTCTTCAAAATAGGATTACAATAACCTCTGCTATTTCCTCATCATCCGAGTCATTTCCTGACTTCTGTTCTTCTTCTTTTTTCTCTCCATCTTCATCTGGTTGTGTTTCATTCTTAGAATCATCAGAATTGTTACTACTTCTTACACTGATTGATATCCATATAGCTACTGCGTATAATGGGGTTAAGGATCAAGATAAAAAATTACAGGTAAATTACAACATTTCTTGTTGTTCTACTAAATCTTTAAATTGGTATTGTTCTATGATATTTATCTACTTTGGATTGTTTGGTTCATGGTTTTTAATGCCACTTTCAACAACATTTCAGTTATATCATGGTGGGTCAGTTTTCTTGGTGGAGGAAACCGAAGTACCTGCAGAAAACCACCGATCTGTCACAAGTCACTGACAAACTTTATCACATAATGTTGTATAAAGTACACCTCCCCATGAACGGGGTTCAAACTCTGAACTTTAGTGGTGCCAGGCACTGATTACATATTTGTTTGTTTTGTAGTGAAATTGTGTCTGTCAATACCAATTTACTCTATTAAACCAAGAATTGTTTTACACCACGAAATGCATATATAACAAAAGAAATGATAAACAAGTATCAAAAAAACACAAAATGTCAAGAAACATAATTTTTTTCAGCCAATCCACAAATATACCAACGAAAATAATGGCCAAAGATTTCAGATATATCATTTTTGTGATAGTGTGTGGTCTTTTTTGAGTGGAAACGAATCTGTAAAAGTTTTCTTTATTGTTTACTTATATCTGTATTGCTGTTATCAAAAGGAGAAGGGTTTGGATCTTATAGTCTATTATAAGTTAGATGATTTGAGGTGAGAGGTAGTTGTTTGTTGATATAGGTGGAACTGTTTACCATCATAGTTTAAACTTTCTTTTCATAAAATAGAACACAATGTCAAGACTGGAACAAAGGTATTCCTTCAGTGTGAGAGAACTAATGACCTGTTAATATCTAATATAATAATTTTCCAACTTCCATTTTGTTAAATTGTATTTGATTTAATTTCAGATGCTTGTAATTTTTCAGAAATTTTGTTAAACATGATAACATGTGGAAGAATGATGGAAATGGATTTTTTTTAACAAGAACAGAATTCAAAATGGTCTAACAAGTCCAAGAACAAACACAAAAGGATATTTTTATAAGACCAGCAGCACATATCAGACCAAATGGTGGCATGTATAGTCCTATAGAGATATATCTTTCTGTGGCTGGCAGGATGTAGAAGAAAAATGACTGATGGAATCTCTCTAGTAGATTGTTTAGACTTCTAAATATACCCTCAATAACTCTGTAAATAAAACATGTACAATATGTAATTTGTAGTTAAACAGAAAAAACATTGCAATAAACAGTTATAATTGATTGTACAGTGGAACTTGTGCAATCCGACACCTGAGTTTTCCGACATCCTGTACAATCCGACGCATTTCCCTGGTCCCTTGGTGTGTCAGATTAGACAGGTTCCACTGTATATATTGAATGTTCACAAACAAAATGAGCAACATCAACACTCTTTTAAAATTCCTTAAATATAGAATACATGTACTTATAAAACTAGAATTTGAACAATAGTTATTGATTGGTACTTCAGGAGGGTACCAGAGGATTTAACCCCTCATTTTTCCAGACAAAATTTTGAAATTAATATGAAGACATGAAACATTTACCCTCTCTCTTCCTCCTTTTCACAAGAACCTTCCCTTTTGAAAATTCATGGCTCTGCATCTCGGTACACAATAAAACTGGTTGACTATAATTGACATTATTTTTACAAACATATAGAATTAGAATAATTCTGTTATGTCTTGTTGGTCAGTTTTATTGATCGAGGAAACCAGAGTACCCATAGAAAATTACAGAACTACTGCAAATCTCTGATGAACTTTATCTCAAACAGTTGCATCACGTACACCTCATCTGTGGGAGTATATAGGCACAGACTGTATAGGTAGGTGCAAATACGCTAAAAAACAATTGTTGCCATGACAACTTCCTTATACAATATACATTACTACACTACCTTCCAGTCTTTGCTAAAGATATATGATGACCTTTACGTTTTGTAATCCCTTCAATGGTAACAGCCTCGATATGATATCTGTGGAAGAGTCCATGATTTCCTGTAGGGATGCCAGAGGCATGAGACCACATCATTTTCATCATTGTTCTTAAGGAATGTTTATAACCATCTACAGATTCAGCATCATAATAATCTTTCTGAAAAAAAACCCCAGAACTGATATGTCTTGAATCAAAAAATTTGTGCAGGGTAATATTAAACACTTCTATTATAAGTTCTCTCCCTTCACGGTGCCATTGATAGCATAATCACAACTCTCCCTCATTTGATAGTATTGAGAACCCTTGGTCAGTATTCTATGGCTGAGGATTATGGTAGAAAAGAATAGCATTGGATGACAGTGGCAAAGTCTAATTTACAATTTATTCATAACAGAATATAATAAAACAAATCGTTGCATATTTAAGAGTTCGGATCCCATTAATTTGTTTAACACAGCCACATTTTTGTGCCTGTCCCAACCCAGGACTTGAATTTCCAATGTAAGATGTTGTGGTGTTTTTTAAGCTCAATGAGTTGAGGTAAGAAGTGCATGCTCACTTTGTTGATAATGGTGGAATTGTTAATCATCGCTGTTTAGACTTTCTTTTCATAATTTAGTTTGAAAATCAATAAAAAAGAAAAATATATATAAATATTTAAATGAAACAAAAGAACAATTTTTTTTTTAATTCTTAAAATAACCTCAAAATTAAGAATTAGAGGCATTCATCTAGGTAATTTACCTGTTTTTGGATGGAGATATCAACTCTTTCCCTTTGACATAACCTAACCACTAGATTAACCAGATCTAGATTAGGTAGTTGACCATTCAATCCTTGTATTTTAATATCTAGATGTCTCAGGTTAGCATCTGGTATTTCTAGATTAACTGCAGCTTGTATAGACCCACTACGTCCCATCAAATCTCCTGCAGTTATATCTGAAAATCGAAACAATAATAATTGGTTTCTGCAGATCATTTCTATTCATGGTTTGAGTGAGGGATTGTTGTTTAATGTCAAATGAGCTATTTTCCAGCTATATCATGGAAAGAAAAGTAACATTTTGATGAGATGATGATGATGTACCATGCAAACACACTTAGAAGGATATTATAGTATAACCTTCATGGGGACCTTGGTTCAGTCCTGTTTTTTTGTGGGATTCGTGTTGTTCATCTTTTTAGTTTTCTGTTTTCTGTTTTTTTGTTTTGTTTGTCTTTGTTCTGTGTCTTGTGTACCCAGTGTTGCCAGTGTCTCTGGATTATTCATTCTTAATTGTCCCTCTAGTTTTCTGTTTTTTTGGTTTTGTTTGTCTTTGTCCTGTGACTTGTGTACCCAGTGTTGCCAGTGTCTCTGGATTATTCATTCTTGATTGTCCCTCTAGTTTTCTGTTTTTTTTGTTTTGTTTGTCTTTGTCTTGTGTCTTTGTGTACCCAGTGTTGCCAGTGTCTCTGGATTATCCATTCTTGATTGTCCCTCTAGTTTTCTGTTTTCTGGTTTTGTTTGTCTTTGTCCTGTGTCTTGTGTACCCAGTGTTGCCAGTGTCTCTGGATTATTCATTCTTGATTGTCCCTCTAGTTTTCTGTTTTCTGTTTTTTTGTTTTGTTTGTCTTTGTCCTGTGTCTTGTGTACCCAGTGTTGCCAGTGTCTCTGGATTATCCATTCTTGATTGTCCCTCTAGTTTTCTGTTTTCTGTTTTTTTGTTTTGTTTGTCTTTGTCCTGTGTCTTGTGTACCCAGTGTTGCCAGTGTCTCTGGATTATTCATTCTTGATTGCCCCTCTAGTTTTCTGTTTTCTTGTTTTGTTTGTCTTTGTCCTGTGTCTTGTGTACCCAGTGTTGCCAGTGTCTCTGGATTATTCATTCTTGATTGTCCCTCTAGTTTTCTGTTTTCTGTTTTTTTGTTTTGTTTGTCTTTGTCCTGTGTCTTGTGTACCCAGTGTTGCCAGTGTCTCTGGATTATTCATTCTTGATTGTCCCTCTAGTTTTCTGTTTTCTTGTTTTGTTTGTCTTTGTCCTGTGTCTTGTGTACCCAGTGTTGCCAGTGTCTCTGGATTATTCATTCTTGATTGTCCCTCTAGTTTTCTGTTTTCTGTTTTTTTGTTTTGTTTGTCTTTGTCCTGTGTCTTGTGTACCCAGTGTTGCCAGTGTCTCTGGATTATTCATTCTTGATTGTCCCTCTAGTTTTCTGTTTTCTGTTTTTTTGTTTTGTTTGTCTTTGTCCTGTGTCTTGTGTACCCAGTGTTGCCAGTGTCTCTGGATTATTCATTCTTGATTGTCCCTCTAGTTTTCTGTTTTCTGTTTTTTTGTTTGTCTTTGTCCTGTGTCTTGTGTACCCAGTGTTGCCAGTGTCTCTGGATTATTCATTCTTGATTGTCCCTCTAGTTTTCTGTTTTCTGTTTTTTTGTTTTGTTTGTCTTTGTCCTGTGTCTTGTGTACCCAGTGTTGCCAGTGTCTCTGGATTATCCATTCTTGATTGTCCCTCTAGTTTTCTGTTTTCTGTTTTTTTGTTTTGTTTGTCTTTGTCCTGTGTCTTGTGTACCCAGTGTTGCCAGCGTCTCTGGATTGTCTTTGTCCTGTGTCTTGTGTACCCAGTGTTGCCAGTGTCTCTGGATTATTCATTCTTGATTGTCCCTCTAGTTTTCTGTTTTCTGTTTTTTTTGTTTTGTTTGTCTTTGTCTTGTGTCTTTGTGTACCCAGTGTTGCCAGTGTCTCTGGATTATCCATTCTTGATTGTCCCTCTAGTTTTCTGTTTTCTGTTTTTTTGTTTTGTTTGTCTTTGTCCTGTGTCTTGTGTACCCAGTGTTGCCAGTGTCTCTGGATTATTCATTCTTGATTGTCCCTCTAGTTTTCTGTTTTCTGTTTTTTTGTTTTGTTTGTCTTTGTCCTGTGTCTTGTGTACCCAGTGTTGCCAGTGTCTCTGGATTATCCATTCTTGATTGTCCCTCTAGTTTTCTGTTTTCTGTTTTTTTGTTTTGTTTGTCTTTGTCCTGTGTCTTGTGTACCCAGTGTTGCCAGTGTCTCTGGATTATTCATTCTTGATTGCCCCTCTAGTTTTCTGTTTTCTTGTTTTGTTTGTCTTTGTCCTGTGTCTTGTGTACCCAGTGTTGCCAGTGTCTCTGGATTATTCATTCTTGATTGTCCCTCTAGTTTTCTGTTTTCTGTTTTTTTGTTTTGTTTGTCTTTGTCCTGTGTCTTGTGTACCCAGTGTTGCCAGTGTCTCTGGATTATTCATTCTTGATTGTCCCTCTAGTTTTCTGTTTTCTTGTTTTGTTTGTCTTTGTCCTGTGTCTTGTGTACCCAGTGTTGCCAGTGTCTCTGGATTATTCATTCTTGATTGTCCCTCTAGTTTTCTGTTTTCTGTTTTTTTGTTTTGTTTGTCTTTGTCCTGTGTCTTGTGTACCCAGTGTTGCCAGTGTCTCTGGATTATTCATTCTTGATTGTCCCTCTAGTTTTCTGTTTTCTGTTTTTTTGTTTTGTTTGTCTTTGTCCTGTGTCTTGTGTACCCAGTGTTGCCAGTGTCTCTGGATTATTCATTCTTGATTGTCCCTCTAGTTTTCTGTTTTCTGTTTTTTTGTTTTGTTTGTCTTTGTCCTGTGTCTTGTGTACCCAGTGTTGCCAGTGTCTCTGGATTATTCATTCTTGATTGTCCCTCTAGTTTTCTGTTTTCTGTTTTTTTGTTTTGTTTGTCTTTGTCCTGTGTCTTGTGTACCCAGTGTTGCCAGTGTCTCTGGATTATCCATTCTTGATTGTCCCTCTAGTTTTCTGTTTTCTGTTTTTTTGTTTTGTTTGTCTTTGTCCTGTGTCTTGTGTACCCAGTGTTGCCAGTGTCTCTGGATTATTCATTCTTGATTGTCCCTCTAGTTGTCTGTTTTCTGTTTTTTGTTTTGTTTGTCTTTGTCGTGTCTTGTGTACCCAGTGTTGCCAGCGTCTCTGGATTGTCTTTGTCCTGTGTCTTGTGTACCCAGTGTTGCCAGTGTCTCTGGATTGTCTTTGTCCTGTGTCTTGTGTACCCAGTGTTGCCAGTGTCTCTGGATTGTCTTTGTCCTGTGTCTTGTGTACCCAGTGTCTCTGGATTGTCTTTGTCCTGTGTCTTGTGTACCCAGTGTTGCCAGTGTCTCTGGATTATTCATTCTTGATTGTCCCTCTAGTTTTCTGTTTTGTTTGTCTTTGTCCTGTGTCTTGTGTACCCAGTGTTGCCAGCGTCTCTGGATTGTCTTTGTCCTGTGTCTTGTGTACCCAGTGTCTCTGGATTGTCTTTGTCCTGTGTCTTGTGTACCCAGTGTTGCCAGTGTCTCTGGATTATTCATTCTTGATTGTCCCTCTAGTTTTCTGTTTTGTTTGTCTTTGTCCTGTGTCTTGTGTACCCAGTGTTGCCAGCGTCTCTGGATTGTCTTTGTCCTGTGTACCCAGTGTTGCCAGTGTCTCTGGATTATTCATTCTTGATTGTCCCTCTAGTTTTCTCTAACGTTAATTTATCTCACTAGAGGCGAACACGCTAACCATTACACCAATGATGCTGTGTATTTTTTATCCATGGTTTTAAATACACATGTATGTGTGTGATTATTTATATTTGTACATCTATTTAATGTAGTTTCAGGTTGACATTTAATTTGGATATAATTTGGATAAATGTTTAATATTTTCAAATTATTTTAACTTTCAAATTCAACAAGTTTCCTATCTGGCTATATTTTTAATACAAACTTACAATCTGAGCTGATGTCATGGTAACCGTTCAGCCATGCCTGCATTCCAAACTGTTCATGATCTGTTGCCAAAAATATTATATCCTTTGCCCAATATGGTTTCTCTACAAAAAACAGATACTCATTAATAAATTATCTGGCATTCATGTACATTTACAATGTTTTTGTGTCAACAGAAACTAGACATTTTAAGGAATTGCAGAATTGCATTTAGATGCTTGAAGATGCTGTGATTTAAAACATTTCTACCATATGGTTATATCTTAAACTATGTTCTGTAGTGGTGGTGGCCATCTTTTATTTAAGATCAGAAACAAAAATACAAGCTTGTTAGAGGTACATCTATGTTACATTCAAGTACTATTTGGCTCTAAAATGTTTCAGAGAAAATTTTTTTTAACATTTTTTACCCTAAGCTTGAAATAAAATTTCAACTATTATCTTACGTTTGAAAAACTTTGCCAAGGTCAGCATAAGGACCATACTTCCTGTTGTCTGAGGCATGTCAGATTCTTTTTGACGTAGCGGCATAGACAACACTATTGATTCAGTACTACTAGATCTTCTGGCTCGTAAAATTCCATACACATTTTGTCCTGGAACACCCTGTTAATTAGAAAGAAAGGATATGAATGTAAATGAACATAAAGAGACTATCAAATTTTACACTTAGATACAAATTAAAGTTAAGAAATAGCACTGTTATTGCTGTTCTTCATATTGTGATAATTATATATGTAAGATTCAGATCAACGTCTAATCCTCAATTCCATGTCTGATTTCTACGTAACAGACACAAAACAAAACAAAAAACTTAAAAAAACAGGATAAAAAACATGCAAAACCATGCTGTCATTACAATTATTTCTTAATTTACAGTATGTCGCTTTTGTTTCTATTTTTTGTCAGGAATATTACAATTAAAACTGGAAAATGAGTTTATAGACTGCACAAATATTAAAAATCAAATATAGAATAGAACATGGAAATCGACATAAAAACTGCTTGAAAGCATCCGCTGCTCAACCATTCAATGTTGTATTAGATTTTACTTTCAAACTCGTTTAAATAAGAGGGTCGCTGATGAGCTTTTTGTAGACGAAACGAGGGTCAGGTGCACTGAATTATGCCTGGAACTTTGACATTTTGTATTCATTTGATATAATATGCAATGCAGATGATGTACAAACTTGACCCACATCCATCATGTGACAAGTTAAAAGCACATACAGATCTTCGCTCTGAAAAGGACGTCGATTTGATAGCAATAAATCGGCCATAGATCTGAGAATTTGTAAAGGACACCGATTTAAGAATATCCTAAATTAAATCGGGCCGTTATTTGAGATAATGACGTCAGTGGACGTCGATTTGAGGAGTGGGCGTCAATTTGAGACTGGACGTCGATCTGAGACTATCATATATACATGTACCTCCCCTAATGGAGACCACCATTTTTGTAAGATAAAAACGATCGCCACGAAATAACTGAAATATTGTTGAAAGTGTTAAACACCATAACCCAACCTTTTTGTAAGACTACTTTAAACAGGTCATAATCATTAATGTCAAGCTCAAGTGAAAATGTAATGACATTTTTCTTTTTTCTTTAAAACTGGGGATCATATGACCTATAAAATCCATCAAATACAATTGATACCTAAATGAATAAGATTTTCAGTGTTGGATTTACCATTAATATAGCTTGACTGATAATATTGACATAATTCAGAGATCCTTGTAACTCACCTAGATGAGTCCTGGACTCACCATTTTCAGTTAGGACTCGCCAACGTTTCAAATTGTAGATTCTTACAATGGTGGGTGAGACTCCACAAATTAAATTGCTACAAGTACATACCTGTCCTCTAGTGATCTGTAATGGATACACCACACTGTAGTTTTGAATGTATGTATCTAATCCAAGTGATCTAAACTTCTCTGTAACCCACTCTCTAGGTACTTTACTGAAATTTTTTTAAAAGCATATACATTTGGTCAATAAAATTGTTAAAAAAAAAATTTACATGACTGATCATGTGACAACTGTATACCTGAAGATCCTATTATGATTAAAGCTCTTAAAATACATCACTGATCATGTGATAACTGTATACCTGAAGATCCTATTATGATCAAAGTTCTTAAAATAAAATGATAAATAGTATGTGGTTGGCTTTAATTATCTAGACTTCTTAACATAATGACTTAATTCAACCCACAAACATAAAAAGTACCAGGCGCGGATTCAGACGTGGGGAAGGAGATGGGATGGCTCTTTAATAAGAGTGATTGTTGTTTAACACCAATTCAGCAATTTTTCAACTATATCATGGCGAGAAAAAGTTAATTTTCAATGAGATGACGAGGTCCGCTTTGTACTAGACCAACACGCTTAGTTGATTTTTTTAGTGCTAGCTCACTGAAACAACAGTCTGTGGATAGACATGTCGCCCCACTCTGACACATTATCCAAGACCAGTAAAAATTTGTTCGGACCGGTAAATTTTTCAGTTTTTATTTAGAAATATATAAAAAATTAATTCAAGAATTTAATTGGAACCAGTAAATTCAAATTTTCATTTTGAGGATTGATAATATAAAATTATTGTTGTGCTTTCTATTATAAACTGAAAGTCAACAAGACTTTTATGTTGAGACATTATTATATGGATAAACTGCTAATCAAATTTCAGAATTTCAATTTTCATTATGAGTAAACCAAGTCAAAACAGTATATGTACCTCTTATCTTTCTGGAGTTCAGCATTATATTCTTGAACCAATGAATCCATGTCTAATTCTGGATAAAATTCATTTTCTACAAGACCTGGAATAAAAAACAATTAAAAATATAGTTCCATAGTGCCCTAATATTAATAGTGACAGTAAATAGTAGTGTAAATTTTTCTCATTTAAACATCCAAATTCTGTTAGTCAAACCTTTTTTCTAACTTATTGTATATCAATTTAAAATGGTAAGTATGTGACATTGTTACTATTATTGCATGTATTCATATATTATTAAACGTCATCTATAACAATATTTCAACCATATTATGGCTTGTACATGAAAATGAACAGTTACCTGGTAACAAAGCATTTTCTGAGAAATATGTTCTGGCATTAAATGGTTGGTATGCTAAGGCTAAGAACCAAATTACACCAGCTACATAACACAGTACACAGAGTTTGTTGTTGTACTTTGATATTATGTCAATTATTCTTTGTCTTTGTTTTGGATCTGATAGCAACCCCATTTTTCTGAAAATAAAATACAGGTAAATATTGAAATCATGCACATGTTTAACTTAAATGTATAATTTTACTATGCTCATGAAAAGGTGTACGTGATACAACTTTATGTGAAAAAGTTTGTCAGTGACTTGCAGCAGGTCTGCGGTTTTCTCTGGCTTCCTACACCAATAAAACTGACTACCATGATATAACTGATATATAAACATCATAACCCATATAATTTTAATACAACAGAATGTCAGGCTGTTTATTATGGTATATATGATGCGTACACTCACTCGCTTGAATCATACATTCAAGTCAAGATTAACTACTTTAACATATTCAACTCAACAAATTTTCCAATTCTAATATCTTTTATTTCTTCTCATCATCGACAGGGACACAGAGTTTTAGGTTCACAATTTGAAATTCGTAATTGCTGCGTCATTTGGCAACCAAATGATCAAAAGGCAGAAGTGACATTTATTCAAAAGGGTTGACATAAATACATGTATGTGGGATAAGAGAGAGAAGTGGCAAGACAACAGAGAAGCTAATTGTGTTTAATTGAGACCAGATTAATTAAGGTTGCCATGTATAATTTGGAATCTGGGTTCATTTGTCCGGATTATGATAGGTTTCGGGTTCATTCAAACTGAGAAATTTGAAAAATGGGGCATGCTAAAATGTATGTTTCGGTAATGAGCAAAGTTAAACATTTCAGTCCCTTGGAATAAGTAAAGCAAGTAAAGATGAGTGAATCGAAATTTGTCAAAACACACACGAGATCAAAGAACACAAGCTGTGAGGTATATAATTATTTTATGCTTGCAGTTTGTTTCATAATCAACATTGTTTTACTTCATACTAAGTTTACATCGAAAGTGCACAATTATAGAATCAACATTAATGAAAATAAAGAGATCAAAGATACAATAATCCCCAATCAATAATGGTAGAACCAACATTAATGAAAATAAAGAGATCAAAGATACAATAATCCTCCAATCAATAATTGTAATGATTAAATCAACAATCATTAATGTCAATTAAACATTTAAAACAATATACTTAATAATTGCTTGAAAAGAACTTAATTAATTTCCAAAAGCTCATAATTTTTCTTTAAATTAATACTTTTCTATATCATTACTTCTTTATTTTAAAAGGTCTCGGGTGGCTCAATGCGTTAGGTAGTTGGATTACCTAACAACTCATACAAGCCTATCACCAATACAGCGTGGGTTTGCACCCGGCTTTGTAAATTACAAATAAGGATGCACTCGACTCACAGCCGCAAGTGATAAAGCTTACCAATTGCTTGCCCATGGTCGGTAGTTCTCTCCGGGTACTTCAGCTTCTTCCACCACTAAAACTGGTCGCCATGATATAGCTGAAATATTGCTGAAAGTGGCATTAAACACAATAAATCAAATCAAATTAAATCTTTATTCTAAAATAAACAAGATGAACTGTGAGCTAATGCTCACTTATGATACCCCCGCATATATGTTCAATGTGTATAAAAACCAACCAAGTCGGCAAACAGGAAGTAGGAATCTGATGGGTCCAAAAACGCCTACCACGATATGGTGTATCTATATGAAGCTTGTGACCAAATATCAGATTTCTGCCATCAATAGTTGCTGAGAAAAATGCGACGAAAAATGTGCATACATGTTCAATGTGTATAAAAGCCAACTAAGTCGGCAAACAGGAAGTATGAACCTGACGGGTCAAAAAAAGCTTCCCACACAATGGGGTACCTATATGAAGCTTGTGACGAAATATCAGATTTCTGCCATCAATATTTGCTGAGAAAAATGCGACGAAAAATGAGCATATATGGGTCCCAAAAACGCTTCCCACAATATGGCATACCTATATGAAGCTTGTGACCAAATATCAGATTCCTGTCATCAATATTTGCTGAGAAAAATGCGACGAAAAATGTGCATATACAGGTATGTTAAATGTGTATAAAAGCCAACTAAGTCGGCAAACAGGAAGTATGAATCTGACGGATCAAAAAACGCTTCCCACAAAAAGAGGTACCTATATGAAGCTTGTGACGAAATATCAGATTTCTGCCATCAATATTTGCTGAAAAAAATGTGACGAAAAATGTGCATATATGTTCAATGTGTATAAAAACCAACTAAGTCGGCAAACAGGAAGTAGGAATCTGACGGGTCCAAAAACGCTACTCACAATATGGCATACCTATATGAAGCTTGTGACCAAATATCAGATTTCTGCCATTGACAGTTGCTGAAAATGCGACGAAAAATATCTTGGACGAACGGAAGGACGGACAGAGGTAAAACAGTATACCCCCCTCCCCCTCCCGGGAGCGGGGGTATAAATATGCATTATGTTCATTAAAATATTTTTTAATTATCAGGGGGAACTGACCCACTTTTAGGGTGAACGAACCCAGGGCGAACAGACCAGATACCATTATGATATAATCAATAGTTGGCATCACTCTTTCAAAGTCAAGAGTAAGATGAAAGACTGGTTTCAGACTCAGTGAGTGAGCACTATAAAAATCAACTAATTTTGGTCTAGTACAAAGTCGACAACATCATCATCTCATTGAAATGCAGCTTGTTCTAATAAAGTTATAAATGTAGCTGCAAAATTGACGACTTGGTGTTGAAACAATCATGCATTTAAATTTTAATTAAGCAAGGTTTTGAAGTTATTTTCTGTCATTTTATTGTCAAAAAACTATTCTGTAAAATTTATTTTCTTGCATGTTGAGTTACAAAGTAGAGAACAATTACTGTCAACATTACTGTTAATCATCTTAACAGATACATGAACAGAAAGGGCATACCACAGAATATCTACTTGCTCCGGATGACCCGAGACAGAGACCGGTGTCGTAAAACGCATTGCAATTTTAAACATTCCAATGATATTGATTTTACCATATGTCTTACAGATTTTATAGAAATAGATATTAGAATTTGTACCTAACCTAAGGTATTGAATTATTTAAACAATTAAGAGAAATAAAATACACGAGAATCAAATAATAAATTTTTATGATAAATAATTTGCTCTCATGTCCGATCCGTTCTACACAATCCGCGGTATTATAAAACATGGCAGCCGTTGCTGGCAGACTAGGTCGACAGGCCTTTTTAAAGTCTAAATCTACATCAAATGTACACAAGGTAAAACAAACCTGCAGATTTGATATAGTCTTTATTATGACAGTTTGTTATAAATTTTCCCTTAGGCGTTATAAGTGTCAAACGTTTTATTTCGACTTTAAAACGGTAAAAAAGTTCAAGGTGACTTGCAGACAAAAAATAAATTGTGTAACTGACCGATGAGAAATATATAACTAATATATTATATATCTGTATTTTATTGAAGTTAATACAAAACATGATAAAATTTCAATAATTAAGCAAATAATATACAACAATCGGATTCGGAAACTACCATTTTGCTTGTTTTTTTGTTTTGTTTTGTTTTTGTAATTTGACACGGACACTTATACAGTATGAGTGGTTTTTATTTGTACATAATTTAAACAGGATTGTTAATTTTTAGGATTTATTTTTAGTTGAAATATATAGGAAAATCAGTCAATTTTTGTTCGTTATGTTTAAATTATGTACAAATAAAAACCACTCGTATAAACATAATGAGCAAATAAACAGTCAAAATATAGACAATTCTGAATGTTTTGGTGTAAAATTTGTTAAAATCTATCCAGAAATGACTTCACAATAATTTTTTGAAAAAATATGGTTTTGGTTGATTATATAGGGATTTTTTTTACAATACATGTGGCAATACTTTTGGCCACATGCTGTAGGGAGGTCAAACGTAGTCGGCGATAACGTTATTATTTTCTGTCAAGAGTAAAAAAAAAAAACGATTTTTCATTTCATTAGAAAAACACCTAAAATTGATTATTTCTAAAAAAAAAAAAATATATCGGATAAAACTTGAAAAATAGAACTTTATTAATTTGGTAGTTATAAGTATTAAAAATATGATTGGGTACTACTACTGAATGTCCAAGTGAAGACGTTTCGAGAAAATTGGATGCCATGTTGATTTATGTATCAACGAACAACCCATTTTCAAAAATAAATTCAGGAGCTATCCTTGGACCAATATTCTTCATGAATGGCTTAAAATTTGCAGAAAGTCTTCAATTTTACCAAACCGGTTGTTAAGAATTTTTTTAAGTCGAAATCGTAACGTAAGATAAAAAAGTTAACAGTCAGATATCAATAATCTGGACCTTCCTCAAAGTTTTAATGGATAAGCAATAATAGCTCCCGGAAATCGTTGGATGTTTGGGCCATATTTTCTGACTTTGCAATCAGAGTTGAGCGGGAAGAGTTATTGGACGTTGTGTGGCGCATGATGTTTATACACATAATGGAGGTGTGCATGTCCACAGGATTTTGATTTTCATCAAATATTTGATAATGACAGGTAGTTGGACTTAATCATTTTTTTATGCCCCCGCGACTAAGCTGATTCTAGATAGAATTATACCCATTTCACCACAGCTTTATACCTTTATATTTACATATCAGGAATGAAAAATTAAAGGTACTATCTGTATGCAAGTTGAGTATGATAGAACATCATACATAGTGTTAAAGAACTTTTGACTTGTTTATAATTTCTTATGGTCAGGTGGGGGCATCATTTGTGTCTTACACACACTTCATTTAAAAAAAATCACTCCTAGCATAACAACTTTGTCCATAATTATCAAGTGCAGGGGCATACTTCTTTTCTAGTTTGCTGATAATTGTAGGTGCTCCCTATTAGAGGGTTCTTTTCCCTACCAAAATCAGTATTCAGAAAAATTCTAGTATTTTTTTCAGATTTTTTATGACCAAAAACTTGATTTTTTTTTAATAAAATTTGACATAAAAATTATGGAAGCCTGCACAAAGGAAATTATATTAAAATAAAAAAAATATTAATTGAATAAATGTTATTCTTGATATATTTTCGTAGAGACTGGGCAGTTTGTGGACAGTGCTGCCAGTTTCAACCTTGCAAGTTGAATGTTTCTGAAAATGTTTGACCACAAACCTGGTAGTTTGAACAAGCAGACTGCCGACACATAAATTTAAAAAATAACTCCAAAGGCAATTTTCAAGGTTTTAGACTCTGTCATTTTTTTCATAGAACACATATAGGTGTGTATAATGCCTCTTTTTGAAGCATAAAGATGATACAGTACTATAGAAGAAAGCATGATAACCTATTAGCAGCATGCCCATTCACGCACTGTAGTACGTGTTTCACGTAGAATAAAAATCATGCACGTATATATTGAAAGAACCCTACGTGTGTGCACGTAGAGAACCTGTTGCGGGTATTGTATAAAAATTACCTTTTGTTTACAATTCACTTCAAAGTACGTGTAATAGAGTTGTTCTGATTATGCATTCCTTGCATATTTTAAGTGAGATGATATGATTTATAGATTGCCCAATTCTATTGGCTCCTTATTTTTTAATTGTCCAATCATAAGAACTGCTACTGTTAAAACCCGTAATCAGAGTTGGCGAAAATCGTCGGACCGTTAGCGGTCCAATTAATTAATGAACCGTGTCTGTCCCAATGTCTGTCACAAAAATATTACTTTGTGGTCGTCTAGTTGACGATTGAAATTTATTCACTCCCAGTTTCCACTACCAATGGCATTAAATTCCGTTTTCAGTTTTATTAAAATGTCAGACAGAGACGTGAAATTTGTTTATTTATTCTGTCAGACCGACACGTTCCTATTTGTAATCGAAACTCCTATACGTAAATGTAAACATCCTTTTAGTAGGAACGAGCACCTGCTAAACGTGGAACATTAAAACTGAAATATATTATAGAGCACAGAAATAAGTTGACTTCCACACTCCCCAAGTATCAAAGATTGTTTGTGTTTAATTAAATATCTTTTGAGATACTTATATATTGAAGATGACAACAGATTCATATTCTTAACTGAAATTAAAAATGTAGGTAAACCGGAAACTAGCATTGATGTATAATATTCGGAACGTGATCGGACCATTAGATACGGATTGTTGGCCATATCTGCTTTATCTTTTTAGATAAAAATATGTATACAGAAAAACATTTAATTGAGTTGTTTAATGATCATGACTATATATATAGGTAATCTTGCATTCAGTTCTGTATAACAAACAAAATTTGACAGGTTATATACAATATTACAAAAAAATGGTGGGACAGACATGGGTCAGAGAGAACCCAATGTCAGACAGAAAAAAAAGGTTTTCGCCAACTCTGCGTAATATTTACAAAAAACAGCATGGTGCACGACCTTGCGTGGAGAAAATGCAGTTAATTTTCTTTGTACCCCCAAATGAAGAGTTAGAGGGGTACATTGCACCCCCAAAAATTTGGATGTACCCCCAAAAATGAAGGTAAAAGGGTACATGTACCCCCAGATGAAAAAACCTGTGGGCATGCTGATTAGGTAGTGAAAATAATATATTTTGGTTCAAAAATTTCATTTTTTTAACATTTTTCCAAAAAACAGAAATCTACCACTTTTTGGCTCACCTGAAAGGTCATAACTTTTGAACAGCTCAACTGATTTTAATAATTTTTGGACCAAAATTTCTCATTTTGTATGAACTGTCATATTAAACTAAAATTGGATGATTTTTTAGCTTTTCAATTTTTGGCTTGACCACCCTAGCACTTGGGAATGGGAAGGTGGACTGACTATCAATGTAATATAAGAGATGGTGACTAACTAATAGAATATCCTCTCCTTTTTGTCAACATAAAAATAATTCATTATATATGTCCTGCAGTACGCTGTTTCCTTCTTAATATATCCAACTTTCAAGGTATGCAAATAAAATTCACTACTTAATAAAGCCTGTGATAATAAACGGCTGGAGTGTACTCTGAAATTAAACAACCATTCTTTGACTATATTTAGGTCCGTTTTTTCTTCAGAGAAAATATTCAGAAATAGTTTTTAGTTCACCTGGACCAAAGGTCCATGTGAACTATTGCCATCACTTGGCGTCCGTCGTCTGTAAACTTTTCACATTTCAAGCTTCTTCTCCGAAACCACTTGGCCGATTGGAACCGAACTTAGCAGGAATGTTCCTTGGATGGTCCTCTACAAAGTTACTGTTTTTCGTTCCAGTCGAATATTCAATATGGCTGCCAGGGCCAATAATATGCTCTGATTGGCTGAAATTTCAAAGATCTTCTTCTCTGAAACTAATGAACTGACTGAACCCAAACTGTAAAGGAATGATCATTGGAATGTCCTTTACCAAGTTACTGTTTTTTATGCCGATCGGAAATCCAAGATGGCCACCATCGCAGGACATAGATTAACATTGGACCCTATGGGAAAATGTTCAAATGCCTTCTTCTCAGAAACTACAAATATTATTAAAGCCAAACTGTACATGAATGTTCATTGGATGGTCCTCTACAATCTTAAGGTTTTTTGTTCCGATATGAAATTCAAAATGGTGGCTACGGCAGGACTTAGTTTAACATTGGACCCTATGGGAAAAATGTTTCAAAATGCTTCTTCTCTGAAACCACTTGGACAGTTGAAACCAAACTGCCCAGGAATGATCATTGGAAGGTCCTCTACAAAGTTTCTGTTTTTTATGCCGATCGGAAATCCAAGATGGCCGCCACCGCAATACATAGATTAACATTGGACCCTATGGGAAAATATTCAAATGCCTTCTTCTCAGAAACTACAAATATGATTAAAGCCAAACTGTACATGAATGTTCATTAGATGGTCCTCTACAAACTGTACGTTTTTTGTTCCGGTATGAAATTCAAAATGGCGGCTACGGCGGGACTTAGTTTAACATTGGACCCTATGGGAAAAATGTTTCAAAACGCTTCTTCTCTGAAACCACTTGGATAATTGAAACCAAACTGCCCAGGAATGATCATTGGAAGGTCCTCTACAAGGTGTGTATTTTTTATGCCGATCGGAAATCCAAGATGGCCGCCACCGCAGGACATAGATTAACATTGGACCCTATGGGAAAATGTTCAAATGCCTTCTTCTCAGAAACTGCAAATATGATTAAAGCCAAACTGTACAGGAATGTTCATTGGATGGTCCTCTACAAACTGTACGTTTTTTGTTCCGATATGAAATTCAAAATGGCGGCTACGGCAGGACTTAGTTTAACATTGGACCCTATGGGGAAAATGTTTCAAAACGCTTCTTCTCTGAAACCACTTGGACAGTTGAAACCAAACTGCCCAGGAATGATCATTGGAAGGTCCTCTACAAATTTTATGTTTTTTATGCCAATCAGAAATCCAAGATGGCCGCCACCGCAATACATAGATTAACATTGGACCCTATGGGAAAATGTTCAAATGCCTTCTTCTCAGAAACTACAAATATTATTAAAGCCAAACTGTACATGAATGTTCATTGGATGTTCCTCTACAAACTGTACGTTTTTTGTTCCGATAAGAAATTCAAAATGGCGGCTACGTTAGGACTTAGTTTAACATTGGACCCTATGGAAAAAATGTTTCAAAACGCTTCTTCTCTGAAACCACTTGGATAATTGAAACCAAACTGCCCAGGAATGTTCATTGGAAGGTCCTCTACAAAGTTTCTGTTTTTTTATGCCGATCGAAAATTCAAGATGGCCGCCACCGCAGGACATAGATTAACATTGGACCCTATGGGAAAATGTTCAAATGCCTTCTTCTCAGAAACTACAAATATGATTAAAGCCAAACTGTACAAGAATGTTCATTAGATGGTCCTCTACAAACTGTACGTTTTTTGTTCCGGTATGAAATTCAAAATGGCGGCTACGGCAGGACTTAGTTTAACATTGGACCCTATGGGAAAAATGTTTCAAAACGCTTCTTCTCTGAAACCACTTGGATAATTGAAACCAAACTGCCCAGGAATGATCATTGGAAGGTCCTCTACAAGGTGTGTGTTTTTTATGCCGATCGGAAATCCAAGATGGCCACCACCGCAGGACATAGATTAACATTGGACCCTATGGGAAAATGTTCAAATGCCTTCTTCTCAGAAACTACAAATATGATTAAAGCCAAACTGTACATGAATGTTCATTGGATGGTCCTCTACAAACTTTACGTTTTTTGTTCTGATATGAAATTCAAAATGGCGGCTACGGCAGGACTTAGTTTAACATTGGACCCTATGGGAAAAATGTTTCAAAACGCTTTTTCTCTTAAACCACTTGGATAATTGAAACCAAACTGCCCAGGAATGATCATTGGAAGGTCCTCTACAAGGTGTGTGTTTCCAAGATGGCTGCCACCACAGGTCATAGTATTAACACAGAACCATATGGGGAAAATACAGAAATATATTCTTTTCTGAAGCTATTGCACTGATTGAACCTAAACTGTGCATCAATCATTGGAAGGTCCTTTACAAACTTTGTGTTTTTTATGTTGATCGTAATTCCAAGATGACTACCACTGCAGGACATAGTTTTTACATTGGACCAATTGGTTTTTTTTATTACCAGGTGAACGATACAGGCTCTTGAGAGCCTCTGGTTTTTATTGCATTGGTCAGTTGGTAAAGTGAAAGTTGTAAACAGAACATGGTAAAACCAAGATCAATGTACAAAATGATAATTTTAACATTAAAAAATATATGAATGTCAGAATGATATAAAAGCTTTTTAAAGGTGCTTTATTTTTCTTTAAATGCTAATATTCTGTCCGTATTAAAAAAAAACAGAACTGGATATAGTGAGAAAAGGGTTGTTCAAGTTCAGAGCACTTCACAAGAGGGTGAATTTTACTTGCATACGATGAAAGTTGGATATATAATGAAGCAAACAGCATACAATGGCACAATTATGATGAATTATTTTTATGCAAAAAAGACATTTGGAGAGGTCGTTAAAATAGTTAGCCACTTTCTCTTTTATTACATGGATAACCAACCTTCCCATTGCTAATAAAAAGTGCCTGCTTTAAACTTGTATGGTTATGGCACTTTCAAAAATATTTCAGTTATAACTCAGGCTCACCAAACCAGGCGAAGTGGGTGACTTCTTCGCCTTGGTTTCAATGAAATCGCCCAATTTCTGTGAAAAAACAAAGTTTTAGTCGCCCTGTCAGTCTTTTCAAGTCCGTATTTTTTTCACCAATAATCATACTTTTTCTTCAATCTTCACATAAAAGGAGCTCCCATGTTCCTGAAATTTGACCCATACAGGGTTTGATGTCCAGTATTTTATTCCAAACTCATTAATTGAATCCTTTTTAAGATCATTGTGAAAGGTAGGGGAACATGCATTTGTAGGGAAAGAAACGTTAAAATTTGGATCGATTTTCGGAAGTCTCCCAGCTTTTCCTTCAAGTCGCCCTGTTTTTACTATGTGTGGTGAGCCCTGTAACTGTTACCTCTCTAGTCACTAACAAAATTTATCATATCTTTAAAGAGAATCAAAATCGTTCAGGCAAATAAATTTTTAATTTTAAGATGTGATCACTTAAGTAATATGTAGATGTACTTGAAACAATTTTGTAAACAAATGTATGTTTGTTTGATGGTATTTAACGCCACTTTCAACAATATTTCAGTTATATCGTGGCGGTCAGTTTTATTGGTGGAGGAAACCAGAGGACCCGGAGAAAACCACAGACCTGTCGCAAGTCACTGACAAACTATCACATAACATTGAACACCTCGCTTTGATTGAGATTTGATCTCACAACATCAGTGGTGATGGGCACTGATTACATAGGTAGTTGTAAAACTACCATACTATCATGATCATGACGGCCCCTGTAAACAAATGTAAAATGAAATTAATTATGATGATACATTACAATTTAATGTTAATGTTAATATCATTATTCATAATTTCAGGTACAGTTCAGTTTCAAGTCAGCTTCCAAAGGAAAGAAATCTGTAAGTTATTCTATATAAAGTTTTAGGCTTTTATTTAGTTGTAGTCAAATCTTGCTTGTCCAGTTTGAAAGGACCAATACTATTATTTTAAAATATATATGTCCAATTGTTACTTGGACTTTGCAAAGAAACAACCTATCCAAATTTGAGATAACCTGGCTTGACTGAAGTGTCAGAAAAGTTTGTAATAAAGAATTTACTTTTAATGGTTATAGTAACATCTAGGACATACCGTCATGACCATGATTAAACACTGTGATGGACATATCACTCTTCTTAATGATATGGATATAAATTTTATTGTACTTAATCCATTTGCTTTCTTTCTTTTGCATTTATGGTGATAGCAAGTAAAGCTCTAAATGCAAAAAAAAGGTTTTAAAATACGTAAAATAATATAATATGAAAAAATTAAGACGGATCAGTGACTACGTGTACTTGAATAAGCAAATATTTGTTTAAAACCATTTGATTTCATAATGTACCTGTATATTATTGTAAGATTATTAAGAATAAGAAAATATTCACCAATGAACCTATAACTTACTACATTAGAAAGGACAGATATGGTTTGTTTTGCAGGATCACCCCTTCTACTTTTAGAGTTATCACTTCCTACTTGAAAATGAGTGGAATGCCCTGCACATATATATATATTACTACTATAAAACAAAGAGATTCATGTTTAAATTTTATTTTTGCTTTTTTTAAAAGGCTTATGCATTGTTGGGAGCAGCAGCTTTGGGTGGCTTGGGTGCAGTAGGTGTAGCTCTAGGCACACCTGTACTTGCTAGTGATCTGGTACTCCATCCACCAAAATTCCCATGGTCCCATAGTGGATGGATAACACCTCTTGACATGGCTAGGTTAGTATGTTTTATTGAGATGGTGAGTTTTATTGTAGACCAACAAACAGAGTTGGATTTTTATAGTGGTAGTTCACTAAGACAGCAACCCACAGGTAGACATGACGTTCCACTCTGACACATTATCCTGACTCAGTACCAACCATTCTTTGTTCTTGCTTCTTAATGCTGCATACTTAGGGGAGAAGCAACAAATAGCAGTTTTACAGGGTTTCTGCTATGCTCAGACATGTTCAGGGCAATTGTCCTAAAACCAGCATTTCCTAACAGTCATGCTTTAATAATATATTTTTTGTAACCCCAAAAATGTCCTATAAGTTTTAAAAATTTAGACGATTTCTAAAATCTTTAGGTCATTGACCTAAAAATTGCCCCAATCTGAAACCCTGTTTTATAGTCTTCGGTTTGATCTGACTGGCCTTAGAATGAAAACCATGATCCACCACCCTCAAGACAATCAGGTTAACTATAACACCACACAGGACCAGTCTTAAAAGAAGTCATTTGAACATATATTTAGTGGATTTCCATACAGATCCCTCCAAGTGTATCAACGATCATACTCTCAGGTCGGACTTCACTCTTAAAATTGCCTGACAAATTTCCGACAAAATCCTCCCAGGTCGGAGTGAGAGTCTCCACTCTCAGATAGTTAAACTGTAAACAGGAAACGTCCCCAAATTCTGCTAACCAATAAATTCGTGCATAAAGAAACATGCGTATCTTAGTAAAGCTAAAGTAAACGAGTGATATACAGTGGTACGGAAAGTATAGATATGTTAACGGCCATCACGGGCGATATATACAATAATATCTATGAATAAAATGTATTAACATGCAGTACCCATGTTTTAAGTGTACTAGAAGTGAATATTAATATGTCCCTATGTACTTGCGACAATCGATGTCAAGGCCCTTTCACTTGCTGCAGACAGTTGCCGGTTTACGATATCGGGTGCGTTTGCTCTTTTACGGGTTTGCCAAATGTAGGGCGAACGAACCTGGGTAAATAATTCTAATTTATACATTTATTTCTTTAAAGGCAAATTTGGATTAAAATTATTTAGTAAAATTTAAGTTTTATTTTGTTCATGGTGAATGGGTCATAAATCCGTAAGTCCCTGGGTTTTTTTTCTTGAAAATTGGCAGTCTGCGGAGTCCTGATATAGGTGAAATCATATTTTATTAGTGTATTCTACGTTTTTTTTTTTACAGTTTACCTGTCAAAACATCACCCATCTCAGCATGTTGTCGCATCGTGCATTCATGATATACAAATACACCTATCACAGGTGTGAAAAAAAACGTTGCTCAAGACTCTTTTTACTAAGACTTATAAACATAGATAACTATTTTGCGTTTTTGATTTTCAAGCCGTCTTCCAATTTATTTGTACTAAAAAATAAATTTATATCTTTTTTCTTATATATGTGTATAAATATCTTAATAAAATAAATACATTTACGGTGAGAAATTATTATACATCATGATATCGTTATTTAGGTAAATACTTATTAGACAGATTTTTTTTAAAACCATTTTTGTCTTTTTAATTGATAACTGACCCAAGCTAAATAAATGAAATGTGACTTAATGTGTTAATTATATAAATCCTTGCCTTCTATAAATTTTAATTTCTTATCTAATTCTTATTTAACAATATGGTCAGGTTGTTATTTTCATTGAATGGCATCTCAAAATAGATGGCTTCACAGTAGGGGCTCTTCCTGTATATTGGTTACATCCTGTATATTACAACTGACAGCTAATGCATGACAAACAATTTTAATCAGCCATCATTATCATAAAATACATTTTTTTAATCTTTATTTTGATGATGGCACCTAATTCCCATCACCTAATCCAAATTAGTATAGTAGAGGAGTACCGTATTTTTCGGACGATAAATCTAGATAAAAATGACGATTTTGTTTACAGTACAAAAAATGTATACCTTTATTTTGCTGTAGGTTTATTTCTGAATAAGAAGACTTGTATCATCGATGTTCTTGGTGTTATTTTTTTTTAAATAAAGCAATAAAAGTATACTAACAGGGGGTGCAATTCTGGGGGTAAAATATTCAACATCCGAAAAAAATCAATATTCAATGATTGAAGTGTTATCGGAAATCAGTTCAATATTGTATTTTATAATAGAATATATACTATAAAAAATGTATCTTGTTGAAAAAAATCACAGGGTGGATCGATTTACAATATAAAATTATTATCACAAAATATCTAAATATAGCTATAGCTTTCCATCAAACACGAGCATGCGCACGTGATTGTAGTAAAAAATGGCGGTTGCAATACATCTCACAGTAAATGTGTAGAACAAGCTTTTTATACTAAATATACTGGAAAATAATTTATATCAATTTCGTTACTTAATCGATATTTTATTGCAATAATTTATATGAGGCTATGGGTGTTTAAACGTCACTTTTCAACAATATTTCAGTTATATATTGAACTTTGAGCTACCTTTCCTGGCGCGAATATGGTGCAAGGTAGAAATACACTAGGGTATTTACGTAACCGGACATTCTACACACCGGAAAGAAAGTATGCTTACACATATGCATCGATCACAAAATGTTTGACATGTTCACCTCGAGAAATGTAAAAAAAATCTTTAAATATCCACTCTCACGTCCGACCACGATGTCCGACCAAATAGTCGGACTTAGAGAGTGTTGAATCAAATTTGTCGGACGTTTGATCAACAATATTCCAGAATCAAACAAATGAATAAATATAACATAGATCTTTTTAACATGCGTCAGTGTGTTTTAAATCGGTCATCCAATCAGGACGCTCATTATTCTTGTCCAAGATAAAAAAAAAATGCATGGCTAAAATTACCTGTGGATGTTTCCCCACTTCAACTCGTAAATTTACATAAAAATCGGAGATATTTCGTCATAAAACTTCACACATGGTTTTGTCTACCTTTCCTGGCGCGAATATGGTGCAAGGTAAAAATACACTAGGGTATTTACGTACCCGCACATTCTACACACCGGAAAGAAAGTACGCTTACAAATACGCATCGATCACAAAATGTTTGACATATTCACCTCGAGAAATGTAAAAAAAAATCTTTAAATATCCACTCACGTCCGACCAAATAGTCGGACTTAGAGAGTGTTGACTCTCAAATTTGTCGGACATTTTGGGAGGAATATGTCGGACCTGAGAGCATGATCGTTGATACACTTGGAGTGTACTGTACTTAATGTGTTTTAATTTATGCAGTTCGAACCAGGTGTTTTTGTTGGAAAACATTGTGGTCTGACATCAGTGGATCACTGTGAATGCTGGTGTTTATCAGGCATGAAACCTATATTTACGACCCTATCAGTGTATTTCTATATAATATACAGCATTTAACTTTCTGGTGTTTTACCCACATTCACAGTGGTAGACAGTAAAAAATCACCAGCCAGGTTGATTTTTTAACAGAAACACCTTGTCAGTACTGTAGACCATCATAGCTTTACATTTTATACTTTGAATGGTTTTATGTTTTCTCAGTGTAAGAAGGGGATATGAAGTATACAAACAAGTCTGTGCCGCCTGTCACAGTTTACAGTATGTGTCATACAGAGAAATGGTTGACGTATTTATGACAGAAGACGAGGCCAAAGCAGAAGCTAAGGAGGTAAAATAAAAATCAGTGAAAACACGAGATATAAAGGTTATTATGAGTACATTAAAATTGAAAGATAGCATCTATCCCCATTTGCCAACAGAAAGTTAGTCACTGTGTCTAACATTTGATTCAGGTTTTTTAGCTGCCTACTGTCTCAGTCTTCGCGCTAACCCACTTTCCCGAAGCCCGGGACAACTAAAACTGGATTTGAACAAGTGAAAATTATGAAAGAATTTATATAAATAAATAGAAAAATTTTCTAATTTTGACTTTCGGGCAAGTAGGTGAAAAAAATTAAGACAAAAACTGCTGTCTTAGGTTAAATTTGGCTAGTGTAAATGTTTGTGTTTTTAATTTCATAAAGTAATTTTGAACTTTTAAACATTAGCCATCAAGTGTTAGCGCTATAAAGAAGATTTGTAGGTATTGAAATGTACATCTTAAGTGGACTGGAAGTTATATGTGTATGTGGCCAAAGTTATTAAATATGTAAATCCTATTTGTACTATTGCTGGTAAAATTGGTATATTGGGAAAAATAGTATTGAAGTAAAAAGTGTTTGATATTCAGTTTAACCTTGTAATCTCAAACTCAGCTAAGTCAAATGGGAAGTAATGACCCCTTTGTCAGGGCCCACCAAACCAGAGGATGTTGGCAGAACTTTCATCTTTTTTCATTTCAAATCACCCTCACTTGACTTCAAAGTGGAATTAAAATGGCCATGTTTCATTTTGTCTGTTTTTTCACCAAGCAATTGTAATCGGTATGAAAATCTGTAAATATGAGGGAAAGGGATTTTATTCAAGCAATAAAGAAAGTTTACTTTGTTGATACAAAAGAATCACTGCAATCTTCTGTAAAATTGTACAGACGAATAAACAAGCGAAATTTCATTCCCAAATCTAAAAAAAAATCAAACATGCTTTGGCCATATCTTCTTGTTGGATTGATCGTGTTATATTTTAATTATTTTCATCCAATTTTAGTTATTTGTAGCTTTGTCAAAGATCAATATTAACTTGTCAAGTTTTAAACATTTTGGTGTGGTCTAAAGGGCAAAACAAATGGGGGAAGGAAACAAACATTTTGATGTTAATAAAGTGTGTAGCTTGAAGATTTCAAGAGTTAAAACATTGAACATCAACTACTTTGACTACTGTAAGCTAAACAATAATACTACAAATACAAAACATGAATTTTAAGTTAAGCATGAAAGATATTAAAAAAGATACTAAGACACTAATAAACAACACATTTTTTTCAGAAGCATGTCTCTCTATCATGCCTTTGCTTCTCCCTTGTGTTCTAGGGTCCGTTGTGGTCGTGATCATATGGTAGTTAGATTTATGCAATCAGTGCCATCACCACTAATTTTGTGAGTTTGAATCCCGCTCAGGCAAGGTGTACTTGATACAACATTATGTGATAAAGGTCAGTGACTTGCGGCAGGTCAGTGGTTTTCTCCAGATACTCCGCTTTCCTCCACCAATATTGATGAAAGTGGCATTAAACACCAATAACCCTAACCCTCTTTTGTGTTCTCATAGTGTGGTGAGCCCTGCTTTATAGTAGTATTCAATAAGCTCTAATGACTACTGATATGTTAATTGCTTATTATTAATTTTCAGCAAAGTGATTGGTCCCTTCAATATCAAATATACATGTACAGTCAAACCTGCTTTAGTGACCACCTCTATTAAGCAATAACTTGCATTATGTGACCTTGATTTTTATTACATTCTCAGTGCATTTCATATCAATTAAACCTGTATTAAGGGACCACCTGTTTCATGTGACCAAATTTCACTTTTCCCTTGGAAGGTCACATAAGACAGGTTTAACTGTATACTGAATTAAGATATTTTCATTTGTTTTAAAAGGCAACAATACGTGATGGACCCGATAATGAAGGTAATATGTTCGATCGACCTGGAAAACTTTCTGACCGTTTACCCAGCCCTTATTTAAATGATGAAGCTGCAAAGACTGCCAATAATGGGGCTATACCACCAGATCTGACATACATAGTGAGGAGCAGGGAAGGTGGAGAGGTAAGACATAGCCCAGAAAAGAAATAGAGAGTGACAATTATTAGATATGATATAAATAAGTTGATAAGTTATTGTCGACAATTTCACCAACCACCTGTACATAGCCAGACATACATATACATAACCATGGGAAGGAAAGCACAAGTTACCACACCTGACTTGCATACAAACCTATCCAACCAACCTTTTCAAACCAAATTGCAAAGGAGGGCTGTGATGGTCGTGATCGTCTGGTAGTTTGATTTACAACTACCTATGCAATCTGTGCCTATCACTACTAAAGTTGTGAGTTCGAATCCCACTCGGGTGAGGTGTTACTCAATACAACATTATATGACTTTCGATAGGTCGGTGGTTTTCTCCGGGTACTCCTGTTTCCTCCACCAATAGAACTGACCGCCATGCTATAACTGAAATATTGTTGAAAGTGGCATTAAACACCATAACCCCAACCCAGCTTGCAAAGAAATTTGACATTCAAGGTATATTTAATGGTTCACATTATATAGGTTTTATGATTTACTTAGCATTGAGTTCAGACTGAATAAAAATTTTTAGTGTTCTAAGGACAAATGAAAACAAAATTAATGTTTCCTCTAAATTATGAAAAGATAGTTTAAACAGTGTTGGTCAACAATTCCACCAATGTCAACAAAAGAAACAATCGGCTCTCGCCATAACACCAAAAAAGACCACGACATATTATGTTGGAAATCCAGGTCCAGGCTTGAGACATGCTTAAAAAATCTTTTTGACTTGTAAGTTGTAAGTGGATTTTATCCCTAATTTGTTTGTGTATTTGTGTATTGACAACTTCTTTAACTATCATAAAGTAAGCGGTGAAATATATATATAATGAATTTATTCTTGCGAGTTCTAGGATGTTATCATCTTGGGGGGGCCGTCGTGCTGGTGACTGTATGGCAGTTAGATTTTTTTTTTTTTTTTTTTCAATATCGCAGATTTTGTTTAGTAAATATCTTGTTACATTTTTACTTCAGAGTCCAGGTTCCTCTGAAGTATCCCTGTGAAATTCTGTTTTGAATATCCAGGGAAATACTCAAAACTATAATTACATATAAAACTATTTTATTCTAATATATTCTATTGCATAAGTTATGATCACAGTTTATTTAATATATGATTGAACAATGAATTCATTCCTAGTAATTTATTTTCCTTCATTTTTCTTTGAAATTCATTTTTAAATAACAGATAAACATCAATTGTCTTTGTCTTTTGTTTGGATACATAATAGGATTTGTAAATTGTAAATGCCAATATAGTTAAAAAATAATTTAGGTGAAAATATTCTTTGTCGAAAATTTTGTACCCAAATACTAAATGTTGAAGTTTGATATTGTTTTCAAATTGGACCTTTTTTAACATTTCATTTATTTTATTCCAAAATATGTCTAAATATTTACATGACATAAAAAAAGTGATCATAATCTTCTTCTACTTTACAAACATTACATAAACTGTCAGTTGATATTTTCCATTTGAACAGATGTGATTTTGTTGGAATAATAAATTCTAATAGTTTCCATCTAAATATTTTCAATTTGTTTTCTAACAAAATTTTAAAAATAAATTGATGTAAGTCTCTTATATTTTGAAAGTCTTGGATATCCAAGTAAGTTGTCCAAAAATGTATACCTATAGGTTTGACAAAAACTTTGTTTTTGATAATATTGTAAAAATCTTTGTTAGCTAATTTATCCATATTAATCACCCTACCAGCAGAAATAATATTTTCTTTTTTTATATTAATAGTAGTTTTCACAGATTTTTCTTCTGATAATTGCACATACCACTCTTTAGGAATTGCCTTTTTTAGTCGACTAAATTCACTAAAAAAATGAACTGGCTAAGAAGGTAAATTTCGGCAGGATGAGTGTTTTTATAATAAGAATTTTCCCCATAATAGTTAGATTTCTTTTTCCCCATGCTGTAAATTGATTTTTCATTTCTTCAATTTTCTTCTCCCAGTTAAGTTTTTGACATTCTTCCTTGTTATGTCCAAAGAATATACCTAATGCTTTAACAGGATTCTGTGTCCATTTAATACCTCTAATTTTGTCTTTGCAATTTTTTAGCTTACCGATCCATATGCCCTCTGTTTTATTTCTATTTAGAATTAACCCTGAAAATGGGTAAAGCTATATCAGTTTTGGAACTCTCAAATAACGTTGTGTCGTCTGCTAATTGAGATATTTTAATGATGTGTGCTTTATCATCAATTTTTACTTTTATCCCGTTTATATTTTTATTTTCTCTTAGCCTTAACGCCATAATTTCCACGGAAATAACAAATAAAACGGCAGATAAAGGACATCCTTGACGGATTCCTCTAGTGTTTTAAAAAATTTCAGATATCCATCCATTATTTATCACACAGGTTTGTATATTATTATATAATGTTTCCACCCAAGTAACAAAAGAATAATTGAACCCATAATGTTTTAGTGTTGAAAACATAAAATCCCATTCTAAAGAATCAAAAGCTTTTGAAAAATTTAAAAAGATAATTGCCCCTTCTATCTTATAAATGTTTGAATAATCTATAATGTCTTGAATCTGTCTTAAATTAAAACCTATAAATCTATTTTTAATATAACCGGTTTGATCTTTGTTGATAAGTTTTGGCAGAATTTTCTTCAAACGTTGAGCTAAAGTGTACGAAAGGAGTTTTAGATCAACATTCAATAGAGATATTGGTCTATAGTTATCTAATTTCAATGAGTCATATTTTTTAAATAAAAGAGTTAGTACACTTGTTCTTTGAGAAAAAGAAAGTTGCCTATCTTCGTGACACTTATTTAAAATAAAGACTATTAAATATTTTATACTTTCCCAAAATGTCCTATAAAATTCTACCGTTAATCCGTCTATGCCGGGAGATTTATTTAATTTCATTTTAAAAATAGCCTCTGTACATTCTTCCACCGATAACTGTCCATCACATACATTCATATCTTCTTGATTGACTTTACTTTCTAGTTTTGTTCTATATATATAATCATTTAAGTTCTGTTTATCTGGGTTTGTTGATGTATACAACTTTTTGTAATAATATTTTATTTTATCTAAAATGTCTCTTTGGTTTGTAATTATATTCCCCTCATCATCTAATAATTTTGTGATCGACTTTTTAATTTGTCGTTTCTTTTCTAAACCTAAAAAATAAGCATTGTTTTTTTCGCCAAATTCTACCCATTTCTCCCGAGATCTAATCTGTGCGCCTTTTGCCTTTTGCTCATAAATTTGTTCTAACTCTTTTTCTAACTTGTCTATTTCATTGTTTAGTATTTTATTATCTATAACTGCAGTGTGACTGCATGCTAGTTTAGCTTCCAATGTCTTTTCTAAAGTTCTCGTTAGCTCCCTTGTTTCTTTCGCTTTTATCTTACTAAGCGTCATAGTTATCTCCCTTATTTCTACCTTAAGCGCGTCCCATAATAGTCTGCAGTTTTTTAAATCATTATTGATTTTAGTGGAATATTTTAATATTATGTCGTTTATCTTATCTTGATAGTCTTTATCATTTAAAATTGAATTATTTATCTTCCAAAAACCCTTACCCTTTTCTTCCACACTTGACAAGAAATTTAAGAATACACTTTGATGATCTGTATATTTAATACATACTGGTTTAATTTTACACCAGTTGATTCTAGACTTGAAATTTTTATTAACTAAAATATAATCAATTCTACTAACTTGTGATTTGTCTTTTCTGCGCCAAGTGAATTGTCGTTTATTACTATTGAGTTCTCGCCAGATATCAATTAAATCATTTGTTTTCAATAACGTTTTAAGACTATTTACCGTCTGATATTTTGTTTTACTACTGTTGCTTCTTCTATCTATTTCCTTTAATGTTTCGTTAAAGTCTCCTGCGATCATAGGTATTCCTATTCCGTGATCTTTTAAAAAGGTATTTACTTTTTTGAAGAAGTTATTTTTTGTTGTTTTACAATTTGGTGCATATAAGCAAACTAGGGTAAATATAGTATCTTTTATATTTATATTCAGTAAAATTATTCTTCCTTCAGTGTCTATAAATTGACTTATAATTTCGTAATCTAATTGATTTCTTATTAAAATAGCCACCCCCCTACTTGAGTTATTTCCATGACTACAAAAACATTGATAATCTGACTGTTCTTCAATAAAACATTTACTTTCGTTATTAAAGTGCGTTTCTTGCAGAAATACAATTGAACAATTTTGATTTTTTATCCATTGTAACAATCTACTTTATTTATCTTTCATCTGCAACCCATTTACGTTGAGGGTGCAAAAATTAATTATATTGTTGGACATTGTCATATAACAAAATGATCAAATTATTTTCGAATAAAATCTCACATCTGAACAAAAAAGTCAAATATTTACAAACACAATTTTCATATTTGCACATAATGACAAATTTCGGACATAGGTACATTTTAATTCTCACTTTTATATTTACAATGTACACATTACAAATTCTCCTTACATTGCACACCATGTATTGATTTCTATAGTTATAATAATTGACCTTGTACCTGCTCTTGAATGAACTTTCTACCACACGAGTAATGTTTATAAATTTTATAAAAAATAACTTTACAACAACACATATGAATAAAAAAGTCAAACCTTTACAAACACAATTTTCTTTCTTGTATATGATGAGAAATATCTCGCATAAGTACTTTTCGCTTTTCACATTTATATTTACAATATTACTGTATACATTACAAATTCTCCTAACATTCCACACCATGTTTTGATTTCTATATTTGTAATAATTGACCTTGTACCTGCTCGTGGGTGAACTTTCTGCCACGTGTGTATTAATGTTTATACATTTTATAACCATCGACTTTACTACAACATATATATTGGGATTTACCAATTTATTTTTATAGACTATTTTATGTTTGTGTATGTAAATAATGTAAGTGTACTCTATAAATATTACGAAGTGTAAATTAGAAAAGTTATGTACTGGTAAAAGGACAATAGACGATTTTCTGATTACATAAGGTAAGAACATTTCATTTTTTTGTATGAAATCTTTATATGTACTTTCACGGTGTAATGTTTTCATTTGTACCCTTGTATATATCATCTCTTTTATTTGCTGATAAGAAATGACTATACATAGAGGTATTTCATTGATGCATTTGCTTTTAAAGTTGTGGAATGGTTTTGTAGTCCAACATATTGATAACGTGATTCTTACTTGGAATATTAGATTTATGACTACCCATGCAATCAGTGCCTATCACCACTAAATTTGTGAGTTCGAACCCTGTTCATGGCGAGGTGTACTCGATACAACATTATGTGATAATGTTTGTCAGTGACTTGCGACAGTCCATTGGTTTTCTCATGATATTCTGGTTTCCTCCACTAATAATACTGACCACCACGATATAACTGAAATATTGTTGAAAGTGGCATTAAACATCATAAACCAAACCAGCCTGATAAAAAAAAATAGTGAGAAGTCTTAATTGGTAAATGAGATCCCAGCCATCTCCTTTGATATGTAAATCTTTCAGCTGTCTTAATTGTTTATTTCAGGACTATATATTCTCCTTATTGACTGGGTATTGTGAAACACCAGCAGGATTTGCATTGCCAGAAGATACACATTACAACCCATACTTTTATGGTGGTGCCATTGCTATGGCCGAAGCTCTTTATAATGAAATTATTGAATATTCTGACGGTAAGATAATACATTGCTACAGTCCATATAATATTTTGTGGGTGACAGACCGTTCCATAAACTGCCATATGGCTCTCAGTGCCATGAACTATTTGTATAATATTTGTATAATATTTATATAGACAATATACATACATTGTTGGAAAATATATAATTTATTTGTAAGAGGTTTACATACAGGTAGAAAAGCAAATGAACTTTATATTTTTAGACAATGTATGTACATGTATATTGTATTTATCCTGCAATGTCAAACAAGCCGAAAACAACTGCCAACTTGCCTAAAAAGAGCAGAAACAAGCATCGTTCTCATTGTTTTTGGTGATGTTTTCTGTGAAATCCGTGCTTAAACTGTTGCTGTTTCTTATTGTCGCTCTACATGAATAAATCAGATACCAGAAAAATGATATCTTGGTCAGTGTCAATATATATATATAGCAAAAATTTATACAGTTAACGCAATTTGACTGCTCAAATAGAATCAGTGCAGAATAAATAGATTATCGCGAGTGTTAGAAATTTGCCTTGTAAAAGGCCAACTAATACCCCTGATAAGCTGTTGCTCATTATGACTGTTTCATGTTGAAAGAGTGAATCATTTATCATACGCTCTGTGGCAGAGTACCTCAGACAAGGAGTACCCACTGGCTATTTAGATGTTAATTGTATCTGTTTACTGCACCACTTGTATTTAAACATTTTGTATGTAAAATCCTAAAATTATAAAATTCCCCACACTCAAAACAGATGAGACAATGAAAAAAAAACTTTAAAAAACTTGTTAAACTTTCAAGTTGGCAAGCAATACAATAACAAGTGATACAGAAGAATTTTTGTTAGGATTTCAAAGATTCCTTCCCAACATTAATTTTCCCCCTAAAATGCAAAATATAAATACTTGTATATTAAGAAAAAAAAAGACACCAAGAGGTGGATGATTTAATTATTGGAATAGAGCAATTTTATGAATAAAAAAGTAAAGGTTACAAATTTTTCTTCACTTGCAATAAATTAAAATTTTGAACATGCTGATAAGTAATTATAATACATGGTGTATTAGGATAATTAAGGGGTATTTGTTCAGGCATTAATTCCAAGAATTTTAAATTCTACAATGGAATTATTTATTGTTGAAGAGCACAAATAAGGAAATACATTGACATAATTATGTCTCCCCTTTGAACGAAGGGAGACATATTGTTTTAGTCTGATTTTTTCATCCGCTTCTTCTCAGCGAAGCTTGTCCGGACCATAACTTTTTTGTCTTTCGAGATAGGTCAATGATATTTGGTATGTGGGTGCATGACCATGAGGCGGTGTGTCGCGTACCGTAATGACCTTCGTGGGACCTTGACCTTTGACCTCAAGGTCAAATAATTGTTTTTTAAAAAGTATTTTCTTGTCCGGGCCATAACATTTTTGTCTTTCGAGATAGGTCAATGATAATTGGTATGTGGGTGCATGACCACAAGGCGGTGTGTCGCGTACCGTAATGACCTTTGTGGGACATTGACCTTTGACCTCAAGGTCAAATAATTGTTTTTTAAATAGTATCATTCAACTCATAATGTGTAACTTATTGTTGTACAGATGGCTGCATTAAGGGGAGACATAAGTTTTAGGTATCTAAAACAGTTCTTCCTAGTTTCAATATTAAAAACATCCAATATTCCAATTTCACCAAAAACCATGAAAATTGGGGATTGACCAAAAAAATCTTTCACAGTATATTATATATATTTTTAGGTACCCCTGCAACCAAGAGTCAGCTGTCTAAAGATGTGACAACATTTTTAAGATGGACAAGTGAACCAGAACACGATGTAATGAGAGTAACTGGATTAAAGGTAAGGTATTACTGCTAGTTTTTATTGACTTTAAAGTTAATTGATTAATAGTCATTAATTTAATTAAATGGGGCTGTCGTGGTTATGATCGTATGGTAGTTGGATTTACAACTACCTATGCAATCAGTGCCTATGCGTTCGAATCACGCTCAGGTGAGGTGTACTCGATCATGTGATAAAGTTTGTCATTGACTTATGGCAGGTCAGCTGGTTTCATAGAAAGAGGAAGACACAGAGGGCTTCAGGCAAAAGAAAGAATTTGTAAATTATGTTTAAAGGAAGTTGAAGATGAAATTCACTTCTTATTTAAATGTGAAGGACTTCAAAATGTGAGAACACCATTTATTGATCTTATAAATAATAATAATTAGGCCAAAAAAAAATATGTGTGTTTACTGTCACATGTCAAAAAAATCTAGGGTCGGTCGGTCGGGATTAATTTTTTTTTTATTATTATCGACAAAACCGGAAATAGTCGTTTCCGGAATCCGATTCCGGTATTTGATTTTCGAAAATTCCGGTAAAATGACGAATTATGCAGTTTTTCTACCTTCTTTGCTCTCAATTTCGACAAAAAGCTAGCAGTTGAATAAATAAAACATTGCTGCTGGTTAAACAACAAAAATGGTTATCCGAATTCTGTGTAAAAATGCATAGGGTCGCTAGCAAAAATTAGGGTAGGTCGGGTGACCATAAACACACATATTTTTTTTTTTGGCCTTATAACTTTAACTTTTAGATATTAGAGAGCAATTTATATGGTTTATGTCCAATGAAGACAATTTCATCATAAATCAACTTTCTGATATGATACTAAAGTTACATTCATCTAGAAATGATATAATTATACCCCCACTCTGAGTGGGGGCTATATTGCAATCACCTTGTCCGTCCGTTTGTCTGTCCATTTGTCCGTCCGTTCACACTTTCGTAACAGATATTTCTGCTTCTACTGGAAGAAATGATTTTATTTTTGATATATGGCTTTAGCATGGTGACTTGTACCGTGTCTCCCCTTTCCAGGTTTACCACACATCTACTTCCTGTTTACAGTGCGACTTAGAATTTTTCATGTTTGCCGTAATGAAAACTTTCGTAACAGTTATCTCAGCTTCTACTGGAAGAAATGACTTTATATTTGATATATGGCTTTGGCATGGTGACTTATACCGTGTCTCCCCTTTCCAGGTTTACCGCACATCTACTTCCTGTTAACCGTGCGACTTACAAATGAACGAGTGGGGGTATTCTTAGCACGACGTAGCGTGCAGCATCTTGTTCAAAATTAATAATAGTAATATTTTATGTTATACAATATTAATAATGACAATTATATATCTGTGTTAGATGTACAACTGTGGATGATGCACTGTCTCTTAATCTATTACAGGGATCACTATACTTGTCAAAATTATTGATTACAAAATTGTATATTTACATGTATTTGTATGTCTTGTATGTTAAATCCAATCAATCTAATCATACCAATTAATGTAAATATTGTGATTTTCATATCATTATACTGCCTATCATGGGCGTCTTTAATTGACAAATAAACATATTCTATTCTATTCTATTCTCTGGGTACTCCGGTTTCCTCCACCAATAAAACTGACCGCCACGATATAACTGAAATATTGTTGAAAGTGGCGTTAATCACCATAAACTACAACCACTAGTATTTTGTTAAAGTACTTTTTCATGGAAAACAACAGTATTAATTGATTTTTTTTCGGTGGTAAAAACTTTAAAAAAAAAAATGATCATCCAAAATTAACTTTTTTTTCTCTCTTGTTTTAGAATTTAAAATGTATATAATCCTTTTTTTTAAATTTTTTAGGCACTGAGCATCTTGGCAATACTAATAGCAGTATCATATTATGGTAAACGTCACCAGCATAGTGTATTAAAGGCTAGAAAGATAATGTATAAACCACGGTAACCCTGGAAACCAGTAGATAAGGAATTGGAAATCATTTTATAGATTATGGTGGTTTTTGTGTATTTATTCTTCACGCCTTGAATTTTGACTTGAAACTAACGGCTAATCTGTCAATCAATGTGAAAAGACATGTGCATCTGTAGAGATTGATATAGATTTGAAATATATGAGAAAATCATTGATTTAAATAAATTTCATTGTTTTATTTAAACTGATTTTTGTCCAATTTTGCCAAATCAAGGATATTGTTGGTCATTGTTGAATGTCCTAAAGTTTGTTTTCACTGTTCCTGTGCATCTTTTTCACACATGGCTTTCTTTCATCATTTTAAGTGCAAAATGTAATGGAAAAGTAAGAGTAACTGCTAGAAATTATATTATCCAAAAACTCTGTGAACACTTTAAAGGCTGTCAGAATTGAATATTTTTGTTTATATTAAAAGTTGCCAATATTCGATATTTTATACTAATAAAATGTTCTGAACAAGAAGCCAGGTTTAAAAAATATGTTATAATGTCGTAATTAGTAAAAAGAATTTGAATGTCTGTTGGTAAAATCGTCATTAACACGACCTAATTATAAGTCGGCTGCTTTTCCGAAGTTTGTCGAATACTGGTAACTGCTATTAATAACCAGGAAGCATGTTGCATGTAAATTCGTTAGAATTGATATAATTTAAGAAATATATCTATGAAATTGGATCCCGGGGTAATCAGTTAATATTATATAATGGTATTTAGTAAGAATGACACTTAAAATCGGAAATACGTGATGAAATCAATAAAAGCAAACCCAAACTCTGCAAGGGGGCCCGATAAATGGAAAATTGTAAACAAATTGTATTGCATATTATTGATAACACTTGAGTTGGCTTGATATTTTTTTCGAAAAGTACAAGTACTGTACGGTAGTTGTACAAATGCAGAGGAAACCAAGGGCCGGTGCAAATAGGACTATAACACATTCACACACATATTATACATGTGAAATAACTACATTTTCGAAATTAAATACATATACTGTATAAATACTTAAAGCATGAGAGAATAAATATATCACTCATATCAATATTTGTTTGTCTGTCTATTTATATTGAATAAAGGGAAGAAAAAGTCCTCCTTATGAACAATGCCATAGTTCTTCAAATGCAGGGGACACCAATGGTCGATGCTAAAAGGACTTATTAAATAATTAAATATGTGAATCTATTACAATTCAAGACTTAGAGTAAGACACATGTATATGTACTATATAAATAAAAACAAAAACATAAATATAAATGAGTAAGTCCTCCTCGTGTCACAAGCACTCGAACAAATGTAATAGTTATTCAAATGCAGGGGACACCAAGGGTCGATGCTAAAAAGGACTTATAAAACATCGAATATTGGCAACTTCTAATATTAAAAAAAATTTCAATTCTGACAGCCTGTATGCCTTTAAATAAAATCAGTAAATTATTGTAAGAGTTATCTCCCTTTACTTGCTCCTATGCCACTTGGTTTTTAAATCAAAATATTGACAGAACAACCTCGGTGACCCTATTTTTTTTTAAAAAGCTTGTTTTGTTCTAGATACAACTGAGCACATTATATGCAAAAATGGGGAACTTGGTATTTCTTGCAACATAGTTATGAGCGAAAGAGTGTTGTATGGAGGAAATAAATTCTAGGTCCAGGGTGAAAATCTGCTATATATTTTTTGTAGAGTTTTCCGATCTCAGGTATTGCAAAATTACTTCAGAGTATTCCTATTAGCATTGTCTTTTGAGATTATGCAAGATATTTGCAGAAGACCTGTTAATGCATCATTTGTAGAGATCCAAAGTTGGTACCTCGTATAGCCACCCCCCACACAAAGATGGGCGACTAGCAAAAAAGTTAGTTCGGTGACCTATGCTAATTTTTTGGAGTTTTTTTTCAGTCCAGAACATATGTACCTATCATCAGGCAAAAAATTGAGAACTTGTATTTCTTTTGAAATTTGATCCAACCTCCTTAACATGACCTGGCCAAATACCTTTTCACATTTCAGCCAGTAATTTTCTCAGAAACCATTAGACTGCTTGAATTGAAACTTTGTAGAAATGATTAATAGATGTCTTCTAAAGAGATTCTACGTTTCAAAGTCATCTGGGCATAGTCATTTCTGATTAGCTGAGATATGACAATTTTACTCTTCAGAAACCACTGAGTTTGAAATGAAACTGCAGGAGTGATTGGTTAATCAGTTCATGGCTATCAAATAGATTACTGGTAGTAAAAAAGGATGTGGGTGTAAATGAACATAAGAGACTATCCAACATAACACTTCACACAAATTAAAAGTAAAGGAACAGCACTTTTATTGCTGATCTACATTTCACAGGCACATTTGGGTCTTCAACAATGAGAATATCTCGTACCCTAAAATGAATTTGAAACAGCCCCTATATCTGCAGTTCAGCAGTAGTTTATTTCCATTGATAAAAGCTTCATCTGGTGTAATTTGGTGTATACAATGTTATTCCCCGATGCAGTTCAGCAGTAGTTTATTTCCATTGATAAAAGCTTCATCTGGTGTAATTTGGTGTATAAAATGTTATTCCCTGATGCAGTTCAGCAGTAGTTTATTTCCATTGATAAAAACTTCATCTGGTGTAATTTGGTGTATAAAATGTTATTCCCCGATGCAGTTCAGCAGTAGTTTATTTCCATTGATTAAAGCTTCATCTGGTGTAGTTTGGTGTATAAAATGTTATTCCCCGATGCAGTTCAGCAGTAGTTTATTTCCATTGATAAAAACTTCATCTGGTGTAATTTGGTGTATAAAATGTTATTCCCCGATGCAGTTCAGCAGTAGTTTATTTCCTTTGATCAAAGCTTCATCTGGTGTAGTTTGGTGTATAAAATGTTATTCCCTGATGCAGTTCAGCAGTAGTTTATTTCCATTGATAAAAACTTCATCTGGTGTAATTTAGTGTATAAAATGTTATTCCCCAATGCAGTTCAGCAGTAGTTTATTTCCATTGATTAAAGCTTCATCTGGTGTAGTTTGGTGTATAAAATGTTATTCCCCGATGCAGTTCAGCAGTAGTTTATTTCCATTGATAAAAACTTCATCTGGTGTAATTTGGTGTATAAAATGTTATTCCCCGATGCAGTTCAGCAGTAGTTTATTTCCTTTGATAAAAGCTTCATCTGGTGTAATTTGGTGTATAAAATGTTATTCTCCGATGCAGTTCAGCAGTAGTTTATTTCCATTGATAAAAGCTGCATCTGGTGTAATTTGGTGTATAAAATGTTATTCCCTGATGCAGTTCAGCAGTAGTTTATTTCCATTGATAAAAGCTTCATCTGGTGTAATTTGGTGTATAAAATGTTATTCCCCGATGCAGTTCAGCAGTAGTTTATTTCCATTGATAAAAGCTTCATCTGGTGTAATTTGGTGTTTAAAATGTTATTCCCCGATGCAGTTCAGCAGTAGTTTATTTCCATTGATAAAAGCTGCATCTGGTGTAATTTGGTGTATAAAATGTTATTCCCCGATGCAGTTCAGCAGTAGTTTATTTCCTTTGATAAAAGCTTCATCTGGTGTAATTTGGTGTATAAAATGTTATTCCCCGATGCAGTTCAGCAGTAGTTTATTTCCATTGATAAAAGCTTCATCTGGTGTAATTTGGTGTTTAAAATGTTATTCCCCGATGCAGTTCAGCAGTAGTTTATTTCCATTGATAAAAGCTTCATCTGGTGTAATTTGGTGTATAAAATGTTATTCCCCGATGCAGTTCAGCAGTAGTTTATTTCCTTTGATAAAAGCTTCATCTGGTGTAGTTTGGTGTATAAAATGTTATTCCCCGATGAAGTTCAGCAGTAGTTTATTTCCATTGATAAAAGCTTCATCTGGTGTAATTTGGTGTATAAAATGTTATTCCCCGATGCAGTTCAGCAGTAGTTTATTTCCATTGATTAAAGCTTCATCTAGTGTAATTTGGTGTTTAAAATGTTATTCCCCGATGCAGTTCAGCAGTAGTTTATTTCCTTTGATAAAAGCTTCATCTGGTGTAATTTGGTGTATAAAATGTTATTCCCCGATGCAGTTCAGCAGTAGTTTATTTCCATTGATAAAAGCTTCATCTGGTGTAATTTGGTGTATAAAATGTTATTCCCCGATGCAGTTCAGCAGTAGTTTATTTCCATTGATTAAAGCTTCATCTAGTGTAATTTGGTGTTTAAAATGTTATTCCCCGATGCAGTTCAGCAGTAGTTTATTTCCTTTGATAAAAGCTTCATCTGGTGTAATTTAGTGTATAAAATGTTATTCCCCGATGCAGTTCAGCAGTAGTTTATTTCCATTGATTAAAGCTTCATCTGGTGTAATTTGGTGTATAAAATGTTATTCCTCGATGCAGTTCAGCAGTAGTTTATTTCCATTGATAAAAGCTTCATCTGGTGTAATTTGGTGTTTAAAATGTTATTCCCCGATGCAGTTCAGCAGTAGTTTATTTCCATTGATAAAAGCTTCATCTGGTGTAATTTGGTGTATAAAATGTTATTCCCCGATGCAGTTCAGCAGTAGTTTATTTCCATTGATTAAAGCTTCATCTAGTGTAATTTGGTGTTTAAAATGTTATTCCCCGATGCAGTTCAGCAGTAGTTTATTTCCTTTGATAAAAGCTTCATCTGGTGTAATTTAGTGTATAAAATGTTATTCCCCGATGCAGTTCAGCAGTAGTTTATTTCCATTGATTAAAGCTTCATCTGGTGTAATTTGGTGTTTAAAATGTTATTCCCCGATGCAGTTCAGCAGTAGTTTATTTCCATTGATAAAAGCTTCATCTGGTGTAATTTGGTGTTTAAAATGTTATTCCCCGATGCAGTTCAGCAGTAGTTTATTTCCATTGATAAAAGCTTCATCTGGTGTAATTTGGTGTATAAAATGTTATTCCCCGATGCAGTTCAGCAGTAGTTTATTTCCATTGATTAAAGCTTCATCTAGTGTAATTTGGTGTTTAAAATGTTATTCCCCGATGCAGTTCAGCAGTAGTTTATTTCCATTGATAAAAGCTTCATCTGGTGTAATTTGGTGTATAAAATGTTATTCCCCGATGCAGTTCAGCAGTAGTTTATTTCCATTGATTAAAGCTTCATCTAGTGTAATTTGGTGTTTAAAATGTTATTCCCCGATGCAGTTCAGCAGTAGTTTATTTCCATTGATAAAAGCTTCATCTGGTGTAATTTGGTGTATAAAATGTTATTCCCCGATGCAGTTCAGCAGTAGTTTATTTCCATTGATTAAAGCTTCATCTAGTGTAATTTGGTGTTTAAAATGTTATTCCCCGATGCAGTTCAGCAGTAGTTTATTTCCATTGATAAAAGCTTCATCTGGTGTAATTTGGTGTATAAAATGTTATTCCCCGATGCAGTTCAGCAGTAGTTTATTTCCATTGATTAAAGCTTCATCTAGTGTAATTTGGTGTTTAAAATGTTATTCCCCGATGCAGTTCAGCAGTAGTTTATTTCCATTGATAAAAGCTTCATCTGGTGTAATTTGGTGTATAAAATGTTATTCCCCGATGCAGTTCAGCAGTAGTTTATTTCCATTGATAAAAGCTTCATCTGGTGTAATTTGGTGTATAAAATGTTATTCCCCGATGCAGTTCAGCAGTAGTTTATTTCCATTGATTAAAGCTTCATCTAGTGTAATTTGGTGTTTAAAATGTTATTCCCCGATGCAGTTCAGCAGTAGTTTATTTCCATTGATAAAAGCTTCATCTGGTGTAATTTGGTGTATAAAATGTTATTCCCCGATGCAGTTCAGCAGTAGTTTATTTCCATTGATTAAAGCTTCATCTAGTGTAATTTGGTGTTTAAAATGTTATTCCCCGATGCAGTTCAGCAGTAGTTTATTTCCATTGATAAAAGCTTCATCTGGTGTAATTTGGTGTATAAAATGTTATTCCCCGATGCAGTTCAGCAGTAGTTTATTTCCATTGATAAAAGCTTCATCTGGTGTAATTTGGTGTTTAAAATGTTATTCCCCGATGCAGTTCAGTAGTAGTTTATTTCCATTGATAAAAGCTTCATCTGGTGTAATTTGGTGTATAAAATGTTATTCCCCGATGCAGTTCAGCAGTAGTTTATTTCCATTGATAAAAGCTGCATCTGGTGTAATTTGGTGTATAAAATGTTATTCCCCGATGCAGTTCAGCAGTAGTTTATTTCCATTGATTAAAGCTTCATCTGGTGTAATTTGGTGTTTAAAATGTTATTCCCCGATGCAGTTCAGCAGTAGTTTATTTCCTTTGATAAAAGCTTCATCTGGTGTAGTTTGGTGTATAAAATGTTATTCCCCGATGCAGTTCAGCAGTAGTTTATTTCCATTGATAAAAGCTTCATCTGGTGTAATTTGGTGTATAAAATGTTATTCCCCGATGCAGTTCAGCAGTAGTTTATTTCCATTGATTAAAGCTTCATCTAGTGTAATTTGGTGTTTAAAATGTTATTCCCCGATGCAGTTCAGCAGTAGTTTATTTCCTTTGATAAAAGCTTCATCTGGTGTAGTTTGGTGTATAAAATGTTATTCCCCGATGCAGTTCAGCAGTAGTTTATTTCCATTGATAAAAGCTTCATCTGGTGTAATTTGGTGTATAAAATGTTATTCCCCGATGCAGTTCAGCAGTAGTTTATTTCCATTGATTAAAGCTTCATCTGGTGTAATTTGGTGTATAAAATGTTATTCCCCGATGCAGTTCAGCAGTAGTTTATTTCCATTGATAAAAGCTTCATCTGGTGTAGTTTGGTGTATAAAATGTTATTCCCCGATGCAGTTCAGCAGTAGTTTATTTCCATTGATAAAAGCTTCATCTGGTGTAGTTTGGTGTATAAAATGTTATTCCCCGATGCAGTTCAGCAGTAGTTTATTTCCATTGATAAAAGCTTCATCTGGTGTAATTTGGTGTATAAAATGTTATTCCCCGATGCAGTTCAGCAGTAGTTTATTTCCATTGATAAAAGCTTCATCTGGTGTAGTTTGGTGTATAAAATGTTATTCCCCGATGCAGTTCAGCAGTAGTTTATTTCCATTGATTAAAGCTTCATCTAGTGTAATTTGGTGTTTAAAATGTTATTCCCCGATGCAGTTCAGCAGTAGTTTATTTCCATTGATAAAAGCTTCATCTGGTGTAATTTGGTGTATAAAATGTTATTCCCCGATGCAGTTCAGCAGTAGTTTATTTCCATTGATTAAAGCTTCATCTAGTGTAATTTGGTGTTTAAAATGTTATTCCCCGATGCAGTTCAGCAGTAGTTTATTTCCATTGATAAAAGCTTCATCTGGTGTAATTTGGTGTATAAAATGTTATTCCCCGATGCAGTTCAGCAGTAGTTTATTTCCATTGATAAAAGCTTCATCTGGTGTAATTTGGTGTATAAAATGTTATTCCCCGATGCAGTTCAGCAGTAGTTTATTTCCATTGATAAAAGCTGCATCTGGTGTAATTTGGTGTATAAAATGTTATTCCCCGATGCAGTTCAGCAGTAGTTTATTTCCATTGATAAAAGCTTCATCTGGTGTAATTTGGTGTATAAAATGTTATTCCCCGATGCAGTTCAGCAGTAGTTTATTTCCATTGATAAAAGCTTCATCTGGTGTAGTTTGGTGTATAAAATGTTATTCCCCGATGCAGTTCAGCAGTAGTTTATTTCCATTGATTAAAGCTTCATCTGGTGTAATTTGGTGCATAAAATGTTATTCCCCGATGCAGTTCAGCAGTAGTTTATTTCCATTGATAAAAGCTGCATCTGGTGTAATTTGGTGTATAAAATGTTATTCCCCAATGCAGGGTTATCAACAAGAAAACAAAATATGGGTGAAGTTATCTTACAAATACTGTCATCATTGTGCCAGACATCACATTAAGAAGTTACAAATACAGACACAAAACAACCTCAGATAATAAAACTGACTCACGATATAACTAAAATATTGTTGAAAGTGGCATTAATGTGGAATCGAAGGCCATTCGTGTGAGCTTTTGCCACCAGGTGGCATCCATTATTCACGTTTTCAGTTTTTATGCCAGTGCAAAAAATTTGCAGTCATATACTATAGGTCTGTCATCATCCGTCTGCAGACAGAATGGTTTTTGTGTGATAACTGAAATTCATGTTAAGCGATCCTTATGTATATTTATCTGCGAGAGTGATTGTTGCTTAACGCCAACTCAGCAATTTTTCAACTATATCATGGCGAGAACAATTTATTTTTAAATGAGATGATGAGATTGGTTTGTACTAGATAAACATGTTTAGTTTAATTTTTATAGTGTTAGCTCACTGAAACAAAAGTCTGCGGATAGAAATATCCCCCTACTCTGACACATTATCCTGATTCCGAGGCAACCAGTCTTTGCTCTTTCTCCTTAAGGGTTAGTATATGGTATTTGACGCTACTTTCAACAATATTTCAGTTATATCGTGGCAGTCAGTTTTATTGGTGGAGGAAACCGAAGTACCCGGAGAAAACCACAGACCTGCCACAAATCACTGACAAACTTTATCACATAATGTATCGAGTATACCTCGCCATAACTGGATTCAAACTTACGTTAGTAGTGATAAGCGCTGAATGCATAGGACTACCACCATACAATCACCATCATGATGGCCCCCTTTTTCCTTAATGCTGCATGCTTAGCGGAGAAGCAACTAATACCAATTTATTGTCTTTGGTTTGACCAGATTGTGGCTTAAACCCACAATCTATCGCACTTGAGACGAGCACGCTAACCATTACACCACCGATTTTCTATTGCATAACAAAAAGGGGACCTTTTAATACAGGTTACTGCTTAATAAAGGTAACTGCATGGACAGGTTTGACTGTTTTCATAAATAATGTAAACAATTTAATCTTCCCACATTGTCTCCAACTTTATTTTATAAAAGTTTTCTAATAGCAACCATTTGCACATCAATAACAATTTATACACACAATATTTACACCATATAAAAAAGCTTTTTACATTCTATAAATAATGATTTGATGGGCTATAAATATCCAATCTTTTGGAGATCACTATCTATACATAGAATTAGCTGTTGCACCAGTAGCTCTTTTTTTAGTGATCATAGATGGTTATAAAATAAAAAAGACCACAAGAGTTACGGTTACGCAGCTATATATAGAATGTACATACAGTGACACCTGTCTAAAGAGAACCTCACTTGGACCAGCTTTTGTGTTTGGAATAGATGTGTTTCGTTTAAACAGGTTAAATTAACAAAGATTTGGGATTTTATTAAAAGTTCGGTTTATAGAGGATTTTGTTTTATTTGGTGTTCAGTTTAAACAGATTTCACTGTAGTTATAACTGTTACTGTTTATAGATTGGATTATGGCTGTTTTACACCACGTTCAATAATATTTCGGTTATATCATGGCCATCAGTGTTATTGGAAGAGGCAACTGATGTATCTGCAGAAAACCAACAACCACAAGTAAATTGACACAATTTATTACATAAAGTTGTATTGGGTACACCTTGATATAGTCGTCCCAGGTGTGCACAACACGTTTCTGGAATAAGCTTCAAGTACGCTCAATTTCAAATAATTTAAGTCTTTGGGAGCAAGAAAACCAAAGGGCCTAAAAAGGAATATTTTCAACTGCAAACCATGGCAATATGTGAAGTCAACAGTAAAATTACATTATAAAAAATGTCACATTCTTTTGTATAGCATGGATATGGAAAAAAACACAAAATTATATTTGCACAGAATGAAAGCAGATTTGCAGGATAAAAATCCACCAAGTGCAACTGGTGTAAACACAAGATAGATTTAGAAATCAGAAGGTGAAATAAACCACAGCTGAATGTAAATAAGGTCCAACACATTTGAAATGGATAACTGAGAAATATCTGCATTCAATGTCAATTTATTGGTCCCTTATATATTGCCATACTTTATTAAAAGATTAAATGTAAAAACTGAATAGAATGTCTTTTTTGTGGGTATAAATTTTTGAAGTAAAATAAAAAAAAATTCATGACATAAATTGCCACATAGTTTTAAAAGTCCTAAACTATTTTATTATGCGAGATCTAACTGAATTTTTAAAGAATTAATTGAATTGTCTGGCAGATTTCCCATTGTTTTCATAAAATATGGGAACCTACATGTGAGAGAGAAAGTGATTATTCTTAAACGCCAAGTAAGAAATTGTTCCCGCTATATCATAGTAAGAACAAATTACTTGTTGTTTTAAAAAGAGATGATAATGACGATATCCATTTTATACTATACCAACATGTCGAGTTGGATTTTTATAGTGCTAGCTCACTGAAACAACAGTCATATTGCTCCACTCGGAGACAATTGGTCTTTGCTCATGCTCATTCAGGCTGCACTCGTGTCAAAATGAAATATTTTAAATAGGTAAATATGGCACTATGTAATTATTTTTTTTTAAACTTATTCTTAAATTTAATCTCTAGAATAAGGGTTGGTGTTTAACGCCACTTTTAACAATATTTCAGTTATAGTGGCGGTCAGTTTTATTGGTGGAGGAAACCGGAGAAAACCACTGACCTGCTGCAAGTCACTGAAAAACATTACATAATGTTGTATTGAGTACACCATGTCTGAATGGGGTTCGAACTCACAACAATAGTGGTGATAGGCACTGATTGCATAGGTAGTTATAAATCCAACTACCATACGACCACCCCTCTCTAGAATAAGTGTATACCTTTAGATGATATCTGGTGTTTGTGATAAGGGGCAGATAATTCATCTTACATATGAAAATCACAAGAGCATTTCATAATCATAGCAATAACTTGACAAAATTTAAAGGAAAATAAATTTCCATCATCAAAATAACTACCTAGATCATAGAAATAATTTCAAATGTGAAATAAGGAAACTGGTTTACAAGTTTGACATGAAATATTTCTGTTTATAATAAAAACAGATATCAAATGTAGTGCGCACGACACATTTCTGGAATAACCTTCATCAGGTATGCTCAAAATTGTATAAACTGGTCGTGGTTAAATGGTTAAAGTTGGAAAGTTATTTATAATATAAAAACTTCATAAATTAATATATAATATATCATGGAATGGTTTACATTTAATACATGTATATCAACATATTCCCAGATTACACTTTAATTGCACGATAAAGAATACATGTACTTAAGGTATCACAGAACTTATTTAATAATGAGAAATTTACATTCCATTCAAACAATCTTTAACATTTACATACTAAAGTCTTATGGTGTCGTCACACGATACAATTTTCAGTCTGATTTTTTTATACTACAAAACTGGCATCGTGAGAATACCAAAAAAATGGATGTCAAATCAAATCACCATTCCAAAATCGGTTGGTGTCAAATTTCTTATATAACTGAAATATTGTTGAAAGTGGCGTTAAACACCATAAACCTAACCCTCCAATTTCTATCCAACAGTCTGATAAGAATTGCATTGTGGGAAAGTTAAAAGAAATTAAAAATGGTTTCAAAATCAAATGGACTTTCGGACTGTGTGAACACTTGGTCATATGACTTACCTGTGACGCAGATGCAGAATTGTTTGGAAATCGGATGGAAAATCGCATCATGTGACCGCAGCTTTAGTTGAACACATACATATAAATAACAATCAAATTGTCATGTTTTAATCACACGTAAACTGACAACAAACATGACTGAGAAGTTATAGTAATGGAGGTCTGTATATTTAAAATGTTAATAAACTCAATACTGTTTATAAAATATAGGTTACTGTCTTAACAAATATATCACAAACCATTTTTAAATACAAAATGTACCTCCAACACAATAATATACAATGAAACCTGTCTAAACGGAACCTCCTTGGGACCAACTTTTGTGTTCGGAATAGACAGGTATTCGCTTATACAGGTTGAATTAACAAAGATTTCTTATATTGGGACTTTATTTAAAGTTCAGTATATACAGGATTCTAGTTTATTGAGGGTTCGGTTTAGAAAGGTTTCACTGTATCATGTAGTTTCTCCATCTCTGAGTATAATAATACATCATGCAGATTCCACCTCTCTCTCGCTTAAATAATACACGATGTCTTGTCTCCCTCTCTCTCACATCAATAATAAATCATACAATCTTCCCCTTTCTCTCATATAAACACATTTATAAAATTTCTAACCACTTCAACCTCATAATTTTAATCTCTTGATTTCTTCACTTCGAAAATCAACCCTGAAAATTTAAAAAAAAGTATATATAAGCTGTATTAGACTTTAACCTACTTTCTTTTTTCCCCTTGATCTTTTGAAACTATTTACATTTCAATAGATAACTAGAACTGTGAGTGACCTCACTGAGTGATACCCCTCGCTTGCAATACTATGATGTTCAAACTTTGGAATACAGGTATATTAGCAAGTTACCTATGAAAAATGAACGGATATGGAGTTATGTCAAGGAGACAACATCCCATCTCCAAAATAAACAACAATTGTGTAAAGTTTCACAAAAATCCAATAAGCCGTTTAGGAGGAGTTGTGCTTACAAGGTACATGCCCCTTTTCGTGAAAGTATAAGTTGAATTATCTCCCCTTTTAAATTTTGGACAGCAACCATATTCCTTCATGCACATCTGCAGGTAGTGTACTACAACTGTGTTAAGTTTCACAAAACTCCAATAAGCCATTTAGGAAGAGTTGCGCTTACAAGGTACACGACTCCCCTTTTTGTGAAGGTATAAGTTGAATTATCCCCCCTTCTAAATTTTAGACAGCAACAGTATTCCTTCATGCACATCTGCAGGTTGTGTACTACAACTGTGTAAAGTTTCATAAAAATTCAATAAGCAGTTTAGGAGGAGTTGCGCTTACAAGGTACATGGATGGACGGACAGGGTGATTCCTATATACCCCCCAAACTTTGTTTGCGGGGGTATAAAAATTGACATATAAATATATATGGCAAAACAAATATGATTACAAGAGGAGAAATATTTTACCTATCAATTGCAATAAGGTAAAGGTGACCTCGTCTGAATTTGGTTATCATATTTAGGCCAAATGCTTTAGCTGCCAAAGACTTTTAAATTATTTGGCTTCCAATTTTTTGAGTGAGTCTATGTTGTTAAAAGCTAAATGAGCAATTTTTCAGCTATGCCATGTCGAGAACAAGTTGCATTCAATGAAATGATGATGATGCCTGCTCTGCACTCTAACAACATGCTTAATTTGATCTTTATAATGCTAGCTCACTGAAACAACAGTTCACGTGTAAACACTCAACTCTGACACATTATCCTTATTCCGAGCAAACCAGTCGTTGATCTTACTCCGTAAAGCTCTGTGCTTAGCAGAGAAGCAGCAAATATCTATTTTATTGTCTCTGGTTTATTATTACAATACCGATGCAGTTGTGAAAAAAAAAATTTAATGAAAGAAAAACGAGGTCTAATAAATTCTCTGGTAATCAGAAATCTGGAACAACTGAATTAAAATCAGGTCTCTTTTTTAATATTACTGTTGATGTTAACCCATCTTGTCAAAACATACATTAACCATAGTGATGGCCAATTATCATACCTTAATCCTAATACATGTCGTACTTCTGTTGGTGTTAATCGCCACGTCAATGGTCCTGAATTTGGTCCCCAATAATCTAATATTTCTGTAACCTACAACAGAAAAAAGAACTGTTTATTGTTAATAAAAGTTTGATAATATCGCTAGCTATGAACAAATTGGAAATATTATTTGTAAATTTGTCACTACTATGATTCTATTGATAGAAAAGATAAACAAAATGCTACCATTATCACATTTCTACAAATGGCCATAAAGTTTATATTGCTAAAATTTAAACTGTAGCTAATTAATGATAATGACCCGTTTCAGGTTTTTGTCTGGAATTTGTAATAATGATGTATTTTGTAGAGTTTGAACATAAGAATCTAATTTAATCAAATTGAATCTCTGTTAACATCACTTGGCCAAAACATGCTAATGTTGTAATAACAGTCCCTTGATATAAAAATACAGTAGCTCTTTAAAGTTTATTTTCATTGCCACATTTGACATTTTTCATGATAACCAGTGAGTTATCAATTAGATCAATCATGATAAACTGAAAACATATACTGATGGAATGCAATTATTCAAATACACATGTCAAGTCAAGCACTAACCTTTTCTAAATTTAGAACAGTTGCCATCTGTGTAAGTCTTGCAAATTTATCTCTAATTGTCCATGTGGTGACTGATGACAAGTAACCAACCAAGGCCCGTAACTCTTTATCAAACTGTAATCCACCTAACTGTAAAATTTTAAAGATCATTGTCTTAAGATTTTCAATTGGTTGTGTATAGTAGATATCCATGTTCTTAAACATATCATTTCTATTGAGGGGTCGTCGTGGCCGTGGTCGTATGGTAGTTGGATTTACAACTACCTGTGCAATCTGCCTATCACCACTAAAGATGCGAGTTCGAACCCCGTTCATGGCAAGGTGTACTCGATACATTATGTGATAAAGTTTTGTCAGATACTTGCGGCAGGTAGGTGGTTTTCTCCAAGTAATCCGGTTTCATCCACCAATAAAACTGACCGCCACAATATAACTGAAATATTTTTGAAAGTGGCGTTAAAGACCATAACCCTAACAGTCATTTCTTTCGAGATTTATATTCTTGATTGTAATAGAAGTGAATAAATTTCTTTTTTTTCAATTTTTTTATTATAATACAAATACAGGATGGTCAACATATTTTCTAAACAAAACGAAAGTCACTTTAATTCACAAGATAATTACAGTATGTATCTAATATAATCATACAGATTAGATTTGTCCCAGAAAACATGAGGGAAAAGTTAAGCCATGAGAGAGAGACTTCTAAGTTTTTTGGGGAGACATTTTTCTGCAATAATGTTTTGAATAAAAAATGCATTTGAAAGGCATCTTTGCTTATATCTGGTTAATATCTTGCATATTAAACTTTTTGTACTCAACAATTTTAACTCTCTTTATTATTCAGGGTTCACGAAATTGCATATGTGTTTGGAGGTTCTAGTGAAAAAATGTCAGTTCTCATTAATTTTCTATTGCAAAATACCAGTCCTGAGTCAGTCAGTCCTTGGCAAAATATGCCCAAATTTTGCGGGTCACATGACAGGACTGACGAATTTCACTAACTCTGATTATTACATTACTAAAACATCTTTCACTAATCTTTATGTATTTTCATCATTATTACGATTGTTTTGTCACTAAACAGTTCTAAATAATGAAGATTATTCTAGCCATAAAAGACATGTTGCAACGCATGATGCTAACAATCTATTCAAACATACCCTATTAAATGCTGTTTTTAAAACTGCTTTTTCTAGTTGTGAAGTAATCTCATTTGTTATCAGGCTTACAAATTTATCATAGTTACCACTTGTCAGGGAAATCTGAAAACATAACAAAACTGATGAAATACTGGGTGGATATTATAAAGCATCCCAAGCCCTATCTCTACATTTTGGCTGAATCTGTCCCCATTTTAGGGCGGCTGTGGTGGCCATGATCGTATGTAGTTGCATTTATATCTACCTAAGGGCCGTCATGGTCATATGGTAACTGGATTTACAACTACCTGTGCAACCAGTGCCTATCACCACTAAAGTTATGAATTTCGAACTCTGTTCATTGCGAGGTGTACAACATTATGTGATAAAGTTTGTCAGTGACTTGTGACAGGTCGGTAGTTTTCTCTGGTTTCCTCCACCAATAAAACTCACCACCATGATATAACTGAAATATTGTTGAAAGTGGTGTTAAATACCAAAAAAACAAATCTAAACCAACCTATCACCACTAAAGTTGTGGTGAGGTATACTTGATACAATGTTGTATGATAAAGTTTGTCAGTGAATTGTGGCGAGGTGTACTTGATACAATGTTGTATGATAAAGTTTGTCAGTGAGTTGTGGTGAGGTGTACTTGATACAATGTTGTATGATAAAGTTTGTCAGCGAGTTGCATCACATCGGTGGTGTTGGTTTGCTCAGGATACTTAGGTTACCCCACCTATAACATTGACCACCAAGATATTAACTTATTATTGATGAAAATGGTGTTAAAAATCCATAACACTGAAGGTAATTTGTACATAACTATGTTAAGTTCTGTACAGAATATTAAGTTAGTATTTCAAATCATTAAAAAAATGTCTGGCCAATGGGTTAGGGTTAGGGCTATGGTGTTCAACGCCACTTTCAACAATATTTCAGATATATCTTGGCAGTCAGTTTTATTGGTGGATGAAACCCGAGTACCTGGAGAAGACCACCGACTTGCCACAAGTCACTGACAAACTTTATCACATAATGTTGTATAGAGTACACCTCGCATGAGCGGGGTTCGAACTCACAACTTTAGTGATGATAGGCACTGATTGTATAGGTACCAGTAGTTATAAATTCAACAACCATACGATCACAGCCACGACGACCCCCTCTGGTCAATGTCTCCTCTACCAAAGATTCTGACTACAATTATACATGTATATTATTGAATGTTAATAACCTCAATAAGTAACCTCAATTAAAAGAATTCTTCAAATCATATTAAATTTGCAGTACAAATAAATAAAAATGTCAGGTTCATAATTTGACATACTTCATGGCACACAGTTATGTTATTTTTTTTAATTTATACACTGGAACCAAATCCGGATTCTTGTTTCTGAAATACTAACCTTAAATGCTGCTAATATTGTGTCTAACTGTACAATACAATTTTGTACCCAAGGATCATTAGCTTCATAGTTTGAAAAATCTTCCTAAAATTAGAAAAAAAATCTTTAATAAGGGCATATATTTTTAAAGAGAAAATGTTATCAAACTTTTATTTCATTTAATATTCCTACATGCATCTAAAAAATACTTAATACTAAAATGCAAAGTATCAACTAGAATTAATATTTAACTCTTGCTTTACCATAATATCAATACTTCTCAACACAGGAAAAAAATGCCACACAAATTTTATATGTTCATCTTTTCATCGGCCTGGGTGGCTAAGTTCTGTGACTATTGACCCAAAACTTAACACAACTTACATGGGTTTGTGCCCCTCTGCTCACCACAAGCTTTAAGGTTTCCAGATACCTAACAAAGGCCGGAGGTTTTACCAGTCAGTTCATTATATATATCCTAGTTTCTCCCCTATTAAGTCTGAATATCAGGTACAGTACACAAAAATGATATGATTTCTTACATAGGCCATCATTTATTCAACTTTTTTTCAGCTAAAATGGCTGTATATGAACATGTATACTTACTTCTGTCATATTGTGACTAGTAGATAAATAACTATCTGTTAAAGGTTTAACTCTAGGTTTCACTGCATTAGATTTTAGCTGTGTAAAACCAAAGTCTAAAACATCTTTAAATCGTGTTGCTGCTGCACCCAAATCTGACAAACAACTCTGAAAATTAATTAAAACAAATGTAGCAATTAAAACATCTATAAAGATAATTAAAATATGCACACACAGCCATGGACATAATTGACATTACATTCAAAAATAAAACTTAAGGATAAAATTTTCATTGCTGTCCTTCACGTCACAAAAAAGAAATGAATGATTAATCTAAAGATTGTTGATACAGAAAGTGGATAAAAGTATTCTTTATTATGTTTATCATTAGGATACTTTGTACTTTAATATCACCACCAATATAAAAAATGTAATAGGATTGTATGAATATTTCATTATAGGGGGTGGGGAGGGGATTTTTGTCAGGAGGATTTTGTCCTAAGGAGGGGAGGGGATTTTTGTCAGGAGGATTTTGTCCTAAGGAGGGGAGGGAGGGCTATTGTCATGTTCCCATTATATGACAATTTCATACATTTATTAATCTAAGAAGGAGCAAGACTGAATGTCAATAAAATTACATCTGAAGGAGTCTCCTTACTACTTGAAACTAGCTTTGTATATAAACTGTAAATCTAGAACAATAAACAAGAAAGCTAATCTTACCTCTAGTTTGGCTTTATTTTGATCTGAACACTGTGGAAATGATTTAGAAACTTCTGCCTGAAACAAATAAAAGTGGCATGAGTCGAATCAAACATCTGTATATGTGCATATCACAAAATAGTTTTATTTGTATCAATGTTTTTGGGACAAACTCAAATATGCAAGTCTTTGTCAATGTTGATATTTGTTTGACTGGTGGAGACAGAGTTATTAAGAAGGCAGGATTAAGATCACATTATGGTAATCAGGTTAATTACAGATTTTCTTTGTGTCTGTTACACACCAGGACCCATACATCCCTCTCACAGTTTTAGTCGTTTTCTCTTTGCATTGTTTAGTTTGGAGTGAGACACAGAAGTGATTTATGTCACTTTAGTTTTTAAGATTGCAGATCATCCTTGTTGATTTTTTGTCATGATCAAGAACTAAATCCTCTCTCCTCTATGTTGTAGTAGCTGAGTAATGGAAAATTACATTTCTTGTAAATAAAATTAAAAAAAATTGTCATCAAATATGCTTAAATCAATAAAATTGTATATTAAATGATGTAAATATGGTGTCTACAAATCTATAAGTAAAGCCAGTTGAACTTACTTCTAAACTAGCTTTTAAAGACTGACAATATTCACAGCTAGCTTCAGAATTGTTTAATGTGGTCTGAAATAAAAGTTAAAAATAAATAAAAGATTGATAGCAGTCTAACATCATGTGACAGGCAGTCCATCTATATTTATTACAAGAACAAGTTTACAAAAGTAGGTTAAAGGTGGTTCATTCTACGATGTTCCTATGCATAAATGTTCTGATTGCCACAAGGAGAAGAGGAGAGAATAGATTGGGTCAGAAAATTTAGGTTCATTACTAGCTGCTGTAAGATGTCTTTTACATACATGGAGGATAGCATTCTCCATTAAAGATAAAAAGAGAAATTAAAAGCAACTGAAATTAAGTTCTTTTTGACACAAAAAAAATAACCTATCGCTCAGGTTTAAAAAAAAATTGAAAATAATGTGATACATGATAAAACTACATGTAAACTATGGCTTCCATGAATTATTTCTTAAATAATTTCCCTTGATTTCTATTTCTTTTGTAATAAAATGCATAAATATTGTAGGTAAGTGATTGTGTTTAACGACAACTTGAAGCAATTTTTCAGCTATATCATGGTCAGAACAGGTTAATTTTCAATGGGATGATGATATCTGCTTTGTACTAGACCAACACGCTCCTACAGAAACAACAGTCCCCGGATATACGTGTCGCCCCACTCGGACACATTATCCTGATTCCAAGCCCACCAGTCTTTACTCTTTCTCTTTAATGCTGCATGCTTAGCGGCGAAGCAACAAATACCAATTTTATAGTCTTTGATTAGACCCGATCGGAGCTCGGACCCACAATCTACTGCACTCGAGGTGAGCACGCTAACCATTACACCACCGATGTGGTTGTGTATACATATGTAAAATACAATAAGAAAATACATACTAAAAACTGAGCTTTTGTTTTTTCAGTATCAGAACTCTGTAATTTTCCCTGCTGTATACTTGACTGTACCATATTATATGCTTGTTGGAAATAATAATCTGAGGGAAATCCTGCACGCACTCGTGAATGTAACACTTCCCTAAAGTCTTGTTCTAATACAGTACAGGCATGATTTAACGTTGCACACACACCGTCCACACTAGCACTAGATAATGATCGTCTGAAATGTTCATATTGATTATCAAAGAGTGAATCAAGTAGTACAGTATCACCAGTCCTCACGATGAATACCGGTCCTCCGGCCCAAGACCAGTAAAACTTTGTTCGGACCAGTAATTTTTTCAGTTTTTATTCTAGAATTTGATTCTGACCAGTAAATTCAAATTTTCATTTCAAGGACTGTATCACACACATTTATACTACCAGTATTTAAAACAATTAGTTAACATTCAGTATAATTCACATGCCTTAAATGAAAAGATTTGATCATTGGGGTTTAATGCCATATTCAGCAAAATATCAGTTTCATTGTTTTGGGCAATTTTATTGGTGGAGATAGCACCATTAGAACAGTTGGAAATTACAATCAGAAAATATTAGAAACAGCAAAATGAATACCCAGTGTTTCAGATTGGCATAGTTCATCGGCCAATAAATTAACAAAATGACCAGTATTTTTTTCAGTAACCAGACATTCTGACCGATCATTTATCTAACTCCTGACATATTGTTTACAAACAACTTTATTAGAATACTGAAAATTCTCGTCTAATAATTCAGTTAATTGTATCTTTTCCTTAGCTCTAGGATAACTCTCTCGTTGGACTAATTGTACAATTGGTTGCGGTACAATGCTGAAAATAATTTTCCCTTATAGGACATTGTGTATGATAAAATATGTCTCCATTAGACAAAATGTCTGATAGTTTTTTGACTGAATTGGACAACTGTCCTAAAGCTGTGGAAATATAGCAGAATCACTGATACCCCTAACAAACATATCTCTCACTCTCCTAGCTTTGGACAGATATTTCAATAAAAAGTGGCAGGATTAAATTAGTTTAATGGACAGTGATCCTGTCTGCTACACAACAAAATAAAATATATATTTAAAACTGTCATAAGAGTTGAGTTTCCTACCTCACACATTTTTTCACAATAAAAAAAGAATCATCCACCATACTTGACGTTGGCTGTCCTGTATCTAATGAATCCATACTTACAGCCTAGAAATACATGTTATTGTTAGTTAATGTCATTTTTTTTGTCTAAAATGTTTTTTTTTCAAATTTTGAATGCTTAGAACATGTCTTTGAAGTATTCACAATGGGATTCCGTATGTATTTATGAAAACGCAATGTTGGTTTTCATGTATTCCAAACTGGGGACGCCATGAAAATAGTTGACAAAAGTACATCTTGTATCCCATATACATATAATACATGGTTTTGTATCTGATGGTTTAAATCACAAATTTCATTAGAATATATAGTTAATGTTAGATAAATGTTGTGATCATATTTAATGAAAAAAGAACACAAATAACAACTTCATACAAATATGGTACATATAATGAATCAATTCAAACATCCTACGGATAAATATTTAATCAAGAATGACAAGACATTAAGAGACATTTTAAAACTGCAGTGAGCTTTGCATAGTAAATAACATACAGTGGAACCTGCATAATCTGACACACCAAGGGACCAGGGAAATGTGTCGGATTGTAAAGGTTGTCTGAATACTAAGGTTTTATTTTAGTCAACAGAAATACTTTGGGCCCATAAATTGTTGACGGATAACTCAGGTGTCGGATTGCACAAATTCCACTGTACATGTATTTGTTATTAGGGAGTGTAAAAAAATCACTTTTGTGTCACAATTCTGTAATATAATTTTTGAAGAAACTTTAAAAATGGTTTTTTCTTCTGTTTAACCTTTAAGAAAGGTCTCCATTTACACTTCACAGTGAAGGTCAGGTCACATGTACTTTCCATGATAATCGAGAAACGGTCACATAAATTTCTCACGACGATCTACTATGCTTCATACAAAAAGAAATTATCACTCACTTTTAAATACCGATAAATGTACACAATAATGTATTAAATTTTAAATGTAAATAATAATATCAAGAATATTATTTGCATATTTATATTGCACAAATTGGCTTTGTTTTACTTAACCTCCATAAATATTTTTCATTGAGGAAAAAAAGCTACCTTGAGAACCATTTCCCTCATAAAATATTCTTCCATCATAATATAGCTGCCTATTAATTCTTGCATCAATCGTTTTAAATCACAGTTATCTAAAGTTGTGTCAACATCCAGTAATCTTTCTACAAAGAAAAATAACATGCAATATTAAAATAAAAAAATAATAAGTCAGAGGGGTTATGGTGTTTAATGCCACTTTCAACAATATTTCAGCTATACCGTGGCAGTCAGTTTTCATGGCGTAGGAACCCGGAGTAACCGTAGAAACCCACCGATCTGTCACAAGTCATTGATAAACTTTATCACATAATGTTGTATCAAGTACACCTCGCCATGAGAAGTTGGATTAGTTGGTTTATTGTGTTTAAAACCATTTTCAACAATATTTCAGTTATATCGTGGCAGCAAGTTTTATTGATGGAGGAAACCGGAGTACCTGGAGAAAACCACTGACCTGCAGCAAGTCACTGACAAACTTTATCACATAATGTTGTATCGAGGGTTCGAACTCACAACTATAGTGGTGACAGGCACTGATTGCACAGGTAGTTGTAAATCCAGCTACCATATGATCACGACCATGACGGTCCCTACCTGTAGTTATCTTCATCGTAAGGTTCAAAGGGAAAATAATATTTTGATTCAATCAAACCAACCTTTTCAAATATGAAAACAAGTTCATAATAAATCATTTCCTGTACTAAAGTCCTAATACATGTAATACAATCTATTTATTTACTTACCTTTTGCAATATCTACATCATTTTGAGAACCAGCTTCAATGTCATTCTGTAATAGAAGTAAAGTGTGACTCAATTCTAACACAGTTAAAGCTGTCTATAGAGAACTCTGCAATGCGAGACCACCTGTGCAAACTTGGGCATATTTGGGCACATTATTAATAAATGACAAAATTAAAAACGTCAATATATCAAATTCAAGTGATAATTTTATTATGGTAGCAAAATCACATGGGTAAAATATTTTTAATATTTCCAATTGACATAAAAACATAAATATTGTATAAAGGACAATATATTGCTCATTCATGTAAAGCTTAGGAAAAACACTTCAGAAGATGATTATTGAAACTTGAAACATGTTTCCTATGGAGTTTTATATAAAATTTGATGAATCATAATTTATCTAAGTAGATTTTCAAAATTTCAGCCAATCAAAATACATGACTGGTCCAAATGGCCACGAGGAAAAAAAACCATGAACTCTATAGAGGAAAATCTATGGACTATTCCAGACAAGATTTTTAGGGAAGAAGACTGAAATATGAAAATGTAGATAACAGCATAACTCAACTGGTCCATTAGGTAGAGTAAGCTAAAATTAGAATAAATCCATACCATTCCTTATTTGTGTTAAATTTTTATTTTTGATTAAACTTACAGCAGATCTTCTTTTAATAAATCTCAGATATAATTCAGCCCTGGTGTTTAGCAATACCACTTCAGATAATAAAATATCTAAATCTTTTGGGTCATATCTGAAATAGTCAAAAACAACAGTTAGTTTAAGTTTATTTTGTGTGTATTTTCACATAATATTGGGCCGCTTCATACATGTATGTAATAACAAGAAAGAAAATCCATCCAAAGATAGAAATGGCCAGATTGCGAATTATTAAAATATTGAAAAATATGACAACATTTTTGGAACGATTCCATAATGTCAGGTACATATCTTCAATATGTGTCCAAACGTTCTGCAAAGTTTCAAAGATCCCCATTGAAAATTGTGGATGGAGTTGAAAACACAAAATAAGTAATGTCTACTAAAATTGTGTATATAGTGAGATCTGTCTAAATGAGCATGTTACAGACCCACTTTCCTTATCTCATGTCAAATCTCTATTCTCAGGTTTCAATATCTACAATATATATGAAAGGAACATCCAAATAAAAAAAAACATTGCACAATGTATATTAAAATAATATTTACATGGTCATTTTCCCAAAATAATGATTATACATGTACTTACTTTTCAGAAGCTGGTAGTTTTTGTACTTACTTTTCAGAAGCTGGTAGTTTTTGAAACATTGTTGATTGTTGTACTTGCTGTATCTATTTAAAAAAAATATATATTTATTTTTTATTGCAATTATATAATTTAATTTTTGCCATTATACTATTTAATTTTTGCAATTACACAAATAAATAAAAATTCCTAGTTATCATAACAATACACTTAAGTTTGTAGATCATATGTAGATATAACAATGACAAGCAGTTTTGATTTCTGTTCTGGAAACTTTAATAACTCTAGGGATACCTGATAATATCCTAGAAAATATATTTGATGAGAAACAACAAGAGGAATATTCATGTTTTTTCTTTTTCTTGAAATATTCATAGCAACTATATACTGATTCAGTTCTAACTTTTTTATAAATCACCTGCCTCAAGGCCAAGACAAGTATCATATATAATGTTGAGAATGGCATTTGTACACATATCTACAACCTAATTAAATTTAGATGTTTGTTGTATTTTATTCTTTAGTGATACACTAACATCTCGTATGGGGTTACATCAGGGTTCACATTATTAAATGACCAATCAGTGATAAGCCTACTAAATCATTAGGTATCAAAACTAGGTAAATGCCAAAAGTTGTTGTCCGATTGGTCAATTTATTGAACTCTCTTGCATATGATTGAACAGATAAAACATGAATGATAGGTTACATAACAGAACCCCAAACAGGATTTTTTTTAATGTGTGTATCACCAAAGATTTTTTTTTTTAAAGATACAACATCTAATATTAATTAGATTGCCACATCTAGTTACATATTTATTCACTGTCATTGCCACATCTAGTTACATATTTATTCACTGTCATTGCCACATCTAGTTACATATTTATTCACTGTCATTGCCACATCTAGATACATATTTATTCACTGTCATATCAAGTGACTTCCAAGTTGATTTATTCTAACTTACCACATAATCCAAGTTTCTCTTTGTTTTAAATCCCTGTATAATTTTTCTTGATTGTCTATCACATTCTATTTGTAAAATTTTCAGTAATGTAAAAAGTCTTCCAGCACCTGAAAGTGTAATATTATTCAAAATTATCACCATGATTAAGTTGATATATTGCTGAAAGTGGCATTAAAACACCAAAAATCAAAAATCAATTATCCAAAATTAAGACTATCGTTTGAGCTCAAAATAGCCATATGCAATTTAATCATCTCAAATTTTGTTTATCCAATGAGATAGACAATGCTTACATCCCATGAGATAGACTATGCTTAGATCTCATGAGATAAACAATGCTTAACTCCAATGAAACAGACAATGATTAAATCACATGGGATGATGTTTAAATCTCACAAGATAGACAATGTTTATACTCCATTAGATACTGATAATGTTTAAATCTCACAAGATAGACAATGTTTATACCCCATTAGATACTGATAATGTTTAAATCTCACAAGATAGACAATGTTTATACCCCATTAGATACTGATAATGTTTAAATCTCACAAGATAGACAATGTTTATACCCCATTAGATACTGATAATGTTTAAATCTCACAAGATAGACAATGTTTATACCCCATTAGATACTGATAATGTTTAAAATCTCATGAGATAGACAATGTTTATACCCCATTAGATACTGATAATGTTTAAATCTCACAAGATAGACAATGTTTATACCCCATTAGATACTGATAATGTTTAAATCTCACAAGATAGACAATGTTTATACCCCATTAGATACTGATAATGTTTAAATCTCACAAGATAGACAATGTTTATACCCCATTAGATACTGATAATGTTTAAATCTCACAAGATAGACAATGTTTATACCCCATTAGATACTGATAATGTTTAAATCTCACAAGATAGACAATGTTTATACCCCATTAGATACTGATAATGTTTAAATCTCACAAGATAGACAATGTTTATACCCCATTAGATACTGATAATGTTTAAATCTCACAAGATAGACAATGTTTATACCCCATTAGATACTGATAATGTTTAAATCTCACAAGATAGACAATGTTTATACCCCATTAGATACTGATAATGTTTAAATCTCACAAGATAGACAATGTTTATACCCCATTAGATACTGATAATGTTTAAATCTCACAAGATAGACAATGTTTATACCCCATTAGATACTGATAATGTTTAAATCTCACAAGATAGACAATGTTTATACCCCATTAGATACTGATAATGTTTAAATCTCACAAGATAGACAATGTTTATACCCCATTAGATACTGATAATGTTTAAATCTCATAAGATAGACAATGTTTATACCCCATTAGATACTGATAATGTTTAAATCTCATGAGATAGACAATGTTTATACCCCATTAGATACTGATAATGTTTAAAATCTCACAAGATAGACAATGTTTATACCCCATTAGATACTGATAATGTTTAAATCTCATGAGATAGACAATGTTTATATCCCATTAGATACTGATAATGTTTAAAATCTCATGAGATAGACCATGTTTATACCCCATTAGATACTGATAATGTTTAAATCTCACAAGATAGACAATGTTTATACCCCATTAGATACTGATAATGTTTAAAATCTCACAAGATAGACAATGTTTATACCCCATTAGATACTGATAATGTTTAAAATCTCATGAGATAGACAATGTTTATACCCCATTAGATACTGATAATGTTTAAATCTCACAAGATAGACAATGTTTATACTCCATTAGATACTGATAATGTTTAAATCTCACAAGATAGACAATGTTTATACCTCATTAGATACTGATAATGTTTAAATCTCACAAGATAGACAATGTTTATACCCCATTAGATACTGATAATGTTTAAAATCTCACAAGATAGACAATGTTTATACCCCATTAGATACTGATAATGTTTAAATCTCACAAGATAGACAATGTTTATACCCCATTAGATACTGATAATGTTTAAATCTCACAAGATAGACAATGTTTATACCCCATTAGATACTGATAATGTTTAAAATCTCATGAGATAGACAATGTTTATACCCCATTAGATACTGATAATGTTTAAATCTCACAAGATAGACAATGTTTATACCCCATTAGATACTGATAATGTTTAAATCTCACAAGATAGACAATGTTTATACCCCATTAGATACTGATAATGTTTAAATCTCACAAGATAGACAATGTTTATACCCCATTAGATACTGATAATGTTTAAATCTCACAAGATAGACAATGTTTATACCCCATTAGATACTGATAATGTTTATATCTCACAAGATAGACAATGTTTATACCCCATTAGATACTGATAATGTTTAAATCTCACAAGATAGACAATGTTTATACCCCATTAGATACTGATAATGTTTAAAATCTCACAAGATAGACAATGTTTATACCCCATTAGATACTGATAATGTTTAAATCTCACAAGATAGACAATGTTTATGCCCCATTAGATACTGATAATGTTTAAATCTCACAAGATAGACAATGTTTATACCTCATTAGATACTGATAATGTTTAAATCTCACAAGATAGACAATGTTTATACCCCATTAGATACTGATAATGTTTAAATCTCACAAGATAGACAATGTTTATACCCCATTAGATACTGATAATGTTTAAATCTCACAAGATAGACAATGTTTAAATCCCAGAGTATACAGACAATATTTCTGAATGAATACAGAAAATAAATTCATCGTGGCAAGAATATATTAACCCCTGGAGTCTCAAGAATGTTTATTTCCTAAATTCAAAGTTGTCATCAATTCTCTATTACTGAATTCATAATTGATATACTCATAATTTTGTCTGGTCGAGGGGTAAAAAACCCCATCATTTTTCCATCAGGTAATGCTATTCTTTTAAATATCAATATTTGCTTTAACCTGTATAACCTTATGAAACTAAGCTGCTTTACAGAGAATTGACTTTACATACCGTAAAATGTCTCTACAACAGGCTGTCGTACTTCTACAACCTTTGCTATAAGTTCAAATAACTGTGTGGCTAAATCTGCGTAGGTAACGTTAGCTCGTTTATCTTCAGGACCCATCACTTCTGCTAGTCTCATATTTTTATCAGCAGTGTCAGAAATCTGAAATGGTGTTTGAACTTGGTTATCCACTTTATAAATTAATTTTATACGTGTTTTGATTGGTTTAAAAAGTTGAGGTTATTTTCCAATGTACGGAATCTGAAAATAGACGTCGTTCTCAAGGCGTCGCATGCCGTTGTCATCAGGTGATTTTCTTTAAATGAGGCACCTTTGGGGTTATTTAAATTTATTTCCGATTATTTGCCTAAACTGGCTGTTTACAATTGCTGGTGACCACTTAGTCAAGGTGACAATATGGTTTTATGGTACTTAATGCCACTTTCAACAATATTTCAATTATATCGTGACGATCAGTTTTATTGGTGGAGGAAACCATAGTACCCGGAGAAAACCATCGACCTGTCGCAAGTCACTGACAAACTTTATCACATAATGCTGTACAAAATGTATCGAGTACACCTCGCCTGAGCAGGGTTCGAAATCGCCATAATGTCATGAGACAGTTGGTATTATTTATGACAGATCACCACCCCAATTTGGTCCCCATAAATTAAATTTAATTTTCTAATTTTAACAACTTTTAAGAGATTTTGTCAATGATTTCTTTAGTTTGTTATATCACCTTAATATAATATTACAGACTTTGTTTTTGAATTAGTATGGTTTAATTGTAATTCTAGCATGACCTCCTTCTTTCGCTTTGTTAACAAACGAGCAAGTTATCCATTCGTTATAATCTCATTAGCACACACGCCGGTGAATGTGACTGACTTTTCCATTGACAGCATAAATTGTGTGCGACATTTTTCGCAAACGTAAATATAAATTACCGTCATCCAATCAAAGTATACTACCGTATTTGTACTCTTAGACATATCAGAATCGAAATAAATCATGGAAGCCAGAACGTGTTTTGAGCTTTAACATGGATTGGCAGATATTAGTAAATTTTATCCCTCACTTCTGGCTCGGGATAAAATACTATTATCTGCCAATCCATGTTAAAACTCCCAACACATTCTGGCTTTCATGATTTATTTCTTAAATATAAATTTTAATAGAAACAATTACCTGTGAAGACAAATATTTCCCAAATTTTGTCAAGCCTTCATCATAGAGGCCCAACAAAGGGAAAATTTTGAAAAATCTTTCCACTGATGCAGTATCTCCAGTATGAACTGCTGAGTCAAACTTTGAATTGACTATGGTTTTTAATTTATTTTCAGCTTCATGAAGAAGCTTGAAAGAGATGTCAAGAGTATCACCTGAAAATAAAAATATCTGGATTTACAACTGGTTAATCTAGGTTTCTAATTCTAAACTTATAGTGAGTGATTGTTGTTTAATGCCAATTCAACAATTTTTCAGCTATATCATGACGAGAACAAGTTAATTTTTAATGTGATGATAATGAGGTCCACTTTGTACTAGACTAACACACTTAGTTGGATTTTTATAGTACTAGCTCACTGAAACAACAGTCCGTGAATAGACATGTCTTCCCACTCCGACACATTATTCTGATTCCGAGCTATCCAGTCTTTGCTTTTTCTCCTTAATGCTGCATGCTTAGCAGAGAAGCAACAAATACCAATTTTATAGTCTTTGGTTTGACCCGACAGGGGCTCGAACCCACGATCTAACGAACTTGAGGCAAGCACGCTAACCATTACACCACCGATGTGGTTACATAATCATGGATGATGTCCCTTGTTTTCAATTATATTCTTATGAAAAAAAAACTAAAACTTTTTTGTGACTTGACAGTTAGGTAGATTATATATAGAATGATGTCAGTTATGAAGGTGGAGACAGACATTATTGCTAGTAAAGCAGTGAGTTTATTAAGATGAGCTCTGACACTGATGATAATGTATGTCAAGACCTTCAAAACTGACATTGTTTTTATTAGTAATGTCGTAATAGGTTTGACATCACATTGACCTATAATTTAAAGTATCAGAGTCAGTTTGTTGATATCAACAATATCACTCTGAGATCAAATGAAAAATATTGAAATTACCCATAATTATATCTACAGTAATACTTACTTTCTCCTGCATCTGAAGACATCCTAAGAACATTCTCATCTAAATTCCTGAATCTGTGAATATGACTTGCAGCCTGGAAAATATATGAAAAATTTGTTTCAATCCATATTTTAAATCTATAATCTTTTAGCATATCACTTAATGCAAGAACTAGAAAATGTACATGTGTAGAATCAACTGGCTAAACATATAGAGAACTGTTTAACTATAAACTGTAGAATTCATTGTTGAAGATGTTATTGTGACGTTAGAATGAAGAACAGCAATTTCTTGTAACTATAATATGTCAGGTTTGATTTACTTCTTACATAAATTTGTACATGAACAATACGTACAAAATGATAGTAGCAATTTCAGACATGATGGACTACAGAAGTTGGCATCCACATTTGTCAAACTTACTTGACGGAGTTCCTCCAGTTGTTTGTAGGAGGGTGCATGTCTTATTAATGTTATTTGTGTTTGCTTGCATATAGTGGTCTCCAACACATATTGTGTTGTGTTTTTGCTTTGTTTTTCTTGGTCTTGTGTACCCTATGTAGCCAGTTTCTCTGTTTGTCTTTTTTGATTGCCCCTTCGGTATTCTTTAACGGTTATTTACCTATCTTTCGTAATCTCCTTTAGTTGAATTTCAGATAACTCAAAATTTGTCAACGGTCCTGTGAACTTGGAGATAATGATATTCCACTGTATAAACCTTTACAATTACAGTGCATACCATAAAAACTACACGGAGGGGCCGCAGTGGACGTGATCGTATGGTAGTTGGATTTATAACTACCTATGCAATCTATGCATATCACCACTAACGTTGTGAGTTCGAATACCACTTAGACGAAGTGTACTCCATACAACATTATGTGATAAAGTTTGTCAATGACTTGCGACAAATCAGTGGTTTTTTCCAGGTACTCCGGTTTCCTCCGCTACGATATGACTGAAATATTGTTGAAAGTGACATTAAACACCATAACCATAAAAACTACATACCGTTTCATAATCTTCATTTTGTAGTGCAGTCTGAACTCCATCTGTACAAAACTTCAGATCTAATATATCTTCCACTCTTGTAATACATGATGTCACACGACTCTACAACATCAATTTATATTATATCAATTACAATGTATACATTTCATTTAAGAAATAATTCATGGAAGCCATAGTTTGTATCCAGTTTTAACATGGGTAACATTATTTTTTATCCCGAGTGATAAGCGAGATATGTATAACTAAACTGTGATACAATTAAGTTACTGATATTTTCCAATTTGATGGCATTTTAAATTTAGCAATTTAAACAAGTAAAAACCTCACAAAATTGTAAAATAAATCAGTAACTAGCTTGTGTTATGTCATCAACGTTCCTTGTAAACTATGTCACCGAAGGACGTTACATTTCAAAAGTCAAAGTCCATACAGGCATTTTAATGTTTGTATGCACCACGGTCCTGTATGAATGCATGAATTCACTAAGGAATGATGTTGTAATTTGTTCGTCAATATGCACTGAGGTGCGAATTAAAATATATCGTGAGTTTTATCATTGTATTATTTATATAGCCAATGAAGGACATCTTTTTTTACTTATGAAACATACTACACATTGTATTATCTAGTGGTGCACAGATCCTGGAAACATCAACTAATCAGTCAAACGACACTGCCCGATCCAATGATCGATTCTTAAACCTTGTAGTCAATTCTGATTCCTATTGTTGACAAATAGATATGTTAACTTTTTCTTGTTTTTGTCCTCATACTGACAAACATCTTGCACATATATGGACTAGTCTACTATTTATCTACTGCCCAGACTAGTCCATTTTATGTCAGTTGTTAAGACATATGGAAACCGATGGTTTGTTTTTTCGAAGTCAATGTTTACAAATTGTCACAGTCCATTCTGATGACAATCACCAGTAATGAATCTAATAATCTTGACTAAAACATAAAAAAAAGTTATAACATGTGCTATTTAACAGAAATGTTTCAACAACCACATTTTCTAAGATTTGTAGTGTCCCAGTCAGTATATATCACCAGCGATCACAGCAATTCTATTCAGCTCTTTCCATTTGTCAAATTTACTATTGAAATAAGACTTTTTGAGTAATTATAGCCAGTAAATACATTTAGTAGGTAATTGTTATCGACATTGCTCACCAAACCAGGCAAAGTGGGCGAAATTCTCGCCCTACAACAGCTGAAGTCTCCCTCCCTCGACTCAAAAGGGAAATTGAAGTCGCTCCTTTCTATCTATTAACATGATTTCATATATTGAATTACGATGATATATTACCTTGGCAAGGTCTAGCTGTCTGACTTTACTGCTAACATTTTCAGCTAGTGTTGATGTGAAGGCTACCATATTTGATAAATTCTTAGAATCAGTTTCGAGTATTTGAAGATTTGGTCTGTAAAAAAATATGCATTCAACTTCTATCATTAAAATGTATTATTCATAATTTATAATTCGGCCATATCGTGGCATAAAATTTAATTAATATTCTTACTTATTTCTTTTAAAAAAGTACGGTACCTCGTCCAAAATGACACAGCGGTTTAAATATAGAAGATTACGACAAATAAAATATTACAATAAAAAGGCTATGCAGAGTGCAATATCATGTCGATAAGGAAAGGTTAAATAAAAATATATTAAAAGCAAGTAATATGCTGACACTGTATTTTGAACGGTTGTCTTTGTCTTGTTTTACTATTTAAAGCATGGGTTCCTTTTAGCTCTTTAATCTTAGAAACCAAAAGAAAAAGCTAGGACAAATCTAATGTAGGCAGGGAATCTTACAGGAACTATATTAAAGAAAAAGCTAGGACAAATCTAATTGAAAAATGTAGGCAGGGAATCTTACAGGAACTATATTAAAGAAAAATTAATCATCAAAATCGGAAAAAAATAAACATCAAAACAAATTTTGGACTCTATTTTTTTACGTCTTTAATGGCTTTATACTAAATTATCGCAGAGATGGTACACTCTGTTTAATCTGTTCACATACTATATAAAAGAGATTTTTTATAAAGAATATTACTCTACACTTACATAACTTGGTGCATATTTCCCATTTTATTTTCAAGTCTGGTCTGGTTTTCTATCAGTTTTTCCAATTCTATATCAATTGTTCCCTGTAAAAAAACTCTTGACAATATACATTTGTATATATATACACAGCTTGCTAATGCTAAAATATATAGGGTATTGACAGCTTGGTATTTTAATTGATTGATTTTTTTTGCTTTAATGCCACTTTCAGCAATATTTCAGCTATATCATGGCAACCAGTTTTAGTGGTGGAAGAAGCCGGAGTACCCAGAGATAACCACCGACCATGGGCAAGCAACTGGTAAACTTTATCACTTGTGGCTGTGAGTCGAATGCACCCTTTTTTGTAATTTACAAGGCCGGGTGCGAACCCACGCCGTATTGATGATAGGCTTGTATGAGTTATGTTAGGTAATCCAACTACCTAACTCATTGAGCCACCCGGGCCCTCTGGTATTTTAATGATAGTACAAATGTATAATGTAGGAAATAAATCTCCTAACATGCTGTCGCAGCCGTGATCGTATAATAGTTGGATTTACAACTACTTATGCAATCAGTGCCTATCACCACTGATGTTGTGAGTTTGAATCCTGATAATAAAATATCTAAAAACAGTAATTAAAGTGTTTTGAATACATTTTCTTTTTATAAAAAATGGGAGAGATACATGTATGTGTAAAACAAAATTCAAAATCATAAAAATATTGGAAACGTATGAGACAACATGCTCTCATTAAGCCTCCCCATATAGTCAGTGAAGATTGATCTAGTTTTGATAAATTGTTGACAACAAACGTTGAACCAGTGACAAAATCAAATTCACCATAGTACTGAACTAAAAATTCTTGTTTGACAGATGTAGTATGTTGAACGATGACCCAGTTGGATCTGTTATGACATGATGTGATTGGCCAGAAAAAAAAATGTAGGATGACCAGAACGAACGGTTAACATCCATGGATCAAAAAATAAATTTCATATAAAAAAATACATCGTCTATTTAATGAAATTAGAATTTAATCAAATTTTTATATTGACAAAAAGTACCACATTAAAGAATCCAGTGTGAACATTATAGATCTAAAACAGTAGTAATGAATATGCCTTGTAAATGTTGACAACACAGGATTTAAATAAAATAAAAGAGTGGTCAAAGTTTTTTTCCCTAGATTATTCTTCATTACCAACTTGGGAGGCCATAAATCACATTCGCCCTACTTCCTGTTCTCCATAATACACATTCGCCCAGGGTCCGTTTGCCCAAATAATTATATATATGTAGGATATTAAAAATAAATGATGTATAAATGATATTTAACGGTTTATAGATAATAAATTGAGAAATTTTAAATATGGGGTATGCTAAAGTGTATATTTCAGTAATGAGTAAAGATAAACATTGCAGTCCCTTGGAATAAGTAAAGTAGGTAAAGATGAGGGAACCAAGGGTCTGTAGAAATTGTATGTGTCCATTATACATTTGTTTTTATTTTGAATAAATTGAAACTGTATGGTGTCTATTCATTACTTTATTTTGACCATGGAAATTATGGAGATCTATCATAAATGTTCATCAGACAAACGATTCCCAAATATAGGACAAAGGTTTTTGGATTTTTCCCAACTATATACCAAAAATATGTTCATTCAAATACTTCTTAATTATCAGGGCGAACGAACCCACTTTTAGGGCGAATGTGTAATTAGAGTGAACGGACCAGATACCAGAAATTGTGACAAATTGATACCAACATTTGACAAGATTAGTTTGTGGTCAAGAATCCCAAGACATCACCAAAATATTTCAGACAAAAACGACAACTTGAGAATATAATAACAGTCTGTGCCAAAAACATTATGACAAACTAACCCGAACAACATTTTAGAAGAATTTTTTTCTATTTGTTTAAGCAAATTTTATGCTAATCTTACTAGCCCGAACCAATTTTTACTAGACAAGGGCACAGGGCTAGTGGTTTTTGGCGCAGACTGTAATAGGAGCATAAAACGAACTCTGACCCAATGAAACCACAAGTTCTATTACAAATTAGGCTTGCCATTATGCAGATGTACATTTAGTAGCACAGCCCTGCGACAAAAATGTTTTTGGAGAGTGTGATTTCCGCTTGATGTTTATCATCTAGAATCAACAAATTGTAGTCATTTCTGGTAGAAATTTTAATAAAAATGACAAATCCTTGTTTCCTATCAGTTTAACAGAAATGTCTTCATAATCAAGCTTATGTGCAAACTGGCCGTCGTATGTTTAACTACATTAAAAAAAACAGGTTATATGAATGGAAAGTACTCTACCATACTGGTCAAGGACCAATTATTGCCATTTTTTTTCTTGTTTTTGTCAGATTATTTCTATGTAGTTCAATACACCCCTCCAAGCGCCTCATAATTTTGAATGTTACCAATCGATTTACCTTGAACGGAAATATAAAGAATTTTTATGTTCGTGCTCGTATTAGGGACTCTTTGTAAAGTTATGATTTTTGTCACTGAATTGGGAGGGAATAGTACCAATTATTGCCATCTTGTTAGATGTGGGAAAATATATATAAAATCAACAGTGAAAGTTAAAAGAAATGCTTCAAATGGCCTTACCACAAAAAATGAAGGTGTCACTCGTATTTAGCAATCATCAGAACACCAATATGCTATATTTTTCTGTTAATAATAGTGACTGGCATCTCCACTCCTTTTACGTGATCCCCCATGAGGTTTATATAAAGAGGTATCCACATGTGACCGTAAATCGGTCAGTTAAGACATTTCCTTATGATTCTCATTCAAATTGGTATTTATCTCAAAGATAAATGCCATGTTTACTTGGGCACTTAAGCCAAATAAAATACCAAAACATTGCTTAATTTGATGAAGAAATGTCGGCTCGCTGATCTTTTTTGTTTGCATATGTTTTGTAATGGCACCCAAGTCACGTTACCTGAAATCGGTCAACCATAAAATAGTCATGTGGAACACAAATAGGCCTAGGAGATTGTATTTTACAATATTTTTTAATTTGCTTTTTCTATATTCCCCCATTTTTTCATTAAATTGTATTTGCTGTCACTTGTTTTCAGCAGATAATATCTCTGTTTTCACGTACAATTTTATCCATCCAATTCCATGTAATTTATATCAAATCATATATATTACTCACAAATATTCCCGCTAAAAATCTGAAAATTGTCTAAGGAATTACTTAATTTCAAAACGAAAACAATGCAATTTCCGTTGCCTAATTTAGTTGTAAATATAAGTCAAGATGCGCAGTGGAATGTAAACAAACACAGGATATGCAAATCATCCATTACGGACTGTGTTTTTCTGGAAATATTTGACTTTGATTATTAAGTCAAAATGGTAGTAGTAAAATGGCACCATTTTGGCACCAAAACCTATAGATATATTTTCTTATCTGTTTAAATCTCATTGTTGTCTTGATCAAAGTGAAAGTAAATCCATTATCTATTTCTGGAAGCAGTTTGCAGGATAAAGGACGTCATCGACATCTGAACTCACATGACAGTGCATTCCAAAAAGGTGACCGATTTCAGGTGTTGACCGATTTTAACGGATCACAGGATATGGTTTCAGTAATACTAATGGGGTTTTACCCGATTTCTTTTGAATTGGCCAAGATACAAATGTAGGATTTTGTTGTCTGCTTTGTCACCATTTATTATTGTCATCTGCAAAAAAAATGGCCTGAAAATTTGCGTGCACTCGCAAGTAACGTGCAAGTTGGCGATAATTGTTCCTCGACCAGTAGTAATTTCCCTTTAAAATATCATTTGCAATCTTTTAATTAGTTTAACAACATAAAATTTTGCTACAAAAGGTATTGACTTACAATACAGATTAGATGCAATACCGATACAATACTTGATTCGGGCCTTTCCATGTTTAATTATTCAGTAGGTAAACAATTATTCAACAATAAATATCAAATTACTACGATACCGTAGAAGACCGGTAGATTTAAGTTGACGGTCGGGAAAAGATACAACATGCGATTACATTACAGAGGTAAAAAAAACATTCACAGGGAATATAGTGTACCTCTTCTTCGCATAATTTATCTAAAGCGTCCCTGATATTGTCAATATCTGTCAAATTTTCGACCGTATCTAACGAGGATACGGACGTGGCATCACACCTGGACGCCGCCATGTTGAAAATGAACAGAAAGTTTAACTAAAACCCGAAAACTGTAATGTTTTCCAACAAGAACGCACCGACGTGGACCATAAAGCAAAATTTATTAAAAGGAATCTGGATCTTTGTCTTTGTACAGGTAAAATTCCTCCGGAATTCGGAGCACTCCAATTAAGGATAAAATTAAGGATCAGACGTGTCCGCGTTGTCGTATTTAACAAGAAAACACTTTGATAATACACCAGATGGTGAAATGAACTATACCGGAAGAAGAAGAAAAAAATAGTAAATATTTAGGTGTAACTATTAGCAATGAACTTTCTGAATATCGAAGACAAGGATATTTTTCTATCCAGTGCCTTCGTGGTCGGGAACGTATGGTGGTTGGATTTGTAACCACCTATGCAATCAGTGTATATCTCCACTAACGTTGTGAGTTCGAATCCCGTCCAGGTGAGGTGTACTCGATACAACATTATGTGATAAAGTTTGTCAGTGACTTGCGGCAGGTGGTATGTGGTTTTCTCCTGGTACTCCGGTTTCGTCCACCAATAAAACTGATCGCCACAATATAACTGAAATATTGTTGAATGTGGCGTTAAATACCATAACCCTAACCCCTCTAACCAGACATTATTGAATCTTCTGTTTACACTTCTAATATAAGTCGCAGAATAAACGTAAGACCGTGGAAATGTTTTAGCAAATTGAATTCTAGCTTTTTTAGCTTGGTTTTTAAATCATATTTTTCAGGCTGAAATGCGTTTCGGTACAAATGCCCGACTTTCGCTCAAATGCTAAATTTGCAATGCGCTGTTGCTTATTCTTATGATTTATTTGATATTGATAATGGGGAACCTTTATGCAAATTCAGTGGGACTTGTTGAATTCTCATCACCAGAATCAATGTTATCACCGACTTTAGTTTTTGTTTGGAAAAGAATTGGAAAAGAATTCAAACACGAAAGCTTGCCCGCGCTTCATTACGACATGACTTCAGTAAAACTATCCATGCACGGAATTTGAACAAAATAAAACAACTTGAAGGTACACAAATGTAATTTCGACAAAAGTATATTTAAAAAATTGTATATACATTTTTTGTATATTCAATTTACAATTGCACACAACACACCTTGAAAATTGCTCCTATCTTCCTAGGGGCCGTCGTGGTCGTGATCGCATCGTAGTTGGATTTAAAACTACATGTGCAATCAGTGCATATCACCACTGAAGTTGGAAGGTCGAATCCCGCTCATGGCGAGGTGTACTCGATACAACATTTTGTGATCAAGTTTGTCAGTGAATTGTAACAGATTGATGGTTTTCTCCGGGTACTCAGGCTTCCTCCACCAATAAAGCTGACCACCACGATATAGTTGAAATATTATTGAAAGTGGTGTTAAACACAATAACCCTTACCCTAACGATATGTTCCTACGGAGCAATCATGGAATCGATTTTATCTCTTATCAGAGAAGGAACCAACAGTCCGCTTTGCATTTCCATCCAAAGCCGTCAAGAGGACCTTGTCGGCATTTAAGGCTTCTTGTGTTATAGCTTTGTATAATGGTTCTTCTTTTTAAATCCGTTCAAGGTCATTACTCATATCATACTGCATCTGCCTTACAAATTATTAATGAATCGATCATCAATAAATTCAGCGATAAACAGCCATCTAGTGGTAGGTTTAATTCTCTGTGTTCGGTTCAGTGTTAATTTCCAAGAAGATTTAAATCTAATTATATATTAACTAGTTTGAAATCCAATGTTCTTGTATTGACAAAATTGCGCTTACTTATGACAAGTCTTTCTCAGATTTACTAAGACCCAAGTCTGTTGATGTTCTTTAGCTTTGTAAAAATCGGAAAAACTTTGATCCTCTTCTCATGTTTTTGTTACTGCAGAGCATTTTCTTTCTGCTCTACAAGTCGAAGAATACAACGATCTTAAGGGAGTAAATACATTTTCTTTGCAAATAAACCAAACTTTTGCACCTGCATTTTCCACTGGTTTTCAGTAGGGTTTGTGTTGCTCGATCTTTAGTTTCCGTATATATAATGTTTTGAATATCAGTTTGTCCTTTTTCGTTTGGTCATTGTACTGTCTGTAATTCTGATTCCTCTTGGTTTGGTCATTGTATTAATTGTCTGTACTTCTGATTCTCCTTTGTTTGGTCATTGTATTGTCTGTACTTCTGATTCCCCTTCGTTTGGTCATTGTATTGTCTGTACTTCTGATTCTCCTTTGTTTGGTCATTGTATTGTCTGTACTTCTGATTCCCCTTTGTTTGGTCATTGTATTGTCTGTACTTCTGATTCCCCTTCGTTTGGTCATTGTATTGTCTGTACTTCTGATTCACCTTCGTTTGGTCATTGTATTGTCTGTACTTCTGATTCTCCTTTGTTTGGTCATTGTATTGTCTGTACTTCTGATTCTCCTTTGTTTGGTCATTGTATTGTCTGTACTTCTGATTCTCCTTTGTTTGGTCATTGTATTGTCTGTACTTCTGATTCTCCTTTGTTTGGTCATTGTATTGTCTGTACTTCTGATTCCCCTTTGTTTGGTCATTGTATTGTCTGTACTTCTGATTCTCCTTTGTTTGGTCATTGTATTGTCTGTACTTCTGATTCTCCTTTGTTTGGTCATTGTATTGTCTGTACTTCTGATTCCCCTTTGTTTGGTCATTGTATTGTCTGTACTTCTGATTCCCCTTTGTTTGGTCATTGTATTGTCTGTACTTCTGATTCTCCTTTGTTTGGTCATTGTATTTTCTGTACTTCTGATTCTCCTTTGTTTGGTCATTGTATTGTCTGTATTTCTGATTCCCCTTTGTTTGGTCATTGTATTGTCTGTACTTCTGATTCTCCTTTGTTTGGTCATTGTATTGTCTGTACTTCTGATTCCCCTTTGTTTGGTCATTGTAATGTCTGTACTTCTGATTCTCCTTTGTTTAGTCATTGTATTGTCTGTACTTCTGATTCTCCTTTGTTTGGTCATTGTATTGTCTGTACTTCTGATTCCCCTTTGTTTGGTCATTGTATTGTCTGTACTTCTGATTCCCCTTTGTTTGGTCATTGTATTGTCTGTACTTCTGATTCTCCTTTGTTTAGTCATTGTATTGTCTGTACTTCTGATTCTCCTTTGTTTGGTCATTGTATTGTCTGTACTTCTGATTCTCCTTTGTTTGGTCATTGTATTGTCTGTACTTCTGATTCCCCTTTGTTTGGTCATTGTAATGTCTGTACTTCTGATTCTCCTTTGTTTAGTCATTGTATTGTCTGTACTTCTGATTCTCCTTTGTTTGGTCATTGTATTGTCTGTACTTCTGATTCCCCTTTGTTTGGTCATTGTATTGTCTGTACTTCTGATTCTCCTTTGTTTGGTCATTGTAATGTCTGTACTTCTGATTCTCCTTTGTTTAGTCATTGTATTGTCTGTACTTCTAATTCTCCTTTGTTTGGTCATTGTAATGTCTGTACTTCTGATTCTCCTTTGTTTAGTCATTGTAATGTCTGTACTTCTGATTCTCCTTTGTTTGGTCATTGTATTGTCTGTACTTCTGATTCTCCTTTGTTTGGTCATTGTATTGTCTGTACTTCTGATTCCCCTTTGTTTGGTCATTGTAATGTCTGTACTTCTGATTCTCCTTTGTTTGGTCATTGTATTGTCTGTACTTCTGATTCCCCTTTGTTTGGTCATTGTATTGTCTGTACTTCTGATTCCCCTTTGTTTGGTCATTGTATTGTCTGTACTTCTGATTCTCCTTTGTTTGGTCATTGTATTGTCTGTACTTCTGATTCTCCTTTGTTTGGTCATTGTAATGTCTGTACTTCTGATTCCCCTTTGTTTGGTCATTGTAATGTCTGTACTTCTGATTCTCCTTTGTTTAGTCATTGTATTGTCTGTACTTCTGATTCCCCTTTGTTTGGTCATTGTAATGTCTGTACTTCTGATTCTCCTTTGTTTGGTCATTGTATTGTCTGTACTTCTGATTCCCCTTTGTTTGGTCATTGTATTGTCTGTACTTCTGATTCCCCTTCGTTTGGTCATTGTATTGTCTGTACTTCTGATTCTCCTTTGTTTGGTCATTGTATTGTCTGTACTTCTGATTCCCCTTTGTTTGGTCATTGTAATGTCTGTACTTCTGATTCTCCTTTGTTTGGTCATTGTATTGTCTGTACTTCTGATTCTCCTTTGTTTGGTCATTGTAATGTCTGTACTTCTGATTCTCCTTTGTTTGGTCATTGTATTGTCTGTACTTCTGATTCTCCTTTGTTTAGTCATTGTATTGTCTGTACTTCTGATTCTCCTTTGTTTAGTCATTGTAATGTCTGTACTTCTGATTCTCCTTTGTTTGGTCATTGTATTGTCTGTACTTCTGATTCTCCTTTGTTTAGTCATTGTAATGTCTGTACTTCTGATTCTCCTTCGTTTGGTCATTGTATTGTCTGTACTTCTGATTCTCCTTTGTTTGGTCATTGTATTGTCTGTACTTCTGATTCTCCTTTGTTTAGTCATTGTAATGTCTGTACTTCTGATTCTCCTTTGTTTAGTCATTGTAATGTCTGTACTTCTGATTCTCCTTTGTTTGGTCATTGTATTGTCTGTACTTCTGATTCTCCTTTGTTTAGTCATTGTATTGTCTGTACTTCTGATTCTCCTTTGTTTAGTCATTGTAATGTCTGTACATCTGATTCTCCTTTGTTTGGTCATTGTATTGTCTGTACTTCTGATTCTCCTTTGTTTGGTCATTGTATTGTCTGTACTTCTGATTCTCCTTCGTTTGGTCATTGTATTGTCTGTATTTCTGATTCTCCTTTGCTTGGTCATTGTATTGTCTGTACTTCTGATTCTCCTTTGTTTGGTCATTGTATTGTCTGTACTTCTGATTCTCCTTTGTTTAGTCATTGTAATGTCTGTACTTCTGATTCTCCTTTGTTTGGTCATTGTATTGTCTGTACTTCTGATTCTCCTTTGTTTAGTCATTGTATTGTCTGTACTTCTGATTCTCCTTTGTTTGGTCATTGTATTGTCTGTACTTCTGATTCCCCTTTGTTTGGTCATTGTATTGTCTGTACTTCTGATTCCCCTTTGTTTGGTCATTGTATTGTCTGTACTTCTGATTCTCCTTTGTTTAGTCATTGTATTGTCTGTACTTCTGATTCTCCTTTGTTTGGTCATTGTATTGTCTGTACTTCTGATTCTCCTTTGTTTGGTCATTGTAATGTCTGTACTTCTGATTCTCCTTTGTTTAGTCATTGTATTGTCTGTACTTCTGATTCTCCTTTGTTTGGTCATTGTATTGTCTGTACTTCTGATTCCCCTTTGTTTGGTCATTGTATTGTCTGTACTTCTGATTCTCCTTTGTTTGGTCATTGTAATGTCTGTACTTCTGATTCTCCTTTGTTTGGTCATTGTATTGTCTGTACTTCTGATTCTCCTTTGTTTGGTCATTGTATTGTCTGTACTTCTGATTCCCCTTTGTTTGGTCATTGTATTGTCTGTACTTCTGATTCCCCTTCGTTTGGTCATTGTATTGTCTGTACTTCTGATTCTCCTTTGTTTGGTCATTGTATTGTCTGTACTTCTGATTCTCCTTTGTTTGGTCATTTTATTGTCTGTACTTCTGATTCCCCTTTGTTTGGTCATTGTAATGTCTGTACTTCTGATTCCCCTTTGTTTGGTCATTGTATTGTCTGTACTTCTGATTCTCCTTTGGTTGGTCATTGTATTGTCTGTACTTCTGATTCTCCTTTGTTTGGTCATTGTATTGTCTGTACTTCTGATTCTCCTTTGTTTGGTCATTGTATTGTCTGTACTTCTGATTCTCCTTTGTTTGGTCATTGTATTGTCTGTACTTCTGATTCTCCTTTGTTTGGTCATTGTATTGTCTGTACTTCTGATTCCCCTTTGTTTGGTCATTGTATTGTCTGTACTTCTGATTCCCCTTTGTTTGGTCATTGTATTGTCTGTACTTCTGATTCTCCTTTGGTTGGTCATTGTATTGTCTGTACTTCTGATTCTCCTTTGTTTGGTCATTGTATTGTCTGTACTTCTGATTCTCCTTTGTTTGGTCATTGTATTGTCTGTACTTCTGATTCTCCTTTGTTTGGTCATTGTATTGTCTGTACTTCTGATTCTCCTTTGTTTGGTCATTGTATTGTCTGTACTTCTGATTCCCCTTTGTTTGGTCATTGTATTGTCTGTACTTCTGATTCTCCTTTGTTTGGTCATTGTAATGTCTGTACTTCTGATTCTCCTTTGTTTGGTCATTGTATTGTCTGTACTTCTGATTCTCCTTTGTTTGGTCATTGTATTGTCTGTACTTCTGATTCCCCTTTGTTTGGTCATTGTATTGTCTGTACTTCTGATTCCCCTTCGTTTGGTCATTGTATTGTCTGTACTTCTGATTCTCCTTTGTTTGGTCATTGTATTGTCTGTACTTCTGATTCTCCTTTGTTTGGTCATTTTATTGTCTGTACTTCTGATTCCCCTTTGTTTGGTCATTGTAATGTCTGTACTTCTGATTCCCCTTTGTTTGGTCATTGTATTGTCTGTACTTCTGATTCTCCTTTGGTTGGTCATTGTATTGTCTGTACTTCTGATTCTCCTTTGTTTGGTCATTGTATTGTCTGTACTTCTGATTCCCCTTTGTTTGGTCATTGTAATGTCTGTACTTCTGATTCCCCTTTGTTTGGTCATTGTAATGTCTGTACTTCTGATTCTCCTTTGTTTGGTCATTGTATTGTCTGTACTTCTGATTCCCCTTTGTTTGGTCATTGTAATGTCTGTACTTCTGATTCTCCTTTGTTTGGTCATTGTATTGTCTGTACTTCTGATTCTCCTTTGTTTGGTCATTGTATTGTCTGTACTTCTGATTCCCCTTCATTTGGTCATTGTATTGTCTGTACTTCTGATTCCCCTTCGTTTGGTCATTGTATTGTCTGTACTTCTGATTCCCCTTTGTTTGGTCATTGTATTGTCTGTACTTCTGATTCCCCTTTGGTATCGTCAACCCTTTCTTCTAAAGAATATGAAATTCTGGACAAGTTATCTATTTAGGAAAAAATCTGCTAATGTGTCAGGCTGATCAGGAGTAGGAAAATCTACTACAAAGTATTCTTGCCTTCACAAGAACCTAATTATTCTACATCAAGGGCTAACAATTGCAACTAGCTCCTTGCAAGTTACTGATAGTAAGTGCGGAATTGGAACAGGTTAAAGTTTCACTTTCTCACATCCTAAATATGGAGGTATTTCATAATTCTTGTGTCAGTGGAAACAAATCGCATGAATCACGAGTTGTGGTCTCCAAGGTTAACTACATTACAACTAACCCCATTTTTCAGTCCCAGAAACACACAACACAGAACAGTTCTACTTAATATATCAGGAAGTAGATTTCATACTGTCCCTTAGGGACTTTTGAACAGATTCTCGAGCACTCTCCCCAGGATTTTCCCTAAGAAAAGGCAGGCGAGTTGAGACAGCGATCCATCTGACTATTCAATACACTTACCAGTTAGTTCCTCATTTCAAGATAGAAAGCAATTAACGGATCGATAAGACCAGCTATCTTACCAAGAAAATATGATAACTTACATGGACTAATTAAGCGGGTGTACATTTCAACATTCCTATTTCCAGAAATACATTCCCATTGTATGCAACAAAAATGATTTCCAATTTGGGGACCATTTGGTCCACCACAAATAACCACCATGATGTACCAATGTCTGAAATATTGTTGAAAATGGTGTCAAACACCAACTCACATTTACCACTTGAGTGTTCATTGTATCGCTATATAAATACCCAGAAAATATTGTATGGAAATCGGCAAAGATCTCACCATACAATAAAAATAAAATCCTATATATTTCTTATAGGAAATTTGAGATGTTGCCCTCTATGGTGAAACCATGAAATATCAATTAGAGTGACTTCCTCATACTTTTTTTTTGGAAAACCCCTTTTTCTCATTTTCAATAAAAGCACTCAGACCTTTCCTAATTCATGACTTATCACCAGGTTTGTAACTAGAGTAACATGACGGGTGCATCCCGGTTTTTAGTGGGGTTCATGTTGCTCGATCTTTAGTTTTCTGCATAGTGTTTTGTAGATCGTTTTTTGTTTGTCCTTTTTCTTTTGGCCATTGTGTTGTCCTTCTTCGATTTACAGATTTCGATTACCCCTTTGGTATCTTCAAACTCCTCTTAATAATGAAAATGACAGAACATGCAAGAACTGTTTTATACCAATGACAAAAAAAAGATTATTTTGAAGAGGTTTTTATTTTCCACAACATTTCTCTGTGTAACATTGCATTTTTGTTAACTGTGAGTCATTCTATAAATAAACATACATATTCTTTATCTTCTGCAATTAATGGCAATGATGCTTTAGGTGGGAACTCAAAGAGAAAATACTACAATAAAAAAATCTTCTATTCTTCCCACTGTGCAAGATACACATGTGCTTTGACATATTTAAATTTATTGAAAAGTTTCTTTTTACCTGTTTACACGATGGAAAAATCATTTGTAACAAAGTGTAAAATGTTATTGCCTATACACTGTATAAGCACAAGTTTGATCACTGACAAAGGTCAACAAACAGATTGTTCTATGCAAAAATCAAACATGAATCCACCAAAGGTGAATATATAACATGAATCCACCAAAGGTCAAAATCTAACATGAATCCCCCAAAGGTCAAAATTTAACATGAATCCACCAAAGGTCAAAATCTAACATGAATCTACCAAAGGTCAAAATTAATCATGAATCCACCAAAGGTAAATATATAACATGCATCCACAAAAGGTCAAAATCTATCACGAATCCATCAAAGGTCAATATCTAACATGAATCCACCAAAGGTCAAAATATAATATGAGTCCACCAAAGGTAAATATATAACATGAATCCACCAAAGGTCAAAATCTAGCAGGAATCTACCAAAGGCAAATAAAGTTATCAAAGCAACTGACAACAAACTGTAACAGTGTACTACATATCCATCAAAAACAAAAAATGTCACAAGCACCGAGTTACAAATGTACTTTTGTTCATAGTTTATTATGCGTCCATTAAGTAGTCCAGTGGTTACAGACACTTTAGCTGTACAGGCAAATTCTTTATAAAAAAATAATGTCTAGTCTAAAATGACTTGTTTTTTGTTTTCTCCTATTTCCAAATGTTTGAATCCATTTTCTAAATCATACTCTCTTCGCAGGAAACCATACAATAAATCTGTCACCAAAAATATCTGAAAGCAACAAATATGAAAATAATTTGTAGATATATAATCTAGTGTGACCCTCGTGGTCGTAATCGTATGGTAGTTGGATTTATAACTACAATGTACCTATGCAATCAGTGCCTATCACCATGAAAGTTGTGAGTTTGAATCCCATTCATGGCGAGGTGTATTTGATACAACATTATGTGATAAAGTTTGTCAGTCACTTGTGACAGGTCGATGGTTTTCTCCGGTTTCCTCCATCAATAAAACTGACTGCCACAATATAACTGAAACATTGTTGAAAGTGGAGTTAAACTACATAAACCAAACGAAACCTATATAATCTAAAACAAAAGAGTTTGTGATATGAAAGACAGAATGTGTACTACCTGTACTGTTATGACCATATTTACTTTATTGTACATGTGTATACCTGAAGCGATTTTGTCATTTAATTTTGTAATTTAACTTTTATAAATAGCAAACCAACTGCTATTAACAGGTTCATGAAGAATAAAACTACAGTTGTGCCATTTACAAGTACTCAGCATGAGCACAGAGATCTTCTAAATTCTTCTTTGCATGATTAAAAGCCAAATTGATAGGAGCATTTTTTTAACATAAGAAAATCTTTCATCCAGATCCTCTGTAAACATAATACATACCTGGGCTGTAGAAAATGCCAGGGATGTTGCGAAGTAAAAGTTAGCATTAGCACTGCCAGCATAGATCCATAAATGGTAGAGAATAGGACCAAACACCGTGGTAGAAATATACATACACGTTACAACAAACGAGTTCCTCATATCTGTAATAGAAAACGTCATACTTAAAAAATGTAAGTTATTATTCTCATGCCTATTTAAAGGCGGTTTTCTTAACATTTCTAATCATGAAAAATGATTAATGTATTTATTTTTATATTAGATAAAATAAATAGTGAACACGCCATAATATTTTTTGTTTATGTCATTCCATTTTTTTTTTTTTTTATAATTTGCATATATGTGTACCTACAATCAAGATGCTACAAATCTATAAAATATGCCACAATAAATTACATTTTTAGAACAAAGGAGTGAGTTATTGTTGTTTAAATCCAACTTGGCACGTAAACAATTAATCGGTTAAATCATGGTATAAACAAGTTACATTTCAATGAGATACCGATAAATTACGCTATGGATTTTTATGGTGCTACCTCACTGAAACAACAAAGGAGAATAAAAACTTTTTTTCAAATGTTTAAACTGCTTAAAATGTGTATTATTTGAATTGAACAGTAAGTTTGAATGGTTATTAATAAGTATGTTTACTAAAGTTCAGTTTAACCTGTATCAATATCTGGAATCTGGATATATCAAAGAAAAACTTGGTTTGCTTGTAGTAGTTTTCAGCTTAATTTATCCTGAATAACTCAAATATTTCGATATTACGAAGAAAAATCATAAGTCCTTATATGGTCATGACACTTTCACATACAAGTTTCGTACTCATACTCCAAAGTGGTCCAATCAGAATGCTGTATTTACTGGATATGATGTTCTGATTGGATGTTTTCAGAGTATGAGAACAAAACTTGTACTCAAAAGTTTTAGGACCGTCTGCTCTTCAAATTTGATACCATGTCAGTGGTGTTAAGTTTTTGGTTCGAGGACAAAGACCTCAACCACTCAGTCACTCATACCCAGTACAAACTTAATTTTCATACAAGAGTACATACTTCCCAAGACAGTGGTTTTCTCTGTGCACTCCGGTTTCCTCCATCAATAAAACTGACCGCCATGATATAACTGAAATATTGTTGAGTGCCCGGCTAAACACCATAAAACTTCCTTAGATATTATATCTATACTTACATTGGAACACATATCTCCATAGTGGTAATAAAGATAGAGCTAATCCTACGTCACTGTAACTTGGATACGATTTAAATATACTGATTAAACAGACTAGCATGTACATAAAAAATACTGGATGTTCCCTGAAATATAAAAATGGTTGATGCTTAATTACTATTGTATTTTTCAATTGTGAAAATCTGGAATAAAACATTGTACATATCAGATGTGCATAGAATTTGTTATTTTTGTCATTGGTAGACAAATTATTTTATTTCACATTTATAGGTAATATTTTCACAATATTGCTTAAAATATTGACAAAATTGTGAAAACAGTCAATTTAAAACTTAATGAATTTTTTGTGTAAATTATATCAATATTTCTATTGCTAGTACCCCGTATATGCATTTCATGAATTGCATTTCGGTTTGAAAGTTTTTTTTTTAAATTAAGCACAACTCCATTTAAGTATTGACCAACCACTAGTACAAGATAAGAAATATTTATTTTTATTATTTTGTTATGACATATGCCAATGAAAATCATATATATTGACCAGATAGCAGAGTTTATTCATTAGGAAAAAAATCACAGACAATTACTTCAATTATGTTTAAATGCACTTAACACGAAATGTCATTAAAAATTAAGAGCAATACAGGTCAGCTAAGATGTATGTCATTTGAAGTCAATACAGGCCAGCTAAGATGTATGTCATTTGAAGTCAATACAGGCCAGCTAAGATGTATGTCATTTGAAGTCAATACAGGCCAGCTAAGATGTATGTCATTTGAAGTCAATACAGGTCAGCTAAGATGTATGTCATTTGAAGTCAATACAGGCCAGCTAAGATGTATGTCATTTGAAGTCAATACAGGCCAGCTAAGATGTATGTCATTTGAAGTCAATACAGGTCAGCTAAGATGTATGTCATTTGAAGTCAATACAGGCCAGCTAAGATGTATGTCATTTGAAGTCAATACAGGCCAGCTAAGATGTATGTTATTTGAAGTCAATACAGGCCAGCTAAGATGTATGTCATTTGAAGTCAATACAGGCCAGCTAAGATGTATGTCATTTGAAGTCAATACAGGCCAGCTAAGATGTATGTCATTTGAAGTCAATACAGGCCAGCTAAGATGTATGTCATTTGAAGTCAATACAGGCCAGCTAAGATGTATGTTATTTGAAGTCAATACAGGCCAGCTAAGATGTATGTCATTTGAAGTCAATACAGGCCAGCTAAGATGTATGTCATTTGAAGTCAATACAGGCCAGCTAAGATGTATGTCATTTGAAGTCAATACAGGCCAGCTAAGATGTATGTCATTTGAAGTCAATACAGGCCAGCTAAGATGTATGTCATTTGAAGTCAATACAGGCCAGCTAAGATGTATGTCATTTGAAGTCAATACAGGCCAGCTAAGATGTATGTCATTTGAAGTCAATACAGGCCAGCTAAGATGTATGTCATTTGAAGTCAATACAGGCCAGCTAAGATGTATGTCATTTGAAGTCAATACAGGCCAGCTAAGATGTATGTCATTTGAAGTCAATACAGGCCAGCTAAGATGTATGTCATTTGAAGTCAATACAGGCCAGCTAAGATGTATGTCATTTGAAGTCAATACAGGCCAGCTAAGATGTATGTCATTTGAAGTCAATACAGGCCAGCTAAGATGTATGTCATTTGAAGTCAATACAGGCCAGCTAAGATGTATGTCATTTGAAGTCAATACAGGCCAGCTAAGATGTATGTCATTTGAAGTCAATACAGGCCAGCTAAGATGTATGTCATTTGAAGTCAATACAGGCCAGCTAAGATGTATGTCATTTGAAGTCAATACAGGCCAGCTAAGATGTATGTCATTTGAAGTCAATACAGGCCAGCTAAGATGTATGTCATTTGAAGTCAATACAGGCCAGCTAAGATGTATGTCATTTGAAGTCAATACAGGCCAGCTAAGATGTATGTCATTTGAAGTCAATACAGGCCAGCTAAGATGTATGTCATTTGAAGTCAATACAGGCCAGCTAAGATGTATGTCATTTGAAGTCAATACAGGCCAGCTAAGATGTATGTCATTTGAAGTCAATACAGGCCAGCTAAGATGTATGTCATTTGAAGTCAATACAGGCCAGCTAAGATGTATGTCATTTGAAGTCAATACAGGTCAGCTAAGATGTATGTCATTTGAAGTACTAATAGATGTAACATTTACTTACTTTAATCTAATTGAAAGAGGAACAGTGTATATAACTGCATTGATCTGGAACACACATATAAAGAAAATACGGAAATGTTCAAACATCTCAGTGAAGAAATACCAGAACACTCCCATGTTTGGTGTCAGATCTGGAACTGTCAGACTGAAAATAAAACAAATATTTCAACAAAGAATACCAGAACGTTCATATGTTAAACTTAAAGAAACTTTATAATACATATTCAATTATAAAATATAATCATGCACTGTCAGTTATCTGAATAATAGTAATTATGGTAATAAATCTTTTAATTGTGCAGTTAAATTGCATTGACTGGATAACTGTTTGTTATATAAGGTCTCTGACCAAGATATTGTTTTTATAGTACCTGATCCATGTTGAGCAATGGTAAAAAACAGCAACAGTATAAATACAGATGTCACAGAGGATGCCATCAAATCAATTAGAACGATGCTTGTTTCTACTCTTTTTTGACAATTTTGGCATTTTTTTTTTGGACTTTTTGACATTACAGGATTGACACAATATATGTACATTCTGAGAAAATATAAAATTAATTTGCATTCACTGCGAAACAGGACTGAAAAGTTCACCAAAGGCTTGCTTTTCTACTTGATTCTAAAGCTTGAACAATTTTTTTTCCGACAATGTACATATATTGTCTATATCTCATTCAACCTATGGTATTACAGCAGAAATTAAAACACTGCAAACACATTGAATTACAAAACTGTTATACTATTATTATCTAAAGAATTTAGCATCAATCCCCTTTTATATATACTACTTACATAAAACCATATGTTGAGGAAAGAAAATCCCATGATCCTTCTAAGAATGCAGACAAACATATTAAAGCTGTTACCATGACAACACACAACCCAACTGTTTTACTATAGCTCATTATAGCAGTTTGGTCTGCATAAGAAATCTCTGTGTTTGACTTTTTTTCCTAGAAGTAGACAATAATAAACAGGTGTTGATAAACAGAGTGAGTGATTGTTGCTTAACGCCAACTCAGCAATTTTTCAGCTATATCATGACGAGAACAAGCTAATTTTCAATGAAATGATGATGAGGTCCGCTTTGTACTAGAACAACATGCTTAGTTGAATTTTTATAGTGCTAGCTCACTGAAACAACAATCTGTGGATAGACATGTCACCCCACTCAGACACATTATACTGATTCTGAGCCAGCCAGTCTTTGCTCTTCCTCCTTAATGCTGCATGCTTAGAGGAGAAGCAACAAATACCGATTTTATAATCTTTGATTTGTCACGATCGGGGCTCAAACCAATGATCTACCACACTCGAAGCGAGCACGCTAATCATTACACCACCGATGCGGTTGACAAACGAAGATGTCTTACCTGTCTTACAGTAATATCAGGATATAAAAATCACATATTGTGAACCAATCGGTGCCGGATTAACCTCGTAGCAAAAGTAGCATATGCTAGGAGTAACACACTAAATACTTGCCAGCTGTCTGGGGAAACCAGTATCTCATGATCTGGCAACATTACTTGTTTATTTGTCAACATTATTTGTTTGTATGTCAATATTATTTGTTTATATGTCGGGGAGCTACTTCCTAAATTATTAATAATTTCAGATCACATTATATGGAGGCTTTACTATACAACCAAATAATTTATTACAATAGATTTATTATATATGCATATTTTTTATACTGTAAATTGGGATATTTTGGCCGTAGTTTTATTTTGGTTTATTTGGTGCCTCTCTTGAAAGTGCCAAAATTAAACACACCAAAAAATAACGTCCGCTAAAATTAAAAATACCAATATTTTATAAAAGTTATAAATGCGAAATCACGGGTGAGTCTTTCATTTGTATTCAACTTTGCAAAAAAAATTATAAATCAAATCAGATAGTCCAAGTAACACAAGACGCATAAAACAAGCAAATACATCAATAATCCACAGCTAACAGTTATAATGACTTAAAGCAGATCTACTTCAAACATAAATAAAGCTTATAATTTAACAATATGTGAATAATAATTTTCACAAGAAACTAAATGTTAATTGTTAATTTAGCTCTAGGGTATTAATCATTGACATTTTTATTGTATGATTAGTATACCGGCAGTAGTCAGTCAAATAAATTGCTACAGATTTCACACCTGTTGTAAAAACACCTATTGACAAACGTTAATTAAAGTAGCCTATGCAGGTAGATCATTACGGATCAGTGGTTTGATAACGGTATCATTATGGTAAAGAAAAGAAAATTCATTATATTTTGAATTTGAGTTTTATGTTGTTTTAAAGTTCATCTTATCATCTTAGCTAATAAATATTTTATCACTATTTATTAATTTTCATCCACAGATAATGCCATCCGGAAAAAGTATTTGTATTTCGCCCGTATCCAATTTCTTAGTTACTTTTTTAAACAAACTTCCGGAGAGATACCGGTGGTATTTGACTTCAAATTTTTGATCTACGATAAAATAAAAAAAAACATTTGTCACGAGCATTTATTTTTTTCTAACCATTTGAAAAGCACGAAAATAAAACAATCATCTTTTGGAAAGCACCAATAATTAAACACACCAAAATTAAACATCCACATTTTGACAGAAAACTGCCAAAATATCCCGACACCAAAATATCCCAATTTACGGTACTTAGGACCCTTTATAACATATATGCTACAGGCCACACACTAGCCAATGAAGATTAGATTTGGGGTGAGAAGAGTTTGAAGATACTAAAGAGGTAACCAGAATCCAAAGCAGGATAGACAATACAATGGCCGAAAGAAAAAGGACAACCAGAATCCATAAATCAATGCAGGATAGACAACACAATGGCCGAAAGAAAAAGGACAACCAGAAACCATAAATCAAAGCAGGATAGACAACACAATGGCCAAAAGAAAAAGGACAAAATGAAAAACAACTACAACATGTATCTACAAAACATGACCGTATCACATAAAACATTAAGCATAGGTAATATTTACAAATTCATTGGATCATAAAATATTGCTAAAGTCACAAGACATAGTTATGCTAAACGTGGGGGTTTAAATAACAATTTTCTTATCTTTTAGTCTTGTTTTTTTATGTCTACTTTTCATACTGTGAATTATATTCCTGTATCTTAAGTCACTTCAGATTAATTTGGCTTTCCCCTGTATGAAATTCAGTTATCAAATAGAAGAAGAGTTTGAAGATACCAAAGGAGCAATCAGAATCTGTTAATCGAAGAAGGACATACAACACAATGGCTAAAAGGACAAACAACGATATACAAAACATTACACAGAAAACTAAAGATCGAACAACACGAACCCCACTAAAAACTGGGGGCTAATAAACTCAGGTGCAGAAGCCAGATATCACTTTAATATAATAATTTGATTTCTTACCACATGCCCAACACCAATGACACAAGTTAAAGACCGATACCCACCTGAAGTGTTAAAAGATTTCCAACACTTTCCCAAGATGAGGATTTTAATGGTCAGTTCGTAAAATCTGTGTGGGTTTTCCTCCCTCAATAATCTGGTAGATACAATTTAGCTGAAAGTGACTAAAACATAAATAACCATGACCATAAAAAACCACAAACTTTGTAATGAACCTTCCTGGCAAGATTGATTTGAAACTTAAAATAAGATTTCAGGGAAAACAATAATGGAAAAATTGAGGGAAACAGACTAAGATAACATATGCAATGTGGAAACAACAGCTAAAATCTTCCCATCTGTCCAAGTGTGCTAAAAAAATACTCGGAAGTAATGAGAATTTAAGCAAATTTCCTCTACGACAATATCTGAATATCATTATAATCCTACATACCTGTTTATATTTGGAAAGCTGCATAAAATATATAGCTGTTGGTACACACAGTATGATGGGATATATTGACAAGTAAGATGCCATGGCGATGAACAGACAGCACATTATCTCCCTTTCTGTAAATAATTTGATATAAATGTTAAATTTAAGAAAACATAGTCACAGTAAAACCTGTCTAAACCAACGTTTCTTTTTTAGAATAGACAGATATTCAGCTTATACATGTTAATTTAGCAATGATTTCCTATAGCATTCTGTTCATGGACTGAAAAATGAATCTAATATTAACATTATAAAACTTGTAAAAAAAAAGTCTAATGGAAACTCAGACCACTTTAAATTCCATTGCAGCAAAATGTAATAAATAACACATCAGAATATGAGTAATGAGCCAATGATTGTTGCTTAACAACAAGTGAGAAATTTTGAGCTAGATCATGGTGATAACAAGTTGTAATGTTATGTCAATGATGATGACGTCAACTTTGTACTAGACAAACATGCTTAATTGGATTTTTTATAGTGCTAGCTCACTAAAACAATAGTCCATTGGTAGACATGTCACCACAACCAGACACATTATCCTGATTCAGAACCAACTAATCCTTGAACTTACTCCATAATATTGCATGCTTAGCGTAGAAGCAACAAATTACAATTTTATAGTCTTTGGTTTTACCTGATCAGGGTTCAAATGTACAATCTACCGACCTCGAGGTGAGCACAGCAAAATATGTAATCATTTTATTTTTAATGCCAAACCCAGGGATTTCAATATTTTTTAGGTGTACCAGTACTTCATTATTTACAGTAGGTACTTTTCCTTAAAATTTGAAAAATTTTCATGAATATTATATGCAACATTTTTTGAAATTAGGAGGTACCAATTACCATTTTAAGTAGATAAAAGTACATGGTACCACAATTTATTGAAAGGCCTGCAAACTTGTGCAATAAAGAATTCAAGATATTTATATAATGTGTTTGGTCATGCAGGACACCATACTCTGTCATATCTAATTGTAATCTGACATTTATCACTATTACTAAGTACATGAAATTATCACATTTAAAAATCAATTCTTATTTTTTCAACAGTCGCCATGATATAGTTGAAAAATTACTCATTTGGCATAAAACAACAATCACACACTCATTTTTCAACATGTAATCAATTAGACTGAAGAGTTATGTCCCCTTAATACTTATCAATCATGGAACAGATTCTAAATGTAATCGTAATTGTATCTTTTATATCCCAATCAAACACTATTTGCTCTGATTATTATCGAATATCAAAATCATTTATCTACAAAATTCCTTCACTTATAAAACAATCGTTGCTCAAATTGAGCCATTTAAAAAAAAAAATTCTTTTATGTTTGTTAAATCTTTTGAAATTTTGTTCTTTGACAATACTTTATAATGATTTTATTGTCAATATATATATATACAATTGGATTGGGAACAAGTTTTTACAACTTACTAGTCCCTCTCTATACAAATACATTAATAGCATAAACAAAACAAATCAAATGACAGCAAATGTACAGGCTATATCAATTATAATTAGTAAATTAAGCAAAATCATCATCATGTCAAACTAAGCATACATATTAAATATTGACAATACACTAACATCTAACATCCAAAGCGTGTTGGTCTAGCACAAAGCAGACCTCATCATCATCTCAATGAAAATTAACTTGTTCTCGCCATGATATAGCTGAAAAATTGCTGAGTTAAACAACAATCACTCACTCACCCTTACAACATCCTGTTTGGGGAAATGTCATGCAACCTTTCATTCATCTTTGACCTGTTTAATCATATGTAAACAGTTAAATATATTGACAAATCAGATAACAGTTCTTTGCATGTACTAATTTTAATACCCAAAGTCTGGTCGCTGATTGGTCGGTTGAAAATATGAACTCTGACATGACCCCAAATGACCTTACCTTGTAGCATGTTGTAGAGGACTAACAAAATAGACAGATTGTTGAATATGGCTGTTGATTTGGCTAGACAGGCTCCAATACTGTATGGATTGAATGAAAAACTGAAAAGATAAAAGAAAGTAAATTTGACTAATCAAAATGCTTACTTACACAAAAGAAACCATTATTTTAAGACATCTATACAGGATTCCCTACATTGGGACATTATTTTAAGACATCTATACAGAATTCCCTACATTGGTACATTATTTTAAGACATCTATACAGGATTCCCTACATTGGGACATTATTTTAAAACGTCTATACAGGATTCCCTACATTGGAACAATATTTTAAGATGTTTATACAGGATTCCCTACATTGGGACATTATTTTAAGACGTCTATACAGGATTCCCTACATTGGGACATTATTTTAAGATGTCTATACAGGATTCCTTACATTGGGACATTATTTTAAGACGTCTATACAGGATTCCCTACATTGGGACATTATTTTAAGATGTCTATACAGGATTCCCTACATTGGGACATTATTTTAAGACGTCTATACAGGATTCCCTACATTGGGACATTATTTTAAGATATCTATACAAGATTCCCTATATTGGAACATTATTTTAAGACGTCTATACAGGATTCCCTACATTGGGACATTATTTTAAGACGTCTATACAAGATTCCCTATATTGGGACATTATTTTAAGACGTCTATACAGGATTCCCTACTTGGGACATTATTTTAAGACGTCTATACAGAATTCCCTACATTGGGACATTATTTTAAGATGTCTATACAGGATTCCCTACATTGGGACATTATTTTAAGACGTCTATACAGGATTCCTTACATTGGGACATTATTTTAAAACGTCTATACAGGATTCCCTACATTGGAACAATATTTTAAGATGTTTATACAGGATTCCCTACATTGGGACATTATTTTAAGACGTCTATACAGGATTCCCTACATTGGGACATTATTTTAAGATGTCTATACAGGATTCCTTACATTGGGACATTATTTTAAGACGTCTATACAGGATTCCCTACATTGGGACATTATTTTAAGATGTCTATACAGGATTCCCTACATTGGGACATTATTTTAAGACGTCTATACAGGATTCCCTACATTGGGACATTATTTTAAGATATCTATACAAGATTCCCTATATTGGAACATTATTTTAAGACGTCTATACAGGATTCCCTACATTGGGACATTATTTTAAGATGTCTATACAGGATTCCCTACATTGGGACATTATTTTAAGATGTCTATACAGAATTCCCTACATTGGGACATTATTTTAAGATGTCTATACAGGATTCCCTACAGTGGGACATTATTTTAAGACGTCTATACAGGATTCCCTACATTGGGACATTATTTTAAAATGTCTATACAGGATTCCCTACATTGGAACAATATTTTAAGATGTTTATACAGGATTCCCTACATTGGGACATTATTTTAAGACGTCTATACAGGATTCCCTACATTGGGACATTATTTTAAGATGTCTATACAGGATTCCTTACATTGGGACATTATTTTAAGACGTCTATACAGGATTCCCTACATTGGGACATTATTTTAAGATGTCTATACAGGATTCCCTACATTGGGACATTATTTTAAGACGTCTATACAGGATTCCCTACATTGGGACATTATTTTAAGATATCTATACAAGATTCCCTATATTGGAACATTATTTTAAGACGTCTATACAGGATTCCCTACATTGGGACATTATTTTAAGACGTCTATACAAGATTCCCTATATTGGGACATTATTTTAAGACGTCTATACAGGATTCCCTACATTGGAACATTATTTTAAGACGTCTATACAGAATTCCCTACATTGGGACATTATTTTAAGATGTCTATACAGGATTCCCTACATTGGGACATTATTTTAAGATGTCTATACAGGATTTCCTACATTGGGACATTATTTTAAGACGTCTATACAGAATTCCCTACATTGGGACATTATTTTAAGACGTCTATACAGGATTCCCTACATTGGGACATTATTTTAAGATGTCTATACAGGATTCCCTACATTGGGACATTATTTTAAGACGTCTATACAGGATTCCCTACATTGGGACATTATTTTAAGACCTCTATACAGGATTCCCTACATTGGGACATTATTTTAAGATGTCTATACAGGATTTCCTACATTAGAACATTATTTTAAGACGTCTATACAGGATTCCCTACATTGGTACATTATTTTAAGACGTCTATACAGGATTCCCTACAGTGGGACATTATTTTAAGACGTCTATACAGGATTCCCTACATTGGGACATTATTTTAAAATGTCTATACAGGATTCCCTACATTGGAACAATATTTTAAGATGTTTATACAGGATTCCCTACATTGGGACATTATTTTAAGACGTCTATACAGGATTCCCTACATTGGGACATTATTTTAAGATGTCTATACAGGATTCCTTACATTGGGACATTATTTTAAGACGTCTATACAGGATTCCCTACATTGGGACATTATTTTAAGATGTCTATACAGGATTCCCTACATTGGGACATTATTTTAAGACGTCTATACAGGATTCCCTACATTGGGACATTATTTTAAGATATCTATACAAGATTCCCTATATTGGAACATTATTTTAAGACGTCTATACAGGATTCCCTACATTGGGACATTATTTTAAGACGTCTATACAAGATTCCCTATATTGGGACATTATTTTAAGACGTCTATACAGGATTCCCTACATTGGAACATTATTTTAAGACGTCTATACAGAATTCCCTACATTGGGACATTATTTTAAGATGTCTATACAGGATTCCCTACATTGGGACATTATTTTAAGATGTCTATACAGGATTTCCTACATTGGGACATTATTTTAAGACGTCTATACAGAATTCCCTACATTGGGACATTATTTTAAGACGTCTATACAGGATTCCCTACATTGGGACATTATTTTAAGATGTCTATACAGGATTCCCTACATTGGGACATTATTTTAAGACGTCTATACAGGATTCCCTACATTGGGACATTATTTTAAGACGTCTATACAGGATTCCCTACATTGGGACATTATTTTAAGATGTCTATACAGGATTTCCTACATTAGAACATTATTTTAAGACGTCTATACAGGATTCCCTACATTGGTACATTATTTTAAGACGTCTATACAGGATTCCACTTTATTCACGTTTCGGTTTAGACAGATATAACTGTACATTTTTTATCTAAACAGGTGCAAAGCAAGTTTCAGAAGATTGCTGTTTCAAATGATCAATCAACATTCAATCACATATTGGGACCTGAGAAATCATCCATCAGTTTTGGAAACTATAGCGAGCTAAAACAAATGTTGCAAAATAGTCCACTTGTGGATAATTTACATAAAGTGATAACTTCAAGAAATACAGTCAGACAACAAAAGATGAAATCAGGGATGAAAAAATAAGAGGAATACAGAAATAAATTGTTTGATTACATTGTAGGTTGCTTCACATCCAGTGGCAAATACTTCATGAATATTCATGATGAGAACAAGTTCAACAATATATAAAAATTATACAGAAATGAGATAGGAATGGCTGGACCATGAGATAGGAACGGCTGGACCATGAGATAGGAATGGCTGGACCATGAGATAGGAATGGCAGGACCATGAGATAGGAATGGCTGGACCATGAGATAGGAATGGCAGGACCATGAGATAGGAATGGCTGGACCATGAGATAGGAATGGCAGGACCATGAGATTGGAATGGCAGGACCATGAGATAGGAATGGCAGGACCAGGTCAACAACTTTTGACTACCACTGGAAAAATATGCAAATTAGATAGGGATGAAAATTTAGCCTTTTGTAGCGGCTACATAATGCACCAACACTTTTTCAAATTCCATAAAAGTGGTCTTTTAAGTGCAGAGAGCATGGCACTCTCTAAACATATTACCTACTACGGTCCACAGTCAGGCTTTCTATAATATAACCTGGGAAAAAAACTTGAGAAAGGGCACTCCCTATATGCCGCCTGAGAACTTGCTGATCAGCCTCAAGGTTTGAGCCCAGGTGAATTGTCACAAGTACCTAAATAAAATGTTTGACAAATACAATGAAAAAGTGGCCCTATTACAGTGCTGGCCTCTCTTGAGGATGACATTTTATTAGTATTTTACTGTCTTCATGCATCTGAAACCAGGCCTGATAAGAGGGGTGGCCTTGTAGGAGGGGGACTACTATCCAGGCCTGATAAGAGGGGTGGCCTTGTAGGAGGGGGACTACTATCCAGGCCTGATAAGAGGGGTGGCCTTGTAGGAGGGGGACTACTATCTAGGCCTGATAAGAGGGGTGGCCTTGTAGGAGGGGGACTACTATCCAGGTCTGATAAGAGGGGTGGCCTTGTAGGAGGGGGACTACTATACAGTTATACTATACTTAAATGCATGTATTCTTACACGACAGCCATGTAAAACTGAATCATTTTCATGTCCTCTGCTCTGATGATCAATTTATCACTGTCTGCAGCATACTTCTTTACTTCTTTAGCTTGCTTCTTTAGCTGTAAACAAATTGTATACTGTTAATCAATTATAATAATTTAATATTTACCGGTACTTTTATTTGAAGACATCAACTCTTACTTGTCTTTAAAAATATGTTTTATCCAGGTTTTAATATATTTATGTTGGGACTACATAAGGAATTAATTTTTCTAAAATACTCCAAGAGTAATAAAGGAGGAAAAGAGTTACATGTATGATGGATATATTAATAGAATACACTGAAAATGTAGAATCAAGTCGCTGTGATAATTCCTGGGAGAGAAATATGAAAATCAATGGTATCGTGTTAAAGTAAAACAGAAAGCATGTGAAGAGTTTACTTCATTTCAAGATTCTCAGAACTGATTCGATCTAAGACTAAGTTAAATAATTTGACAAAAATGTGTTCAAATCTAAGACTATTAGATTAGGTCTCTTGCACACCTGTTGTTGTACATTCAAAAATGTCAAGAATAAATAATAAGCGGTCCCCAGACTCCTTGCCGCTGATTGATGTTTCTCTCTCTTCATGATATACCGGGAGCTGAATAATTATGTTAAATACATGTAAGAATCTTTCATTCTAAAATCTCCAATTGTATCATTTACTTACAAGATAGCCACCATATCTTTTTGATATCTTCATCAACAGTATCAAGCATATAGCATCTAATACCTGAAAAGATGAGTGTTCAAACCTGTTCATCATAACATATATGCTGATCTCTTAAAATAAATCAAATGATCATGTATTTGTGTGTTAGGGATCTCGATTTCACCCCTTTCTACGATTTAGATATTTCATTTTGGATTTGTGCCGACAGTGTGCTATTTTTTGTTTTTCATTTTATTCACAGGCATTCATTTTAAACTTCTTACTTAATTTTTTCATCCTACTACAGTGAAACCTGTCTAAATTAAAACCTGAATAAAACAGAATCCTGTACAAACTGAACTTTGAATATAGTCCAAATTTAGGAAACCATTAATTTAACCTGTATAAATCGAATTCCTGTGTATTCCGAACACAAAAGCTGGTCACAAGGAGGATCACACAAGGAGGATTAGTTTAGACAGGTTTCACTGTAAATGTAACTTACTTGTATATGTACATTGTACAGTAAAATGTACACACGATTACAAATAAATCACTAAACTGACTCTGTATTACTTTTGTATACATAATGGTTATCTTTGATTTCTGATCAACATGAAGGAAAACATAAACTTGTAGGGGATAATTCAAGGAACATACTAGCCACATTTGCCTTCAAATGGTTAAGTATTTTCAGAGAAGATTTCAAAAACATTTTCTCAAAAGTTTTCTCCTCCAAGGGAAGCCATTTTGAATTGATGAATGATACAAAAAACAAAATATTTGTAGAGGTACATCCAATAAACAATTTGTTTTACAATAAACAAAATCGTTTTCACATCTGGGTTCAAATCTATACAGTATAACTAATCGTAGATTCTGAATATCAAAATAAGACCACAAGTGACAGAAGTACGCATAAAGATTCCCACCCACGAGATTAATCCTTAATGCGTATTCGGTCACGAATGGTCTTATTTTGATATTCAAAATGTATGATTTAGTTACACTGTTTATTATATAGACATCCAAAATTTCTTATATATATATTTTTTTTATTTGTATATTTCATTACAAGCGTATGAATCTATGAGCAATGATAATGTGTAATCAATATGGCCGCACATTCCAACAAGTGTTAGCGCTTCGATGAAAAAAGTTGGAAATTTAAATGAAGGATGAGTTTCTGAGTTTTGAAAACGTGAAATCCTACATGTCACATTTACAACAACACACAGAAATAATTAAAAATGCCTACCTTGCAAACTTATTTTAGTCAAATTTTATCAAAATTGAAGCGTACACCACTCCAAAGAACGCCTGATCTTTACGTTTTAAACTGGAAGTTGCCATATGACGTCAAGTTGTTTATAAGACAAAGTCGTCAACAACAATTTGCGGAATTTCACTTTGTGTGATTTGTGTTATGCCAGTGAAATGATTCGATTTAGAAAAAAACAAGTGTTTGATTTTAATGTATAAATAAAATGAAACAATTCAAATAATTTATTAAAGTGCTACAACTTTATTTTCATCAGTTTAATTGTTTCAGCTTACAATCGTGTGTGTATTCACCGCAACACAATAAGGGACGTAACCGATAATACACTTATAGTTGTGTAAAAGTAGTTCCGGCGGGAAAAAACTGATATCTCACATATGAGATACCAGAATTTATTTCACCGATAAATCCCCATAAATCACACTTATCTATATAATAATGTATACTAAACTCTGTAAAGACAAGGGATTATTCAGTGATCATTTATGTACACATACAATTAATTTTCAGTCAAATATTGATCATTTTCTCATGGAGTCATAAAATAAAACTACGTTCTGTGTTGGTGCTCATTTGGATTTCAAGTTGATTCAAAAAATAACACAAACTTTGTAGAGGACTTTCCCATGATCATTTTCTTCACATTACCTGTGGGTTACCAACGATACTTTAAAAGAAGATCTTTCTAAAGCATTAAAGTTATTCCAATCAGACAACTGTAATCTGTCTGTATAGTACATGTATTAAGTTTTTATCGTGGCTAACATGCCTGTAAATTTAGTTCTATTTTTACTTACAACAAATATCAACAGAACTGTATTTTCAGAAAACTTTGACAAGAAAGCTAAAAGTCTCAGGACAAGAGGTGTCTGTAATGAAAACAAAACATATACAAGTCAAATAAAAAAATAAAAATTCCGGTATGTAATAATTTTCAATTATTATTTTTTTCGTCTTTGACTTTCTTTCACATCGTATTTGAATGGAAACATATCATATCTAATACCTGCAGTCATCTCTATTAGGTATTTGTAAGACATAATAGTGTCCTGTGAAATTGTGTCCGGTTGTGTTATATTTGTAATGAAAAACTTTACACAGACCGAACGAAGTCATCGCTGTGCTTTATTCCGTCCTCGGACTTTATCATAGGAGACAATTGTAAGAGCGGACACTATTTCACGGCAGACACTATTTAATGTTACATATTCACCTGTATAAAACGGCTCCTTTTTCTTGTCCTGTTATTGAAAATTGCATATGAATTTAATCTCTTTTAAGAGGTCATCTGTCTTGTAAGCCACTTTTTCTTTATTCCAAAGGTGATCTCTTAAGACAGGTTTGACTTATTCATTTTCAATCATTTTTCTTTGTCTTTTACTTTGTTTCATAACGACCATATCTAATACAGGATGTTATTCAATTTAATTCAATATTACTTGATTAACTTAATCCATGTCTGCCTATTGTCAAAAACATAAAACAATTACAAAACAAATGTATAATTTCTCACCTCATGAAACAAATCACCAGCATATGGTGATATCATATTCTCTTTCAATGCAATTCCTTCCATTGCTATAAATAAAGAAAAATACTGATAAATGCAGTTAAATATTTTTTGGCCTTTTAAATTAAGAATATCTTTTAGAAATTTTATAATCATAGAGATCTGGATTAAATATTCATAATAATTTTAAATCAGTCAATAAAAATGTAGATATCCAATTTAGTGTACCACACGACATGTTTCTGGAATAACCTTTGTCAAGTAAGCTCAATGTCAAAACATTAGAAAGTCAAATACGTAATTAAAGTTTTTGGAGCAGGAATACCAAAGGGCCTAAAAAGTATAGACAAAATTGGCTAATGCCACCCATACCCGAGAGAGCAGAATAATAACTCTATTATTCTATTTTTTGTTGTACGAGTCTACATATGCCGACTATGTTTGGAAACCAATGTACATGACCTATATAAGTTTATCCTTTATATATTAAATCTATTCAAAAATTGTGATTTAACGAAATAATGGAAAGATTACATTATATATCTGGTACATTTAAGTGGCCATTGTAGTCATAATCATAAGTGAGTTAGAGATTGATTCTTATTTAATGCCAAATGAGCAATTGATGTCCGCTTTGCACTAGATCAACACGCTTAGTTAGATCTTTATAGTGGTACATGTAACTCACTGAAACAACAGTTTGCAGATAGACATGTCGTTCCACTCAGACACATTACCCTGATTTCGAGTTAATCATTCTTTCCTCTTACTCCTTAATACTGTGTGCTTAGCAGAGTAAGTACCAGTTTTTAGTTTGACAAGATCTGGGCTCGAACTCATGATATACTGCACTCGAGACGAGCACACAAACATTACACCACCTACCCAGTATTTGTTGAAAGTGGTGTTAGCTTCGAGATGAGGAACAACAATCAACATGTTATTCTGTACATGTTTGTACACCATTTTCAGTAGGATTAAAAGCTACACAATCAGTGTAAATAGTGACTTTTCAGAAGATCACACATATGCAACTTCAAGACTAGCTAATTCAATTCAAAACAGCCTCTTGCAAAATAGAAAATTTGAGTGTTTTCATTGCTGAGGCCATGAGAACACTGCTGTGGATGAACATAAACTGTACTATAACAAGAGTCAAGAATCATCAATTGTTAAATTTTGATTTTCAAAATATTTAATTAACATGAAGAAGTGTATTTAATTCCCTTTATTAAATTTATATATTTCTAAAAACCTGTTTGATTTCTACACCTGTACATGATATGCCATTGAGGTGAATTAATACTCACTGGTATGTTTAGATCAATTTTATTGGTTAAAAAAAATCCCTTTGTCTATTTGGCTTTATAAACCTTTAGAAAAGTGTTCAGTAACTCATACTTGAAATTTTTTTATGTAAAACTTGATGTGAAGACAACTTTCTAGCTCTTCCTTCCTCTGAAAGAATATTATCCTTATATGCACAATTTTTGAGTAGAAGTTTCAAATCTATCCAATCTATACAAAATTATATAAGCGGTGTCAAATTATTACATTTATTCAAAGGCACAGATTATCCACAATTTGATTCCTTTCATTTGAGATTGGTTTTAAAAGGGTTAGCCAGAAATAATCCCCATTGTCCTAAACAGGCATGTCCCATAACACCAGAAATTGTATTATCTTTTCACCAGTTATTAGAATTAAATAATGCTTACGACACCACAATTTGGTGTTTGTTTTTGACAGCCTTCTTTTTAATGATTAGAAAATCAAATCTAGTTCCAAACTCCACCAAAACTTTCCAGTCTCAAAAGCAACTGATTAGAGAAAATATATTGAATTTGATAGCAAAAACAATGTTCTAATTTTTCATATAAATTGGTCAAAAACTATTCAATATGGCGAAAGAAAATTAAAAATTCCAGTTGCAGCTATTCCTGGATCTCTGTTATGTCCTGTTCGAGCATACCTCAATATGATTGATCTAACTCCAGCGCCAACATATAGCCCTGCATTCGTTTTTATGAAGCATAAGAAACTTGTTCCAGTTACTTATCCTTTGTTTCAGTCTACCTTAAGAAATTTAATTAATTGCATCGGTAAAAATCCAAAGCAATTTTCTATTCTTAGATTTAGGCGAGGTGGAGCGAGTTGGGCTTTTTCCTCAGAAATTCCAAGTGAATTAATTCAGTTGTATGGCGATTGGAAAAGTGATGCTTATAAAAATTATCTAAGATTTAATTTTGAGGATAAAATTGACATAAGTAGACGAATGGGGGAACATATAAATAAAAAATTCAAATGTTAATTTTGTAGAAAGTTATAACGAAAAAAGAGGGACAATAATCTCAGCTTCTATTCCTAAGTATGTCAGAGGAATTGATGGATGTACTACACAAGCATTTCCTGGGGCTACAATAGCCAGGTTAGCTGATTTTGTTTCAAATGGTAGAATTAATTCAAAAAATATAAATTTCGTTATTGTACATGTAGGAACAAATAATGTCTCCTCATCTCAATCTATAGATACTATTTTGTCTTATTAAGGTGATTTGTTCATAAAATTAAAAGCAAGACAGATGCTAAGATTATTTTTACTTCCTTATTACCTCGTTTGGTTGATTTTAAACTTTCAGAAAGAAAACTTAATAAAGTAAATTCCGAGTTAAGAAGGTTATGCAACAGAAGATCTCTATTATTTTGTAATTTAATCGTTCATTTTTACACAATAACAAACCAGACCCGTCTTTTTACGCACCCAAAGATAGACTCCACTAAAAATTTTCTAGAACAGAGTTATTCAGAAAGAAAATTATCTTTATTATCAAACATCTCAGTTTATAGATTGTTTTAAGTTTTATTGATGTGATATAGTATTATTTATTTTATGTTGTATGTATTAGTACATAGTTTGCTGCATAATGTTTCTTTTCTCGTTTCAGGAAGCTCCCATCCTATAAATGATGATGTTCCCTGCCAGTTCCACTTGTCATCACCATACATCACTAGTGTTTTTTCTTTTTCTTCATGACCTTTATACGTTTTGAAGGATTAAGATATGTTCCGAGAAAAGAAAAAATTACCAGTAGTACCAGAGACAGTTATTGTATTCTTGGCGGCCGTAGCGGCGTGGCAAATTTTATTGCCAAAAATTTATTAATTTATTAAGTGCAATGTGTTTATCTATGAAACTTATTATGAATGATTAATTATTGTGCATTTGAATGTATGACTTTGTGTATATAATTGATTTCGGCAATACAAGTAAAACTTATTATAGTTAGTTTTTCTTTTAACTGTTCGCCCATGATTAATTATTATTCCTCGACAATTTTGTTGTCACTTTTGAGAAGAAATACGAATGATCGAGCAACTTCTCTCGTCATCAATAAGTGACAACGATGTGATTAAAACTAAGAGAGGTATGAAATTAGTAGGGACACCTGGTATAGGCCCAATAGGGTGTTAAAACGGGATTAAATTAATATTAACCTCTCTCCCATGATGTTAATGGTGTAACTATCTCTGTTTGTGAGGAAATCCAATCCGGGATGGATGTTCTGAACAGAGCCAGACGTACAACTATTCCTCCAATAGTACACATCAATAAAGGAAACCCTGTCATTTTTCTTTCTTTGATTTTTTCGATTTTTTAACACTCCGGTGTCAATTAGGAGCTTAGGTCAATGTTCTTTAAGATAATTTATTTTAAACATTGAAAAGACTTAGTTATATATTATAATTTATTTTCAAATACGGATGTGGTCATCACCTCAATACGGATTTGTTTTCGATTAGGTCGCACTGAATCACTGAAAAGAAAAGACATAAAATAAACAGTTCGTAACCAATGAAACCATAGAAATGTTTTTATTCTATTTCTAACTGTTTGTTAATATGTTTATCAAATTATCACCGTCAAAATTAAATAGGAAAAGCATGGCCGGGTAAGACAAAATCGATACTCTTAAACGACCAGTAGTGAATGCAAGTCAAACCGTCCGTAACACAATTTTGCACGCACCATTCCGCCTACAGTTTACACGGCAATTCTCGGTCTCAACAGTTTCCATTAATGCTTATTACAATATGAAAATTAGCATATTATTAGGACGCTTTTGAAGAAGCTATTTTTCCCTTTCAAGCAGAACAAGAATTTAAATAGTATACAAATCATGAGCAGAATAATTCATTAACAGTTTTTACACGCAATTTTTTCCACAACTTATATGGGATTTCCTCGAAAATTGGCATGCTGCATGGCTAATTTGATCATCGAACCATTTTTTAAGATTATTGATCTTGATGGCATTCATCAAACAAATTTCTAGGCGCAATGATGGAAGCGTATATTGTACACCCATTTTTTTTATGCGTTCCTTCTGAATTAACATGTCAGAAAGCCTAGTTCTTTTTTGACTGATCAACATTTAAAAGCCAACTTGTTCACTTTGTCGACAAACATCAATAACAATCCAACCTCTTTACAACGTACCGAAATTGAAGTTCTCGGTATTAAAAAAAACATCTTAATACCGACGACAAACAACAATAATACAACCCAACCCTCTTTACAAGTACCGAACTTGAAGTACTCGATATTAAAAAAACATCTTAATACTTGAAATAATATCAGGAAGTATGATCAAGTTTGTTCCATTGTTGACATATATTATCTATTGTTATTATTTTATTAATTTATTTCATTCATTTGACATTTTTATTATGATTTTCAAGTGTTATGTCCACGATAGTCAAGTAATTTGTTCAAATTTGTAAATATACAAACAAAAATCTTTATTGCACTATCATGTTTCCTCTCTACCCATACCCGAATTCTTTAATTGTGTTGGTTTATGATTATTGTGATTCATCTCCAATGTACTTTGGAAATAAGTTAAAGGAACTGATGGGTCTATATACACCCGGGTTATTCTCCGAAATAATTGTATGTCATTGCCACTTTCTTCTATGAAGGGATGGGGCATCTGTTTTCATAATTTCATACTCGTATTATTTTTTCTCGAAAAAGACATAGGATGTCAAAATAACAAACAATAAATATATCTCTATTTACCTACTTAAGTTGTATTTTTCAATTGTTCATCATTATACTTTAAAAAAAAAAAAAAATTTTTTTGTAATTTATATTGAATATTTAACTAAATAACTATAATTAACAATTAAAACAAATACAGCAGTCCTTATAATTTAAAAAGAAAAATAGGTCTACATCAGTGTAGATCCCTCCCTTCTCGATGAGTAAACAGTACTTAATATTTGTTACACCTCTCTGGTGTGTTGAAATGATAGATGCAGACCAAACGCGCTCAGAAAAAAATGTAGGCGGATTAGGGTTATATATCGAAGTTGTCCGACCACTGGTACATGTATCTGTACCTCCCCCCTTTCCAACCCCAATAATTGTAGAGTATGGTGATATGTGGGATTTATTTACAAGGACACATTCAATTGTGTCCGATGCACGCAACAAGGGTATCTGAAAAGGGGATTTGGCTTATTTAATCTCCAGCTGACCCTTGAACGATATTACTTTGTCCGTAAAAATATAAGTAAAGTTAAATTTCACAATCATGTCGTCCTTCCCTCATTCATGACTTATCATAGGATTTTTAACAGGAGAAGCACGAGGGATGGTACGATTTGAGCAGGAACTGCTTACCATTTAGAAGCACACGAGTTCACCCATCCCCGTTTTTTTGTTACTCAATCTTTAGTTTTCTGTGTAGTATTTTGTTGGTCATTGTTTCTGTTTGTCCTTTTTCTTTTGGCCATTGTGTTATCTGTCCTTCAAATTATGGCTTCTGATTACTCTTTGGTATATTCAATTTTTTCTTTCAAGTACAGTATACATTCTATAATCAAAAGAGTATGCTCATGGACAAAGGCAAATATTTACATTCGAGGACAGTGTCTCTCCGTTTTCCCGAAGATTTAATTTTCAATTCTAAAAGTCGCCATTCACTTCTATTTCTAATTAACAAATCATGTTCGTACATTCAGAACTTCATACCAATAACACATTACAATATTTAACTTACAACTATGGCGGTTTGAAAATAAAAACGCAGCAATTTATTTCGGTAATGAAAAATGTAATTTCAAAGGTTCTTGAATATTTTGACACGTGTTAATTTGGAAATACGTCATAAAATGTATCGAAAATGGTGAAATTAAAAAGTTAACGGTAAGATGCGAAATCGACCAACCATGACAGGAAAAATCAGAAGGAAATTAAACTGTAGATAAAGCAAACATTTTATTTGTCCAAAATGTGTACTTTAACCCGTCTTTATGTTCATAAAGCAAATACGTTGAAGAGTGTACATTTCCAATGAGAAATTACAATTAAATTTCTTACCTTTGTTTACCACAGGTTATTGAAACCTAAACTACTTATATAGAAAGTTTACCACATAGTCAGTGTTCAATTATAAGCGGAAGAGCGATGCATGTTGACAATATAACATTTAAAATTAGTGCCGGACTTAAGCTTGAGTTGTCAATATTAAAACAAAATGGATTATAATCATGAGCTGTTCCTAACGGTTACAAGTTACCTTAAAGACAAAGATTCGGAAACTAAGATGACACATTGTACAGAGATTTACCCTGACGTGTTTGTTGGAACTGAGTAAGTTTATATTGTACAGAGATTTACCCTGACGTGTTTGTTGGAACTGAGTAAGTTTATATTGTACAGAGATTTACCCTGACGTGTTTGTTGGAACTGAGTAAGTTTATATTGTACAGAGATTTACCCTGACGTGTTTGTTGGAACTGAGTAAGTTTATATAAAGATCAACATTCAAAGGTTAAAATGTAATATTGTAGAGAGATCTATTTTTCCTAAGATGCCATACTCCAATAGAAGAAACTCATGTACAATTTGATGGTAATTTCTGTATGTACATACTAGTAACACTGACTGTGTTATATTGTGTTACCATTAAATAGAGTAGAAATCTCCAGGACTGACAGATAACAATCATAGGTACTGTGATTTATTTACGTTATTTGTGTTTGTTTAGGTATAGTGGTGTCCAACACCTATTGTGTTATGTTTTAGCTTTGTTTTTATTTGTCTTGTGCACCTTATGTTCCCAGTTTCTCTAGGTTGTCCATTTTTGATTGCCCTTTGATATTCTGTAACGTTTATTAGTTAGTTTGACGATTTGTAAATTGTTACAAAATTTGATACGGTAGTTTATTATCACTAAAATTCCTAAAAACCAGATCATTGTTTTGAAAAATCGTTCCACCATAGGAACAATCTTTGACTTCTTAAAAGAGTTAACCAGCATTAGTTGAATAACGGGGTTATTTTTTTTTATTTACGTTAAAACACTCGGTACTACGAAATCATTGAGTAGACGGAACTGTCGTCCACGCGATAGTAATGTATTTTGATTTACAACATCTATCTATGCAATCAGTGTCTATCAAATTTGCTGCGAGTTCGATTCCCGCAAATGGTGTGAAGTGAACTTGACATAAACTGTATGTAAGTTTGACAGTGACATGTAACGAGGCTGTCGTTTTATCCGGGTATTCAGATTTCATCATTGAATGAAACTGACCGCCATGATAAACTGAAATATTGTTAGAATAATCTAGTGATATTCCAATCACTTCCATCACTCCATTACGAGACGATTGTCGATAGAGGGCAAAGTACTCATTCGAGTTAGAAGTGATGTTAAACACCAATAACCCTATAACCTTAACCTAAAGTTTAGTTCTTAAAAAACCTGAATACTTAGAACTAATGCTCTTAGGGCAAAACATTTTAATGTTAAGACATGTAATTGGAGAACATGAGCAACATAAGCCCAACTAAAAACGGGTGTTAAATCTTTTGGACCGAAAAGGTAAGCTGTTCCTTCCTACTCCATTATTGGGACCCGTCGTGTTACACTTGTTAAAAACCCAAGGATGAGGAAAGAACGGAATTGTGATTAAGACAAACGAAGCATACTCGTCGTCATTGGTAACGGTTAACCATGTGACCGTACAACTTTCGAAATGATGTCTTCAACATAACCACTTGAAACACCTGGTTCAATAGGTCCCTAACCAACTGATACCGTATCAAATTTCCTTACAAGCAGTCAGAACACACCCGTTGAAGATCCAAATACCAAGAGGGTGAGGATTGGGATCCAATTAACCGGTTTAACACCGTCACATTTTTGTCTGTCCCAAGTCAGGACCTGGATTTCCGACGTCATATGTCGTGGTCTTTTTTTGTGTTTAACGAGTTGAGGTGAAAGGGCATTGTTCGATTTGTTGATATTAGTGAAATTGTGACCATCATTGTTTAAATGTTCTTTTCAAAATACAAGATAAAAAGCTAGTAGTTGGTATTTCAATATAAATTTATTTATTTTATTTAATATATTGATTTAATTGATTTAAAAGGTACACGTCGTTCACATAAGAGTGTATTGATATTGTAGATTCGTCAACAAATTAAAGTCTTACGAGTATAAAAGGGTATTGAAAAGTCTGTATACAGACCCACCTCTAAATAAATATAGGACCGATTAATTCCAAAGCCGGCAACACCCACTTTCTCCATAGTAAACTAAAAGAGAACATTCTGTACAATTAAAACCATATACGAGTGGCTCAGATGTTTGTGGGTGGCTTTAGAGTTTACCATTACTGTTTGAGCTTTATCGGATGATTGGTTCGTATTGTTGTCGTTTGGTTATATTGTCTACCATATCACTGGTTGAAGTTTGCAAAAGCAAAAGAGTGGTTTTTATTGTTGTAGTTGGTTAAAATTATAATGTCAACCATTTCTGTTTGATAGAATAGTGGTTCGGAGTTTTGTTTTTGGTTATATTGTCGACCATATCTGTCCGCGGATAACTAGAGGAGTAGCTGTGGAATTATGGTTACAAAAAAGAGACATTAGGAGCTACAGTTACACATCTAATCAGAGGAATGGTTCATATTGTCGACCATTACTGTCTGTGGTTTACCAGAGGAGTGGTTCGAATTGTTGTTGTTGATTAACTATCGACCCTTACTGTTTTTCAAATAGACGCACATTTACTATACTCAACTGTAACAAGAGAACGCCGTTTACGGTTAAACCCGTCTCCCACCATACTCTTACGAATAATCTCTTTATTATCTTTCAGTATGCAGGCAGAAAACAAAAAAGAGTTGATAATCATGGGTATAACAGATGTTATAAGTCTAGATGTCCACTTCCTGAGTTCTAATTACTATCGAGACTCAGGTATACAATATCATCCTGTAGATATTGCTGACGAGGCGGAACCCACTAAAAATTATATACCCTTGTTCCTAGAGGCGTCAGACTTGATAGATAGAATAACAAGAAAGGGAGGTAATTTGTTATGTATAACCATACTCGGGCCGTCGTGGTCGTATTGTAGTTGGACTTACAACTATATGTGCAGTGAATGCCTATCACCACTAAAGTTGTGAGTTCGAACCCCGTTCATGGCGAGGCGTACTCAATACAACAACATAAAATTTGTCAGTGACTTGCGGCAGGTCGGTGGTTTTCTTCTGGTATTCCGGGTTCCCCCAACAATAAAACTGACCGCCACGATATAACTGGAATATTGCTGAAAGTGGCGTTAAACACCATAAACCAAACCAAACCAAGCAATCATACTTCCTATCTTGATTTCCAGTCATTTTCTAACTAGGTTGAGCAGTTAAAACGACATTGTAAAATGTGTTCATCTGAATTATCTCTTGAAAACGCACAAGTGTTTGATTTGTTTCCTTTATAAGACAAGTAAAAATTAAAAAAGAAAATAAATTTTGACTTAAAAGCTCTCTCTGTATGGAGAATAAGATGTTTGTTTCAACTATAGCGGAGAGTGGTAAAGGTATTTTCTTTCAAAATAAATTTGAGTCTTTCAAATGTTTTCAATAAGGGTAATAACAAAATTACCGAACTCCGAACAATCTTACAAAGGGAAAGTCAAAACTCATAATTATATAAACAGACAAAATCAGTTAACTTAAGTTAACGATGCATTCAAGTTTTATTTCATTGGTGGGAAAGAATCGACTGTCCGAGTTAACACGGATTGTCCCACTAAATATTGACAGTACTGTACGAAATGACCGAGTTAATTCAGATGATTTCAGTAAATCTTGCACAAGTTCGATAATACTCAGGATTACTGAGGGATGATCTTTATTGGAAGAAGAATCTTGATAGTAACGTAAGAAAGAAATGTACAAAACATGTGGTTGTACTGGCTTAATTTGATTTTATTTTCTATTTGTAGGTAAAGCATTTCTCTTTTGTAATGCAGGATACAGAAAATCACCTGCTCTAGCGATGGCCTATCTAATGACAAAACGAAGAATGAATTTAACAGAGGCATCGAGATTAGTGTCTAAAAAACGAAGGATTTTACCTCACGACGGACTCATTAAACAATTGTGTGTTTTGAACAAGAAATTGTATGGTTCATAACAATAATCGTTGAGGAGGAAGTTGTTTCATTAAGTCAGTAATTCATCTACATGTAAAAAGTAAATGCGTCTTACTAACAAAGATATTGTTGGAATTATAGGCTATCATATTTCTCTTGAAGAAACATGAATATAAAATAATAAATTAAAATATAGATATATGCCAATGACACGGTTGATATTGAAAGAATTATAATTTGAATAGGAGCAGCGACACACTGTGTTACAAGAACTGTTAATTATGTTGCTTTCAAACAGTATGTAAACAATATTATGTTTAAAAACACTTGTATCTAACTTTATATCGCTTTTATATTCTATTCCTCTGGTCTGTATATTTCTACCAAATACTGTCCGCCTTCAACAAGTTAAAGATTATGCCAGAGGTTGCATAAGACATTTGAAAAAGGTTAAAACTGAAAATGGCAATCATTAAAAGATTTAATTGAAACATTCAGAACATCTAGAAGAATTGATTATTCTCCTATACATGAAAATAAATAAATTCATAATTATTTCCGAAATTTATTAGATGACCAACATGACCAGTACTTTATAATGTGGACTTGTTCATCGATATGGAAGAAGAGTTTGAAGATACTAAGGGGTAATCAGAATATGTAAGTCGAAGAATAGACAACACAATGGCCAAAATAAAAGGACAAAAGGACAAACAACCATATACAAAACACTAAGATTGAGTAACACGAACCCAACTAAAAACAGGGGTAAACTCAGTGCTCTGTAAGGGTAAGCAGTTCCTGCTCCACTAGTGGCACCTGTTATGTATATTATGGAGGACTTGAAAAAAATAACACGAGTATGGCAAACACTTCATTATTTTTCTAATGCTGTCCAGTAAAAATATTTTTTACATGCCTGAATGTCCAGTAAGATAAGTGACATCTTTATATTAATATAACAATTCGGTCTAAACATTTTGGCACCTTTGAAATAGATTACATGTATCATGGGAGGAGTCTAAGAGTGTGGGAGTGAAACTTGTAAGAGAGAGAGAGAGAGAGAGAGAGAGAGAGAGAGAGAGAGATGTTTTGACTGTCATAACTGTAACATCCATTAAAATAATATGGATCAATAAAATTTTAGAACTTCACGCTAGATTAATAAACAAAAGACTCTCGTAAACCAGAGGCTCCCAGGAGCCTGTAATCGCTCACCTGGATCAAAACTGCTTTCAATAACAACGCAACTGCACTGTGGTGGCCATCTTGGTGGGAGAGCGCGACTGTCGGACACCATTTTGGAAGAGGACCATCCAAAGATTTTTATGTGAATTTCCCATAGGTTCCTATGTTAAACTAAGTTCGGCTGTGGGGGCCATCTTGGTCGAAGGGCCGAACCGCCTGACATATTTTTGGAGGAGAACCATCCAATGACTATTTCATCAACATTTAGTTCTTATTGAGCAAATGGTTTCAAACAAGAAGATTTTTATGGGAATTTCCCATAGGGTCCTATGTTAAATTAAGTTCGGCTGTGGCGGCCATCTTGGTCGGAGGTCTGAAATGTCAGACATAATTTTGGAAGGGGACCATCCAAGGATCATTTCAGCAAAGTTTGGTTGAGATTGGCTCACTAGTTACAGAGGAGAAGATTTTATTAAAATTTCATCCCCCCTTTTTTCTATTTTTAGCTTGGCGGCCATCTTGGTTGGAAGTCGGGATCACCGAACACAATTTTTGAAGGGGGCCATCTAAGGACTATTCCACCAAAGTATGGTTGCAATTGGCCCAGTGGTTTCTGAGGAGAAGATTTTTATGTGAATTTCCCATAGGGTCCTATGTTGAGCTAAGTTCGGCTGTGGGGGCCATCTTGGTCGAAGGGACGAACCGCCGGACACATTTTTGGAAGAGAACCATCCAATGACTATTTCATCAAAATTTTGTTCTTATTGAGCAAATGGTTTCAGACAAGAAGATTTTTATGGGAATTTCCCATAGGGTCCTATGTTAAATTAAGTTCGGCTGTGGTGGCCATCTTGGTCGGAGTTCTGAAATGCCGGACACAATTTTGGAAGAGGACCACCCAAGAATCATTTGGTTGAGATTGGCTCAGTAGTTTCAGAGGAGAAGATTGTTTTTGAATTTCATCCCCCCTTTTTTCTAATTTGCATAATCGGTCAAAATCGGCAAAAGTTCAAAGTTCATAAAAAATCCTGTAATATATGTTAAAAGGCTCATCATTATGCTTATACAGTTCAAATTTGGGCACATTCTGGCTTAAAATAGAGCCGTTTTGGCCATTTGAAGAAATTTCTATTTTTAGTAACAGCAGCCATCTTGGATACAGGACGGCGCTGACGGACACAATTTTGAAAGGGACCCACCCTGCCAGGTTTGGTTTAATATGGTTCAGCGGTTTCAGAGGAGAAGATTTAAATGTGATCTTTTATCAAAATATGCCTAATTTGCATAATCGGTATATATCGGCTGCAGTTAAAATTTGAGCTCATTTTGACTTGCACTAAAGCAGCAATGGACAATTAAAATTTCATCCCTAAAGGCCAGGTGAGCTAAAAATGCTACTAACAAGGAAGCTACTAAATCGAGGGCTCCTATTGGTTAAGTTGAAATCATCACTTCGAAAGGTCGCCACCATGACTTGGTTGATGTTATGGAATATCTGTCTCACAAATGACCATCGATATGTTCCACTTGTTGTTAACACTCTCCAGTCCTTTCCTCATTCACGACTTATCACCGGCTTTGTAACTAAATTTAACATGACAGGTGCCATTAAGTGGAGCAGGAACTGCTTACCCATGCATTCACCCCTGGTTTTAGTGTTGCTCTATCTTTAGTTTTATGTGTATGTTTTGCAGATCATTGTTGGTCATTTTAGTCTTTTTTCTTTTGGCGTCTGTCCTTCGATTTACAGATGCTGATTACCCCTTTGGTATCTTCAAACTCTTCTTAGAACATTACATGGTGTGAAAATAAGATCATTACACAACCATAAGAGTGTTGCAGTTCCAAGTTTTCTTATCCAGTGGCTTCCTTTTTTCTATGATGTGTTGCTAGGCTTGGATTGATTACACTATGGTATATTTTTTGTATGAACAATTTGCAAATCTCAATATTCTAAAATAATTCTCAAGTCTAATTTTCCAGTGGTTTCTGAGATATAGCTTGTACTGTAACTACCGCACATCACCAATCTAATACCGGTAAGAAGATTTTTCCTTGGGAAAACCCGGCAAAAAATGGACATATACATCTAGGTGGACTTGAGTAGGATTCAAGCTATATATTTATAAAATGGTACCTTCCCACATAGATTTAGAGAAAAACATTTACTCCTTCAGATTGGAGTAATTATTCAAGATCCAAGGTTCTATCATAGCTTTTAAGGTTTTGATTGAGCTGTGTTTAACGTCAACTTTAGCAGTATTTCATTCATATCGTGGATGCTTTATCAGGCATCATAAATAATTTCTCAAATACAGAACAAAATCACATTTCAGTATTTATTTACAATACATGTACAAGTTTATAGATATGAATGATATTTACATGATGATCATGGAAAAAAAACCATCTGTACAATACATGGCTATCCTTATTTGTTTTTTTTTTTACAAATGTATAAACAATTCATAACAAAATTGATAAATTTAAGTTATGTCTAATTTATAATAAAACGGACTGTTTTGTTGTTTTATTGAGATATATGAACAAAAGACAGCTGCCATTTTACTTGTATGCATGAACCATTACACTATTATCATACTCTCTTTATGTCTGTTTTCACTTATATTTACAGTATAACTATTCTGGCATTCCGAAAATAAATCATGAGCAACCCAGTAATTCACATCAACGCACAAGTGAATTACCATCATTGTTCAGCTACGATTGATTTATTTTCTATATTTGGAATGGGAGAGTAGTTATACTATTTACACTTGTTTGCGGCAATAAGATGTTTAAAAGGGAACTTGTTTTTCATTATTGTATGCTCAATGATATTTTCCATTGTAACGACATTGGTACAGTGATGTCACTGTGAAATATATGTTTTTATTTCACTTGGTAATCTCAATATTTCATGGACATCTATGTATTGATGCCATCAATGTTGAATCATGATTTATAATAATGGCAACTAGTATTTGATCTAAGTTTCCAGGCTTTATACCATACTGTAAATTAACAAACAAATAAAACATAAATTGATGGCTTCCAATTTTAAAAACACTATCAATATTGCAAAATCTTCCTGTTTAAAAATCTTGAATCAAAACTATGTTCAAAAAACAAGAAATTGATATTAATGTAATTTTTTTCCATTTTACCATGACAAGACAACAATTGTAACATCACTGAACAATTTGTTAAACTTAAATATAAAATTATTCAACAAAATGATAGTCTTTTGGCCTTCCTAGATTATAATTTAACATGTAGGAAAAATCAACTAAAAATTTGTCAATTTCAATAACATGCTCCTTCATTGACCAGCCTGTTGTTCTCTTTACTTGGCAGAATTCTCTCAATTAAAATGCAAATCTTGTTCTGATGTCTTCCAATTTCTTAGAAACCTGAAAAAGGAAGAAAAAACTTGTATAAATTTATAATTTTTAACAACAATATAATAACAAGATTACAACATATTTACAAAGTGATAATGAGCTTTGAAATGTTTTTCTCTCTCGTTTGCTTGATGACAATTTCGGATAATCAAAACTTACACATCAATTTTCCAAAGCTTTCTATTGTGTATATATATTTAGTAGTAAGAAAGGATATGGATGTTAATGAACATGAGACTATCCAACATACCACTTAAAAGACAAAAATTGAAGTAAAGGAACAAACAACTCTTTTATTGCCACAATAAGGTCTTCAACAATGAGCATAACTCATACCTCAAAATGCAGGTAAGTGGCACTCTTTACTGCTGCCTATAAACACTACATTTGGACATCTTTGTAAAATTGATTTCAACAAAGTTTCATAATTTTTAATAAGTATATTTTTTAACTTTGTAAAACCTGTCTTTGTGTATCAGGAAGAGAATATGAAGACACGTCAAATGTTTTAATTTAACAGAAACATGTGGATCAGTTACAACAGTTTTAATCACAATTCTCAGGTGAAACACGGATTGTAAATTACATCATATTCACATGCAGTGCCACAGGTAATATTTCCAATGTGACATATTTCTCTATTCAATTAATCATTAAAAAAGAGGCTTGACCAACGGACAGAAAACACAAACAACTGGAGGAGAGAGACATAATAAAAACCCAACAGCTAAAAAGTACATTCATTTGGTGGAGATGGCCAGAATACTTGAAGAAAACTGACAACGGAACTGTTATTAACTTATTAGTGTAGAATAACTGAACATTTCCAGAATTCCTAGACAAACAAAGGACCCCGGGTGGCTCAATGAGTTAGGTAGTTGGATTGATTACCAAACAATTCATACAAGCCTATCACGGCATGGGTTCGCACCCAGCTTTGTAAATTACAAAAAAGGGGCACTCGACTCGCAGCCGCTAAAGTCTACCAGTGGCAGTTGCTTGCCCATGGTCGGTGGTTCTCTCCGGCTTCTTCCAACACTAAAACCAGTAGCCATGATATAGCTGAAATATTGCTGAAAGTGACGTAAAACACTAAAAAATAAATCAATCAACTAAAAGACAAACAAACTACTGACAGTACATACAGTTATATATAAGGTAGTTAAGACAAGTCAGGTGTGTAAATTTAACTCAAACATGTGGATCAGTTACAACAGTTTTAATCACAATTCTCAGGTGAAACACGGATTGTAAGTCACATCATATCCACAGAAAACATTTATAAAGTGGCATGTTTCTCTGTTTACTCAATTATTAAAAAAAAAAATGCCTGAACAACTGACAGAAAACACAAACAACTAGAGAAGAGAGACAGAAAAAAAACCTGCTAGAAAGTACATTCATTTGGTGGAGATGGCCAGAATACTTGAAGAAAATTGACACAATGGAACTGTTATCAAATGATTAAAAATTTCCAGAATTCCTAAAGACAAGTCAAGTTTGTAAATTTCCTTTCACATGTGGATCAGTTACAACAGTTTTAATCACAATTTTCAGGTGAAACACGGATTGTAAGTCACATCATATCCACATGCAGTGCCACAGTATATATTTATAAAGTGGTCCGTTTCAAAGTCATCAGAATCATTGAAGAGGCTTAAATAACCATCATAAGTACATACAATTGATGGAAGCTAATCATAACTATACAACTGGCAAAGAATACATTGACTGGATAGAGACAGTCACACTACTCTCCAAGAAAAGAACAACAGTCGGCAATTACATAAAGAATAATTGCTAAGAACAGACCACCATTTATTTGTTAGGGACTGACACATTTGAATTGCCAGTAAGTACATACATGTACGTAATTGGTGAACTTTAACCGAATCCTTAAGAAAAATAGAACAAGAGATCATGATGAGGTTGGGTTACAGATGTATAACGCCACTTTGAACAATATTTCATTAACAGTTTGTATATCGCCGTCAGCTATATTGGTGGAGGAAACCGTAGTAACTGCTAAAAACCAGACGTGTCACAATTCTTATGATGAGTAAAGTGGTTTAAAGACAAGTCAGGTTTGTAAATTCTATTGAAATATGTGGATCAGTTACAACAGTTGTAATCACAATTTTCAGGTGAAACACGGATTGTAAGTCACATCATATCCACATATTTACACAGAGGTATTTTTTTTTCTATACGAGGCCTTAATACCTCCCATAAAGTACAAACAACATAATAATAATAAATTCTTTATTTATAGAGGGTTACACAGTTAGTTATTAACTAATCTTCCCCGAGGCCCTCATTGACATATTTAGACATGCATTGTAAAGTACACTATATAAAATTACACAATACATTGTAATAAGTACACACAAAAAGATTTAGTAAACATTTAATGGTAATTTAAGGTACATCATCATTTAAAATGAGACTTTTAACTTTTGTTTTAAATGCATTATGAGAAGAAGCTTGCCTAATTGAAAACGGAAGTTCATTCCATAGCTTTGGTCCAGAGTATGTAAAAGTTTTCTTAAAAAGTTCAGTTTTTGCCTTTGGGATTTGTAATTTTTCACTTACAACATTTCGGAGAGAGTAAGGATTTCCATCAGACAAGTATTGGATATTATTTTTTTTTAGAGATACAGGTGCTTCATTCTTTAGACATTTTGAAACAAGAAGATATTTATGATATTTGATTCTTTGTTCAATACTCATCCATCCCAGTTGTTTAAATAGAGGTTCAGATGGTGCTATGGGATCTTGATCTAATATCAATCTTGCTGGGTTTTTTTTTTTTGCAATTTAAGAATGCGTTTAAGTCCCTCATTTGAACAATTTCCCCAAACAACACAGCAATAATCAATTAAAGACAAAATGTAACCTGAATAAAAAAGTTGCCTCGATTCAAGATTTAAATATTTCTTAATTTTTGAAAGAAGGTAGATTTTTGATGATATTTTAGAACAGATTTGATCAATTTGGTTTTTCCAATTTATATTCGAGTCAATTTTGATTCTAAGTAATTTTTCACAAGTGGAATGTTGTAATTGTTCAGAATTAATAGTCGATGATAGTTCTTCATTTTGAAATGCAAGTTTTTGCTTTGTTCTAACTCATACATTTAGTTTTATTACAATTTATAAACATATTATTATCCTTGCACCATAATTCAATTCTATTCAAGTTTTCCTGGACTTTGGTTTGTATATCTGGATGAGAGAGCCAGGTAAAAATAACAAAGGGGTGTAAATAACTCCTTGTCACATCAAAAACAAAGATGGCGACCACATTATGTCAAATCTCGGTAGAGGAAGTCAAGGACATATTGGTTTGGTTTGATGGTGTTTAACACTACTTTCAACAATATTTCAGTTATATCGTGGCGGTCAGTTTTATTGGTGGAGGAAACCGGAAGACCCGGAGAAAACCACTGACAAACTTTATCACATAATGTTGTACTCCTCGCCCCAAGCGGGAGTCGAACACACAACACCAGTGGTGATAGGCACCGACGGCAAAGGTAGTTGTGAGTCCAACTACCATACAATCACGTTCACTTAAATTGTCAAGAAAGAAAATAGAACCTGAACCATTAACCTTGGGATGTAATATTGTATTGGACTTTCAATGCAAAACGGTAGGGAATGAGCATATTTAAAAATAAGTACCAAATTGTTTAAAAATCAGTTCATGTCACAGGGCACTCATTTTAACGTATTAAATCTGGGAATAGTCAACTTAGTACATGTATGTTATTGTCTGATTCAACTACGATGTATGTAAATATACTGAAACCTGTCTAAACCGAACCCTAACGTTATATCAAGTCTAAAACTAACTTAATATCAAGTCTCAATTTTGATTAATTTAAACTGTATAAACACTGTACTGTTCAACACACAAACACTGGTGCCAAGGAGGGTTTCACTCTATTTTAAATGTTCTTTTGAAAATCAAGAGGTATTATACATTAATGCACACTATATATAACCAACTATGGTAGCTTACCTCACTTGGTGTTCTGTCTAATTCTTCAGCTACACCCTTCTGCTTACCAGGGTCCATTGAATTAAACATTTCACACAAGTCTCCATCAATTACATTCTGTTAAAAATAATACAAGGTATTGTTATACTGACCACATGCATAATATATAGAATATAAACTACACATTTCTGTTGTTACCTGACGAGCTGACCAGATAAAGCAGGAACAAAATTAAAAAAAAACCAAACAAACCCTGTATTTCGGCTAACCCTACTGTGTCTTATTTTAAGTACCTACACTAAAGTTTTTATTGCCATTTTTGGACAAACAATGTTTAAAGTTAGATTCTTGTCCAGTTTAACCTATGGAAACAAAAGTTTGAAACCTACCTACCTATATTTTTCATGAATGTTGGCAGAAACACTGACATTTTTTTCTAAAACTTAAACTAACATACTTTAAGTAATTAAGTATGCAGGTAAAACTAATTTAAATGTAAGTGAACATTTTTAATAAGAAAAACTGAACGACAAGTTGAGAAATTCTATATCATACTAAAATATCTATTTATATACCTTTATTGGGAAGTAGTATGACCTAAATGTTATATGATCTCTTCCACACAGAGGGGGGTGTTCTGACCTCATATACATCTCTAGATGCTGGAAAAAGTCTTGATCCTGGAATAGGAAAAAAATGATACAATTTTTTTTTAAATGGCTAATCTCCACTTTCAACAATATTTCAGTTATATCGTGGCAGTCAGTTTTATTGGTGAAGGAAACCGGAGGACCCATAGAAAACCACCGAACTGTCGCAAGTCACTGACAAACTTTATCACATAATGTTGTATCGAGTACACTTCGCTATGAGCAGGATTCAAACTCACAACTTTAGTTGTGGTAGGCACTGATTGCACAGGTATTGTAAATCCAATTACCATACAATCATGACCACGACAATTTCCAGGAAAGTTTCAGTACTGAACTAACATTTGCTATTATAGTGTTCCAGATAAAAAAGATGTTCACATCATCAGACATTAAGAAGCTATGACAACAATCATAATATTTCCTCTTTTTTTTTAGTGAACTGTGTAACTTCTTGACCAGACAGACTATACAATTTTAAGTTCGACATGATAAACTATATTGAACTATGATACAAGTCCACCTGTTTTGAACACTCATTTGTGAACTATTTCAATTGTAGATGTAAAAACGTTACTTAATACCCATCTTCTAAGCTATTAGTCAGTTATCTTCATTTTACCAACCCTGTTATTGTAGTATCCATGCTAGAATTGTTATTAACAAGATATGTTGTCTATTATAGATAATGCATTATCATTAAGTTTGCTGTGGGTCAGAAGAGTGTCCATGCTAGAATTGTTATTAACAAGATATGTTGTCTATTATAGATAATGCATTATCATTAAGTTTGCTGTGGGTCAGAAGAGTGTCCATGCTAGAATTGTTATTAACAAGATATGTTGTCTATTATAGATAATGCATTATCATTAAGTTTGCTGTGGGTCAGAACAGTGTCCATGCTAGAATTGTTATTAACAAGATATGTTGTCTATTATAGATAATGCATTATCATTAAGTTTGCTGTGGGTCAGAACAGTGTCCATGCTAGAATTGTTATTAACAAGATATGTTGTCTATTATAGATAATGCATTATCATTAAGTTTGCTGTGGGTCAGAACAGTGTCCATGCTAGAATTGTTATTAACAAGATATGTTGTCTATTATAGATAATGCATTATCATTAAGTTTGCTGTGGGTCAGAACAGTGTCCATGCTAGAATTGTTATTAACAAGATATGTTGTCTATTATAGATAATGCATTATCATTAAGTTTGCTGTGGGTCAGAAGAGTGTCCATGCTAGAATTGTTATTAACAAGATATGTTGTCTATTATAGATAATGCATTATCATTAAGTTTGCTGTGGGTCAGAAGAGTATCCATGCTAGAATTGTTATTAACAAGATATGTTGTCTATTATAGATAATGCATTATCATTAAGTTTGCTGTGGGTCAGAAGAGTGTCCATGCTAGAATTGTTATTAACAAGATATGTTGTCTATTATAGATAATGCATTATCATTAAGTTTGCTGTGGGTCAGAACAGTGTCCATGCTAGAATTGTTATTAACAAGATATGTTGTCTATTATAGATAATGCATTATCATTAAGTTTGCTGTGGGTCAGAACAGTGTCCATGCTAGAATTGTTATTAACAAGATATGTTGTCTATTATAGATAATGCATTATCATTAAGTTTGCTGTGGGTCAGAAGAGTGTCCATGCTAGAATTGTTATTAACAAGATATGTTGTCTATTATAGATAATGCATTATCATTAAGTTTGCTGTGGGTCAGAACAGTGTCCATGCTAGAATTGTTATTAACAAGATATGTTGTCTATTATAGATAATGCATTATCATTAAGTTTGCTGTGGGTCAGAAGAGTGTCCATGCTAGAATTGTTATTAACAAGATATGTCGTCTATTATAGATAATGCATTATCATTACATTTGCTGTGGGTCAGAACAGTGGTTTCATGTTGTGGTTGGCAATAATGTTGATATTTTTATTATTTTTCATAATAAATCATTATTCTTACTGTTTTATTATAAATATAGACCTCCAACTGTAAATTATATAAAATCTACATGGTTTACTATATATATATTGATAAAAAATTAAAAAAAATACTAAAAATAATAACTAATAAAGATTTTTCACCTCGTGTGATGTAAACGGCACCAGCATACCAATTCCACCAGACAAAGTGGTATATACCAGAGACTCAGAACCTCCTGGAATGAGTGTTGCTTTTTGTAGAGATGTCACTATTTCTCCAATATGGAAATTCATTACTATATCAACCTGAAGAAGAACAAAAAAGAGAAAAGTTTATAAATTTCTTCAACATCTGAAATTTGACATTCTTACAAATGCATGTCCTGCTAAAACAATTCTCAGACTATAATAATCAGTCATGGTCAGAGTGTGAGATGGGACTGTAAGATTCTAATCGACGTTCAATCCTCAAATACATGTCCGATTTCTACTTCACAGACATCTGTCCTTTTTCAAATTCTCAAATCGGCATCCAATTCTCAAATCTATGGCCGATTCTTACTTTCTCAAATTGACCAGGGTGCCCACACAGGGGCTAGGTGCGTCCGAAAAAAAAAAATACAAAAAAATACTATATAATACTACAAGGGGGCGAACTCACTTGCTTCCATTTTTTTAAGTCGTCGTGTTAAATTGATCGTAACTTTGGAACGCCTTAATATTTTCAAAAAATGTTTCCACCAGTCGAAAGTCAAGTAATTTTCCTTTCCAAAGAGACCCCAATTGTTAGTGTAGACCTCCGAACTGCTGAGGTATCATACACGAACCACAACAAAACGGCGTGAAAATCCGAAGTCGTACAAACGCTGGGTTGACCACTTCCCATCTGTGTACAGACTTTCCCATGCGTAAACGAGTCATTTTGACTGGTTAAATACTTTCATCCATTCAAATTATGATAAAATTTCTTACCTTACGCCAATTTATATGTCCTTTAAGTCTGTTTTTGAAAGAAATCCCATTTGCATCCTTGACAAACGCCATAGACGTGAAAATTGAGAGAGTTCTAACGTGCTTTTTGATTGGCTGAACAATCGGTTCAGCCAATCAAAAAGCACGTTAGAACTCTCAATTTAACACGACGACTTAAAAAAATGGAAGCAAGTGAGTTCGCCCCCTTGTAGTATTATATAGTATTTTTATTTATTTTTTTCGGACGCACCTAGCCCCTGTGGGTGCCCACTGAGTTTTGAAACTGGGGGTACAATTGCTGTTTTTTCCTTAACTTTGTACTCCTGCATATAGAAAGTCCCTACAATTTTGGGGGTAAAAAACCCTCGGCAAAGGGTAAATGGGCATGCTGTTGACGTCCAATAACGTCACTGATGTATGCCCTAGCCCTAACCAATATATCTGCCATAGATCTGAGAATTTGGAAAAGACGCCATTTTGAGAATACCCTTAAATCGGACCGTGATTTGAGATAATTAAGTCGGTGAATGCCAATTTGAGTCCGGATGCTGATCTAAGTCTATCAGGGATAATTCCACCAAAGGGTTCACTTTTTGAAGTTATAAACAAAGCTTGCCAATACACAAAATATTTTATACAGATTCCTCCCCTCCCACTATTTTTGACAATTTTTTTTTCATTAAGGCAACTGTTTTTTTTTTTTTTTAGGTTAAAAATATGTAAGCAGTGTTGCAGAAAACCAATATTTTTTTTTAAAACATGGCCATGATCATAATCTTAAATTAATTTTGCACTACATTCAATATCAAAAGATGACGTCATTACCTTTTGTGAAGCACCGCTGAGAAGACCTCTATCCCATAATGCCTTATTTCCTGTTGGATCTTCATCTACATCATCGCTTATGTCTTCTGGTAGTCGAACCTACAATAATTAATGATCAGATAATAGTTGATATCTCAATACTTGTGTGGTTAGGTTAGGTTTATGGTGTTCAACATTTCAGTTATATCGTGGGGGGTCAGTTTAATTGGTGAGGAGATCTGGAGTACCCGGAGCTGCCGTAAGTCACTGACAAACTTTATCACATAATGTTGTATCGAGTACACTTCGCATGAGCTGAATTCGAACTCATAACATTAGTGTATTACATTTGTTACCAAGTGATGGCAATAGCTCACATGGACTTTCGGTCCAGGTGAGGTAAATAAAGGGCTAAAACTCTTGACAAAAAATAATATATTATGTCTAGTTGTTTGTAAAGGTCAACCAAATACATGTCATGTTTACTTTATATGTTCATCAATCTGTTCGTAGCATAGGACAACAAAATGAAACGATGCCTGTCCACATCAATTTTGAAAATGAAATATAGAAACAAATCAATTTATTTCATACTGCCTTATGTATTATGGTCAATCTAAAGAAAAAAAATCATTTTGCATGTTTGTAATCATTACAATATTGACTGTTACATTCAGCTAAAGAACTACCTATGCAATTAGTACCTATCACCACCAACATTTTGAGTTTAAATCCCTCTAATAGCGAGGTATACTGACTCGATACAACATTATGTGATAAAAAGTTTGTCAGTGACTTACGACAGGTGTGTGGTTTTCTCCGGTTTCCTCCAATAAAACCGACCGCCACGATATAACTGATATATTGCTGAAAGTGGCATTAAACACCATAACAACAACAATCAATTTCAATAATAGCTGTATAGGTATCAATAGTATGGGAAAACATTGTTGCAATAGTGAAACAAATCTCATTTCAAAGTGACAAGAATAGGTGATTAGGAACTTGCCTAGACGAGTCCTGGACTCACCATTTGCAGTGGAGACTTGCCAAAATTTTCAAAATTAAGATTTACAATGGTGGGACTCACCAAAATTTGAAGAAATGTCTTATGAACTCATCAAATTAAATTGCTACAAGTTTCCAGACTGGACTGTCATTTAAGATTTACATTCATTGGTGGTAATTTTTTTTTTTAAAGCTTACCACAGTTATGTTCCCAAATTTGTCAGCCCCTGCTACAGTGTTGTAATCAAGCATACATGAAGCCGTTATCCATCGTGGATTTGTATCATCCGTGAAAACTATTAGTTGGTTCTCCTGTCGTTTATAACACACAAAATGAAAACTGTCCTGAATGTCAGCCACTACAATACGATTTCCTATTGTATGAATTGAGATCACAAAGTTCGGTATATGCTGAAAAAAAAAAGGAACAAGAATGAAGTGCTATATAATTATTAAGGTGTGAAGTTTGTAGCTATGTAGTTAGATCTCGCAACTAAACTGTTGCCGGACATTGAATATGGAGTCCAAATTTGGTCTGAGGGTGAAACAATATACAGTCAAACCTGTCACCTGCTCATAACGGTCACTTTCGTGCTCTCCCGGTGCATTTTACTATATATTTTAATTCAATATAGTGGTCTCCTGTTCAATGTGGTCAGCGGTCACCATTGATAAGTAATTTTCAGCGTAAAATCTTTGTATAACGGTAAATTTATTTAAAAAATAATAGTGATTTCGGAAGATCAGTATTTTTCTCAAATGTACCAAAAATCCAGGTGTTACAAAATATATTGATTAATTGAATTAACTAAATAAACAAACACCATGAATTTTGTGAATAGTAAATTACATAAAAGACAGTTTATCCTCGGGTGTTATTGGAGATTTTTATTCATTACGACGAGAGTAGAAATTCACTCACCAAAAATATTTTGTATCTAGTACATCATGTCAAAATCATCAACATGCGTAAATAGGAAAGCTTTGAAATTAGACAACAAAGTGAAAGCAATAAATCATTGTGATGTTGGGAAAAGTTGTCGGGCTGTGGGCGATTGATGTTGGTCGTACCCAGATAATGAACATTCTTAAAAGAAAACGTGAGATTCTTAACAATTTTGAAAACAATGCTTCCAGTTCAACATCATGTTACTGGAAATTGTACTTTTGTTTATTAAATATCTTTATTTATTTATTTGTATGTTTTATTCAAATCATATCATATTGAGATAATTTCATCAACAATAAATGTAAACAAGAGTAATATTACGACAGGAACAAAATAACAAGTAAAACATTATTAAAAACATAAGATGTAATGAAAAATATTTATTTACAACTAGCATGCAATATTTTGTCGAAAAATCAAAACCCTTCATATAAAGGTCACCTGTATATAGTGGTTATTTTGTCAATCTCCCCCAGGTATCCACTATAGACAGGTTTGACTGTAGCTGTTACTTGAAAACTCTGCATTTTTTGCTGTTCTAACATGTTGCAAATATATTTCAAAAGTAGGCGAGACTTTAGAGAAAATACTAGAGGTTCAATTGAGCCGGACTTGCACACTCTGTTATAAATTATCAATTTATTATTCAATGATCATTTATATACATTGAAGGTTCAATCATGTTTGTTGTTACTGATCAGATATTTTTACATAAATTTCTTGCAACTTTTTTCAGTGTTGACTGAATTTAATTTAAGCATATCCTATTTTTGCATTTTTGTCTGTCAACTATTTAATTTCAGCATACATAATTTCCCATTTTCACATTTTTGTTAGTGAATTGTATTTAATTTTAGCATACCTTATTTCTCATTTTTGACAGTCATAGTATTTAATTTGAGCATATCTTACTTCCACATTTTGTAAGTGTTGACTATATCTTACCTTATTTTCACATTTTCTCAGCATCTTCTTCTTGCCTAGGTCATAGATCCTTAAATATTTCCCCACACCAATTAAACATCTTCCTTGAAACGAGGCAATAGCTGCCGGCAGTTCTTCCACTTCAGTTTTGTGAAGGAATTCTAACTTTTCCCCATTGTCTTTTAATTGATAGGCATATATATAGCCTGCAGTAAGTGATCTGGGCTGTAGGATTAGATCCTTGGCAACGCCCACCAGAATAAACTGATCTTCTCCACGACTGGCAAATTTCATCATTGCTATACTGTAAAATTAGTATACACATGCATAAAACAAGACAATCTTGCATGAATGATGAGTTGCTGGTCCCCAATCGATGAGTAAAACAATAAAGTAGACAAGTGCTGAACTTGGATGGGAAAAAACCCCATTGAAAATAGAAAACATAAATTTTCAAGGTAAGTACTGTAAATTTATTTTAGGAATGAAAAAGAACATTGCAGGGTTAGGGTTATGCCACTTTCAACAATATTTCAGCTATATCGTGGTGGTCCGTTTTATTGGTGGAGGAAACCACAGTACCCGGAGAAAATCACCCTCCTGCCGCAAGTCACACACAAACTTATCATATAATGTTGTATCGAGTACTTGCCTGAGCGGATTCAAACTCACAACGTTAGAGGAGATAGGTACTGATTGCATAGGTAGCTATAAATCCAACTACCATACAATCAAAACCCTGATGGCCCCCGAAAGAATATTGTAAAGATTGGTTCTAATTCCATCAAACTTGCAATTCCAAATTTTGTAACACTCTTTACTTCCTATGAATTCAAAATGTGGCGTCACTCTCTTGTTAACAGTCTCAGTCTGATTAATCTATAAAGGTCTCCAATCATATGAGTAAGGATTATGGCTGGTTCACGCCACTTTCAACAATATTTCAGTTATATCGCGTGGCTTTCCATTTTATTGGTGAAGAAAATTAGAGTACCCAGAGAAAACTAATGACCTATCGCATGTTACTGACAAACTAAAGAAAACATCATTTAACAATAACCTTTATTTGAGACAGAAAGACATTTAAATAAATAAATCGATCACAGATAGCCAGTTTTACTGAGAGCAATTAAGAATGCAACAGTATGGTTTATGGTGTTTAACGCCACTTTCAACAATATTTCAGTTATATTGTGGCAGTCAGTTTTATTGATGGAGGAAACCGGAGTACCTAGAGAAAACCACCAACCTGTCGCAAGTCACTGACAAAATTATTATCACATTATGTTGCATCGAGTGAACAGGGTTCGAACTCTGGTGGTAATAGGCACTGATTGCACAGGTAGTTGAAAATCCAACTACCATAACCTCTACGTCCCCAGAATGCAATAGTAAGGTCACATTCCACTATGTTTCTAAACATATAATTTACCTCTGGGCTGCCTCGTTTTGTTCCAAGGCTATTTTATCCAATGTCTGGCCAGTGATAGGATTAATTATGCGTAGGACGGATGCCCACATTCCAGCACCAGCCTTAGGGGCACCAAATGTACTCTCTGGGAGCTCTTCATTTAAAAATTGAGCAGCCATTTCAGCTGCCATTTCTCTTTGTTCCTCTGTCACAGATTCAACCATTTCCTATAATATTACATACATAAATAATAATTCTTTAAGAACTTGATATACGTATGACTGATTGGTGTTTAATCTCAGATAATAAATCTTTCTAAATTTGCTAAAACAAAAACATCAAATTGAAACAATACATAGTTGTTGATGCATAATAAACAATAAATAATAATACTAGAGGCTCAGTGGGCTGAGCCTGTGTCGCTCACCTTTCATTCTGTTTTGAGGAAACTTAATACAGAGCCTTCCATAGGTGCTTCCCACCAAGTTTCGGTTCATTTGGTCAGCAGTTTCAGAGAAGATTTTTAGAAATCAACCAACCAGAAACAAGAATTGCATATGGCAGCCATGTTTGTTAACAGATCGGGATGAAATTAGCAATCTTTATAGAGGACCTTCCATAGATGCTTCCTACCAAGTTTCGGTTCAATTGGCTAAGCAGTTTCAGGGAAGAAGATTTTTAGAAATCGACCAATCTGAAACAAGAATGGCCAGTGGTGGCCATGTTTGTTAACAGATCGGGACGAAATGAGCAATCTTTAGAGGACCTTCCATAGATGCTTCCTACCAAGTCTTGGCTCATTTGGACAAGTAGTTTCAGAGCAGAAGATTTTTGATTTTTAAAAATCGGCCAATCAGAAAGAAGAATTGCCTGTGGTGGCCATGTTTGTTAATGGATCGGGACAAAATGAGCAATCTTTATAAAGGACCTTCCATAGATGCTTCCTACCAAGTTTCAGTTCATTTGGCTGAGGGGTTTCAGAGGGTAGAAGATGAAAATGTGAAAATTTTACGGACGACGGACGCCAAGTGATGGCAAAAGGCAATGTGAGCTAAAAAAGACAACGTATGACATAAAAGAATGCAAATTTAAATGCCATACGAGAGTGTTCCCAATAAATAACACATGAATTAGGACTTGATATACTAGTGCACCTTTTTCTTTATCAGTGACTTGCGTCAGGTCGGTGGTTTTCTCCAGTTTCCTCCACCACGATATAACTGAAATAATGTTGAAAGTGGTTGTAAACACCATAACCCTTCTATTAAAATATATCAGTCATAAAGGATCAAATTATTATCCTTCTTTTGAATAGAAAAATAACATTAGGCTTCACGGTCATAAAACTTCCCTACTCGTACTCCAAAATCGTCCAATCAGAATGCTGTATCCATTGGATGTGACGTTCTGATTGGATGTTTTTCGAGTACAAGTACAAAACTCCTACTCCAGAGAGTTTTATGACTAGGACTAAAATGAAATATTGTTTGTTCGTTGTTCACATCAAACCAACAATTATCTAATTAAGGCCTCATGTGTCTAACTACATAACGTAAAAGTGGTTTTTTTCGCAGGTACCTAATTTTCGCTTTATTCGCGATAGTCATCGATCAGCGAAAAAAAGAATCCGCATAAATTTCCACCCTTTAGTACATAAGTTTTTGTTCTTGCTTAAATAATTGTACAAGATCTATCGTAGTATGACTGTATAGTGAATATTTAACAATTATATGGTCACTGTCATTCTTAAAGTTGTTGAAATGACGTTTTTAAAATATCCAACATGGGGGGAATCCTTCCCGAAAACAATACATATGTTGACAATGATCATGAATGAACAACAAACAATGCCTTATTATTTAGGTGATGAAATAGCATCCAAGCCATACAATCGTAACTGAGATAATTTATTGTTAATCAGATTAAACTTCACAGCTGGGAGCAATCAAACTTCCAGACTTGACATAAAAATTGACAAATACATTTGATTACTTCTTTTCTTTTTATTTCAATCATTAAAAGCTTGTGTAAACACAGCCGGACAGTCTAATTATTTGTAATTATGACACCTTAATAAAAAATACACACACACTAAACTTATCGACAACATTATTGATTATTTTACGCACGGTTAGATATAGTCACACTTTTATTTTTAGTTTATTTTCGTATCAACTGTAAACTTTTACTGGTTCAAAACACAACTGCACTAGACTGACTAGAGAGTTTTAATTCTCTGAATAATTAAAAAAATATTATATGCATTTAATGATTTTGTGGAATAGTGCCCAAAACAAGTAAAGAAATACGAAAATATTTGACAATAGTAAACATTTTCGTTTCTAATGCAAAATAAAGAATCTGGACAAAACCCTGTGCATTAATAACCATAAGAAATTACCACTCAATTATTTCAAAACATTTCCTAATTTGAATTGTTGGTCAACCAATTCAGATAATGTAATTCTAATATATCGGTCAATCCGCTAAAATTTGATTTTGGTTAACTCAGGATCGTGAAAATTATGTACTGCTAAAAAAAATTCCACCAATTTAGAAGAAAATCGTGAAATTTGGCTCCCGCGAAAAAACTCCACTTATACGGTATAAACTCTGTCTAAATTTCTTGTCTATACTGTTGTCAAGACATCAACTATTACAAACCTCTGCCATTTGTTGTTTCCTTTCCATCTTTGTAGCGTCTGTGTAAGCATTATGGTCTGTTTCTATGGTGATAAGATTGCTAGATTCCTGATGTATGACAAACTTTCTCGGTGTGAACTGTACAGAGTGCGACACTTGGTTGAATACAGCTCCAAGTTTCTCCAATGCTAAAATCCTTTAACAAAATAATAAAGATTAAAACTTTTAAACTTGAAATAAAGAAGTGAGTCAGTGAGTGATTGTTGTTTGATGAAGTGAACAAGTTTTCGGTCATATCATGGAGAGAACAAGTTTGATGAGATTATAATGATGTCTGCTCTGTACTAGACCAACACGCACAGTTGAATTTTTTATAGTGCTAGCTGAAACAAGTCACAGGTAGACATGACACATTAATCAAATGCAGCGGCAACACGTCATTTGCTCTCATTCCTTAATGCCGATTGATTAGCAGAGAAGCAGTAAATACCTAATTTTTTAGTTTATGGTTTGACCTGACATGGGCTTGAAACCCAAGATCTACCATACTCAACACGGCCATGCTAACCATAGCATCATCAATGTGGTTTTGTAACTTGTTCTCGTTATGAATATACATGTAGTTGAAATACTGCTAACTTGATTTTAAATAATCAATTAGTTGGTGGACAAAAGCTAAGAGTACATGGAGGAAACTGCTGAAATTTGACATTTGACTTGACAAGACCAGCTTTAGTATTTCAAGAAAATAGCATCAATGCCATATGAACCTGTTGACATTTCATAATTCCCAGAAAGAATTCATTCAGGGACACAACACTAACTTGAGACAAACATTTTTGTTCTGAACAAAAAGATCTGTTTCCAATTTGACAATTTAAATTTTCATTCATACATGTATTTGGTATTGGAATTAATTTTAGACTTCAGTTAAAAAACAATATTTCATCAATATTGTGGTGGTCAGTTAGGCCATGTAAAATTAATTATCTGGTTCTCAGATACTGACTTTCAAAAAAATGATGAGGGAGGGAGGGTATTTAATTTTGTTATTTATATGCATATTGGTCTAATCTTTAGGTTCTATTTTATCGATTGTTACCATTCAGAATTACCGAAAGTAACGACCTCGTACAATCAGAAGAAAACAAAAGTGTTCCGAATTCCTTCAACGTGAAATTGGAGTTGTCTCTCTTTGATCAATTCAAGTTAAAAGGCGCGAAAATTTGAATGCAGACTTTTTTACTATTGTATTTATTTTTGCTAGGTGATAAATACAAGCCAGTGGCCGATTTTTTGCAGACACGGCGGTATCCGAGAACCAGATAATTAATTTTACATGGCCTTATATTAGTGGAGAAAACCACGGTCTGGTGCAATTCACTGATTGCATATGTAGTTGTAAATCTAACTACCATACCATCACGACCATGTAATATCTAATACAAATGTATATCAGTTTAATTAATGAAATAAATCAAGAACTTTATATAGCGAGTGACGTCACACAACGGGAACTTACCTCAGTGTATTAGTAGAGATGGCTACTATGCCCTCTGGACATTGTTCTGAAGCAAATCCTGAGGCATACTCTAATGATTCATATGACAATGGGGTTAGATGAAAACGATTCTGATAGGTGTAACTTAACCAGGATCTACTTGACATAGCTAATACCTGAAAAATATAATGACATCTGTGTAAAATTTGATTGGAAAATAAAAATTCAAAACTTTGAAGTTGTCAAACTTTAGTTTAACCTTTCGGTCAATAAAATGATAGATAAGAAAAGTGATCACTTTTTCAAGATAGATAGATCTGAATATTCGGTCCTGTTCCTTAATGATTTGTGTATTTACTTCTACACGAAGGTAATTAATTGGAAAAAATTAATTGGTCGCTTTGAAATGGTGTACGTTTTTAAACAATTTACAGGTAATTATTTGATCATTCAAAAATTTGATAGCTTAATAGAACAATCATGTAATGAGAACACCTTGAAAGTAATTTACAGATGATTTCTTAATTAAAAGTCTAGAATGAAAACTGACCGTTAATAACTGATAAACTGATACACAGGTATAATTTTTTTAGTGAATGCCGACCATGCTGTCAGTCAGGTGGCAGCTTAAGCTAAAATAACACACAAAAGCCAGTTGGGTTATCAAAATGGTTGTTTACATCATGTGTCCGTTAAATTTCAAAGTGACCATTCAGGCAGGTTTGAATATACATTGTAGATTGCATAGTTAAATGTTCCATCTGTCCATGTTTATTTCAATGACAATTCTTTAATAAAGATTTTAACATTTAAATCATTTCAATACTGGTATGATTTAATTTTGTATGTTATTTGTGGAACAAGCAAGGCAAATTCAGAATTTTTAGTATAATTGTATGAATATGTATCATTTAAATAAGTAAGTGTTTTAGACTTACAGCTTCAGATCCCTGCATTGTGATCCTGAACAGCTTGACTGGTCTTAATCCTAAATATCTTGTCCTAGTATCAGACAAATCACCTGTGATAGTATCTAATACTGTCCGTAACAACACACCATTCTGAAAATCATAATGTTAAAACTATCTAATACAGTCTGTAACAACACACCATTCTGAAAATCATAATGTAATATATGTATTATGTTAAAAACAGACTAACAGTTGATGTCTTACTGAGAAAAAATTGGTAGAATGTGAAGGGAAGGTCAAGAGAAACTACCAGTCAGAGTATAGAAACCACAAAGGTGCCCTTTTTCTAATTATTAAGACACATAACTATTACAACAATCAAATGAATAATAACCAAATTCCACGTTGACCTGTGTATTGTGGTCAAAAACATATATAAAAATTTCAATTGGGAAAGGGAAAATTAAGCTAGAGCCATTTTACATTTTGCAGATGTGAACTTCAATATAAACAATATCTATTGTTTCCAGTTTTACCATACCAGAATAATGCAACAATAATTAACTTCATGACTGTTGGTCCTAATAACTAATATATTTAATGTACTAAATAAAGTTTTGATTAGAAATTTAGATGCTTTAAGTGGACTTTGTTAATATGAAATGTTATCAAGTACAATTTTTAGTGAATTAACTATTTTTTTTTTCTCCGTAGAGAACACCTTTACATACCTGAAGTCCAATGTTAAGAAATAGACCTCCTACACTTCCGACTTCTCCTGTTTCTTCTTTAGCTTCTGTACCACCCATTTCTACAATACATAGAGATTCAGGAGGTTCTGGTAAAGCCTGCATACTTAGAGGTGATAAACAGTCCTGTAAAATAAATTGTATCATATCAACACACTTATTTTATTTGATATATAAATTGTATCTGATTACCTATAGCACACTTTAACAAAGATCAAGTGATATGTAAAAAGCCACTCTATCTTTGTATTTGTCGTGATTACTGTCATTATTTTATATCATACATAGCTGAATAATCTTATCTCAATACACACTGTAACTTACATTAGGGTCTAAAGAGACTATTCTGACAGTATTATCAGATAAGCCAACAGCTAAAAATCTACATCTCTGTTCTCCAGTGGGTACACGTCCTAATGCCATACATACAACATCAGATGACATTTCCTTTCTCTCTGTATATTCATTCAGCTGTCCTGTCTGTAAATAATATAAATAAAGTAAAAAATAAAAATACACTTCAAACTCCATCAAGATATTTAAAATGATGCCATGGTACCAGAATTTTTGATGAGGGTTATAAGTTTCATTGCCTTATTAAATTACAAAGCAATTCATAACATGAAAATATTTTCAATAAATATTGTTTACATGTGATATAGAATATAAGTTGTCTTCTTCAATATCCTATGACAATTTCAAGACTTACTTTTTTTTTTACAATGAACTGCTTATACCACTGGTATAACATATACTTGTACAATATTATTCTATTGTGTATTATTCATGATATATATTGTTACATCACTTTTTTATATTGCATGTTTATAATCAGGCCGTATATGTGATTGTTTTGTAAAAAAAATACCTCTTGTGGGCTGGTGATTACAAATAGGGTTAGGGTTATGGTGTTTAATGTCACTTTCAACAATATTTCAGTTATATAGTGGCGGTCAGTTTTATTGGTGGAGGAAACCGGAGTATCCGGTGAAAAACACTTACTTGCCGCAAGTCACTGACAAACTTTATCACATAAAGTTGTATCGAGTACACCTCGCCGTGAGCGGGATTCGAACTCACAAGACCTGCCGTAAGTCACTGACAAACTTTATCACATAAAGTTTTATCGAGTACACCTTGCTATGATTACAAATAAATAAAGAACATATCTAATATGATAAATGTACTTACAGGGTCCATTTCAAAGTAAACCAGTTCACCCCCTGTCAAAGCTATCACAACTTGTCTTTGATTGACAGCACACTTTACAATACTCTTCTTACCAGGCGTCTTCCATTCATTTACACGCTTGTCTGATCTTATATGACGAATACCATCTGGATATATCTATTTAAAAACAAAATTTGATGATGAATTGTTAATACAAGAGTTGCATGTCCTTGGTAGTTTTCAACAGAGATATTTCAATTCTACTCGAACTTGTTTCAGTTAGTTCTAAGGAGTGATTGGATCTTCATTAAAGACAGATACAACAGAATTTTCAAACAAAAATGTTTACAAACGGACATGGTACTACCAATGGGTAGATTTTTATGCAACTGTAAAGACATTTTTCTTCTCATCATACTATGACCTCTAAATATCAGAAACGACCACAGAAAGCTAACATATTACTGATATCAACCTAATAAAACCAGTATGTACATGAAAACATGCTTGTTTTGTGGATAAAAAGGAAAATAATTTCACCCTCTCTAGCATCAAATAGATCTAAAATTTTTGTCAAACATTCTTTTTCTCACTGCTGTGTCAAATAGACATAAAATTTGTATTGTGATTTGTCAAATGCCCTTTTTCAAGGTACCGTCAGCATTAAATTGAGAGAAATTCTTTGTTATTTTCATTGATATGGGCAAGCTAAAAAGGAAAATTTGCTTTTTTTTTTAAAAAAACTTTGTGTCTATAAAACATCCAATTAATTTATCTGAACCAGCTTCCTGATGATTAAATTAAATTTTGAGAAAAATATTACCTGCACTAATGCATCATCTCCAAGCTGTGAGCAGGATAAAGTGGGCGTGGTTCCTAAGAAACCAGAATCTGTAACTTCTTCAACTGTTTCACCAATAGACAATACCAGTGTGGCATTGACGAAAGATACAATGATATAGGCATCATACTCCTCTGAAAATAGAAAATTTATACTAGTAAATATTTATGTAACAATGTATCTTTCCCCAAGAATGGTATATTTTATCCTTTGGGTGACCAATCACCCTACAAATACACCTGTCATACAGAACCATGCATATTATTTTATCTAAACAATTTTTAAATAGAATACTTTGCTAAACTCTGCTGTTTCAAGGAAATTGTTCCACTTTTGCCCTTCAGGTGAAGTTTCAGTCTCCTCTTCAGTTTTTTTAACGTCAGTACTTATTACCAGTATTCTTTCTTTCATATTTCAACTATACAGAGTTCCTATCCTACTGTATTTTTTCTATAGGTTTTGATATTCAATATTTTATTCCAAATTTGTTGATTGCATCTTTTTTAAACATCTGATTAACACGTTTGTTTTGCAAATGTTATAGGGACATGTTGTAGTGAGGAAAGAAATACATTATTTAAATAATTGGAAGCTCTGCAGAAATCTCCTAGACTTTCCTTCACTTCACCCGCAGGTCGTCTGAAAGAGAAATAGTGGCACTGTTTTACCAAGTGTGGTAAGCCCTAATATCCAATGATCATTCCCATACATTTCTCCATAAGGTTCTTTGAATAATTATATGTCCTTCAGTTGTGGCCATTTTGGAATACAATTTAAAAGTTTTGTTCAAGGATGATAAATACATTATTCCTGCAGAATTTTTAATTCACTGGCTCTGTTGTTCTGTGGACAATATTATTTTATATGGGGCTCATATTAGATAATTGAAGAAACAAAATGAGAAATAGTTTTCAAAGATAATCTATAGTTTTGGTTCAACTAGCCTTGTGATGTTTCAGAAGAATTATAAAAATTTCAGATGAGCTAAATCAATTGAAATCATTATTAATTATCAAGTTCACATAAAGGAACATGACATAAATCCAGCACATAATTGAAAGTAAAGTGGTACCTGTCTAATCCGATATATCAAGAGACCAGGAAAATGTGTCGGATTGTACAGGATGTCGATATACTCAGGTTTTATATTAGTCAACAGAAATACTTTGGGCTATAAATATTTGACGTGTGTCATAGGATATCGGAAAACTCGGGTATCGGATTGCACAAGTTCCATTGTATATACGACTGTCAACATATGTGCATGTAAGTTTGATACTGAATTAGTGCATTTAAAACAAAGTTTAAAGTCAATATGAAACTGGCACCTTTTTCTCATTTCCCTATCTTACTAGTAAAGAGTATAATCTTCAAAAATGCTTCTTTATACACACTCAAATTTGAATTTGACCAATCTTTTTTTTTTATAAATAAACTACCATTGTGCTTTAATAAACATCAAGATGCAACACCCTCTTCTTTAGAAAAAAAATTTCTTCACTTTAGTTGGCATATATTTATTTATGTATATTAGCATTTTCTTAAATATATAAAAAAAAATACAAAGCTTTCCCAAAGTAAAAAAAAACCTCAAAATACAAAAATAACTATCAAACTATAGAAATGACTGGGTTTTAAAGATGTTCAATGGGTTAAATGTGACATGGAAAAGTAGGTCAATAAAGTGCAATATCGTAATGCATGTTTTCAAGGTACATGTAAGTTCATAATGTCAGGTAAAATATCTTCTGTATGTAATAATCATTCTGCAATGTTTCAAAGATCTGCAGTGAAAATTGTGGAAGTTCATTGCACAAAATAGATACTGTCAATTGAAAATGTTTTAAAATATGGTCAATTTCAAACAGTCATAATTATTAAAACGTGAACAAAAATTTGCTTGCTATTTTTCCATACCACAAACAAAAATTATTGGATTCAGAAAACACATTATTAAGCATTTTTTTTTCAAGAAGTTATAGGTATAATTGACTTTTTATGATATACAAAACTTGCAACAAAAAATTCATAAATGAGAAAGTTAGTAAAAGATTTCTGAAGGAACAGATCTAACGATCACAATTCCATATAGAAATAAATACTTATGATGCACAACTGGGATGATTCTGGTTATAAAATAAAATAACTGAAAATAGCTATAACCATCTACATCCCTTTCAAATGATCCATTTTTGACCTGTTCTGACCATGTCCAGCAACTTTCGGCAATTTCTATCCCGAAGAAAATAGGTTAAAACAGTTAACTGACGAAAATAATCCCTGCACAACTGATAGGAGAGGTCTAAATCTGTTTAAATGTCAGTGCTCATTACACTGACCTACCCACCTGTGACACTGTACAGTTTACTTCTTAGACAGGACCTGAAATTAGAAAGTAGGCTTGGTGTTGGAATATATCCACTACACCAGCCCTCATTAATCCACTTCTACTTGAATTCTTAAAATCTACTCTGTTCCTTGTCAAAATCTTAATACTCTATTTCTTACTGAATCAATTTGAAATGCACCACATGTTGATCTTAAGATACATTTTAACCTACTTTTCCTAAAATTCACTGAATGTTAATTTTTATTCATATATTACAATTTATGTTTTCAATTTTCCAGCAATTTTTTTCCTAGTTGTTATAAAAATAAAAACTTCAACATTTATTATTCAAATATGAAAATTTACCAAATGTTAAATAATGCAGATAATTTGTTCTCTCAATAAATTGGTTTATTTGATAACTTTTTGTTAGCATTAAACATATTTTTAAAATCATCTTGTACAATAACCAGACATTTTCTATAAATTAATCTTAAGAAAGGGTAAAAACAAAAAAACCAAAGCATTTTGTTCTTTATCAGTTTTTAAGCTGATAGACAGATATGGCAAGACAAAATAAGAAACGTCATTGACAATTCTGCATTGCAATCAAGCCATTCTGTTAAAATATTCAGTGATGAAGACAAAACAAAATATACCCCCTCCCTGCACAACACAATTCTGACTGAGATAAAATGGAAATCTAAACACACAAGACCTACATTATTGATTTAAAAGTTTACTTCCAGAAATGACTATTTTGTAATTAGAAACTTACAAAAATAGAAAAGAAAGTGTTCTCTGATGAAAAAAAGAGGAAACCCCCTATATAGTGCCCCCAAATACTTTTTTTTTTTTTTTTTTTTTTTTATTATTATTATTATTAGTTTGGACCAAATTTGAAATATTTTTTTCCAAATATTTTGTTAAAAAAGAGGAAATCAGCTGATCAGAGGAAAACTTTCATCTCTGCAAAAAGTAAGTCATACAATGACCTTTCTTTGGAAGTCATATTGGACTAAATCAATAGTCGTGTCTGAAAAAAACTTTCAACACTAGGGGGGTAAAAAATACAGGATCCTGAATCTGGTCCAACACACCTGTTCCTGTAAACTAAAAACAAAAAGTTCATCAAAATGAACGTTAATGTATAAATATTTGTATGAATGTTACCGTCAACATTTTTCTTCACAGTCCAGACAGCATTAGGGTTACCAGGCAGTTCTGAGACGGCCATTTCTGATACCTAAAAAGATATGAAAAAAAATTGTTTTTATATTTTGGATTGATTGATTTGATTGATTAGTATTTAATTCCAACTTTAGCAATATTTCAGCTATATTGAGTTGATGTAACTTTAATATCTGTTATCTTGATATAACTCTCTTTTATAATCTTTTTGTCGTCAAAGTGATATTTTGTAATGTATAGAACATTTTAAAGTAAATCTATTAAAAATTATTTGAAATTTTATATATATATATAAAAAAAACTTGTTTCTTGTGTTAACATTTCCTGATAACTAACAGATATAAAATATGCAGATTACTTACCTCTAAGCCATGACGTAGAACTCTCAGAGTGGAACGTGGACCTCTTCCACACAATGTGTACAACTGTGGTGTATCTTCATTAGCCAAATCAGCAATCTATCAATATTTATATACTTCATTGTTAATAGGAAAATGTGTAAACAAAGTAAATAGATTAAGCGAAATTTACCTCACTCAAAATTCCGCTGTTTAATGCCACTTTCAACAATATTTCAGTTACATTGAGGCGGAAACTGGAGTAACCAGGGAAAAACCACAGACCTGCCGCAAGTGACCGACAAACTTTATCACATGTTGTATCGAGTACACCTGGTCTGAGTTGGATTTGAATTTGCAATGTTAGTGGTGATATGCACCGATTGCATAGGTAGTTGTAAATCCAACCATACGACCACAACCACCCCTTAATCAAGCAGGGAATATGGCACAGCATAAATATAGATACAAATGTACATATATTAGACATGTTTTTCTAATGGAGACTCATGTCTACATTTTTTGAAACAGTAAAAATCTAATTGAACAAACAATATGTTTCAAAATTAAAGTTTTCTGTTTACAGAAAAGGGAGATAATCTTTATTCAATATTTGAACTTGTAACCTGTATTAAGAAGATAAATAACATAAAACATGGTTTCTGTCTATTAAAAATCCATGGTTGAGAAGAAAGAGATGAATATTTTTTTATCATTTTTATTACGGATGTTATATTCATTTAGCAATTTCTGCATTTGTTTAATTTTAAAATCATTTTTATCAACTCACACGTTTCTTCCCCAAAGCCAATCAATGTTTTTGTTTTGATCTTATTCAACAAATATTAGTCTTAATGTTGAGAACAATTACATCATTAGATTAAATGTTTGTAAATTTGTTCTCATGAATATGCATATAGCTTAAAAACAATCAACCAATCAATTAACAGAAATCTTACCTGACAGGACATGATTGGTGACAGACTGTCAACCTCATCTACTTGTACCAAGTTCTTTAATGGACGTGGAGAAAAGAAGAAAGTATCTCCTTCATCTAAAGGTGTGTTACTACTAAATCTGGGCTCATCATCATCATCACCTAATTGAGCTATCTGGTATAAATAACTGAAAATATATATTTTTAACATCGTACAGAAATAAGTCAATTACAAAAGTTGCATGCTTCAATTGTAAATTAAATACAGATAATTTTAAGAATTCTTTTAATGGTAGATGCACCTTCAAGCTGTCATAAATACAATGATATGCCTTTTTTCCAATACTGAATGGGTAATAGATGAGATTTTTTAGGGTGCCAGAAAACCCCAAGCTTCATCTGATCACATAAAGGTCTAATCATTACACCTCTGCTAATGGCTGATCCAACTATGACCTTGACCTCTGATCTCTATGTCCATTCATTCAGCTTTGCCTGGACCAAACTTTTCTTCATGTACAGGTTATACCCTTGATTAGCGAATTCTTTTGAACATTGAACAGAGGGATAGATTTCAGACATGAATAAGACATGTCTCACCTGTCACAATTGCTAACAAATAAAACTGTAGAATGATAGCAAAAACTCAAGAAATAAAAATGTAGTGATGAAGAAAGTAAATATCAGGTTAAAAATGATGTAGTAAAATGAAATTGTGCTGTCTGAAGAGCAGAATTAATAATAGTTACATTAAAGTTGGCCTTGTAACCTTGACACTTGTTCATTTTACTTTTGACCTTCGCAATGACATTGTAAAGATGTAAAAAAAATTAACAAGACCCATCCTTTACTGGTAATCTTAAAACTTACATCCTTGAAATGGTTCAGTTTTTCATGTACACATTAGTTTTGCATACACTGATTATTTAGAACAAATGTATGACCTTGAGAGCAAGGTTATAAAAAACTGTGATATTTGTTTTGAAACAAGTTATATTTCTTAAAAAGAAAACTTACCTGTTACCAAACTCTGCTGCTAAAAACAGAAACCCTGACTTCAGTACACACATACTGGCTGACACTGGTACTGTGTCAAAATATTTCAAATTAATAGCAGTTACCTGAAACACAGATAACACAAATTACAATTGGGCTTGTTAATTACCTTTAAGACTTTTGCTTTAAAAAAAAACCCAGCAGATGCAATGTAAATGTTAACCTATAGCATGTTTATACTCGTTTTTGTGTAAACATAACATGTGTATCCTCACTTCTGTGTAAAAAAAAACCATGTGTTTTTGTGTGTGTGTGTGTGTGAACATAGCATGTATATCCTCACTTTTGTGCAAACAAATCATGTGCTTCAGACAAATCATCATTATATTTTTTCAATACTTAAAACCATTCAGGACTTACCATGTCTTCATCTGTATCCAGTGTTATCTTAAATATATCTCCTTGTTCTGTTTGTGCCAAGAAGAAAAACATGGACTGCAAAAAAAGAAAAAGAGGAATTTGTTAGAAAAATATATAATTAAAATTGACATTTATGTCTGGTTTCAAAAACCAACTTCAAATACGTCTACATTCAACAAATTAACCACAATCACTACATTAACAGAACAGGCACATGTACCAAGACTTTCAAGATGAATGAACAGCAACTTTTTTCCTCAATAAATTGTCTGTAACAATTCAATAAACTGAAAGGCTTTCACGGGTTATCCTTGGTTGACAACATTTTATTAAGTGGTATGAAAATTTCAATAAATAATACAAATTTTAAGTTTTATTTTCAGATGAATTACAAATCTTTAATCACTTGTGTGGATTGTTAATGTTGATATATATTTTTAACCTTAATTTACTTTTTACCATTTACTTTTACAGTGAACATGATGGTAAGCAGATATTTACGGAACTTATTCCTGTTTTTTTTTTTTTTAATATTATACCTGTTCTAAAAAAAAATCAACAAAAATAACTTACTTTTGTTTTATGAGTAGCACTACACACAAAGATCATCCCTCTTTCTGGATCATCAAGGTCATTCTGAAATAAAATTTAATATGCTAGATATGTAAATCTAAAGACACTTAAAGCATGGTAAAACATCTTGCAAATTGCATTCTATTCTAGAGATTACATTTACAAATAGAACAGGCATATGACTAACACATTGTCGTTACATAAATCTTCTGCTTTATAAAGTATAAACAGCCTCATGCAAGTGTGAAAGTAAAAATGATGACAAAATTGAAAAAAAAAATACAACAAAATTTAATGGTCTTGTATTCAAGATAAATTATGTTCTGTAATATATAGGTACAGATTGACTTATTGATTTAATACTTGTATTTGACACTATTGTCTGTAAAAAGCATTGGAAAAATCCACAAATGGAGAAAGTTCTAACTTTAGATATGAATCGAGTAGTAGTCAAAAGAATGGTTTTCCATTCACACACTAGGAGACAGTTAGGGATCCCAGTACCGGTATCTGTTTTAATCCAGACACAATTTTATGTGAGTGCAAACCAGAACTTCAAGATTTCCATCAGTATCTGTTGTTGTTTATATATTTTTGGATTTTGAAGTTTGCCAGAAATAGTTCATATTATTTTTATTGTCTACCATTACATTTAATTGTTTCTTTAACATAAAAGTTAGAAAAAGTCATGAGCTACTTCTCAATAAGTGAGTGATTGTAGTTTAATGCCAACTCAGCAATTTTTCAGCAATATCATGGCGAGAACAAATTAATTTTCAATGAGATGATGATGTCACTTCTCAATGTATATTTAGATAAAATGTATTACTAGGTCATCACGTACCCTTCGTCGTGGTATAGGACACCTAATATCAGGCTGGTCACCAATATTTTTATAGGTTACATAATTCTCAGAACATATCAACACACCACTAGGTCCATCTGTACCTCCAGGCACTGAAAAAAACCCAGATAATAATTCATTCATCTATAAAACAATGCAATACCTTATTTCTACGAAATATTGATAGCATTAAGCAAATTGTAAGACAGATTGGCCTTATGCAACTCTACTTAAAACGAAAGTTGTGATGACCGCAGATAATTATATGTTAGGGGTATCAATATTTCCTGTTTCTACAATATTTCGATTAAGATATTCAAAATGTTCTGATGTCATATTATTTGTTTTTCATTTTATAGGTAGATGTAAATGGAATGTTTGTTGACACAGTGCCTCTGTTTGTTATCCACAATTAAAAACCTGCATTCAAACTGTAATGTGTTTCTTCTGGTGATGATTTAGTGTCTGTTCTTTTTTCCCTATTTTGCACTTTATTTCTCATACTGATTAAATTTCCTGTGCTTGATTATTTATTAATAAGATTGTTTTTATATTTTGCTTACATGCTTAAATAACATGTACTACGTGATGTTTTCTCAGTCCTCACAATGAACACCGCTTCTCCAGCCCAAGACCAATAAAACTTTGTTCAGATCAGTAAAATTTTCAGTTTTTATTTAGATACAGTCAATCCTGTATTAAGAGGTTGTTTTTGGGACAAAGAAAAAGTGACCTTATAAGACAGGTGACCTCTTAAAAGAGGTTCAATTCATATGAAATTTTCTATGACAGGACAAGAAAAAGGAGACCTTTTAATACAGGTGACCGCATGGTCAGGCTTGACTGTATATACAAAATAAATTCTAGAATTTGATTTGGATCAGTAAATTCAAATTTTCATTTTGAGGACTGCTAGCTGTGTTGAACGTTATATATCATGTAATTTATTTCTAACTTGTTAAAAACTGTTTTAGACCACCTCACTAGCCCGAATCTATGAACCACTAGTCCTGGTCAATACCGTGATTTCATGAATCCGACTTGCAGAATTGAACTCTTGTACAACATATATTAGTTTAACTATCTTTCTTTTCAGATCTGGTATTGCGTTTTATTTTCACTTATTTTCCACAGTTCAGGTCACTGTAAGGCCAAAAAAAAAAAAAATGTGTGTTTATGGTCACATGTCAAAAAAATCTAATTATTTAAATTTTTTTTTTTTAACTATCGGCAAAACCGGAAATAGTCGTTCCCGGTTCCGGAATCCGATATTTCATTTTCGAAATTTCCGGTAAGCCGTCGTTTGTTGAAGTTGTTTTATGACGAGAATATGCAGTTTTTCTACCTTCTTTGCTCTCAGTTTCGATAAAAATCTAGCGGTTGAATAAATAAAACATTGCTGCTGATTAAACAACATATAACATATAAGTAGATACGTGAATATTGACAAGTTTGTCAATATCCGATATATATTTTTACTAGCCCGTCGGGCATACAGCTGATTATTTCAGCTAGCCCAAATGTGGAAATTACTAGCCCCGGGCTAGGGGATTTTTTAATCCCTGTGACATAAAATAATTATCATTGGACTTGTCAAACCATAGTGACTTCAGTTTTTAAAGACAAATACAAACCTGATACAAGAAAGTTGGCATGTTCATCCAGCTGTTCAGAATATTTTCTAACAACATGATTCAATCCTAAATCAAGTTCATAATAAGTTAAGAGTTGTTGTGTTTTCTCTGCCCCATCTCCTGTAGGATCACTGTCTGCCTCCTACAAATATAAAATAAATCATCTTATCCAGTATTTTCTTTTTCCTACTTTCCTCATATTACCTACTTATTTCCTCTTCTATCTAAAACCATTCCTAGATAAGACTAAGTCCCCTTGTTCAAATATCATATAAAGAAAATATATAAGTATTGTTTTACACAAGATTTTTGTTTCCACTTTCCTAGAGAACAAGTTGAAAATGAAAACGAAATCTACTTGTCCCCCTGTAAAAACAGTGTGCCATGGAAATTTTACATAAATATTTTGTGATAGAAGAAGTTTATCATATTTTAGACAAAGTTGAGGAAATTCCCAATGCGATTTGTAAATATTTATGTTTATATACATACCTCATAATCAATTTCTAAACAGGCAAATGTAGGGTTTTCAAAGCCCACATCTACACCAACTATATGATAAACTAAGGTATTTGCTTTGTGAGCTTCTAGTGGAGATGATATCGTAAGTCTGGCCTGAGCATCTCTGTTTAATATGTACACAAGCTTTTGTTTCTCTACTGCACCTGAAAAAGAAACAATTACACATTCATTTATAACTTCATTAAAGATTAATTGATCATTATTTACTTAATTAACATGAGGCGATCAAGTATTTCAGCTTTATTCACGATGAAAATCCTGCATCTGGGAAACAAAATTTTATACCCCAAATAATATTGAAACAATGAAGATTCCCAGATGCATCGCTTATCGACAGACATACAGATTACCACTCAACTGCATGCTAGGGGTCGTTTCACACTCATCTTATTTATTCTCATTGTTGAAGACCCTACTGTGACTGAAATGTAGAACAGCAATAAAAACAGTTCCTTTACTTTAATTTGTGTCCAAGTGTAAAGTTGGATAGTCTCTAGTGTGCATTTACATCCACATCCTTTCTTACTGTCCGGAAGTGACACATTCAAAACTATACTACCTATCATGACAGCTCTTCCTTTGGGATCAACAGCTAAGTACTGTCCTGGCACAATTCTTCTACAACCACTCTTCCCAAATGTTTCCTGATGAATCTAAAATTGCCAAAAAAAAAAAAATTATAAATAGAAACGCATGCACTCGCTATCAACATTAAAATTCTCCTCTATCAATTCAGTCTTTACTTTACATTATACATCTTCCTTAAAATGTCATCAGTCCAGACAGATTCAACAAAACAAAGCAGTCTACGAAATTAGCACAGGTCCGCAAGCCCACTCTGTAAAAATCAGTTTGGATATGTCAATTTTCATGTTTTTTGTAATACAATCTTAAACAAAATAATTCGAATCTGTGCTTCCCAAATCCTAATTTCGTAGACTGCAAAGATACTGATCAAAAGAAAATGCAACATACTTTTATTTCAATATATGTAAAATTACTAGGAGTATGTAGACTAGATAATTAAAGATTCTGAATTTACAACTATTTCCTTTACACTATGAAAATACACCAAAATTACATTTTATGCAGTTTGGGGTTTCTCGTTTGATTGATATAGTAGTTTCCTAGATTTGTTACATTTTTCAATGTTAAAAAAAACCAATGCTCATTTGATTTTCTAATGTACAAAAAAAAACCCCACAAATTACAGCCTTGTAATTTTAATTAAGGTGCTGATCACTCAGATAGAAGCAGAGTGATGCCAGTAGACTGTATGGTTCTTTGACCAGTGCGCTAGTTTAAAACAAAGTACTTACCCTTTCAAATACATTCTTTTGTGGTATATATTCCAGAATAACAATTCTTCCCGAGTCCGATCCAACAACGATGTAATCTGAAAAGAAACAGTTTAAATAAAATTATTACATCTACTATGTTGAGTTCATTTCTGAAAAGAAAACATTAAATGGCCTGATGATTTTTATTCTTTCAATACACTAACATCAGTGAAAAAAAACACCGCTCGCCAACAGCGAGAAGAGAAAAATTTCGGAGAGTACGTTTGTGTAAGAACTCGACATTCCGGCGACCGAACATCATGAGGCGAGTTCCGATTATTTTGCACTCGCCCCTGTCAACCAACTTGACGAAGTAGTTTCTCAGCCAATGATTCTGTAAAGCAAACAACCAATAGATCAAGCAGAGATATTCAATCTATAATCAGGCCTAATTATCTCCCTTGTGTGTTACAATCTGTACACAAAAATATAAGAAGCAGGGGTTTCAAAGTGGGCCGGTACCCGGTACTTTTACCCGCCTGAGATCGTGCATAGTACCGGCAGAAATTACGGAACCCCCCAAAATTAGCGGTCGTCAAAACCACAAGTACGATGGTCGATAGGCTTGTGGAATATTTTTCATAAAAAATTAATGATCATGTCAATTGCTGAATTCTCGCATTCAAATCGAACAACTGCGTCACGACCAAGTTGATGGGATATTCCCTGTTTTAAAAATAACTTTACCTTAGAATCGTAAATAGCAGTTTGTGCATGCGGTAAATATATATGTTTTCGCCCCAATATCTTTTCATCCTTGTGTAAAACTCGGACCAGAACAAAGCTGACATCATTTCAAAATAAAAAAATGACCGATTACAAATTATGTTCAAACACAATTGAGTGTAATCTCCAGTAATATAAGTATGATCTATGTATTATGAATATACGACTACACAATATTTTGTGCGATTTTTTTTATCCATTTAAAACCCAGGGTCGAATCATTCTGGGGCGTACTGTCTTGTTGCTTAACTCCGTCCATATTGTTTAACTTCCGGTATAAAAAAATAAACACCTGTCTATTTTATTTACATATTTTGACGGGGCCCTACCGCGGTTGTTCACAGAAATGAAAATGTGCTGAAAAACATTTTTAAAAGGGGGTACGAGGAGATAAGGGATAGAAAATTACTAGAAATCTTGAAAAAGGACCGGACATGGCTGAAATACGAATTACATTGTAATGTCAAAACGCCGGCCCCCCTTTTCCCCCAAAATAATTTAACTTTTGTGATTCAAATGTTAATAAATGTCTTCCCGCGAATCGTTTTTGTTCGAACATTTTTTTTGCACATAAGTCGTGAAAGTAACAATATATATTGTTTTTGTTTAATTATATTTGTATTGATCTATTAAAAAATTATAAATTTTATTAAAGATTGATGATTGCAAATTAAATTTATATGTTTCATCAAGGACGTATTCTGTATACGTCCTTGGTTTCATTAATTATGACACTTATATGTCTTGATCCTGCCAATGGTCTTTGATGAGTTTAATTACTGGTAATAAAGTAAAAAAAAACACACAAGCTAAGGTATTGTGAAAAAGAAAAGGACAAAGCCAACAAAAGATTTTTGAGAAGTTTAAGCTTTGATAACAATGGCTTCGTCAAGCCTAGCTGCAGAACCGTAGCTCTTTATGGTGCTTTTTGTTTTTTTTAAGATATGGCAGACTATCTATGAATAATCTTGACTGAAGTCTGTAAACTGAAATATTCAATAAAGAAATTGGGGGGAAAAATCCAGGCATTATGCATGGTCTTCACTCTTGGTGAAATCTGAACTTTAAAGTTAATGGGATTTTCCTTTCAACAACATTTAATTTTTTGCAGTCTCTGAAGTACATTTTTTGGTCCACAAAATGCTAGATTTCAGGAACTTCCGCCCCCTGGACCCCTTACGGCCCTCAGCCTAATTTTTTAGGTACCTCCTATTATAAAAAAAACTTTGAAACCCCTGAAGAAGTATAACATGTAATCTGACCTGAATATGTCACAATGACCTATTTTACAGTGCTTTATCAATATGTTATCATGATTTTGAAAAACTTTATATATTTTTTTATGTGTAGAATTAATTTGAATTCTCAATTCATCATCAGTCGAGTCTTTTCATACAGTTTTCAGGAGTGGCATTTATTAAGGCACTACATGGTAGTTATTTATACTGTATTAACCTTGGAATTACAAACCTTTTGATCCACCAGTTAGTCTGAATGGCATGAGTGATCTAATCATTCCAAATATTTCCACCGATAGCAGTGGGTAACATTTGCCTGTGTTGGGATCATGCTTGAGCAACTCCAATATTTTGCCTCTAGACACAACTATTTCTTGTAGCTTGCTTCCAGAAAAGTTTCCATGGATTGCCTGAGCAATACCAGTGGCTCTCTGAAGAGTCAGGTTGTAGAGATACATACTTGGGTTTTAACGTCTGAAAAAGAATAAAAACGAATCCATATTAGATAAAGGGATACGTTGTTCACAGCACAAGCTTCCACCTTCACTTGTTTTACTGGAATAAAGTTTAACTCGAATAACATAACTGGGAGAGGAAAAACTGTGGAATACTACCTAAAGAAGTTGTCATATTCAACGGAAAAATATGCATCAAACTCTGGATGAAAAATAAAAATTGTGTATACCTTCCAGATATGCAAAATTTCAAAATTTGGACCCTTTCACCAAAGAAAAAAAAGAGTTTGGTGCTCAACGCCACTTTCAACAATATTTCAGTTATATCGTGGCAAAGAATAAAGAAGAAACTATTTTCTTTATTGACGCATGACAGAACTAGTCTAGTTAATGTAAAGGTTAAGCATGACTGAGGAACAGTGATAGATACTGGTTCATTAAAATGAATTAATTTGCATATTTTCTTTTCGTTTTTATCAAATATATCGTCACGGTATGTGTTTTCGTGTGTCATCTGTTTTCGTTTTATCCATTTTATTTTGATTTCCACAGCACACGCATTATTTTTGACGTTTCTTTCGGTTTCTATTTATGGAACATAAACAAGACTAGTTTTTGTAAATAAAATAAATAATCTGGCCACCCAGAGTTGGAAAAAAATTCTGGCCTTTGCTTCATAGAAAAAAAAAAAAAAATCTGGCCTGAACTGAGTAAACAATGTTATAACCTGTCCTGCACTATGTGTCGAATGAATTTTCTGTCAAATATTATAACCTGACTAATCTTGCCAGGCCCCCTCAGAATCAAATTATTTGCCTATATATTATTATGAGATAAAGAATGTGTGCTTTCTTTCACATTCTTGTCTCTTAGGCCAAATAAATTTTAAATAGATTTGAAACAAAGTAGTATTCATTTCTAATATAAAAAAAACTAAAGTTTTAACATAATTACAAGTTGTGTATGCAGTGTCCCCTTACTGGGCCCTGCGAAATTTGCTGAATTATACCAAGGACGTATATAAGATTCTATATACGTCCTTGATTATACACATAATGCCGTTAAAAGACATTTACAACGGTTTAGATCATAGATCAGATGGCGATATATATTTATTTTCCAGGTAAAGAGATCCTTGTTTAACGTTTCGCTAAGGGAAAATTATTTTTAATTGTGGAGTGAATGGAAAATAATAGAATGCAAGTCGAAACGAAAATGATGTTACCTGTCAAGACTATAACGGAGCATGCGCACAATCTCTACCGAATGAGTTCAAATCAATAGCATATGATTTGCATTATTGTCCGGGTAGCAAGAATTATCGAAGACAGAATAAAATGACATTTTCTCCTGAATTATACATCGTAGCTCTCAAAAAGTGAATGGTTTACGTTCTTTATATATTTAATCTTTACATATATCAGAAATTTTTAGAAAACTGAAAATAATGATTTTGGCATTTCATATTACTTTAAAATACAAGAATGGCTTTAAAAACAATCTTATGTACAAAGAAATATTTAACTAGCCATTCTTTGAAAATTCCAATCTTCATATGAATGAAGGGATAACACTGTTAATCGCTATATCTGAAAATCGATAATAGCACGAAAACCGACAACACGATGCTATATATATCCTACCGTGACATCTGCTCAGTCATGCGATAAAGTCGATCACTTGTTTTGATTTACAATTCTCGCGCAGCACGAGACCAATGACGTCATTCTGTATATTCATAGCGTACATAAACACTGAGGGAATACTTTCCAACGTCAAAATTACAAGATGAGATTAAAACAGAGAAGTTTGAATTGAATAAATTCCATGCAAGTGAAAAAGATCCTTTTTACTAATGTCTTTTTTTCCTGATCATTATGCTTGTTAAATATGTTTCCATCGATGGTATTCCCCAAACATTTGTATTTTTCCGGTTTGTTGACATAATCGTCATCACAGTTCATGACCGTTTCTGGAATGTAGGCCAAGCAAATTGTATTTTAAAATACTTTGAAAATATGATGATTGATCATTCAGATTCCACCATTTTCTAGAAAATGGCCGATTTTACCGGGAAAATACATGCAAGTGCTCTCCATTAGTCACAAAATGGCAGATTATTTTGCATTTCCACTGCTGCTTTAATAACAAATATACCCCTTACTTCTTGGGGTATTGAAATGAAATTCACAGAGAAGATAGAAAAAGAATTAATTTAACAGCAATAATCAAAATTTATAGCATAAATTGAACAGAGAATTAAATTAAACCAGACAGAAAAATGAGATTATCTGGGTTAAAAAAAACCTGTCATTATTACAAATAGCATCAACAAAACTATATTGTTACCACTCTGTGATAATAAATGTGATTAAAATAAATTGAAATCGGTCATTAATTGTTTTACCAAAATATGTCGGTCTAATAGATTGTATTGACAAAAGCAAAAACACAAAATTCACTGGATTAAATACTTTTTATGTGGGTAAGCAAGTTTAATATTTGCATCAAATAATTAATTTTTAATACTTCAATTTCAAACTATTTAAAAAAAACATCTTTTGAAATTTTTCAGACAAATCAATTACACTGAAAAAGCTAAAATACTGTACTTTCTTAATCTGGTTTACTTTTTAAGTTTGGTTGGCCTATGACAAAATCATGTGCTTTATTGAACTTTGACCGGCTTTATGTGACGTCATACGACGCCATTTGGAAAAGGGAGGGTAAACAAATATGGGTCAGTATGTAATTATTATCGATCTTTTTTCCATGGAACTTTACACATGTGAGCAAGAATAGATGAGGAACATAATTAAAAAGAATTTTTTTTTAACTTTTCAAACATGGAAAACATAATCAAACATTATCCAATGACTGACCGACTTATTGTTAGACGAGGATATATAAAAAAAAAAATTGCTTTTTCAAAACAAAAAAAGATTACATTGCAGGAGTGTCAACTTCAAAATAAATTTGTTTGAAATGCAAAGGGATTTCATTGCAATGGTGTAAAGTATCGTGGTCATGTGAAAAAATGAGATTGTCCTACAAATACTGAAATAGGGGGAGGGACAAGTGTTTAATTACGACAGTATGACTAGCCGATCTGTGGCTCGTTTCTTGTGTCGCACATATATCTAAATAGTAACTATGCAATTTGTTCTATCTCAGCTTCTTTGCTTAAACATTTATAACCCATGTTTAGCGGCGATTTTCTTCATTTAGTCGTGTTCAATTAACATTTATTCAAGTATTTTATGCAGTCATGCTATATAATTAACCCTGTTATATTATTGAGTCGATCATTATCACCTTGCAATCATGTCAATGCATGCTAAACACCAATAGCTGGCAGATTCCTTCAGATTTATTTTGATTTTGCCGGCTTTTCAGACAGACATTTTCCAAGCGTATCCGGAACCGGAAGTCAGCGTTTTGACATTAGGTCTGAACTAAAACCATATCTGACAATAAACGCAACATAGCAAAGAAACGTACCAATATAATTACAATAATCATAGCAGTTTTATATGGGTCGGAATGCCTTTTATCACCGACATTCATTTTTACTTTGCTACCGTTTGCATACTATAGATCTGAGATTATTGTCGTGATTCGTCAAATCCGGTTTTTCGAGCGGCAGTTAACGTCAAATTAAAAGAAAATTTTAGGAAAAATTAAGGTGAATCGTTTTACTTGCAAATATTTGTATAAAAATTCATCTCATTCGATATATATTTTTGTACAAATCATCAACAGATCTTTTGCACATTGCCTATATGATTCTAAAATTATACGTTTTACACAAGTTATCTCTTTTGCGAAGAGCAAAATGATACCAGGTACCCGGTTCAGCAAGAGTAAGGCAAAGGACAACAAATTTGAGTATAATTTTCTCATAATTTGTAGATATTTGAACTTTGGAAAAAAATCAGCGGATAATATTATAGCAAGGATTTGTATAGTATTTAAATCCTTGATTATAGCAAATAGAACATTCACAATTTGTTGCAACATAAAAAAATTGAACAGTTTGAGTTGAAAATATGTTATTTTCATATGAGCTTTGCAGGCCTTTTTGTCCATCTTAAAGGGAAATAACTCGTGTAAAGCATATAATTTTAGAATTAAAATAGGAAATGTGTAAATGAATTAATTGTGAATGTAATATTAAAACATAGAAAATTTAGATATAGTTACATATAATCAAATGAACTTTGTCCAAGTACAGTAACTCTAAATTTTAGCTTTCCCGTTACACTGTAAAACTATTGTGGAAAGTGCCGTTACACACCTTCAACGCAATCAAATCACTGGAGTTCATTTTGTTCATTATATACTACTTCCAAGGGACATAACCGTTAATTTAGCGCGAATATGACATTTCCGGTAGAGCTTATAACCGAATAATTATCATTATGATTGTCTAGAGACTATCCATGTATACAGGTATATTCATAATAGGTAATCATAAATGCAATAAGATAAAAACTACAATTGAGCAACGTTGAAATAGTTCTCTCTTAAAAAAATAACAATAAGTCGTGCAATACAATAAAGGGAACGACAATGTCTTATGGAGATGGTTCGTTTATATATAAATTATATTTTATTTTCATGCAAATCTATAAAATAAAAAAATAAAACGAACGTAATATATAATCTATCAGTTATGGTGTGAAACCTATGATTAATTTCTTTTACATTTTCTACTAAATTTTTGTTTTTTCGAGCCTGCCTGGTTATTTTATCTTCAGTTTAACCTTTCTGAGACCATATATTTTCTGAAACGTACACGATTCCTCTCCATTCTGTGAAAAAATCAGGGGATGTTTAAAGTCTTGCAGTGAAATGCCAGGCTATGGAAAACACATACTCTAAAAATAGCTCGCTCATCCCTCGGAAATTCAATATTATAGGTCATGCATCAAATCTTCCATAGAGGTATTAAAATACAACTAAATGCATCATATTTGGACTCAACATAATCCTTATATATTTAACTTCAATTATCAATTTTAATTTTTCCATTCCATTCAGTATTTGTCACAATACAACAAACTGAAAGGAACTATTTTCTTTAAAAGAGACTACTTTTGCACCTAAAGAGCAACAAAACTTGCTTCTCTAACCCTTTGTTGGCCTTATTTCTATTCCTTAGGCAATATCAACCACAAAAAACCTTTTAAGGTATGTGGCTGTCTCATATTTGCAAGAATAAGTGTGCAAATGCAAAGGTACCCCCTTGAAGGTTTTTAATGAAAATATCTAATTCATTTACAGCTGTTGAGTTCAGATTGTGTAGTATACCACAACTTACTTATTCTCTAATATATTACAGTTATTAAGCTAATTTCTAACATAATAAGAAATTTTTACACATATGTGCCACAGTTCTATATTTAATAGCTAAATACTATGAAATGTTTGCATTTAGCCCCCCCCCCCCCCCCCCCCTTTTTTTTAATCCATAAAATGAGTTCACATCATTCTTAATTTTGTTAATTCATGCTTTAACCCCATAAATTATGAAGTTTAAGGCATAAAATAAGTTTTTGTATATAGATCTTCAGTTGAAATTCCTTCTAATTCCATCAAATATGCAAAAATATGATTTATTGTTATTCAAGTCTTAGAATTTCTTATGGTGCAAAACTATTATTTTCCCCAAAACTCAATAAATATATGCTTCCACATAATTTTTTCCCACTGTTTAAGTAAGCTGGATGTTCAAATGTACTGTTTCAGCCAAATAATACTCTAAAACATGAAATCCAAATTGACAATTTGAAAAATTAACAGAAAATGCTGAGCAGTCAATATAATTTTCCTGAGATGGCTTAAATTACCAAATTTTTATAACATAATTTTCAATTAAAACTGCTTTCTACAGCCATATATTGTTTCATAAGTACAATTCACATGTATTCTAACTGAATCTTCCAAAATTTATGAGGAAAGATTTGTAGGATTGAAAGAAATCCAATAATGATATCACCATATTCTATATTTGAAGTTGACTAACTGGCGCATGATGATTTAAAAAAAATCCTTAATAATAGCAACAATATTTTCAATATTATATGCCCTTCTACTGCAAAATCACATTCAATCACATATCCCCAATAACTATACAGTCATAAATAAAAATAAAATGAGTTGCAATACCCTCTGTCCATGTATATCCAGTGTTTGGGTGCAATTTTCCAAAATATTACATAACATGCATTTCGACCATGTAATCTGACACCACAATGCATTTTGTAACATTTTTGTATGAAAAATGTCATTCTGTGTCAGTTGTGACATTCTTAGGCTAATTTGAACATGATAGCAACAAAAGTTCAATTTGATGTTTTTTGCCTTAAGGTGTGAAACCTATAATTAATTTCTTTAACATTTTCTACTAAATTTGTGTTTTTTCGAGCCTTCCTGGCTATTTTATCTTAAGTTTAACCTTTCTAAGACCATATATTTTCTGAAGCGTACATGATTCTTCTACATTATGTGAAAATACCAGGGGATGTTTAAAGTCTTGCAGTGAAATGCCAGGCTATGGAAAACACCTACTCTAAAAATAGCTCGCTCATCCCTCGGAAATTCAATATTATAGGTCATGCATCAAATCTTCCATAGAGGTATTGAAATACAACTAAATGCATCATATTTGGGTTCAAAATAATCCTTATATATTTAACTTCAATTATCAATTTTAATTTTTCCATTCCATTCAGTATTTGTCACAATACAACAAAGCGAAAGGAACTATTTTCTTTAAAAGGGACTACTTTTGTATATGTTCTAAGCTCTGATTGGTGAATTATAGGTTTGACACCTTATCCAAATATCTCGGAATAATTAGATCAAAGGCACATGCTTGATTGTTGTAATATTATTTAGACACTATGACTAAAAAGCAAATAATGTTGGGTTTTTTTTTGGGGGGGGGGGGTGATTTTGAATTGATGGCAATGTGGACCTCTTTTGCAACGTAGGTTGTCTGTATTCCATCTCAGTTTTTCACATTTTCATCTTCTCCTTTGAGGCCAGACTTTTATTATGAACAGAATTTGGTAGGAATTTACCTTGAATGACCCTCATTCTAAATTATATCAGATAGATCAGTATTCCATCCAAGATGGCCACCATTACTTAAAATAGAAAATTGTCTAATGAAATTAAGCAGCTTTAAAAAAAACTTAATCTGCTCAGATTAAACAAAAGGCATATTTAAGATCAAGTTTACTTTCATACCAATTTTTACAAATTACAAAATATTTAAGCATAAAAACCATTAAAATTGATTATAGAAATTGCACAATATTTAACTAATTAAGTATAGTAATTATTGAAAAAATCTCTTGAACTACTCAGTAGATATGCATGAAACCAGTTACCTGGGAGAAATAGTCATTGCATGAGAACTGGTTGATCTGAGTAAGATAGTAGTTGTTACTAAAAATATTTGAAATAAAGAGCATTATTAGGAGCTCTTTAATGTAGTCAGGATTTTTCTGTCAACTTCATTTTTGCTGATTATGGAAATAAGGCATATATTTTCAAGAAAATAAATCATTAAAAAATCTGCCTCTAAATTGGCAAAATCAGAGCTTTGTTTCAAGCCAGAATTTGCTAAAGCATTTTAATGTATAAGCGTATAATTAGGATTACTTTAACTATTATTCTGTTTTTTCCCCCATCAGCTCTACATTTTTGCCAATTATGGAAATAAGGCATATTTACGATCATTTAAGCAAAGAAAGAATCATTAGAAACATCTTCTCCTATAACATGACTCATCCAATATGATTCAAATTTGGCAGGAATAATTTTCAAATGGTCTCCATTTTAAAATGTATAAGATTGGTCCAAACTTCATTCATGCCATTAATAAGAATAGGCAAATCTTATTCAAAGCCAGAAACTGCTTAAATTTTATCCTTAATAGCATGGTTCTACAGGAGCTCTCTAACATATATATATATATATATATATAAAAGAAATTATTAAAAAAAGAACAAAACGGATTTTTCACAACATTCTTGTACTAACGTTTTCACTGCTGTTGCAGATCTTCAGGTACAATGTTTATAATACACTTATAAACATTGTACCTGAAGATCTGCAACAGCAGTGAAAACGTTAGTACAAGAATGTTGTGAAAAATCCGTTTTGTTCTTTTTTTAATAATTTCTTTTATATGTACCAGCATACGGATTTCATTTGACTTTTTAATATATATATATATATATATATAAATTTTTTTTATGTAGATCAGAAATCAATTGGCCAAACACTTCAAATCATTCTTTATTTACAGGGGCGGATCCAGGATTTCAAGTTAGGGGGGGTGCACTTAAAAAAAATTGCACCGAGTAGAGGGAGGCTCGAAAATATTTTGGGTATTTCGTGTGAAAAATCACGATTTTATGCCCAAAAATCATATTTTTTCCAATTTTAGGGGGGGGGGGGGGGCACACTGGGTGTGCCTGCCCCTGATTTAACTATGGGAATATGTATAAAAAAAACTTTCTCAAAAACTATAAATTTCTTGAATAAAAAATACTGCATGAATAACCAGGTGAGTAATACAGGTTCATGTATTTATGTATTTATGCTTTCCATTTATAAAATTTGGAAGCAAAAAATCTAACTTTATGCCAAAAATCGAAATTTTGATAATTATAATAATAGTATTCGATGTATGTGTCTATAAATTTAGTAAAGGAAATAACATATATAAATATGCAATGTCTGAAAAACCAGTCAACAATCAATGTTACAGGATGTTGGATCGTTACAGTATAACAATACTATACAAGTAAAATAAATTATAAATGTCTAAAATGGTTTGTAAAACAACACTAAGTACACAAAACAAGGTGATAAAGACATAAGCACTGTAAAATGTCAAAATTTTCATCTCACCGAGATACTTTTTCAATGTCTAATGTCAAACCAATATGGCGACTTTACAAGTTCAAAAATTGGAAGTGGTGGAAATTTAAACAGTATAAACATTTCTATGACATATTTTCCTGGTTTTCTGTAGAATTTATAGTTTTACCAATTTATTCTGAATAAGCAAATTAGGCTGATTTCTACAGATATACATTTAAAAATCTTCTCTTAAACCTATGGACCAAAATAAAGCAAGCTTTACTGGCATGGTATTGGAAAGACTAGCAGGACTAGGCAACAAGGGGCAATACACAATTAGCTATAATCAATTAAAGAATATACCAGTACCAGTAACTTATCTGACAGCAACTTCAAGAGGCTACTTAAAAGGGGAATAACACTGAGAAATAATTGTATTCCTTTCAATTAAAATTGAACATATGACCCTTTAGAAAATATATTTAAGATTTTTCTTCTCTGAACCCAATGAAACATGATATGAAATATGACTGGCATTTTTAGCTCACCTTGCCAAAAGTAATGTGAGCTTTTGCCATCACTTGGCGTCCGTCATCCGTCGTCTGTTGTCTGTCGTCCGTTAACTTTTCACATTTTAATCTTCTCCTCTGAAACCCCTAAGCCATATGAACTGAAACTTGGTAGGAAGCATCTATGGAAGGTCCTCTATAAAGAATGCTCATTTTATCCCAATCCATTAACAAACATGGCCACCACAGGCAATTCTTGTTTCTGATTGGCCTATTTTTAAAAATCTTCTCCTCTGAAACCGCTTAGCCAAATTAACCGAAACTTGGTAGGAAGCATCTATGGAAGGTCCTCTATAAAGATTGCTAATTTCATCCTGATCCATTTACAAACATGGCCGCCACAGGCAATTCATGTTTATGATTGTATACTTTCTAAAAAATCTTTTTTTGTTGGGAAAGGGAGATAACTCTAATTTAAATATAGATACTATGAATTGAATTACAGATGAATATGCCTCTAAAACCCCTCAGTCAAATGAACTGAAACTTGGTAGGAAGCATCTATGGAAGGCCCTCTATAAAGATTGTTCATTCCGTCCCGATCCATTAATAAATATGGCCACCACAGGCGATTCTTGTTTCTGATTGGCTGATTTTTAAAATTCATTTCCTCTGAAACCGCTTGGCCAAATGATCCGAAGCTTGGTAGGAAGTATCTATGGGCGGTCCTCTATAAAGAGTACTCATTTCGTTCCAATTCCATTAACAAACATGGCCACCACAGGCGATTCTTGTTTCTGATTGGTCTATTTCTAAAAATCTTCTCCTCTGAAACCACATGGCCAAATGAACCGAAACTTGGTAGGAAGCATCAATGGAAAGTCCTCTTATAAAGATTGCTCATTCTGTCCTGATCCATTAACAAACATGACCACCACAGGCAATTCTTGTTTCTGATTGGTCTATTTCTAAAAATCTCCTCTGAAACCGCATGGCCAAATGATCCGAAACTTGGTAGGAAGCATCAATGGAAAGTCCTCTTATAAAGATTGCTCATTTTGTCCCAATCTAACAAACATGGCCACCACAGACAATTCTTTTTTCTGATTGGTCAATTTCTAAAAATCTTCTACTCTGACACAGCTTGGCCAATTAGACCGAAACTTGGTAGGAAGCATCTATGGAAGGTCCTCTATGGGAATTGCTCATTCCGTTTTGATCCGTTAACAAACATGGCCATCATAGGCAATTCTTGTTTCTTATTGTTCGATTTCTAAAACAATTTTTCCTCTGAAACCGCTTGGCCAAATGATATGAAACTTGGTAAGAAACATCTATGGAAGGTCCTCTATAGAGATTGCTCATTTTGTTTTGATCCATTAACAAACATGGCTTCCACAGGCAATTCTTGTTTTAGATTGGTCGCTTTCTAAAAATCTTCTTCTCTGAAACTGCTTTGCCAAAACGAACCGAAATTTGGTGGGAGCACCTATAGGCTATGGAAGGTTCTGTATTAAGTTTCCTCAGAGCAGAATGAAAGATGAGCGACACAGGCTCGGCTCAGTGCTGAGCCTCTAGTTCTTGGATATTACTCTACAAAATGAATGAACAAACCATACTTTTAAATCTAATTATCCAAAACAACTCCGATATAACTGAATATTGTTGAAATTGGCATTAAGCACAATAAACCACAACCAAGACAACTCATTATCGAAATAATTTGATTTAATTTTTTTTAGCAATATGGCAAATTCTGTTTAATGTAATGGATGCAGCTGCACATTATTTATATATGTTTTTCAGGTCTATGATGAAGGATGTATAATGTGCAATTTATCATCAGTTAGCATTAATCCAATTGGAAGTATTAACACTAATCATTTCAGGAATATTACCTCCAATCCAATTGTCAGTTGGCAATAATCTAATTTGTAGTATTAATACCAATTAATCCAGGAGTTTTAGCAACAACCCACAAAACAGTTATTAACAATCCTATTAGAAGTTAGCAACAATCCAAATAGCAGTTAGCAATAATCTAATTAGCAGTTTTAGCAACAATCAATCCAGAGGTTTTAGCAACAGCCCAGTTAGCTGTTAGCAATAATCCAATTAGCAGTTAACAACAGCAATATTAGCAGTATTAGCACAAATCCATCAAACAATTTTGGCAACTGTCAAATTGGCAGTAAGTAGCAATCCAATTAGCAGTTAGCAACAATACAATTAGCAGTTAGCAACAATACAATTAGCAGTTAGCAACAATACGATTAGCAGTTAGCAACAATCCAATTAGCAGTTAGCAACAATACAATTAGCAGTTAGCAACAATACAATTAGCAGTTAGCAACAATACAATTAGCAGTTAGCAACAATACAATTAGCAGTTAGTAGCAATCAAAATAGCAACAATAGTAGCAACAAATCTGTTAAGAGTATTAACATCAATCTATTTAACTGTTTATGATGATTTGCAACATCTATTATAACAAGCATTAAATAAATGAACAATTCAATCCTACAAGAAAAATGGAGACAAGTTTCTCCAACCAGAATGTGTTTGATAAAGTAGAAAACTGGATGGCTAATGAGACTGACGAAGTGACAACACCTCTCTCGTCATACTCAGATGTAGGACTGGCAGCGGGATATGAAGTACACTTCTCTCCAGATAATGAAAGATTATTTTCTGATGGATTAAATGAAGAAAAATGTAAGTTATATATTTCTTTTTTACGAATTCTGTATTACCATTAAGTACCAGGTGATCAATACAGGCTCATGTGAGCCTCTAGGTTTGTATTGTTCTGTCTAAATCATATTTTATCTTTTGACTTTTCACTGGTGTTATTTTGTTTATTCAGATTGAGATTTTTGTTCCATTCTTTCTTACTGGTATTTTATCTTGAAGTGTTTTTGCATTGAAAGTTATTACTTGAGATGTACAATGTCTTCTCTTTCTTAGATTTGAATTGTTTGAAAAATTTGATTTAATATTGGTATCAAAATAACTAAATTCTTTGTATAGTAGCCCTTCTCTTATAAGACAGTCCCTTCTGCAGTGAAATAGTGATCTCTGAAGGGAGACAATTTAGTATTATTTTTATTTCTGAATGCATCTGAAATCTGATTTGATAAGAGGGATGGTCTTTGGTGGGAGGGGCATTATAAGACGGTTACTACTGTATTATTAAAAGAAGATAACTTTAGAGAAAACCTATGTAAATTTAGAAACTAAGTAATATTTCATGTGTGTATTTGTGTCAAGAAATTCTACTTTAAAAATAAATGTATTCTGATTTTTCTTTCAAGGTGTTATGAAATTCAGAATTCTTTTTTGACTTAAGAGTTTTGTTATCATTTTGATTGTGCAATGCCAAATGCCCATTATAAATACTGATATCGTTCAATTTAACACTAAAAGTAGTTCACCTGACAGGTAAATTTGGTATGGTCTTACTTTTCTTATATTCTAATCAGAAATAACATAATAAATATAGTTGTGATTTACCAAATGGATTGAAAATCGTCATACATTTATTTCAAAATTCCTTCAGCGCTTACATAAAGTTAAAAGGAACATTTATTAGGTAAACTCATTTTTTTGAGTTCTTGATTTTTGAGTTCAGATCATTTATCTTGTGAATGAGAAACTATTGCCGTCGAAGGTTGTTTGTTAATAGATATAAGAAGTACTGATATTTATGTTGACATATGTGCAGGCCTTTCAATTAAGGGTGGTACCAGGTACTTTTACCTGCCTAAAATGGTATTTGGTACCTCCTGATTTTAAAAGAGTGTTGTATTTGATATTCATGAAAATTGTTCAAATTTTGATAAAAAGTACCACCTGTAAATAGTAAAGTACTAGTAGACTTAGAAAAATATTGAAAACCCTGTATTGACATAATTATGTGATTGCAATTTTAGAAGTCACTCAGAAAATAGTTAAAATTAAAATCTTCATGGCACACTTTTTACCTCCAGAATTAGGTTATGGCACAGATATATGATATGTGATATTGTTTCAAGTGGAGTCAAAATGTATAACATTGATGTCGTCATTTCCTAATTTTGGCCCAAAAAAACCCAGGTCATGTTAAATTCCTAATTTCAATCTTGTCAGTGTACAGTGTGATAGGCTGTGCTTATGAAGGCCTTTTGTTTTCTTAGGGATGGTCTTATAAGATGTATACAAATGTACAAAGAAATTGAGGCCAATATGGTTATGAAATTAAAGGTGTTTAAAGCCACTTTCAACTAATGAACTATGCGAACAGTTATATCATGAAGATGGATAAAATCACAGATTTTTGAGTTAATTAACATGAATTCTGTAAAACTGGTGTAAGAAGAAGCTCTTGATTATTATAATCAAGGGCTATTATTAAATAGACCATTTGTACATCTCCAACTTTTATCTGAAATTATACATTTTACAAGAATTATTTCCCTTTAAGGGTCCCTTTCATGCAAAGTTCTATGAAAATAACATATATTTTTTTCCAAAAATAGGTTCAAATTTTTAATTTTTTAACAAAAGCTCTATTCAATTTGATAAACATGTATTACTGAAGGTTATCAAGTTTAAATCCAGTGTCTTGAAATACCTTTCACAAAAACATGTCTGTCTCAGTGATATCTGATTCTCATATGACAAAATTACAAATTTAAGACCAATTAAATCTTTGATTACAGGTATGACAAATGTAATAATATAGACATCTCAATATTGTGTATTTAAAGCTAATGTAAAGAAACTTAAAGACACTAAGACAGAGAATTGAACTCATTTATTAATTCTGGACAGTGGACAAAAATACTTAGAAATGATGATTAAAAAAAGAACTTATAGCTTGATTAAGAAATTGTGTCTCTTTCTGTGACTGACATATGAATTTCTCAAGAAAAATAAAAATATGAAGAAACTTCAATTAGAATTAGTATATGTATTGGGTATTTTACTTTTAAATTTAAGCTGATTTGTTTAATGCAAACATCAGATTAAGATATTTTTTTGTGGGAAATCAGAGCTTCTGGTGTAATGAGTACCTTATTAAAGAATTGAACTTGTTGTCTTCAGTTATTTCAAAGTGTTTAATAGATATATCATAAATCTTTACACACCAAGATATGGCTGAAATATTGCTAAAGTTGGCATTAAACACCAATCAATCAATCAATCAATCAATCAATCATAAATCTTCACACTACTTCCTTTTTTAAAGAAAAATGTGTTTGTTATATGTCGTTTGTATTTGACAAAAGTTGAAATTCAGTTCTTTGATCAAGAAATTCACTGTACAAAATACATCCTAAAAAAAAGACTGTAAAATTTGAAATTTGGAGCAAAATGATAGAATTTCACAGATTTTTGTTGGAGAAATATTATTATTAGACAGGGCTTCATAAAGACATGTTCAGCTTGTAAGTCATCTAAAATCCTTATGCACAATGTTTCCGAAAAAGAAAAACATTGCAAATTTTCTCATGTATAATGTCTGTTGAATTTTCTGGTCAAATTGTAAACAAATACTATCCATCAGGTTACAATATTTAAATATTATATTCATTTTTGTACCTTTAAAATAACGCCTGTTTCTATTTAATGGATACATGTACCTCAATTGTATGTCTACGATCTGTCTGGATGCTGGATGTCTAGTTTTCAAAACGAGAGGATTTAATTTTTCATAAAATGATTTCAGCCAGCCACTTTTTGTGCCTGTCCCAAGCTAAGGCCTTAAGCATTTCCATCAGCTTCTGTCATTGTATGTCTTGGTATTTTGTAGTTGTTGATATTGTTATGGTTAATTATATTAGTGACCATTACAGTTGTCTCCCTTTTATAAAGCCACTCCTTCTGTAATGGAAAATAGGTCTTAAAAGAGGGTTGGCCTCTCTTGAAGGGGACAATTTAGTAGTATTATTACTATCTTAGTGTATCTGAAATGTGGCCTGATAAGAAAGGTGGCTTTTGGTGAAAGTTGCTTTATGTGGGGGGACCCGACTGCCATGTTCAGTATTTTCTTTTTCAACCCTCAGTGTTAATTAAAAAAAATGATAGTAAAGTCTGAATTAATTTTTTGGTCGAAAAATACGGAGTGTAAATATGACCCTTCCTGTACTTAATCATTTATTTTTACAGGTATGGATTGTACCAGATGTAGCTGTTCGTTGGAGTGTTGTATGTGTTGTATGTGTGTGCGTAACAGAATAGCTGCCATATTCAGAAAGATATTTCCATATGGCTACAAGAGAGAGTTTAAAGGATTGTTTCATATAGCATGGCCTATTGTAAGTACAGATGAACTCCATTTTAAAAGAATTAAAATGATTACATTGAATCGTTAATTGAAAAAAAGTCACAAATCATGTATTATATTATGCATGGTCACAACAACATGATAACAAGTTCACTGTAAAAAACATAATATAATTGTTCATGAGTTGTGTAATGGGTTTGATTGGATAATATTAAACATATATTTACCGATTTTGTGCTACATTTCATATCCATTATGCAACATCTGGACAATAAATAATTGTATGAAAATGACAATTAAAACATAATACAATTACTATTTTTCAATTTTATTGAAGTTTAAAGGAGATAAATGGTTCTAAAATTCCCTCAGTAGAGGAAACATGCTTAATGCTCTGAAAAATATATATGATGGACATTAAATGCTTACACTTGCAACGACTATTTTTGCCCAAAAATCTATGTGCATTATAAATACGAACTAGCCTTTTTCTAGGGATTTTCGAGGGGCAAAAGAGGGGTGTGCATAATACATGAATGCGCATTTTGCAACCCTAATGATGGTAAACAGTAATGGTTGACAATTAAAGTTATTACATATGGCAAATCATTCTACTATTTATTCCACAACCAAGGTATCTCATAAGGCTTATAGGGTTACAATTATGGTGTTTAATGCCACTTTCAAGATATTTCAGTTATATTGTGGCGGTATAAGGCTTTTAAGAAAAGAAATCTCATATACTTGATCAGATATGTTATTCCAATAAAGTTTATAAAATATCTTGCAAGCAAAATATGATAATCTTCATATCTCATAAAGGGTTAGGGTTATGATGTTTAACGACACTTTCAACAATATTTCAGTTATATCATGGTGGTCTGTTTTATTGGTGGATGAAACCTAAGTACCCGGAGAAAACCACTGACCTGCCACAAGTCACTGACAAACTTTATTACATATTAATGTATCGAGGCACTGATTGCATAGGAAGTTATAAAAACCACTACCATACAACCCCCCCGCCCCCCCCTGGTTAATACATTGTATTTGAAAATTATTGAAAGTGAAAATAAGTGTTCAATTGCTCATTTGTTTAATTTATTTTGCATAATAATAATAACTCAACAATAAATGAAATAATAAAACAATTGTCCTAATGTAGCCTTTTGATATCTGTCAATGCCCAGATTTGTAGACCAAATAAAATATATCTTAAGTAACCTCGGACTATGACCTTGGTCAGTATACTTTTATCTTATCAGTAAATCCTGATCATGACCTGATGACAAACGTGATATGAAAATAATAACTTTTATAAGATATCTTGATTGTGAAATGAATAGTAGAACAACATACCATATTTATACCATTACAGGAATTATGGTGTTTAAGGCCACTTTCAACAATAATTAAGTTATATCGGGGCATTATTTTTGATGGATTAAACAGGAGTATCCAGAGAAAACTACTGACAAACTTTATCACATAATGTTGTATCAAGTACACCCCACCATGAGCGGGATTATAAGTCATAATTTTAGTGGTGATAGGCACTGATTGCACAGGTAGTAGGAAAACGACCATGACGACCCCATTACAGATAATCTTCAAACTCTTAGGAAACATTAAACTTGTTTGGAACAAATAAAATACACAACTCTCCCCTAGGACAGGATGTAAATCAGTACCTAGTATTAGAAGAATGCTTGTTAAAGAAAGCTTGTTTTCATCTTCAATATATAGCTTAAATACTTCTCCTTTGGTATTAAACAATAATCAATCAATCTTTCATTTTTTATTGTTTCTTTTATACTAGACAACTTTGATGATGTTAGAAATAACCATTAAAATTGTAAGTCTAATGTTCTGTGGTTACCTTGGTAATGTAGAACTTGATGCTGTTGCCTTGGCAACCACAGTAAGTGACGTCTGCTGTTGTTCATATTAGAATGTTTGTTGTGGATTGATAGCTTATCAACAAAATTTTTGTTTGTTTTGTTTGTTTACATGCTTGTTCTGTTTTTTTTATCTCATGTTTATATATATATAATTATTTATCAATTTTCTTTTGCATTTTCTTTTATCAATTTTCTATGCATACATCCGAATGCACAGTAAACCTGTCGTGCAATAATTTGTTTGAGTATGTATTGAGAATATTACTATCATTCTCATGATGTTGTAGTTAAATGCTAGAATGGTTTTAGTATCACTTGGCAAATATGGTAACTCATCCTTAAGTACTTATTTCCTTTTTATTTTTGTTTTTTTTGTTTTGCTGCCATGATATAACTGAAATAATGTTGAAAGTGACATTAAACACCATAAACCAAACCCATTATTTTATTTCAGTCCATTACTAGATCTATTTGATTTTTATACCCCCGCTCCCCCTCGGGGAGGGTTGTATACTGTTTTACCTCTGTCCGTCTGTCCGTCCGTCCTTCCGTCCTTCTGTCCTTCCGTGTGCACAAAATTTCGTCCTTCTGTCCGTCCAAGATATTTTTCGTCGCATTTTTCTCAGTAACTGTTGATGGCAGAAATCTGATATTTGGTCACAAGCATCATATAGGTATACCATAATGTGGGTAGCGTTTTTGGACCCGTCAGATTCCTACTTCCTGTTTGCAGACTTAGTTGGTTTTTATACACATTGAACATATATGCACATTTTTCGTCACATTTTTCTCAGCAACTATTGATGACAGAGATCTGATATTTGGTCACAAGCTTCATATAGGTACCCCATATTGTGGGAAACGTTTTTGGACCCATCAGATTCCTACTTCCTGTTTGCCGACTTAGTTGGTTTTTATACACATTGAACATATATGCACATTTTTCGTCACATTTTTCTCAGCAACTATTGATGGCAGAAATCTGATGTTTGGTCACAAGCTTCATATAGGTACCCCATATTGTGGGAAGCGTTTTTTGACCCGTCAGATTCCTACTTCCTGTTTGCCGAAGAGCAGAGGTATCATAGGTGAGCATTAGCTCACAGTTCATCTTGTTTTATTCTCAGATCAAAGACTGCAATCTTAAAATTGATCAAAGTATTATGTCCTTCAGTCCATCCGTTTGTTGACATGGCCTAAAATAACCCAAGTTTGCTGTGACCAAATTAAAAAAAAAGGTAAAAAAAAAATTTTCAAATTTGAATCTTTCTCCATATGTCGTTTCAGAGTTATGGGACTTTGTTCATTGAAAAATAACATTTTCTTTATTTTGCATGCCAACTTAAGTTTGCTCTGACCAAATCTCATAAAATTTTATACCATGTAAAGATTTATCAAAGTAAACTCTCTGAAGATTTTGAGGATTTTTCCATTTGCCGTTCCATAGATATAAAACTTAATTTGTTAAAATGGGCACTTTTTTCAGATATTACGACTATTAGGGGACATGTGTATTTTGCACTCATGGCATATCTGTTTGTTTCATCGAGTATGAAAGACAGTAATGATACCACCAGATACTATTTATTGCTAATTACAGTTCTAATATATTGTGATCAGGGCCGTCTTGACAGCATTTGAGGCCTCCGGGAAAAGCAGTGCACTGGGGCCTATACTTACACAACCACTCACAGGAATAAAACTGTACATATCAAAAAAATTAAACATATTTATTGTATTGGTACTTCTAACAAAATCAGTGTTTAAACATTAAAAAACATGCTGTACACAACATACATGGATTAGCCCCTATGCTCGTGGGACTCCCGTGCAACTTCCCACGGTGCCCATGGGTTAAGATGGCTCTGATTGCGATGTGTAAACTTGTTTGGCAATAGTTATAGTGAACAGTTTATTATTAAGCCGATTCCGTATAAAAATTGTTTAAAAATGTATTGGAGTAAATTGAAGTTCTGCAAACTACTGAGGCTACCAGGATGGTTATAAATAAGTTTTTGTATTTTATTTTATTTTAGTTGCTAAGATACATGTATTTATTTTAAATTTTATTTGCTTTCAATGTTTTCTTGCTTTTTTAGACATTAACGGCAATTTTACAGAACATGCTGCTTTTTTTAAGTATGACATTTTGTGGCCATCTCAGCAAAGAATCTTTAGATGGTGTTGCCTTAGCAACAACTGTAAGTTAATTTAGGATTTGATGAAGCTGAAAAGTATTTAATTGGATGTGAAATATCATGAATTATCTTTCATCTTATGTTACACGGTAAAGCTTGTTTACAATCAGGAATCATGAGTCAACTGGAATAAAAGTATTTTTGAGTGAGTGAGTGAGTGATTGTTGTTTAATGCCAACTCAGCAATTTTTCAGCTATATCATGGTGAGAACAAGTTAATTTTAAATGAGATGATGATGAGTTCCACTTTGTACTAGACTAACACACTTTTGGTTGGATTTTTATAGTTCTAGCTCACTGAAACAATAGTCTGCCAATAGAGATGTTACCCCACTCAGACACATTGTCCTGATTCCAGGCCAACCAGTCTTTGCTCTTTCTCCTTAATGCTAGGTGCTTAGCAGAAAAGCAACAAATACCAATTTTATAGTCTTTGGTTTGAACCAATCGGGCCTCGAACCCATAATCTACTACACCCAAGGCGAGCACGCTAACCATTACACGACCGATGCGGTCCAAAGTATTTTTGTCGTGACATACGTCATTGGGTGTCTGAAAGAAAATGAATGTGGTAGTTTTATTTCATAAATACATTTAATTTCTAATCCTAATTATAGAATATCACCACAATGTGTGCTTGACTTATATAATTAAGTGATAAAATTCAATGTCCAATCAGAAAGGTGTAGAAACAGATGCTAATTCAATACCCGTAACACACAGATATAGTGGAACCAGTCTAATCTGACACATTCAATACACGTACCACACATATATAGTGGAACCAGTCTAATCTGACACATTCAATACCTGTAACACACATATATAGTGAAACCAGTCTAATCTGACACATTCAATACACGTAACACACATATATAGTGGAACCAGTCTAATCTGACACATTCGATACCTGTAACACACACATATTATAGTGGAACCAGTCTAATTTGACACATTCAATACCCGTAGCACACATATATAGTGGAACCAGTCTAATCTGACACATTCAATACCTGTAACACACATATATAGTGGAACCAGTCTAATCTGACACATTCAATACCTGTAACACACATATATAGTGGAACCAGTCTAATCTGACACATTCAATACCTGTAACACACATATATAGTGGAACCAGTCTAATCTGACACATTCAATACCCATAACACACATATATAGTGGAACCAGTCTTATCTGACACATTCAATACCTGTAGCACACATATATAGTGGAACCAGTCTAATCTGACACATTCAATACCTGTAACACACATATATAGTGGAACCAGTCTAATCTGACACATTCAATACCTGTAACACACATATATAGTGGAACCAGTCTAATCTGACACATTCAATACCTGTAACACACATATATAGTGGAACCAGTCTAATCTGACACATTCAATACCCATAACACACATATATAGTGGAACCAGTCTTATCTGACACATTCAATACCTGTAACACACATATATAGTGGAACCAGTCTAATCTGACACATTCAATACCCGTAACATACATATATAGTGGAACCAGTCTAATCTGACACATTCAATACCTGTAACACACATATATAGTGGAACCAGTCTAATCTGACACATTCAATACCTGTAACACACATATATAGTGGAACCAGTCTAATCTGACACATTCAATACCCGTAACACACATATATAGTGGAACCAGTCTAATCTGACACATTCAATACCTGTAACATACATTTATAGTGGAACCAGTCTAATCTGACACATTCAATACCCGTAACACACTTATATAGTGGAACCAGTCTGATCTGACACATTCAATACCTGTAACACACATATATAGTGGAATCAGTCTTATCTGACACATTCAATACCTGTAACGCACACATATTATAGTGGAACCAGTCTAATCTGACACATTCAATACCCGTAACATACATATATAGTGGAACCAGTCTAATCTGACACATTCAATACCTGTAACCTACATATATAGTGGAACCAGTCTGATCTGACACATTCAATACCTGTAACATACATTTATAGTGGAACCAGTCTAATCTGACACATTCAATACCCGTAACCTACATATATAGTGGAACCAGTCTGATCTGACACATTCAATACCTGTAGCACACATATATAGTGGAACCAGTCTAATCTGACACATTCAATACCTGTAACCTACATATATAGTGGAACCAGTCTGATCTGACACATTCAATACCTGTAGCACACATATATAGTGGAACCAGTCTAATCTGACACATTCAATACCCGTAACACACATATATAGTGGAATCAGTCTTATCTGACACATTCAATACCCGTAACATACATATATAGTGGAACCAGTCTGATCTGACACATTCAATACCTGTAACATACATTTATAGTGGAACCAGTCTAATCTGACACATTCAATACACGTAACACACATATATAGTGGAACCAGTCTAATCTGACACATTCAATACCCGTAACACACATATATAGTGGAATCAGTCTTATCTGACACATTCAATACCTGTAACACACACATATTATAGTGGAACCAGTCTAATCTGACACATTCAATACCCGTAACATACATATATAGTGGAACCAGTCTAATCTGACACATTCAATACCTGTAACCTACATATATAGTGGAACCAGTCTGATCTGACACATTCAATACCTGTAACATACATTTATAGTGGAACCAGTCTAATCTGACACATTCAATACCCGTAACACACATATATAATGGAACCAGTCTAATCTGACACATTCAATACATGTAGCACACATATATAGTGGAACCAGTCTAATCTGACACATTCAATACCTGTAACACACATATATAGTGGAACCAGTCTAATCTGACACATTCAATACCTGTAACACACATATATAGTGGAACCAGTCTAATCTGACACATTCAATACCCGTAACACACATATATAGTGGAACCAGTCTAATCTGACACATTCAATACCCGTAACACACATATATAGTGGAACCAGTCTAATCTGACACATTCAATACCTGTAACACACATATATAGTGGAACCAGTCTAATCTGACACATTCAATACCCGTAACACACATATATAGTGGAACCAGTCTAATCTGACACACCAAAGGATCAGGGAAATGTGTCGAATTATACAGGTTGTTGGAAAACTCAGGTTTTATGTAAGTTAACAGAAATACTTTGGGACCATAAATGTTTGTCGGATGTCACATGATGTCGAAAAGCTCAGGTGTCGGATTGCAGAAGTTCCACTGTATATGCTGGCAGTGAAAAAGTTTATCAGATACTTAACAATGCTGTGTAGTTTCCTCCTGGAAATCTGTATATCTCCACCATTAAACCTGGTAATGACACACTGGCTGAATAATCACTGAAGGTGGTGGAAAGTAAATATTCAGTTAAAAAGGAATTTGGAGTACCTGAGAAAACAACAGATCTGACATAAAGTTGTGCGTTCGAATCAAGCTCATGGCGAGGTGTACTTGATACAACATTATGTGATAAAGTGTGTCAGTGACTTATGACAGTTTTCTCTGGGTACTCCAGTTTCCTCCAATAATAAAACTGATTACCCTCATATAACTGGAATATTGTTGAAAGTGGCATTTAACACCATAACCCTCCTAACACATAGGTAGTTGTAAATCCAACTACCATATATGATTATGGCCATGATGACCCCTGGTAATTATCATAATATTAGCATATAAAAGATCGCTTTAATGAAGATTGATTTTTTTTTCTTCAAATATGATAATATTAAACTTTGTTTACATTAAATTTATGGTAACTTAGGTGATGATATTTTATTTTATTATATTATATTTCAGAACTAGATTTCTTTTAATATTAGAAAGTCAATATTTTTCGCTATTTTTTCTATTCTAGCTTCACTTACCAACCAGGAAATATAACCTTGTGCAGGATTTTTTCAAGTTTGAAATTCCTGTGCGGGAGTTATATTGCCCGGTTACGACTTCCGGTTATTTTTTCTATTCTAGCTTCACTTGCCACACCCACCAGGAAATATAACCTCGTGTGGGATTTTTTCTCGTTTGAAATTGTTTTACTATTAAAATATAATATAACAAATATTTGATGTGACTGTGGTCAATATACAAGAACATTTTCCCTCGGTACCTTGAATTGCATGGATGTGTTATACTTATACTGCCCTCCGCCGTTGGTGTCGGGCAATATAACACTTCCATGCAATTCAAGCTACCTCGAGAAAATATTCTTGTATATTGACCACAATCACATGGAATATTTATATAATATACCCTTCTGTTCTTGTATTATTTAGATTATCAATGTAACAGGTACCTCTGTATTGTATGGAGTCTCTACTGCCTTTGATACACTATTATCACAGGTGAGAATTGTAACTACTGCCTTTGATACACTATTATCACAGGTGAGAATTGTAACTACTGCCTTTGATACACTATTATCACAGGTGAGAATTGTAACTACTGCCTTTGATACACTATTATCACAGGTGAGAATTGTAACTACTGCCTTTGATACACTATTATCACAGGTGAGAATTGTAACTACTGCCTTTGATACACTATTATCACAGGTGAGAATTGTAACTACTGCCTTTGATACACTATTATCACAGGTGAGAATTGTAACTACTGCCTTTGATACACTATTATCACAGGTGAGAATTGTAACTACTGCCTTTGATACACTATTATCACAGGTGAGAATTGTAACTACTGCCTTTGATACACTATTATCACAGGTGAGAATTGTAACTACTGCCTTTGATACACTATTATCACAGGTGATAATTGTAACTACTGCCTTTGATACACTATTATCACAGGTGAGAATTGTAACTACTGCCTTTGATACACTATTATCACAGGTGAGAATTGTAACTACTGCCTTTGATACACTATTATCAAAGGTGAGAATTGTAATAACTAAGAAATTCATATAAATATTTTGCTGTACATTAATTTGTATAGACATTTCACCACACTCAAACACATTATCCTGATTCCAAGACAACCAGTCTCTACTCTTTTTTTCTTAATGCTGCATGTTTAGTGGAGAAGCAACATATACCAATTTTATAGTCATTGGATTGACACGATCGGGGCTCGAACACACTATCTACCTCAATCGAGTTAAGCACTCTAACCATTACACCACTGATGCGGTTCATAAAAAACTGAAATACTAAGCTTATAAATATGGAAAACATTGCACCATTTTGTCATCTTTAAAAAATACAGACATGTGGTAATCTGATTTACTATTTTTGGAGTGGGGAGGTAGATAGGCATTGACTGTTTTTTCTTTCAAATATTTGGGGGAGATTGACAGTTCTGATAGAGGAATCCCTTTTTAGATTTGCTGCAGTCATAATATGCTTGGACCATAGCATAACCCTTTATTTACACAGGCATTATATTTGATTCTGTCATGTCTTTCACAGAACCAATGATTTTTTGTCCTTTTCCACAGTGTTATTTTTAGATTATTAGTTGAGCTTGTCAAATCTTGTTCCTAGTTTCATTATTAGATTAAGATTTGATATAGAATGTTCTGTAAACTGCACACATTGTGATTTTATTGTATTGAAAACGTTTGGATTTTCTGTAAGGGAGACTAAAAAGAAGTCTCATTCATTTTTCAGACATTTGGTAGTTCCAATAAAAAGAAGATTGGCTTGATAATGCAAAGAGGTAAGTTTAAAATATTTTGTATGAAGGGTAAGGGTTAGGATTTTGTGTTTAATGCCACTTTCAACAATATTTCAGTTTTATTGCTGGAGGAAACCGGAGTACCCAGAGAAAACCACAGACCTGCCGCAAGTCACTGACAAACTTTATCACTTAATGTTGTATCGAGTTCACCTCGACTGAACGAGATTCGAACTCACAATGTCAGTGGTGATAGGCACTTATTGCATAGGTAGTTATAAATCCAACTACCATACGATCAAGACCATGACGACCCCAGGTAAATAGTTAGAAAGTTTGACAGTTTAATATAGTATTAAGTGGGTTGACTGGTTGGATGGGCTGTATTCATGTTTTAGAAAATAACATCTAAAAATAGAATGTTTTACAATTTTAGGTGTTGTGATCATGGGCTTGATATGCCTCCCTATATTTGCTATATTTATCAACACTGAACATATTTTACTACTGATAGGACAACACCATGAAGTAGCCAGGTAAGTGATCTAAAGGTTAAATTTGTAACAGAAATGTTTGCCTGCCAATTGAACAAACACACAGTCCTCCGGCCTAAGACCAGTAAAACTTTGTTTGGACCAGAAATTTTTCAGTTGTTATTCAAAAATGTATAAAAATTAATTCAAGAATTTGATTCGGACTAGTAAATTCAAATTTTCATTTCGAGGACTTTATACATATAAAGATTAATTCAAATTTTCATTTTGAGGACTTTACACATATAAAGATTCTGTTAAGGGACCAACCATTTAACTTTTTCTCCCAAGGCAGAACATTTTTAACATGAGGCAAAAATCGTATTATATTTTTTGTGGACATGAAAAATCTGTAATTTTCTTCAAAATTTGACCAAAATTTCCTGAAGAAGATTGCAGGATCAGATTATTTATTTTTTACATTTTTCAAGTCATGTATTTTTATCTATGAAATTTAGCAACATTAAGAAATAAGAATTCAATGGTTGTTTCCTTATAAACAATATATGTGTAAATGTGTATTTATTGTTAAAAAAATGTTTATAAAATTGCAAGTTTGACATAAATATTTATACACACCTACAAAGGGAGATAATATACCTCACAAGAACAAGTAATTTATTACAAGATGGATAATAAGAAATATTCTGACATCATTTATCAAGAAATTTTTTCTAGTAATGTACACTATAATATACATTGTTTTGCTTGGTTTTTCAGACTTGGTGGACAGTATGCTACAATTCTGACAGTTGGATTTGTCGTAAGTTGTTATATTAGATATATGTATTGGTATATTAAGAGGTATTATGTAGAGGTAGGTACAGAGTGGACAGCTGGAACAGAACCATAAGAAATTGCAATAGAATGTCACAAACCAATTGAAATAAGAAACCATGGTAACAAGATAAAATAAAGTATGATATGGCACTCACTGAAAATGTGAGTTTTAAATTTTTTTCTTTTTTTTCTTCTTTTTTTTTTCCTTTCATTTTATCATTATTTATTGAAATTCTTTTATTTATTCAAGTAGATTTTATACAACGCTCAGTGTATTGTATTTTGGTGAAAATGTTTAATGTAAATACAGAAAACTTCTACATTTTTATAGTGCCATTTTGTTGTTTGTTAGTAAAAACGTAGCTATCGTATTAAGTGCACACAAGGCTTTTCCAGGATAACCTTCATCAGGTATGCTCAGTGTCTAAACATTGGAAAACCAATATGTTTAAAAGTCTTTAGGAGCAAGTACACAAAGGGCATTAACTTGAAAGCCAAAATCAGCAAAGGTCACCTATGCCTGTGGGAGATGAACAGAAGTTTTAATGATAATTGCATTATTTAGGAACTGGATACAGTTAAACCTGCCCACACGGTCATCTCTATTAAGCAGTCACCTGTATTAAAACATCACATTTTTCTTATCCTGTCATAGAAAATTTCATATGAATTGAACCTCTTTTAAGAGGTCACCTGTCTTATAAGGCCACTTTTTTGTGTCCCAAAGTTGCCACTTTCAACTAATTTTATACGACCACATAATCATTGCGGTCGTATTATTGTATGTGTGTGTTATCATGTTCCTCATTTTCTCTCTGCAGACACAATGTACTTTACAATAACTTAAGTTCTATTTGGCCGATTCTTCTGAAATTTACACACAATGATCATTGACAGAGAAATAATGCATTTTATCGTTTTTGGGGGAATTTAGCCATGCAACATTTGTAATTCAGTATCCTAAACATTCCAAAAATTATTCACTAATTGTTGTTGTATTTATAAACCTACCACCAAGCACTAACCCTTTAATTCCACATATTTGTATGGCTAACAGGTTAAGTATTGAAGAAGCTGGAATTCCTTAGAAGAAAAAAAATGAGTATCTCACTGTTTATATGTGGTAAGCTTTCAACAATGCACCTATTGGGATTACATGTATTTGCGTGAATTTATACATCACTGGTGATTGATAGTGGGTGGTTATTCTAGATTTGATCACATTAACACATTAAACCACCACACCACTTTCTGTACTGCAGTGAAACTTGTCTAAGTCAAACCTTGATTAAATTGTGTACATACAGAACTTTAAATAAAGTCCAAATGAAGGAAATATTTGTTAATTTAACTTGTATAAACCAAGTACCTGCTTATTCTGAACACAAAAGTTGGTCTCGGGGAGGTTCAGTTTAGACAGGTTTCTAACCACAAAGTTGGTCTCAGGGAGGTTCAGTTTAGACAGGTTTCTAACCACAAAGTTGGTCTCAGGGAGGTTCAGTTTAGACAGGTTTCTAACCACAAAGTTGGTCCTAGGGAGTTTAAGTTTAGACAGGTTTCTAACCACAAAGTTGGTCTCAGGGAGGTTCAGTTTAGACAGGTTTCTAACCACAAAGTTGGTCTCAGGGATGTTCAGTTTAGACAGGTTTCTAACCACAAAGTTGGTCTCAGGAAGGTTCAGTTTAGACAGGTTTCTAACCACAAAGTTGGTCTCAGGGAGGTTCAGTTTAGACAGATTTCTAACCACAAAGTTGGTCTCAGGGAGGTTCAGTTTAGACAGGTTTCTAACCACAAAGTTGGTTTCAGGGAGGTTCAGTTTAGACAGGTTTCTAACCACAAAGTTGGTTTCAGGGAGGTTCAGTTTAGACAGGTTTCTAACCACAAAGTTGGTCTCAGGGATGTTCAGTTTAGACAGGTTTCTAACCACAAAGTTGGTCTCAGGAAGGTTCAGTTTAGACAGGTTTCTAACCACAAAGTTGGTCTCAGGGAGGTTCAGTTTAGACAGATTTCTAACCACAAAGTTGGTCTTAGGGATGTTCAGTTTAGACAGGTTTCTAACCACAAAGTTGGTCTCAGGGAGGTTCAGTTTAGACAGGTTTCTAACCACAAAGTTGGTCCTAGGGAGTTTAAGTTTAGACAGGTTTCTAAGCACAAAGTTGGTCTCAGGGAGGTTCAGTTTAGACAGGTTTCTAACCACAAAGTTGGTCTCAGGAAGGTTCAGTTTAGACAGGTTTCTAACCACAAAGTTGGTCTCAGGGAGGTTCAGTTTAGACAGATTTCTAACCACAAAGTTGGTCTCAGGGAGGTTCAGTTTAGACAGGTTTCTAACCACAAAGTTGGTTTCAGGGAGGTTAAGTTTAGACAGGTTTCTAACCACAAAGTTGGTCTCAGTGAGGTTCAGTTTAGACAGGTTTCTAACTACAAAGTTGGTCTCAGGGAGGTTCAGTTTAGACAGGTTTCTAACCACAAAGTTGGTCTCAGGGAGGTTCAGTTTAGACAGGTTTCTAACCACAAAGTTGGTCTCAGGGAGGTTCAGTTTAGACAGATTTCTAACTACAAAGTTGTTCTCAGGGAGGTTCAGTTTAGACAGGTTTCTAACCCCAAAGTTGGTCTCAGGGAGGTTCAGTTTAGACAGGTTTCTAACCACAAAGTTGATCTCAGGGAGGTTCAGTTTAGACAGGTTTCTAACCACAAAGTTGGTCTCAGGGAGGTTCAGTTTAGACAGGTTTCTAACCACAAAGTTGATCTCAGGGAGGTTCAGTTTAGACAGGTTTCTAACCACAAAGTTGGTCCTAGGGAGGTTCAGTTTAGACAGGTTTCTAACCACAAAGTTGGTTTCAGGGAGGTTAAGTTTAGACAGGTTTCTAACCACAAAGTTGATCTCAGGGAGGTTCAGTTTAGACAGGTTTCTAACCACAAAGTTGGTCCTAGGGAGGTTCAGTTTAGACAGGTTTCTAACCACAAAGTTGGTCTCAGGGATGTTCAGTTTAGACAGGTTTCTAACCACAAAGTTGGTTCTAGGGAGGTTCAGTTTAGACAGGTTTCTAAGCACAAAGTTGGTCTCGGGGAGGTTCAGTTTAGACAGGTTTCTAACCACAAAGTTGGTCTCAGGGAGGTTCAGTTTAGACAGGTTTCTAACCACAAAGTTGGTCCTAGGGAGTTTAAGTTTAGACAGGTTTCTAACCACAAAGTTGGTCTCAGGGAGGTTCAGTTTAGACAGGTTTCTAACCACAAAGTTGGTCTCAGGGATGTTCAGTTTAGACAGGTTTCTAACCACAAAGTTGGTCTCAGGAAGGTTCAGTTTAGACAGGTTTCTAACCACAAAGTTGGTCTCAGGGAGGTTCAGTTTAGACAGATTTCTAACCACAAAGTTGGTCTCAGGGAGGTTCAGTTTAGACAGGTTTCTAACCACAAAGTTGGTTTCAGGGAGGTTCAGTTTAGACAGGTTTCTAACCACAAAGTTGGTTTCAGGGAGGTTCAGTTTAGACAGGTTTCTAACCACAAAGTTGGTCTCAGGGATGTTCAGTTTAGACAGGTTTCTAACCACAAAGTTGGTCTCAGGAAGGTTCAGTTTAGACAGGTTTCTAACCACAAAGTTGGTCTCAGGGAGGTTCAGTTTAGACAGATTTCTAACCACAAAGTTGGTCTTAGGGATGTTCAGTTTAGACAGGTTTCTAACCACAAAGTTGGTCTCAGGGAGGTTCAGTTTAGACAGGTTTCTAACCACAAAGTTGGTCCTAGGGAGTTTAAGTTTAGACAGGTTTCTAAGCACAAAGTTGGTCTCAGGGAGGTTCAGTTTAGACAGGTTTCTAACCACAAAGTTGGTCTCAGGAAGGTTCAGTTTAGACAGGTTTCTAACCACAAAGTTGGTCTCAGGGAGGTTCAGTTTAGACAGATTTCTAACCACAAAGTTGGTCTCAGGGAGGTTCAGTTTAGACAGGTTTCTAACCACAAAGTTGGTTTCAGGGAGGTTAAGTTTAGACAGGTTTCTAACCACAAAGTTGGTCTCAGTGAGGTTCAGTTTAGACAGGTTTCTAACTACAAAGTTGGTCTCAGGGAGGTTCAGTTTAGACAGGTTTCTAACCACAAAGTTGGTCTCAGGGAGGTTCAGTTTAGACAGGTTTCTAACCACAAAGTTGGTCTCAGGGAGGTTCAGTTTAGACAGATTTCTAACTACAAAGTTGTTCTCAGGGAGGTTCAGTTTAGACAGGTTTCTAACCCCAAAGTTGGTCTCAGGGAGGTTCAGTTTAGACAGGTTTCTAACCACAAAGTTGATCTCAGGGAGGTTCAGTTTAGACAGGTTTCTAACCACAAAGTTGGTCTCAGGGAGGTTCAGTTTAGACAGGTTTCTAACCACAAAGTTGATCTCAGGGAGGTTCAGTTTAGACAGGTTTCTAACCACAAAGTTGGTCCTAGGGAGGTTCAGTTTAGACAGGTTTCTAACCACAAAGTTGGTTTCAGGGAGGTTAAGTTTAGACAGGTTTCTAAGCACAAAGTTGATCTCAGGGAGGTTCAGTTTAGACAGGTTTCTAACCACAAAGTTGGTCCTAGGGAGGTTCAGTTTAGACAGGTTTCTAACCACAAAGTTGGTCTCAGGGATGTTCAGTTTAGACAGGTTTCTAACCACAAAGTTGGTTCTAGGGAGGTTCAGTTTAGACAGGTTTCTAAGCACAAAGTTGGTCTCAGGGAGGTTCAGTTTAGAAGGTTTCTAACCACAAAGTTGGTCTCAGGGATGTTCAGTTTAGACAGGTTTCTAAGCACAAAGTTGGTCTCAGTGAGGTTCAGTTTAGAAGGTTTCTAACCACAAAGTTGGTCTCAGGGAGGTTCAGTTTAGACAGGTTTCTAACCACAAAGTTGGTCTCAGGGAGGTTCAGTTTAGACAGGTTTCTAACCACAAAGTTGGTCTCAGGGAGGTTCAGTTTAGACAGGTTTCTAACCACAAAGTTGATCTCAGGGAGGTTAAGTTTAGACAGGTTTCTAACCACAAAGTTGGTCTCAGGGAGGTTCAGTTTAGACAGGTTTCTAACCACAAAGTTGGTTTCAGGGAGGTTAAGTTTAGACAGGTTTCTAACCACAAAGTTGGTCTCAGTGAGGTTCAGTTTAGACAGGTTTCTAACTACAAAGTTGGTCTCAGGGAGGTTCAGTTTAGACAGGTTTCTAACCACAAAGTTGGTCTCAGGGAGGTTCAGTTTAGACAGGTTTCTAACCACAAAGTTGGTCTCAGGGAGGTTCAGTTTAGACAGATTTCTAACTACAAAGTTGTTCTCAGGGAGGTTCAGTTTAGACAGGTTTCTAACCACAAAGTTGGTCTCAGGGAGGTTCAGTTTAGACAGGTTTCTAACCACAAAGTTGATCTCAGGGAGGTTCAGTTTAGACAGGTTTCTAACCACAAAGTTGGTCTCAGGGAGGTTCAGTTTAGACAGGTTTCTAACCACAAAGTTGATCTCAGGGAGGTTCAGTTTAGACAGGTTTCTAACCACAAAGTTGGTCCTAGGGAGGTTCAGTTTAGACAGGTTTCTAACCACAAAGTTGGTTTCAGGGAGGTTAAGTTTAGACAGGTTTCTAACCACAAAGTTGATCTCAGGGAGGTTCAGTTTAGACAGGTTTCTAACCACAAAGTTGGTCCTAGGGAGGTTCAGTTTAGACAGGTTTCTAACCACAAAGTTGGTCTCAGGGATGTTCAGTTTAGACAGGTTTCTAACCACAAAGTTGGTTCTAGGGAGGTTCAGTTTAGACAGGTTTCTAAGCACAAAGTTGGTCTCGGGGAGGTTCAGTTTAGAAGGTTTCTAACCACAAAGTTGGTCTCAGGGATGTTCAGTTTAGACAGGTTTCTAAGCACAAAGTTGGTCTCAGGGAGGTTCAGTTTAGAAGGTTTCTAACCACAAAGTTGGTCTCAGGGAGGTTCAGTTTAGACAGGTTTCTAACCACAAAGTTGGTCTCAGGGAGGTTCAGTTTAGACAGGTTTCTAACCACAAAGTTGGTCTCAGGGAGGTTCAGTTTAGACAGGTTTCTAACCACAAAGTTGATCTCAGGGAGGTTAAGTTTAGACAGGTTTCTAACCACAAAGTTGGTCTCAGGGAGGTTCAGTTTAGACAGGTTTCTAACCACAAAGTTGGTCTCAGGGATGTTCAGTTTAGACAGGTTTCTAACCACAAAGTTGATCTCAGGGAGGTTCAGTTTAGACAGGTTTCTAACCACAAAGTTGGTCCTAGGGAGATTCAGTTTAGACAGGTTTCTAACCACAAAGTTGGTCTCAGGGAGGTTCAGTTTAGACAAGTTTCTAACCACAAAGTTGGTCTCAGGGAGGTTCAGTTTAGACAGGTTTCTAACCACAAAGTTGGTCCTAGGGAGGTTCAGTTTAGACAGGTTTCTAACCACAAAGTTGGTCTCAGGGATGTTCAGTTTAGACAGGTTTCTAACCACAAAGTTGGTTCTAGGGAGGTTCAGTTTAGACAGGTTTCTAAGCACAAAGTTGGTCTCGGGGAGGTTCAGTTTAGAAGGTTTCTAACCACAAAGTTGGTCTCAGGGATGTTCAGTTTAGACAGGTTTCTAAGCACAAAGTTGGTCTCAGTGAGGTTCAGTTTAGAAGGTTTCTAACCACAAAGTTGGTCTCAGGGAGGTTCAGTTTAGACAGGTTTCTAACCACAAAGTTGGTCTCAGGGAGGTTCAGTTTAGACAGGTTTCTAACCACAAAGTTGGTCTCAGGGAGGTTCAGTTTAGACAGGTTTCTAACCACAAAGTTGATCTCAGGGAGGTTAAGTTTAGACAGGTTTCTAACCACAAAGTTGGTCTCAGGGAGGTTCAGTTTAGACAGGTTTCTAACCACAAAGTTGATCTCAGGGAGGTTAAGTTTAGACAGGTTTCTAACCACAAAGTTGGTCTCAGGGAGACTCAGTTTAGACAGGTTTCTAACCACAAAGTTGGTTTCAGGGAGGTTAAGTTTAGACAGGTTTCTAACCACAAAGTTGGTCTCAGTGAGGTTCAGTTTAGACAGGTTTCTAACTACAAAGTTGGTCTCAGGGAGGTTCAGTTTAGACAGGTTTCTAACCACAAAGTTGGTCTCAGGGAGGTTCAGTTTAGACAGGTTTCTAACCACAAAGTTGGTCTCAGGGAGGTTCAGTTTAGACAGATTTCTAACTACAAAGTTGTTCTCAGGGAGGTTCAGTTTAGACAGGTTTCTAACCACAAAGTTGGTCTCAGGGAGGTTCAGTTTAGACAGGTTTCTAACCACAAAGTTGATCTCAGGGAGGTTCAGTTTAGACAGGTTTCTAACCACAAAGTTGGTCTCAGGGAGGTTCAGTTTAGACAGGTTTCTAACCACAAAGTTGATCTCAGGGAGGTTCAGTTTAGACAGGTTTCTAACCACAAAGTTGGTCCTAGGGAGGTTCAGTTTAGACAGGTTTCTAACCACAAAGTTGGTTTCAGGGAGGTTAAGTTTAGACAGGTTTCTAACCACAAAGTTGATCTCAGGGAGGTTCAGTTTAGACAGGTTTCTAACCACAAAGTTGGTCCTAGGGAGGTTCAGTTTAGACAGGTTTCTAACCACAAAGTTGGTCTCAGGGATGTTCAGTTTAGACAGGTTTCTAACCACAAAGTTGGTTCTAGGGAGGTTCAGTTTAGACAGGTTTCTAAGCACAAAGTTGGTCTCGGGGAGGTTCAGTTTAGAAGGTTTCTAACCACAAAGTTGGTCTCAGGGATGTTCAGTTTAGACAGGTTTCTAAGCACAAAGTTGGTCTCAGGGAGGTTCAGTTTAGAAGGTTTCTAACCACAAAGTTGGTCTCAGGGAGGTTCAGTTTAGACAGGTTTCTAACCACAAAGTTGGTCTCAGGGAGGTTCAGTTTAGACAGGTTTCTAACCACAAAGTTGGTCTCAGGGAGGTTCAGTTTAGACAGGTTTCTAACCACAAAGTTGATCTCAGGGAGGTTAAGTTTAGACAGGTTTCTAACCACAAAGTTGGTCTCAGGGAGGTTCAGTTTAGACAGGTTTCTAACCACAAAGTTGGTCTCAGGGATGTTCAGTTTAGACAGGTTTCTAACCACAAAGTTGATCTCAGGGAGGTTCAGTTTAGACAGGTTTCTAACCACAAAGTTGGTCCTAGGGAGATTCAGTTTAGACAGGTTTCTAACCACAAAGTTGGTCTCAGGGAGGTTCAGTTTAGACAAGTTTCTAACCACAAAGTTGGTCCTAGGGAGGTTCAGTTTAGACAGGTTTCTAACCACAAAGTTGGTCCTAGGGAGGTTCAGTTTAGACAGGTTTCTAACCACAAAGTTGGTCCTAGGGAGGTTCAGTTTAGACAGGTTTCTAACCACAAAGTTGGTCTCAGGAAGGTTCAGTTTAGACAGGTTTCACTGTATTTGATACCAAGCATAAACTAATTACTAATTACTAATTTCCTTAGTTTTTTTTCACTATGTGCTATTTGCTATGCTAAACTTGTTTGTAATGGTTGATGTAAAAGAAAGGTTTGTCATGGGTAACAGGGTGGCCAGGGTGGCCAACTAACCACAATTCTAACACTACTAACATAGTTTTGCACCACAATACCCACCTCAAAAGTTAATGTTTCCATATAATGGCTTTGTAGGTTTTACCAAAGAAGAATATGTTCATAATATTTTTCTCAGTTCTTAAATTCAGAGATCCTTGCAACTTGCCTGGGTGATTCCTGAACTCACCATTTTCAGTTGGGATATGCTAAGTTTTCAAATTTTAGATTTTTACTATACATGTAATAGGACAAACCAAAATTTTCCGAAAAGACTTCTCAACTCGTCAAAGTAAATTGCTTTAATTAAGTATCCCTTAAGTACTTAATAAATGGTACATTTTATTACTAAATTGGACGTCTAATTATTTCATAATACTGATAGGTCCCTTAATTTTCTTCAATTCTTTGCTCCAGGAATATTTTTTTCCTCAAGAATCTTAACTAGCTGTTATCTTAAGATAAATATTTATTTTTAAATAAGACATTAGAAAACATTATGTTATCCCAGGCTATAAGCTTGTTGCTGACATGGCATAAGAAAAATATTTTACAGTTTGCTAAATACAAAAAAAAATGGTAGCAGTCTAACAAAATTGTGATAAGTCATATGAATTTTGATTGCAGGGCAATGTTGGTAATATCGTGTTACAGAAATATCTACAGACACAAGTAAGTGATAATTTTTTTCTGTAGACACAAGTGAGTGATAATTTTATTTTCTACAGACACAAGTAAGTGATAATTTTTTTCTGTAGACACAAGTGAGCGATAATTTTATTTTCTACAGACATAAGTAAGTGATAATTTTTTTCTGTAGACACAAGTGAGTGATAATTTTATTTTCTACAGACACAAGTAAGTGATAATTTTTTTCTGTAGACACAAGTGAGTGATAATTTTTTTCTGTAGACACAAGTGAGTGATAATTTTTTTCTGTAGACACAAGTGAGTGATTTTTTTTTCTACAGACACAAGTAAGTGATAATAATTATACCCCCGCTCCCCGAAGGGGGAGGGAGGTATACTGTTTTACCTCTGTCCGTCCTTCCGTCCGTCCGTCCAAGATATTTTTCGTCGCATTTTTCTCAGTAACTGTTGATGGCAGAAATCTGATATTTGGTCACAAGCATCATATAGGTATACCATATTGTGGGTAGCGTTTTTGGACCCGTCAGATTCCTACTTCCTGTTTGCCAACTTAGTTGGTTTCTATACACATTGAACATATATGCACATTTTTCATCACATTTTTCTCAGCAATTATTGATGGCAGAAATCTGATATTTGGTCACAAGCTTCATATAGGTATCCCATATCGTGGGAAGCGTTTTTTGATCCGTCAGATTCTTACTTCCTGTTTGCCGAAGAGCGGGGGTATCATAGGTGAGCATTAGCTCACAGTTCATCTTGTTTTTTCTACAGACACAAGTAAGTGATAATTATTTTCAAGTGTTAAACAAACATCACAATATATGATATTAAATTCACTTTTTAGCATTTTCACAGTAAAAAGTTGTTACAACATCAACATTTTGATTATGGGAAAAATATATGTTATTTTCTTTGAAAGAAATTGAACCCTTTTGCCTGCATTAAAGGGAAATAATTGCTATGATATGTGTAAAAGCGTATAATTTGAGAATCAAGTCAGAATTTTGCAAGTGATCTATTAATTTGTTTAATTGATATAACAAGTGATCTATTAATTTGTTTAATTGATATAACAAGTGATCTATTAATTTGTTTAATTGATATAACAAGTGATCTATTAATTTGTTTAATTGATATAACAAGTGATCTATTAATTTGTTTAATTGATATAACAAGTGATCTATTAATTTGTTTAATTGATATAACAAGTGATCTATTAATTTGTTTAATTGATATAACAAGTGATCTATTAATTTGTTTAATTGGTATAACAAGTGATCTATTAATTTGTTTAATTGATATAACAAGTGATCTATTAATTTGTTTAATTGATATAACAAGTGATCTATTAATTTGTTTAATTGATATAACAAGTGATCTATTAATTTGTTTAATTGATATAACAAGTGATCTATTAATTTGTTTAATTGATATAACAAGTGATCTATTAATTTATTTAATTGATATAACAAGTGATCTATTAATTTGTTTAATTGATATAACAAGTGATCTATTCATTTGTTTAATTGATATAACAAGTGATCTATTCATTTGTTTAATTGATATAACAGTAACATTAAAGTTTTCAAAGTATGTTGCTAGTAAGAACGATCATGCATGAAACTATTTTTTTTTTATAGCTCATAGATGTACATTTTACATTTTAATACATTTTTTGTGTATTAAATAATTTGATTGGCTAAGTTTTTGTGTAAAATTGTTATATAAATCTGTTTCCAGCAAGGCTTTCAATATTTTTCAATTGTACCAGTACTTCACTATTTACAGGCAGTACTTTTTCTTAAAATTTGATAATTTTTCATTAATGCTTATGATGCAACACTCTTTGAAATTAGGAGGTACCAATTACCATTTTAAGTGGGTAGAAGTACATGGAACTGCCCTGTATTGAAAGGCCTGCTCCAGATATAAATATGCCTTCTTGAAAACAAATGTCTTCCGATTGGCCTCATTTGAGTCAAATGTCAAGACTATATGAGTGTATACATACATTGTTAATGGTATAATTTAATATATAAATTTTTTTCCAGAGTATTGTGATACCAGGTGTTTTAATTCTGATAGTGGTAAACATTTTGAATGCTGGAATCCACTACTTGTTTCTTTTTGTATTTGACTTTGGTGTGGCGTAAGTACAGCTTCTGTAAACGATTTTTAAAATTTATAAAAATTTTAATTATAATAGTAATGATGATAATTTGTTTTTAAGTCTGGTTATATCTTGTAACTTTTGATATTTTTTATAATTGGTAATAGATAAAATTAAAGGGGGTAAAATTCATGATTTACTTGTTGAATTTAATTTGCTACATTAGACAGGAACATGAACCACACAGAAACAATAGGGGTAAACTCAGGTGCTCCGAAAGGGTAAGCAGTTCCTTCTTCACCAATGATATAGGTTAGGGATAGGGTTATGGTGTTTAACACCACTTTCAACAATATCTCAGTTATATCGTGGCAGTCAGTTTTATTGGTGGAGGAAACCGGAGTACACAGAAAACCACTGACCTGCCGCAAGTCACTGACAAAACTTTATCACATAATGTTGTATGGAGTGCACCTTGCCTGAGTATGGTTTGAACTCATGTTAGTGGTGATAGGCACTGATACGATTACGACCATGACATTAATGATATAGGTAGATAGATGTACCATACAATTACTGCCACAACCAGTCAGGTTGAACTTTATTTGTTTTCTATCCTTGTTATTGGGGAGTTGCCATTGAGTTTAGTGTTATTTCCCAAGAGTTTGAAGATTATCTGTTATGTTATATTGAGGGGCCATCCTGGTCGTAATCGTATGGTAGTTGGATTTACAGCTACCTATGCAATCAATGGCTATCACCACTAGCATTGTGGGTTTGAATCCCACTCGCAGTGTACTCGATGCAACATTATGTGATAAAGTTTGTCAGTGAATTGTGGCAGGTCTGTGGTTTTCACTGGGTACTCCGGTTTCCTCCACCAATAAAGCTGTCCGCCACGATATACATGTAACTGAAATATTGTTGAAAGTGGTATTACTCACCACCATAACCCTAACCCCAACCCAGTTGTCATTGCTTACTAGTGTTGCTAGAAGGTATGGTTTAAGTATAAATTTACCTAGGAGGGGGGGGGGGGGGGGGGGGGGGTAGTAGAGAAGGAACAGGCATAATTTCCATGGGGTATCGAAGATGGTATTAAAGTTGTTGTGGGTGTGGTATGAATATGCTATGTTTACTCATATTCATTAGCCAATCAAATAATGGTCAATATTTGAAAATTTTTGTATCCATTGAAAAAATATTACATTTGTAGTGTTGTGATTAAGCTGAGTAAATAGGAGAATAGTAATTACCTGTCGATATGTCATGGATGGTAATTCTTCTGAAATCAGGGATGATTTTTTTTCAGTTATTTAACTGATTTCAGCTATTTACCTCTGAAATTTTTTTTCCGAAAGTTGCTGGACATGGTCTGAACAGGTCAAAAATGACCATATTGAAAGGGGTTGTCGATCGTTTCAGCTATTTTTCATTGATTGCAGTTATTTTATTTTCCAACCAGGATCATCCCTGTCAACTGTTAATTATATCAGACACCAGCCTACAGTAATATTAATATAAAAAATCTGCATTGTCGAGTATACTATATTTGTGATTGATAGAAGGAGCCTTTGTGGTTATGATCGTATCATAGTTGGATTTACAACTACCTATGGAATCAGTGTCTATCACAACTAAAGTTGTGAGTTCAAATCCTGCTCAGGTGAGATGTACTCGATACAACATCATGTGATAAAGTTTGTCAGTGACTTGCGGTAAGTCAATTGTTTTCTCCTGGTTCTCCGGTTTCCTCCAGCAATAAAACTGGCAGCCACGATATAACCGAAATATTGTTGAAAGTGGCGTTAAACACCATAACCCTAACCCCTGTGATTGATAGATGTAAATCCAACTAAAGTGCAAGTACGGCCATATCGACCCCAATATCGGACAGATTGTACTTCATAAAAACGTAAATATCTAATTTAGTGTGTATGGGAAGTTTCTTGAATAACCTTCATCAAGTACGATCAAAGTCAAAAGATTGGGAAAGCAAATACATTGTAATATAAAATCTTTGGAGGCAAGAAAACCAAACCGCCTAAACAGGAAAACCCAATAATTTTCTGTACATTGTTGTTATAGGGGAGCTGCCATAGCTGTCTGTATTACATATTGGACAGAGGTTGTTCTTCATTTCTTGTATATTATTGCGAGTGGAATATACAAAGACACATGGACAGGTATGAAGCAATAATGAACTTTGGACATATAGAATAATTCACATGTCCTGAATTGGAGGCTCTGTAAGTTTCATGTTATTTTCGTGGCATCTGCAATTTTCTGCAAATATTTGTGTAACCGTTGACGACACACGAACTACCACTACTTTTCTTATATTAAAATAATAATAATAATATTAATAAATTCTTTATTTATAGAGGGTTACACAGTTAGTTAATAACTAATCTTTCCTGAGGCCCTCATTGACATATTTAGACATACATTGTAAAGTACACAATATAAAGTTACGCAATACATTGTAATAAGTATACACAAAAGATTTAGTAAACATTTAATGGTAAATTAAGGTACATCATCATTTAAAATGAGACTTTTAACTATTGTTTTAAATGCATTATGAGAGGAAGCTTGCCGTATCGAAAACGGAAGTTCATTCCATAGCTTTGGTCCAGAGTATGTAAAAGTTTTCTTAAAAAGTTCAGTTTTTGCCTTTGGGATTTGTAATTTTTCACTTACAACATTTCGGAGAGAGTAAGGATTTCCATCAGACAAGTATTGGATATTATTTTTTTTAGATATACAGGTGCTTCATTCTTAAGACATTTTGAAACAAGAAGATATTTATGATATTTGATTCTGACTCTATCCATTAAAAAATAATGAAATTCAAAATTCAATCAAAATTATAACTACGGTACCAAATCAATATTGTTTGTTTATGTATTTAGTGCATTTTCATATGGCTATCACAATGATGGATGAATCATGTGAGAAGTTGATGAATGTCGCCCATGTTATCTAGGTCAGTAATAGATAAACCTGTCTCTAGGTTCCATATCTTGGGAGTGAATTGTTTGACATGGGCTTCAATAAGGAATAGTTAAAAAAATTCTTTTATCATATGAACAATACATTATCATGTGAGCCTATAGTTTAATCAACACTATGTATGACTGTTTTATTTCCATAGGTTTCAGTAAAGAATATTTTACAGATTGTATATGACTGTTTTATTTCAACAGGTTTCAGTAAAGAATGTTTTACAGATTGTATATGACTGTTTTATTTCAACAGGTTTCAGTAAAGAATGTTTTACAGACTGTATATGACTGTTTTATTTCAATAGGTTTCAGTAAAGAATGTTTTACAGATTGTATATGACTGTTTTATTTCAATAGGTTTCAGTAAAGAATGTTTTACAGACTGTATATGACTGTTTTATTTCAACAGGTTTCAGTAAAGAATGTTTTACAGATTGTATATGACTGTTTTATTTCAACAGGTTTCAGTAAAGAATGTTTTACAGACTGTATATGACTGTTTTATTTCAGTAGGTTTCAGTAAAGAATGTTTTACAGATTGTATATGACTGTTTTATTTCAACAGGTTTCAGTAAAGAATGTTTTACAGATTGTATATGACTGTTTTATTTCAACAGGTTTCAGTAAAGAATGTTTTACAGATTGTATATGACTGTTTTATTTCAACAGGTTTCAGTAAAGAATGTTTTACAGATTGTATATGACTGTTTTATTTCAACAGGTTTCAGTAAAGAATGTTTTACAGATTGTATATGACTGTTTTATTTCAACAGGTTTCAGTAAAGAATGTTTTACAGACTGTATATGACTGTTTTATTTCAATAGGTTTCAGTAAAGAATGTTTTACAGATTGTATATGACTGTTTTATTTCAATAGGTTTCAGTAAAGAATGTTTTACAGACTGTATATGACTGTTTTATTTCAACAGGTTTCAGTAAAGAATGTTTTACAGATTGTATATGACTGTTTTATTTCAACAGGTTTCAGTAAAGAATGTTTTACAGACTGTATATGACTGTTTTATTTCAGTAGGTTTCAGTAAAGAATGTTTTACAGATTGTATATGACTGTTTTATTTCAACAGGTTTCAGTAAAGAATGTTTTACAGATTGTATATGACTGTTTTATTTCAACAGGTTTCAGTAAAGAATGTTTTACAGATTGTATATGACTGTTTTATTTCAACAGGTTTCAGTAAAGAATGTTTTACAGATTGTATATGACTGTTTTATTTCAACAGGTTTCAGTAAAGAATGTTTTACAGACTGTATATGACTGTTTTATTTCAATAGGTTTCAGTAAAGAATGTTTTACAGACTGTATATGACTGTTTTATTTCAACAGGTTTCAGTAAAGAATGTTTGACAGACTGGAAGACATTTCTACATTTATCCATTCCTGGAATGTTTATGTTATGTTTAGAATGGTGGTGCTTTGAGATCTTAGTCTTTCTTTGTGGTAAATATACATATTGATTAAAAGTTTTAAAATTTGTTGACCCAAGCATGAAATAACTTGCATTGTGAAAAGAGGGTAGTGTTGAGTTATTGTTTATTTTTACTCTCAGCAAATTTTCAGCTCTATCATTAACAACCAGACTTAATGGGGAGGAAACATGTACAGGTATAGCAAACTGATTGGTGATACAATTCTAATACAATTTCTGATAAACAAACATAGTGAAATTGCATTTTTGATTAACCAGATATATTGACTCCCCATATGCACACTGTTTGACAACATCAATCCTGTAATTGATGCCTGCAAATTTTTGATTTTCCTTCCAATTAAATATGATGTTATATAAACAATTACATTTAATTTAAAGAATTCACTATGACAGGTTGAAATCTAAATCATGAACTTCTCAGACATTACATGTGTTTCTTATTCTTTGTTAGAATTATAGAAATGATGTCAATTTTTAGAATTAATTTGTCATTGAATTTTTAGGTTTGGTTGGTGAAGTGCCATTAGCAGCTCATGTGATTGTATATTATATAGCTAGTATTGCTTTTATGGTAAGTTTCTGATATTGGAACTCCCTGTAAGCTGTTTCAAAGACTTTTTGAACATTTTACGTAAATGGTTTTGAGCTGTTTCAAAAACTTGTTTTCATATTTTGTAAATGGCTTTGAGCTGTTTTAAAGACGTTTTTTTTCACATTTGTAACTTTAATCTGGTTTTTAAGTTTTTACCGTATCTGAACGTCTGGATTAGGTTTCTGCTCAGTAATTCAGTTCCCTCTAGCAAGTCATTTGAAATTACATACACAAGGTCAATGATAATAAAAGGCAGGACAAGATTGATTTCGGACATTACCACCTTTTCAGTTCTGGAGTTTAGTTATGACCCTTGATTTGCCGAAGATAAAAATTGTTGTTTCTTGACTCTCAATAACAATTTATGTTTCCCTTTAGCAAATCAGTTGAACTTTATGCACAATGTAAGGGACCATAAAAGGCAGGCCAATTTTTTTTTCAGACTTTGCTATCGTGGAGGTCAGTTTTATTGGTGGAGGAAACTGGAGTACCCGGAGAAAACCACCAATCTGTCGCAAGTCACTGATAAACTTTATCACCTAATGTTGTATCGAGTACATCTCACCATCAGCGGGATTCAAACTCACAACTTTAGTGGTGATAGGCATGCACTTTTTGAGAGGAAATAAATTAAGCATATTTTGCACACTTTCCATCAAAGAGAATGTGAACTAATTTGATATTTGGGATCTAATGACTATTTTTTGTCTATGTTTCAGGTGCCTCTGGGTATATCTATATCGGTAGGAATAAAAGTTGGAAATCAGCTTGGTGCTGGAAACCCTGAGGAGGCTATGACAACTTCAAGGGTAGCAATCACTATGGTCTGTAAGTATATACTGTGAAATCATTATCAATCGTGGGGTTCTAGTTTTTGTGGATTTCGTGGTTCACTTAAAACACAAAAATTAGAATCCAACGAAATACAATGTTTCCATTAATTGTTGCCTGTAGTTTTTGAAACCCAGGAATAAATGCATTTTGTAGAAACCATGAAAATCGGTACCAACGAATTAAAGTACTTTCACAGTATGTTGTAATATGTATGATGATAGTATCCAAGTTAGCAGAGTAACAAAGAAGCTGCACTCATGGTATATTTTGGAAAAAGGTGGTTGGTTGGGCAGATGTGCGTATGTACCCTGTGCTTGTGTGTGCTCTAACTTCATTCTTTGATGGATTCACACCAAATTTATAGAAAAACTTTATATCAAGAATATTCCAATTAAGTAAGAAAAATGAGTGATATCAGAATATTTTCTTGGAGTAAAATCTTTTTTTTTAATGAAAAACTTTGAGAGTTCTTGCTTGTGGTCGGTTAGGCAAATTCTAGCAATATGGTTGCATGAAACAATTTGATATCATGATATGTGAATTCCAACTTTAGTAAATATCCAGGACTTATAATTATTTTTAAAACGTACCTAGCAACTATGGTTGGATTTACAACTACCTATGCAATCACCACTAAAATTGTGCATTTTAATCCTGTTCATATTGAGTTGTACTCAATACAACATTATGTGATAAAGATTATCAGTGATTTCAACAGGTGAGTGATTTTCTCTGGGTACTCTGGTTTCCTCCTCCAATAAAACTGAAATATTGTTGAAAGTGGCATTAAACACCCTAACCCTACCAACCATAGATTTCTAGAATCTGAAAAGGGACATTGAAAAAAAAATGATGTCAAAATGTTTGAATTCCAGTTTTGGTGATAACTCTAGAAAACTCTCAGACCTACTATTGCTTGTGTGCAAAACTACGAAACTGTTCATTTCTGGAACCATAAGGGCATTAGCTGTGCCATAGACTAATTTAATTCCAACTTAAGTAAATATCCTGGAATACACTTAGACCTAATATGTTTTGGAAAAGTACCTAACAACCATACATTTCTGGAACCATAAGAACAATAGCTGTCACATGGAACAATTAGATTTCAAATGATTTAAAAAAAAAATTAATTAATTAATTAGAAAGAAAGCAACATGAGGCTTTCAATGATTTTTTTTTATCATTATTTCATTTGTGGTATAACTGTAATATTATAAACTAACTATAATCAATAAACCAAGAGCTATTTGTCATGTGACAGTGAGATCATCTATGTGTTTTCCTTTTTAGTGTTTTGTGGGATCATAAACAGCATTTTGATGATGAGTCTGAAGGATTACATTCCTAGAGTTTTTACAGATAATTTGTAAGTTTCTTTTAAATAATAAAGAACTATGTCCATTAGAGATACACTCAAACTTTGTTTTCACGATCTTTGACATTTAGCCCTTTCCTTGTGTATCTTGAAGTAACGATATGATCCTTTCGTAGTAGCATTCAGCTTTATTTATTCTGGATAACTCAAATACTTGGATATTTGATTTTCAACGGAATGTGGTGTTACTGAAATCAAAAACAAAGTGATCAAAAGCCGCCAACGTATGTTTTAACATTCAAAAATGTGTGAAAAACGCTTTAAAATACAAATATGTAAAAAAAAATGTTTTAAAATGTTCATTAAAAAACTATAACACTGGTTAAAACTCAAACCATACTTAAATGACCAATGGATAAGAGATCGTTTAAAACAAACCATACTTAAATGACCAATGGATAAGAGATTGTTTAAAACAAACCATACTTAAATGACCAATGGATAAGAGATTGTTTATAACAAACCATACTTAAATGACCAATGGATAAGAGATTGTTTATAACAAACCATACATAAATGACCAATGGATAAGAGATCGTTTATAACAAACCATACTTAAATGACCAATGGATAAGAGATCGTTTATAACAAATCATACTTAAATGACCAATGGATAAGAGATCGTTTATAACAAACCATACATAAATGACCAATGGATAAGAGATCGTTTATAACAAACCATACTTAAATGACCAATGGATAAGAGATCGTTTATAACAAACCATACTTAAATGACCAATGGATAAGAGATTGTTTATAACAAACCATACTTAAATGACCAATGGATAAGAGATCGTTTATAACAAACCATACTTAAATGACCAATGGATAAGAGATCGTTTATAACAAACCATACTTAAATGACCAATGGATAAGAGATCGTTTATAACAAACCATACATAAATGACCAATGGATAAGAGATCGTTTATAACAAACCATACTTAAATGACCAATGGATAAGAGATCGTTTATAACAAACCATACATAAATGACCAATGGATAAGAGATCGTTTATAACAAACCATACTTAAATGACCAATGGATAAGAGATCGTTTATAACAAACCATACATAAATGACCAATGGATAAGAGATTGTTTATAACAAACCATACTTAAATGACCAATGGATAAGAGATTGTTTATAACAAACCATACTTAAATGACCAATGGATAAGAGATCGTTTATAACAAACCATACTTAAATGACCAATGGATAAGAGATCGTTTATAACAAACCATACATAAATGACCAATGGATAAGAGATCGTTTATAACAAACCATACTTAAATGACCAATGGATAAGAGATTGTTTATAACAAACCATACTTAAATGACCAATGGATAAGAGATTGTTTATAACAAACCATACTTAAATGACCAATGGATAAGAGATCATTTATAACAAACCATACTTAAATGACCAATGGATAAGAGATTGTTTATAACAAACCATACATAAATGACCAATGGATAAGAGATTGTTTATAACAAACCATACTTAAATGACCAATGGATAAGAGATTGTTTATAACAAACCATACTTAAATGACCAATGGATAAGAGATCGTTTATAACAAACCATACTTAAATGACCAATGGATAAGAGATCGTTTATAACAAACCATACTTAAATGACCAATGGATAAGAGATTGTTTATAACAAACCATACTTAAATGACCAATGGATAAGAGATCGTTTATAACAAACCATACTTAAATGACCAATGGATAAGAGATTGTTTATAACAAACCATACATAAATGACCAATGGATAAGAGATCGTTTATAGCGATGCAATCGATAACTGTTCAAGTCAACCTTTTCTTTATGTACCCAGATTTTCATTTTTTATTTCAGAGAAGTGGCACATCTGGCATCAAAATTACTCCCACAGCTAACCATTTTCTGTTTCTTTGATTTCACACAGGTAATAGATTACTTTTGTAATATTACACATACACAATGTATATTTATATTGTTGTTTTTTTTTAAGTTTTCTTTAATAGTCAGGATTTTACATAAACCATGTTGTTGATTTTTAGGGTTATAGTATTTAACGCCACTTTCAACAATATTTCAGTTATATCGTGGTGGCAAGTTTTATTGGTGGAGGAGACCGGAGTACCAGGAGAAAACCACCAACCTACCGCATTGATTTTTATAGACATCTTCTAGTCATTTGTCAGACTGATATGTCTGCTGGTTGCTTTATAAAGTAATATTCTTTATTTATAATTATTCTGCTTAATAATATTAATATTAAATTGTCTACAATGATAGAGCTTTGGTCATTACATATGTCCACAATGATAGAGCTTTGATCATTACATATGTTTCTTAATACAATGATAGAGCTTTGATCATTACATATGTTTCTTAATACAATGATAGAGCTTTGATCATTACATATGTTTCTTAATACAATGATAGAGCTTTGGTCATTACATATGTTTCTTAATACAATGATAGAGCTTTGGTCATTACATATGTTTACAATGATAGAGCTTTGATCATTACATATGTTTCTTAATACAATGATAGAGCTTTGATCATTACATATGTTTCTTAATACAATGATAGAGCTTTGATCATTACATATGTTTCTTAATACAATGATAAGAACTTTGGTCATTACATATGTTTCTTAATACAATGATAAAGCTTTGGTCATTACATATGTTTACAATGATAGAGCTTTGGTCATTACATATGTTTCTTAATACAATGATAGAGCTTTGATCATTACATATGTTTCTTAATACAATGATAGATCTTTGGTCATTACATATGTTTACAATGATAGAGCTTTGATCATTACATATGTTTCTTAATACAATGATAGAGCTTTGATCATTACATATGTTTCTTAATACAATGATAGAGCTTTGATCATTACATATGTTTCTTAATACAATGATAGATCTTTGGTCATTACATATGTTTACAATGATAGAGCTTTGGTCATTACATATGTTTACAATGATAGAGCTTTGGTCATTACATATGTTTACAATGATAAAGCTTTGATCATTACATATGTTTCTTAATACAATGATAGAGCTTTGATCATTACATATGTTTCTTAATACAATGATAGAGCTTTGGTCATTACATATGTTTCTTAATACAATGATAGAGCTTTGATCATTACATATGTTTCTTAATACAATGATAGAGCTTTGATCATTACATATGTTTACAATGATAAAGCTTTGATCATTACATATGTTTCTTAATACAATGATAGATCTTTGATCATTACATATGTTTCGTAATACAATGATAGAGCTTTGATCATTACATATGTTTCTTAATACAATGATAGAGCTTTGATCATTACATATGTTTCTTAATACAATGATAAGAACTTTGGTCATTACATATGTTTCTTAATACAATGATAAAGCTTTGGTCATTACATATGTTTACAATGATAGAGCTTTGGTCATTACATATGTTTCTTAATACAATGATAGAGCTTTGATCATTACATATGTTTCTTAATACAATGATAGATCTTTGGTCATTACATATGTTTACAATGATAGAGCTTTGGTCATTACATATGTTTCTTAATACAATGATAGAGCTTTGATCATTACATATGTTTCTTAATACAATGATAGAGCTTTGATCATTACATATGTTTCTTAATACAATGATAGAGCTTTGATCATTACATATGTTTCTTAATACAATGATAGATCTTTGGTCATTACATATGTTTACAATGATAGAGCTTTGATCATTACATATGTTTCTTAATACAATGATAGAGCTTTGGTCATTACATATGTTTCTTAATACAATGATAGAGCTTTGGTCATTACATATGTTTCTTAATACAATGATAGAGCTTTGGTCATTACATATGTTTCTTAATACAATGATAGAGCTTTGATCATTACATATGTTTACAATGATAAAGCTTTGATCATTACATATGTTTCTTAATACAATGATAGAGCTTTGGTCATTACATATGTTTCTTAATACAATGATAGAGCTTTGATCATTACATATGTTTCTTAATACAATGATAGAGCTTTGGTCATTACATATGTTTCTTAATACAATGATAGAGCTTTGGTCATTACATATGTTTACAATGATAGAGCTTTGATCATTACATATGTTTCTTAATACAATGATAGAGCTTTGATCATTACATATGTTTCTTAATACAATGATAGAGCTTTGATCATTACATATGTTTCTTAATACAATGATAGAGCTTTGGTCATTACATATGTTTCTTAATACAATGATAGAGCTTTGATCATTACATATGTTTCTTAATACAATGATAGAGCTTTGGTCATTACATATGTTTCTTAATACAATGATAGAGCTTTGGTCATTACATATGTTTCTTAATACAATGATAGAGCTTTGATCATTACATATGTTTCTTAATACAATGATAGAGCTTTGGTCATTACATATGTTTCTTAATACAATGATAGAGCTTTGGTCATTACATATGTCCACAATGATAGAGCTTTGGTCATTACATATGTTTCTTAATACAATGATAGAGCTTTGGTCATTACATATGTTTACAATGATAGAGCTTTGATCATTACATATGTTTCTTAATACAATGATAGAGCTTTGATCATTACATATGTTTCTTAATACAATGATAGAGCTTTGATCATTACATATGTTTCTTAATACAATGATAAGAACTTTGGTCATTACATATGTTTCTTAATACAATGATAAAGCTTTGGTCATTACATATGTTTACAATGATAGAGCTTTGGTCATTACATATGTTTCTTAATACAATGATAGAGCTTTGATCATTACATATGTTTCTTAATACAATGATAGATCTTTGGTCATTACATATGTTTACAATGATAGAGCTTTGATCATTACATATGTTTCTTAATACAATGATAGAGCTTTGATCATTACATATGTTTCTTAATACAATGATAGAGCTTTGATCATTACATATGTTTCTTAATACAATGATAGAGCTTTGGTCATTACATATGTTTACAATGATAGAGCTTTGGTCATTACATATGTTTACAATGATAGAGCTTTGGTCATTACATATGTTTACAATGATAAAGCTTTGATCATTACATATGTTTCTTAATACAATGATAGAGCTTTGGTCATTACATATGTCCACAATGATAGAGCTTTGGTCATTACATATGTTTCTTAATACAATGATAGAGCTTTGGTCATTACATATGTTTCTTAATACAATGATAGAGCTTTGGTCATTACATATGTCCACAATGATAGAGCTTTGATCATTACATATGTTTCTTAATACAATGATAGAGCTTTGGTCATTACATATGTTTCTTAATACAATGATAGAGCTTTGGTCATTACATATGTTTCTTAATATGATTGTACTGTACAGTAATTATTTTTTTCTAATGATGTGGCTACAATAGTCCCCTGTAATAAAAACGTAGATATCTAATTTAGTGTGCATTTCTGGAAAAAGCTTCATCAGATACGCTCAAAGTTGAAAGGTTTGAAAGCTATATAATTTAAAAGCATTTTGGAGCTAGTAAACCAAAGAACGAAAATGGATAGCAAAAATTTGCTAAGGTCACCTCCAATTATTGAAAGTATCGTGTTTGCTCCATTGTGACACTACATGCATGACTGCAGCTATTTTGGTGGTTTTCTCCAACAATAAAACTGACTGGCACAATGTATCTGAAATATTGTTGAAAGTTGCATTAAAAACCATTAACTCATTGTTCTTTCCTATTTTCTTTATTAATTATTGATATAACAAGATATGTTTATAATCTAACGATTATGGAGTCTCCCAAACCGGCCACTGACAACAGGTTTAAAAAATAAATCAGAAGCTACCTTTGAAATTTATCCATGTCGGGAATCAATTCAGGTCATTATAATCTACCTACATATGAAATTTCGTTGAAATCGAACAATGTTGAATTTTTGTGCGGTATTGTGGTGGCCATTTTGAAAATGGCGATCGGTAGAAATTTTTCGATGTCGGGAATCAATTTGGGACATCATAATCTACCTACATATGAAATGTCGTTGAAATCGGACAATGTTGAATTTGTGCGGTATTGTGGTGGCCATTTTGAAAATGGCAACCGGTAGACATTTTTCAATGTCGGGAATCAATTCGGGATATCATTATCTACCCACATATCAAATTTTGATGATATCGGACAATGTTGAATTTTTGCAGCCATTTTGAAAATGGTGACTGCTAGAAATTTTTCAATGTCAGGAATTAATTCGGGACATCATAATTTACCCACATATGAAATGTCGTTGAAATCGGACAATGTTGAATTTGTGCTGTATTGTGGCAGTCATTTTTGAAAATGGCAACAGCTAGAAATATTTCAATGTCGGGAATAAATTCGGGACATGATGTCATCATATTCTACCCACATATGAAATGTTGTTGAAATCGGACAATGTTGAATTTGTGCGGTATTGTGGTGGCCATTTTGAAAATGGCGACAGCTAGAAATTTTCCAATGTCAGGAATCTATTTGGGACATCATAATCTACCCACAAATGAAATTTCGTTGAAATCGGACAATGTTGAATTTGTGCGGTATTGTGGTGGCCATTTTGAAAATGGCGACCGCTAGAAATTTTTCAATGTCGGGAATAAATTCAGGACATCATAATCTACCCACATATCAAATTTAGATGATATCGGACAATGTTAAATTTTTGCAGTATTGTGGTGGCCATTTTGAAAATGGCGATCGGTAGACATTTTTCAATGTCGGGAATCAATTCGGGACATTATTATCTACCCATATATCAAATTTTGATGATATTGGAAAATGTTGAATTTTTACCGCCCATATTTTATGCCGTGTTTTGGCAGCCATTGTGAAAATGGCAGACATTTTGAAAACGCAGAATTCCTCCTCTAATGGTGACCTTTCACTATGTAAAATTTTATGTCTATCATTATCGATTTAGAAGTTATCAACATTAATGTACAACATTAATGTACGAAACTTTGTTTGGGAGATTTAACTACCATGAGAGATAAAAACATAGATATCAAATTTTCTGGAATATAACCTTCATCAGGTATGCTAATAATCAACAGATTGGAAAGCCAAATAATTCACAAACTTGAGTGAATAAATGTTTGAGTGAGAAACTAAATAATAGTCACAACTTCAGGAAGAAAATCACAAAGAACCAAAGGATAAATATAGAATCTCCTTCTGCCACCAATGAATTACAATATTTCTCCACTCAAGATAGTTACATTTTCAAATTTTAAAATTTGAGTTTTAGTGAGAGTGGAAAATATCATAATCCACTGAGCTTTAGTGAGAGTGGAAATTATCATAATCCACTGAGCTTTAGTGAGAGTGGAAAATATCGTAATCCACTGAGCTTTAGTGAGAGTGGAAAATATCATAATCCACTGAGCTTTAGTGAGAGTGGAAAATATCATAATCCACTGGTAGCAAAAGGAGAGTATGTTTCTCCTATGACCAAAATGTCAAAAATATTTTTTAAATCATTAAGGACCCTCAGAAGGAAATTGGCAGGAATTCTCATGCAGAAATTTAACCAGTGTATTTAAAATATTGTGAAAATTTAATCAACTGGGTAAATATGCTAAGGATAGGAAAAATGATAATTTTATAATCAGGTATGTGATACAGGCTCAGGTGAGCCTCTGGTATATAAAATATATGTTCAGTTTGATAGGTAAAATCAAGTATTAAAAGAAAAAGATAGCCCAAGTTGTAAAATTTGTAGTTGATAATTTTTTGTCAAATAAGATAATATAAATAAAACGGTATATTTTTATAACCAGGGAACATTAAGTGGAGTGTTACGAGGTATTGGATATCAGAAGTTTGGTGCCATCGTGAACATCATAGCTTACTACCTACTAGCATTACCCATGAGTATTCCATTAATATTATATACCAGTTTACAAGTTGCAGGTATGTAATTAGAAAATTAGTGTAATCAATTATTTAAGTTTATGGAATATCTTTGAGTAGACAACTTAAATTTTTGATTTCAAACTACTTGAATGATAAATGAAATTCAATATGGCTGCCTATGGCATGCGGTTGAAATGTAAGATGGCCACCATCATTGGACAAAGTTTAAACAGATGCAAATATTTTGGTAATATTTTCCTTTAAAATCAGATTATCATTGACTAGTTTCCACCAAATATTACTGCATCAATTAAAACATTTACATTGTATTACATACTGAAAATAGAAAATATTCATAAAATTTTCAAAAGCATCCAATCAAAATTGATTTCACATCTCATGTTGCATTAGAATTTAGAACTACCTATGCAGTCTGTGCCTATCACCACTGATGTGGGTACGACTCCCACTCAGGGCGAGGTGTACAGCATTGTGTGATAAAGTTTGTCAAGGAATTGCGACAGGTCGGTGGTTTTCTCCGGGTCCTCCAGTTTCCTCCACGAATAAAACTGACCGCCACGATATAGCTGAAATATTGTTGAAAGTGGCATTAAACACCATAAACCTAAAACCAAACCAAACCTGTAATATCCTGGTTGTTTTGACAGGAGCATGGTGGAGTATGTGTGTTAGTGTGGGTTTCCAATCAGTAGCTTTCTTTATCAGAATAGTTATGTGTAACTGGGAAGTAGAAAGTGAAAAGGTTAGTATAACCATACCACAGCCTCCCTCAGTATTTCATTGATGGCATTTTATATTCATTAAGAGGTCAGCCAATGGTGTTATTCTTTGTTTTTTCAATAAATATAGTGGCTAACAGGTGACGAAAAGATAGATGTATGAAATACCAATTACTGCGAACAGTACAAAATATAAATCACTTTCTGGATGAACAAATAAACGTTCGAGAAATCCAAATGGGCAATTAAGAATGGACAATGCAGAGACACTGGCAACATTGGGCATACAAGACACATGATGCAGACAAACAAAACAACAAAACACAACGCAACACATAAAACTAATAAGATGAAAACACTGACCTCACCAAAAACTGGGGATGAACCCAGGTGCTCACGAAGGGTAAGCAGTTCCTGCCTCTTGTAAGACACCTGCCAGGTTACTCATAAAGATATTATGTGTTTGACACTACTATTCGCAAACAAACACAAATAGCATAAATAAGATATGAATCCTACGAACGAACCGAATATCATTGAAATTAAATTTAAGTAAGGGACTGGCCATATAACTTTCAAGGGGGGAGTGGAGTATTTTTTTTCTTCCGAGGCAAAAAACATTCTTTTCTTAAAAGTCAGATTATATTTTTTACATGGAAAATCATAATTTTTCTTCAAATTGTACCAAAATGTCTTACTGAAAACTGCAGGGACAAATTATTAATTTTCTTTTTGGCATCTTTCAGGTCAAGATAATTATTTCTATCAAATTTGGTGACAGAACAAAGCATAGCCCTGCCCCCCCCCCCCCCCCCCCCCCCCATTAAAAGTTGAATAGTAATCCTTTAACTTAGCAATTAATAATTATTAATAATGTTATAAAAACTTGTTAATGACCATATTATGCAAATAAAAATATGTTTAAAAAAAAAAGAGGGCAAACTTCAAGTATGTTGTATTTTGTTTGAACTAATATATATACAATATACGTACATTGTCGGTAAATATAAAATTTATTTGTACGAGCTTTAGAAACAGGCAGAATAGCGAGCCTTTGGCGAGCTTTTCAGGCCTGTTTCGCAGTGAGTACAAATGAATTTTATATTTAACAACAATGTACGTATATTGTGTTTATCCTACAATGTCAAAAAAGTCGGAAAACTTGTCCGATTTAAACAAAAAAGGACAGAAACAAACGTCATTCCTCGCCGTTCATAAATGTTGTCAAGGGTGTCTTCTTCGTGGTCCGCGTTACATTAGTACCAGTTTCATACTTGTCTGCGCCCTCCGCTGTACATAGCTACAGGGTACCAGGAAAGTTTATTCGTAGGCTGAAAAGTTTATTCGTCTAGTACGAATAAAGCAAAAATTTATTCGTATAGCATATTTGTACAGCAAATGTACTGATTGCAGGATGATTTTTTTTTATTTTTGTATAAATTTTTTTTGTTCCTCTATTGAATTGATGTTTCTGATATATATTCAGGAGTCACATTATATTTCCTTGTAGGCTCAAATAAGAGCAGGTGTGAAGAAGAAAGATGACAATTCGAAGCAATCAGCTACAAGAGGTATGCATCGGGTAAATGAATTTGAGTGAGTGAGTGATTGTTGCTGAACACCAACTCAGCAATTTTTCAGCTATATCATGGCATGAACAAGTTCATTTTCAATGAATGATGATGAGGTCTATTTTGTACTAGACCAACACGCTTAGTTGGATTTTTATAGTGCTAGCTCACTGAAACAACAGTCCGCAGAGAGACATGTCGCCAAACTCTGACACCTTATCCTGATTCCGAGCCAACCAGTCTTTGCTCTTTATAGTCTTTGGTTTTACCCGATCGGGCCTCAAACCCATGATCTACCGCACCCGAAGTGAGCACTCTAACCATTACACCATCGATGTGGTTAAATGAATTTGATCCAATTATTGATTCACTTTTATTATTTTATTATTTATTGCCATCACTTTGCATCAGTTGTTTGTTGCCATTATTTAAAACTAAAGGACTTAAATAAGATAGCCAAAATCGTCTAATGTCACAAAATTAGTAATCAGATAATTAGTAAGAAAGGATGTACTTGAACATTAGAGACTATCCAACTTTACACTTAGACATAAATTAAAGTAAGAACAGCACTTTTAATGATGTTCTACATTACAGCACTTTTAATGATGTTCTACATTTCACAGTCATGGTAGGGTCTACTATAATGAGCATGAAATGAGTGTGAAATGGCTCTTAGCCTGTAGTTGATTGGTACTTCTCTTAGCCTGTAGTTGAGTGGTACTTCTCTTAGCCTGTAGTTGAGTGGTACTTCTCTTAGCCTGTAGTTGAGTGGTACTTCTCTTAGCCTGTAGTTGAGTGGTACTTCTCTTAGCCTGTAGTTGAGTGGTACTTCTCTTAGCCTGTAGTTGAGTGGTACTTCTCTTAGCCTGTAGTTGAGTGGTACTTCTCTTAGCCTGTAGTTGAATGGTACTTCTCTTAGCCTGTAGTTGAGTGGTACTTCTCTTAGCCTGTAGTTGAGTGGTACTTCTCTTAGCCTGTAGTTGAGTGGTACTTCTCTTAGCCTGTAGTTGAGTGGTACTTCTCTTAGCCTGTAGTTGAGTGGTACTTCTCTTAACCTGTAGTTGAGTGGTACTTTTTACTAGAACTGTCAATAAGCCTTACTTCTGGGTATCTTTGTCATTTTTATGTTATTTGGTGTATATAATTTAATTTCCCAGATGCAGGGTTATCAATAAATAACAGAATCCAGGTGAAGTAAACTTACAAATACTGTCATTATTAGACTGTATTTGGATTGAACGACTTCCTTGCTACGTACAGAATACTTGATTAACTTTTCAATTTCCTAATTTTTCAGGTCACAGTATACCATCCATTATATTTGAACCTGATACAGTTTCTACTGACACACAGTTAGAGCAGATTGAAGCTGACCATCTAACATTATCTGATATATCTAGTTATAAAAGTGATATAGACGAAAATACCACAAGGCACCATTCACATTTGAATGGTTCTATTGTCTTATATAGAGTTGTCTTTCTTGTTTTCTTCCTCATCATATTTGTAGGTGGTATTATTCTCAGGTTTTACTTGGATGACAGAATAATCAATAACAGTGTGAAATGTCTTCTTATTAATGGAACCAATATCAATATGACATATATTTCTACCGAACTGAACCAGAAAAAATTCAACCTCTCGACTACTGATTGGCATATATTGAATTTTACATATTTTTATGAACTTGACCATGGTTACAATTCTACATTTGTTTACTGTAAAGATCACGTTGAACCCTACAGTCCCTCAGCTCATTGGCCAGTTTTAAATAACTCATTGTTGTATCCTCATCATTTTTATTGACCGTTTGTTGTTGACAAACAGGTTTAGAAATAGATACCAAAACACTACTACAGAACAACCATTGGACCTTTGCCAAAGAAGCAAGAACTTATGACTTGCCTACAGATTATTATGAAAAGAAACATTTGACCTTTGTCAAGGAAACAACAGTTTATGACTTGCCTACAGATTATTATGAAAATAAACATTTGACCTTTGTCAAGGAAACAACAGTTTATGTCTTTCTTGCCTACAGATTATTATGAAAATAAACATTTGACTTTTGTCAAGGAAACAACAGTTTATGTGAAACAACAGTTTATGACTTGCCTACAGATTATTATGAAAATAAACATTTGACCTTTGTCAAGGAAACAACAGTTTATGTGAAACAACAGTTTATGTCTTGCCTACAGATTATTATGAAAATAAACATTTGACCTTTGTCAAGGAAACAACAGTTTATGACTTGCCTACAGATTATTATGAAAATAAACATTTGACCTTTGTCAAGGAAACAACAGTTTATGTGAAACAACAGTTTATGTCTTGCCTACAGATTAATAAGAAAGTAAACATTTGACCTTTGTGAAAGAAGCGACAGTTTATGTGAAACAACAGTTTATGTCTTGCCTACAGATTATTATGAAAATAAACATTTGGCCTTTGTGAAAGAATCGACAGTTTATGTGAAGCAACAGTTTATGTCTTACCTACAGATTAATAAGAAAGTAAACATTTGACCTTTGTGAAAGAAGCGACAGTTTATGTGAAACAACAGTTTATGTCTTGCTTACAGATTATTAAGAAAGTAAACATTTGACCTTTGTGAAAGAAGCAACAGTTTATGTGAAACAACAGTTTATGTCTTGCCTACAGATTAATAAGAAAGTAAACATTTGACCTTTGTGAAAGAAGCAACAGTTTATGTCTTGCCTACATATTATTAAGAAAGTAAACATTTGACCTTTGTGAAAGAAGCGACAGTTTATATCTTGCCTACAGATTAATAAGAAAGTAAACATTTGACCTTTGTCAAAGATACGAAAGTTTATGTGAAACAACAGTTTATGTCTTGCCTACAGATTATTAAGAAAGTAAACATTTGACCTTTGTCAAAGAAGTGACAGTTTATGTGAAACAACAGTTTATGTCTTGCCTACAGATTAATAAGAAAGTAAACATTTGGCCTTTGTGAAAGAAGCAACAATTTATGTGAAACAACAGTTTATGTCTTGCCTACAGATTATTAAGAAAATAAACATTTGACATTTGTGAAAGAAGTGACAGTTTATGTGAAACAACAGTTTATGTCTTGCCTACAGATTAATAAGAAAGTAAACATTTGACCTTTGTCAAGGAAACAACAGTTTATGTGAAACAACAGTTTATGTCTTGCCTACAGATTATTAAGAAAGTAAACATTTGACCTTTGTCAAAGAAGTGACAGTTTATGTGAAACAACAGTTTATGTCTTGCCTACAGATTAATAAGAAAGTAAACATTTGACCTTTGTGAAAGAAGCAACAATTTATGTGAAACAACAGTTTATGTCTTGCCTACAGATTATTAAGAAAATAAACATTTGACATTTGTGAAAGAAGTGACAGTTTATGTGAAACAACAGTTTATGTCTTGCCTACAGATTAATAAGAAAGTAAACATTTGACCTTTGTCAAGGAAACAACAGTTTATGTGAAACAACAGTTTATGTCTTGCCTACAGATTAATAAGAAAGTAAACATTTGACCTTTGTGAAAGAAACGACAGTTTATGTGAAAGAACAATTTAAAGTAAACATTTGACCTTTGTCAAAGAAATGAAAGTTTATGTGAAACAACAGTTTATGTCTTGCCTACAGATTATTAAGAAAGTAAACATTTGACCTTTGTGAAAGAAACGACAGTTTATGTGAAAGAACAATTTAAAGTAAACATTTGACCTTTGTCAAAGAAACGAAAGTTTATGTGAAACAACAGTTTATGTCTTGCCTACAGATTAATAAGAAAGTAAACATTTGACCTTTGTCAAGGAAACAACAGTTTATGTGAAACAACAGTTTATGTCTTGCCTACAGATTAATAAGAAAGTAAACATTTGACCTTTGTCAAAGAAACGACAGCTTATGTCTTGCCTACATATTATTATGGAAAAAAACATTGGACCTTTGTCTAAGGGAACATAAGTTATCTTTCATCTAAGGAAAATACAAGAGAACAGATCTGAACATAAGATAGATAATGTTGATTGCTTTTAGATAGCTTCTTGATAATATGATAATTACTGTTGTATTTTGTTTGTGATATGCTACAGTTAAAGGAGGAAAACCTTATTTTTACAATATTTATGATCTGTCAATTTGTTTTTCTTACATTGTGATACCGACCTAAAGTAGGTTTAGGGTTAGAGTTATGGCATTTAATGCCACTTTCAACAATATTTCAATTATATCGTGGTGGTCAGTTTTATTTGTGGAGATAACCGGAGTACCTGATGAAAACCACATCTTATCAGAAACGGCTGCAATATTTAAATTTAAGGACTTTAAAAAAAAAATTGATTAAGAAACTACCATCTATAATACATGTCTTCGTTACATTTGAGTTTACATGTATATCATTGTTTTATTTTATTTATGTAGCAATAAAAATTATCATGGGCAATTATTTACAAATGATTATTTTAAAAAATAAATTGTAAAAAGCCAACCTTTTCTTACTGTATAGTATACATACAAATTGAAATTGTTTGAATTTTGCTGAATTCATGACCTTCTTGGTAAAATATGTTGGCTGTTGCACTATATGGCTGAATTCATGACCTTCTTGGTAAAATATGTTGGCTGTTGCACTATATGGCTGAATTCATGGCCTTGTTGGTAAAATATGTTGGCTGTTACACTATGTGGCCAAATTCCTGACCTTGTTGGTAAAATATGTTGGCTGTTACACTATATGGACAAATTCCTGACCTTGTTGGTAAAATATGTTGGCTGTTACACTATATGGCCAAATTCCTGACCTTGCTTGGTAAAATATGTTGGCTGTTACACTATATGGCCAAATTCAATTATGGAGCAATATTTTCAATAATTGATGGAACCAACTGTAGTCCCAGAGCGGTTCTGGCATGTAGGTCAGTAAACCTTGTTTTCATTTCATTTAGCGTATAGTAGACAAAAGGTACAGTTATTGACTTCCTAAAGTAGTCTTCCGGACTCTCTGCTTCAACATTATCTCTCATTATTTGTCTCCCACATATTCTAGGTTTTTTAACCTCTATGTCTAGTGGTTCACAGATTTTAGCACTCCTCTCAAAACACTGGTGGTTGAATTGTTCAACATTTGCTCTGCAATCTATTGAGCTCTGAACTAAATTTACGCTTTTTAAGGCTCTGCCTATGTCAAGTGATCTCTCTTGTAGTGATCTGCTGAGCCCTTTCTTAAAAGCCAGGTACATTTGAACAATAACAATGATTACGACAAAATCAAAGTTGCAAATGGAATTCAACAAAGAAGTTCCATCAGCTTCTTCTGGTCTGGTGCATGTGTGTTTTGGCAGTTTTGTAAAGTGCTCAAGGGTCTGAGCAAAAAATATAATTTAACGATCTAATTTAATTTCTAATTAATTTTAATTATTTTATATGTATTTATATTTTAATTTAGATTTTAAAATATGCCGTATTCACATACACACACAGTCATCTGTCAAAAGTATTCGGAAATGTAAAAAAAATCTCTATATAATCAACCAAAACCATATTTTTTCAAAAAATTATTGTGAAGTCATTTCTGGATAAATTTTAACATATTTTACACCAAAACATTCGGAATTGTCTATATTTTGCTTGTTTATTTGCTCATTATGTGTATATGAGTGGTTTTTATTTGTACATAATTTTTCCATGATTTTTAATTTTTAGGATTTATTTTTAGTTGAAATATAAAGGAAAATCAAAGTCAATTTGTATTTGTTGTGTTTAAATTATGTACAAATAAAAATTACTCATAACAACATATGGAGTAAATGAACAATCAAAATATTGACAATTCCGAATGTTTTGGTGTAACATTTGTTAAAATCTATACAGAAATGACTTCATAATAATTTTTTGAAAAAATATGGTTTTGATTGATTATATAGGGATTTTTTTACATTTCCGAATACTTTTGACAGATGACTGTGTATATTTTCAAAACGGAAACTCGTGTAATTTTTTTTAATACAGCAACATTTGCCTTTATTTTTTTTGTAAATATAAATGATATTTAAAAAAAAATTCCTTGAAAGAGCCTCAATTTACAGGTGTTGGTGGTTATACCTATATGAAATTGTGACACTAGACATGTTTATACAATACCTGATTAATTGGTATTTTGACAATACATTCATAAAAAACTTGATTTAGCATAATTACTTATAATTACCTCTTTGAAGATTAATTCAATACAAAGAAATTAATTTGTATTTTCTTTTACTTTTATCACACAGATCGAAACCATTCGATTAAAAGCCACATTGTGACGTTAACTAGCCTTGAAAAGGGTATGTTAATATATGTGCTTGACTTATTTGACGGAAGTCTGTAGACAAATCCTATGTCGTACGTTAACTTGAATTTTTTTTCTTAGAATCTTTTAAGATTTTATCAGCTGTTTACTGTTGAACAGAGGAGGATCCCTTTCATTTTTGACGATTTTCACTTTTGCCGTTCCAGGGTTATTGGACTTGATATGACGGAAAATAGGATTTTTACCCTGTCGTATTATAACTTGAGTAGTGTTTCTCATAATATTTTGAAATTTTATTAGCAGCTTACCGGTGAAGAGAGGAGGATCCCTTTCATTTTTGACGATTTTCACTTTTGCCGTTCCAGAGTTATTGGACTTGATATGACGGAAAATAGGATTTTTACCCTATGTCGTATTATAACTTGAGTAGTGTTTCTCATAATATTTTGAAATTTTATCAGCAGCTTACCGCTGAAGAGAGGAGGATCCCTTTCATTTTTGACGATTTTCACTTTTGCCGTTCCAGAGTTATTGGACTTGATATTACGGAAAATAGGATTTTTACCCTATGTCGTATGATAACTTGAGTAGTATTTCTCAGAATGTTTTGAAATTTTATCAGCAGCTTACCGGTGAAGAGAGGAGGATCCTTTTCACTTTTGCCGTTCCAGAATTATTGGATTTGATATGACGGAAAATAGGATGTTTACCCTGTCGTATGATAACTTGAGTAGTATTTCTCAGAATGTTTTGAAATTTTATCAGCAGCTTACCGGTGAAGAGAGGAGGATCCCTTTCATTTTTGGTCGGAACAATTAGTAATGTTTTGGTTATGGAAATAGGTTGGACAGATGTGGGAAGCGGGGGGTATATCTTAGTAATACTAGTTTGGTCAGTATATTGTAACACCAGTCTCCATCTAATAGTGATGTGTTTTTTAGTGGGGTTCGTGTTACTCGATCTTTAGTTGTATATGTATGTTTTGTAGATCTTTGTTTGTCCTTTGGTATTTTTTCCCTTGGCCATTGTGTTTTCTGTTCTTCTTCCATGTATGGATTCTGATTACCCCTTTGGTATCTTCAAACTCTTCTTATGAAAATTAATGTTTTTTTACACAAAGTAGTTTGTGCTTGGGGACGAACGATGTAAGCAAACAAACTGAATAGGGACCAAGTCAACGTAGATGTAAATACAGGTTATTTCAAAGATAAATGATTCCTTTCCTAATACTCTTGAAAATTGATTTATGTGGTATAATACCCCTAAAAGGCACCAGCACTAATTATGTGAAAATAAATGAAACAGCAGCTAATGTCAACAAATTCATAGATCCCGCCCTGGAATACATTGACAACACAAATTACTTCTATAAACAAAGTCATATCATTAAGTCAATGTATAACGAAGATCACAGCAGTGGTGTTCACATAGGTGTTGAAAGCCAAATTATAATATAAATGGGTAAGATTTTCACACTGAGGAAGAATATATGAAAAAGAGTGTTTTTTCAAATCTTAGCGGCACACCCCCTTATTTCCCTCACACACGCTTGTGCTCATTTTTACCAAAAAATCATTCTGCCTTCAATTCATTGCAATGCGATCATAAAGCCTATATATTAATTGATTTTCCTCCAACGGTTTATAAGCTATAAGCAGTGCTTCGGAAATTACGTACAACTCAATATGAACGCTTCAAGACTAATAAATTACACTTTACAGATTAAATAAATGAAGGAAACTTAAACCTAGTCGTCAAAAATATTACAATACATCGGGAAAAGACATTAATTAGAAACTGATATGGAAAATATTAAATAATGGGTTATAAACTATTGTATAAGGGTCAACTAAACTCGGACACAGTTTATTACAAAATATCGTGCTTCATATTTATATATTAATTAATTAAAAGTATTATCTTGGCCGAATGAGATTGAACAATTTCATCAGCAGGGATAAAAAAAACAACAACACAGCAATACATTTTAAAATGAAGGAATTGTGTTTCTACTCTAAATGTAAAAGAAATTTAAAATGAATGTCACGGGCGGTGTCGTCTGTTCAATGTGGAAATATATATTTTTTTTTCTGTGATCAAAGTGAAAGTGCACAAGTCCTTTATTATAGGCCTATCCTATTTTGGGGCCGAGTGTCTTCGAAATTCTGGGGGGTAGGGGGTTGTGACGCTCATTTGGTGTTGCTGTTAGGGACCGACCATTTAACTTGAAAGGGGGGGGTTATGGTTTTTTGTTTCGTTCAGAATTTTTTTTTCGGACAAGAGTTAGATTATTTATTTTTTTTCCAGAATTTAACATTAGATTTTATGACAAAAACTCTGAATCAGATTATTTATTTTTTCCTCCACCAAAATCAGAATATTTTTTTCAACAACATTGGGAATCAGAATATTTTTTTTAGAAAAAAAACATAACCCCCCCCCCCCCCCCCCCCCCCCCCCCCTTCAAGTTAAATGGTCGTTCCCTTATCTTGTGCATTTCACATAAATGTTTCATTTTTGATGGTGCGTGTTTCGTCTCAATTGTTATTCTTTGTAGTAATGGAATTCTCATGACCTTACCGGTAGTATATGTTCCTCTAAACTAAAATATTATGTTTCCTATTTCATTTTGAAGTCCCAAAAACATTGAATATAGTTGACATTAATTTGTTTCTAAGTGTGAAATAAGATTCTATTTCCTTGTTCACTTACATTCATATCCTTTCTGCATTAATTGCAATCAATTGTGTTTATCGATGTCTTTCATTTCCGGTCTTTCTGTTTATTTTGGTTTCACAGACATAAAACAATTCATCGAACCGATCTGTCATATCAGAACAATCAACACCAGACTGTCTCCGTGACAGCCGGAACCTTTGAACCGTAATGAGAGCGGGAGGTTTGGCGCTTTAAAATCTGATTCAACCCACCATTTCTTTAGAAATGCCTGTACCAAGTCATGGTCATTACGGTTTTCAAAGTTTTCCGGTTGTTGACTGATTTTGTCTTTATATAATTATGAGTTTTGACTTTCCCTTTGTACGATTGTTCGGAGTTCGGTAATTTTGTTATTACCCTTATTTGCAGGATATAATATGAGCTTTCATTTCTTTATTTGTATGATACAAAACCAGAGGCTCCATGTAACATGTCATCACAGAAGCCGTCGTGGTCGTGATCGTACTGTAGTTGGATTTACCACTACCTATGTAATTAGTACCTATCACCACTAACGTTGTGAGTTCGAATCCCACTCAGGCGATATAACATTATGTGATAAAGATTGTCAGTGACGTGCGACAGGCCGATGGTTTTCTCCGGTTACTCTGATTTCCTCTACAATAAAACTGACCGCCACGATATAACTGAAATATTGTTGAAAGTGGCGTTAAACACCATAAACCAAACCAACGAACATGTAGTCGCTCATTTAGATAGTCTCTAAATAATGTTTTTTTTAATGTTGTTGGTCGTGGATCCGATTCGAGCGCCGGTCTGATCAAACCAAAGACAAAATATACAAATAAACGTTGGTTCAATACAAAGCGGACATCATCATCGAATATAACTTGTTCTCGTCATTATATATTTTCATTGGTTCTTCAGCCCTGAATGTCAGCATATATTCGGAAAACAGACGGGGTATATATTTCAGTCCCCAAAAACGATTAAAACATGGACGACAAAGCATTACGCTTCACTGAATCAATGGTATAATACGGAATAATAAATGTATTTTTACCAAATTAAATGCTGTTTTTATACTCAAAACGGCTGCATGAACAAACAAATATTACAACGGTTAATTCCGTCACAAATACCTAATCGATTCAGCAAAATCCTATGTTCCACGGCTGTACCATAACAAATAAACAAAACGTTGAGCCTTGAAAACTTTTGACGTCATGGGGCCACACCAAGGTTTTATTTACATGTTGTTAACATTTAAATTAATGAAACTGTTTCGCAAACCCGTTGTTTTGTTATGTGATATATCAATGTTATATTTATAAAGTTTATAAAATTTACTACATATGAAACTGTATTGATTTAGAAATTTAGTACAGTATTTTCCTTCATGAGACATTTCCTTCATTTTCATACATGAAATATGACGCGACACATATTTTGACCTCATTGAAGAATGACGTCAAAGGTACGGAAACGGACATCTAGAGATACGAAAAATGAAAATAAAAGAGGCAAATTTATTTAATACAGTTGGATGTTGTATTTAAAAAAAACAATGGTTATATCCATAATATATCTGTTATTCAGCTATCAGACAGGGTATATAATGTGACATTCCCGGCTTATGCTATATATTCCCTTCGGCTGCGCCTCAGGGAATATAAATCTTAAGCCGGGAATGTCACATTATATACCCTGTCTGATAGTTGAATAACATATAATAACTATATCTAAAATCAATCTGATATGTAAATAATACCTAAAGTTTCTGCAGAATTGATTTAGTCAATGGGTTAAATTAATAGCTGTCATTGTTATATCCCAATGATCGATTCCTCTGAAAATATATACCAAAAATCAACTAAACACGTAATTATTAGCACGAAATATACGAAAAGTGCATATTAAATAGAGTCTGTATTTCAGTGAATAATGATTTTAAGTCATGGATAGAGTACATCTTTAATGAAAACTGTTCATGTGCAATTTTTTCTAGGATTTTAGAATTGCGGGTTATACCACGAAAAGCACATTGTGATAGTCGTTTAATTGAAATTTTCTCAATATCTAATACATGTAGTTTTCGTTTGCCGTTGGTAGCGGAGATAACGCAGCGGAGGATATCAACTGCCATGAATTTGGCCTTGTAACGGATCATCTACGACCACTCGTGACAAAGTTGCTCATTAGGGGCTTCAGCAAGTTGTCGATATGTGTTTAGTGGGCATTCCTAATACCACGAGTTTTTATAGAGCAATGGAGGCAGTTTTCGACCTCTTAAGATTAAAATGTGCAAACATGTGACATTATTCCATTGTACCCTCACGTAGTGAAATATTATTAATGTACAAACTCCATTCAATGATTTTCACCATGCACTGGTCCCGTAAAACGATTCTGAAAGGATTTTCCAACTTTGGGAGGCAGTTTTCGACCCCCTTGCTATATTTTTTTAGTTACATCCCATATACCGTAGCTGCTGGAGCCAAACCTCTACCCTATACTACGTACTTGTTTCTATAAATGTAATTATGTTGCTTATTATCAGCTGGAACATAAATATTCCCAGACAGTTCAACAATCAGTGGAATCATATCAGATCAATTATGGCCAGATGTAATAATATTATTTTATATGATTCCGTGTCATAATTTTTTTTACTGACACATTAGGCCACATTACAACAGGTTTGTCGCAGTCTATCATATTCTGAGAGTCGGCAGAATCAACTAGGCACAAATTAGTATTGAAATCTTGATGATACATCTAAAAAATAAATAGGGGGTCGAAAAGTACCGCACATTAATTTTTGTGGAGGTAGTTTTCGACCCCCTTGGTCATGTGACCTTGACAGTTGGTATGTCAAAATCCACTGATCAGATTCACAGGCCATAGATGCCGACTTGCTTTATCATATACATGTATGTGAATATTTATCGTTGATAATATCTAATATGGAAATGTTAGTTTGAAGCTCCCTTCTCAACGATATCCATTAAGAAGCTTTTTTTTAAATGGTTGTTTGTAGTCGCACAAATATTTAAAAAAAAATTCTGCAGGTTTCGTAATGTTGACCTGTCAATATCTCCCTCGGTGGCTTGACAAGCGTTTTACCAGTCTCCTGACAATGCATCGTGTATTTCCTATGCCTAAAAATAGATTAGAGACTCAGAATATATGGAGGGGGTCGAAAACTACCCACGGTCGAAAACACCCTCCATTGCTCTACTGTATATATTGTACATGTTGTATGTAGTTGTGTCTATGGCTTCTCTGTACCTATGTAATATGGTGATGATAATAAAGATATACATTTTGTACATGTATTTGATTCGTCCCGCGCAACTAGCAGACGTACCTTTAGGAAGGGTTGTACCTCGCAGAGTAAAAATAAATGTCTCATTTGGACCCATAGTTAACCCCGCCATTTTTATTGAAGTGTCTGTACCAAAACAGGAATGTGAGCGGTCGTGTATTTGTGTGTTATGGGTATTATAAGAATAAGAGAGTTAATCATAGTTTAGTTTAATATTATTTTATTGCAAATAAAACAGCAATGGGATTAGACAAAAAGTTATCACAACTTATGGACTGTCCTCTCCCTACAAATAATACACATATAATAATATCAACAAAAATAGCACATACACAAATATAAATAATATTTAACACAATATAGTGAAACATGGGAAATAAATTGATGTTGATGTAGACCAGATGACCGACCACTGATTAGAATCTTTTTGTTTGTCTAATATATGCTCGAACTTTATTGAAGATATTAGAATTATCGCTTATATTAATTTCATCGTTTCCAATAAGTAATGTTTCTATATTTTTGTTGGTTTCTCTTAAGTTTCTAAAAAGACAATATCTCTCGTTTTGGTATAATGGACATTCCATTAGATAATGAATTGAATCTTCATACGGTGCACCACATTGACATTTGGGGTCATTTATAATGTTTATGCGATATAAATCAGAATTCAATGAGCTACATTGATGTCGTAGTCTAGCATGGGGTATGATTAGTTTTCTGGACCCTTCACCATAATACTCCGGAGATTTAACAGTTTTTTTCTTTAATTCTAGATTTAAAACATTAATCATACGGGATATGTGTACATGAATTTGATTTTCTTTACATTTTAAAGGTAGACTAGTTCCTTGTAATTATCACCATTAGGCTATTACATATAGTGTACAAATAAAAAAAATCGTGCTGTAATCGAGTGTGACACTCCTTTCTGAGGGTAAAATGTTTATGAATTAATAGAAAAATGATTGGTGAAGCGATTTATATAAGGATTTTGGATAGAAAATAAAATCCGATAGCCACAAAGCGTGGATATGTGCCGACCCAGAGTTGGAACGGCAAATCCGCTGTTTTCCTTATAGAGAGCGCTTTGACGTCCCACGGCTCCAGCAAGTCGAACAAAAAGCCGTCGGACGGCAGAGGAATCTCGGACTAAGTCAACCCATGGTAATATTTTGAAAACAAGTAATTCTATGCGTTCCATTTCACGACAAGCGATGCCAATATTTCACGGTTGCAGTATTAATAATCTTAATATTACTTTCAACACAAAGTGAAAATATGTCTTCCAATATTGACAAACTGTTAAGCAGTTTATATCGTTTACCGTTGATGTCAATTTTCTTAAAGTAGCTTTGTTCATCAAGTTCTTGTTAAAATTGTTTATTTATTTCTGCGGAAAATTTGTTACTCTCTTTACTTCTGAAATTAAACTATGAAAATTTATCAGTTCATAAATATAACTCCAACATTGCCTGTTCTTAATTTGCATTACACGGGTAAATATTTGTCGTAAGTTTAATGGCAAATACATACGCGGTATTCTATATTTTGGTGTAATGGTTGACCTTGAACAGTTGGAAATAGTTAATGTGAAGCAGGAACGGATTGAGACAGAGTGTGCTCCCAGTACAGTATTCTCCATCTTTGGTTGTTGTTGGTCGGTCAGAATTTTCTCTTAGTTCTTCAATATTTGTGGTTAAAAGTAAGTCTTCAACAATGAGAAATATCATATTCAGAGAATGATATACTCTTTAATATTGGTACAAGAAGACTTTAACAGAATATAATTGTTATTCGGGCTTCACAGAGGATACGGGTTCATATTCCCTGTCTGTGTTCTATTTTCCCTGAGCCTCCCTGTGAAGATCCCGAATAACATATACTGTAATATATTGAACAAGATCACAAAACGACGTATTCGATCATCAATTTACTATATAATTTAACTAAGAAATGGTAAACAAGTCATGATCCTTTGTATTCCAGATAATTTATAGATATGTCAAAGATGAAAGGCTAAATTACGACAACAACCATGATTATTATCTTGATATGACAGCCATTGTCCCATCATCTTTGAGATAGCAGACTATATACTGTAATATATTGAACCAGATCACAAAACGACGTATTCGATCAAAAGTACAACGCAAAATCAATACAAAAACTGAATTATCTAACGAGTTTGTTAACGAGATGCAATCATACGTTATCTCCCTTGAAGGGAGATGCACTCATACGTTATCTCCCTTGAAGGGAGATGCAATCATACGTTATCTCCCTTGAAGGGAGATGCAATCATACGTTATCTACCTTGAAGAGGGATGCACTCATACGTTACCTCCCTTCAAGGGAGATGCAATCATATGTTATCTCCCTTGAAGGGAGATTACTTACTTACGCGAAATATGCTACAATCTGCAAAGCTCAAGTGAATCCTGCTCTTCTTGTTAGATGGAGGTATGGAATCGGCCCAATTTTGACGAGTGATATAAGCTAGAGTAAACACCAGAGGGCTCAGTTTCATTCACAATCGACCAAAAGCTTTAAAACTTACTTACATCTCCATCACAGCTTTGTGTTTCCTGTAGTTTACTTCCTGTCACGGGTGTCAACTCTCAAGCTCTTTTTTCATCGTATTTTCCTTTTCGGACATTGATCGAAATATAAATGACATAAACAATTCCCTACGGCATGTGATGAAGGTAAAGGTAAGCATATACTGGTGATTGCTTTTTTAGTATTGGTGTGTCTTTTTGGAGATCACGCGATCAGAGCATAACTAATATCAACCATTTCCCTCGGCATGTAGATGACTGTCTTATTCTATCTCCCTGGTAAAACCGAGTGTCAGAAGGAACGCGCAACAAAGAAAGAAGCCTATACTGGTAGATTTCTTGACAACATACGTTCTGATATCATGCATTGAGTATGCTTGGTTGTGGTTTATGGTGTCTAACGCCACTTTCAACAATATTTCAGTTGTATCGTAGAGGAAACCGGAGTAAAGCACGGACCTGTCGCAAGTCACTGACAAACTTTATCACATAATGATGTAGCGAGTTCACCTCGACATGAACGTGGTTCGAATACACAACTTTAGTGTCTGTGGTGACAGGCGCTGATTGCACAGGTAGTTGTAAATCCAACTACCATACGGTCACGACCACGACGGTCCCTTTGTATTGAGTATGATATGACTCGGATTCAGCAGTGATTTAACTTTCAATAAGATTTTCTTTTAAGAAATGCGATCGATGTGCGACGATCATGCCACTAGTCGTGTTATGTTGGTCTTCTAGAACGATTTACGGGATAATTATTAAATATGTATTTACTGAATTTAAGGTCATGCAAAATTCTGGTTATCAGTGATATATTTAATTATTTGCAAAACTTGCATGTTGATATTGAAATACGAGTAAGTGCATTTACTGAAGTTAGTTATTTCAATATTTTTGCCTGATTAGTCAATCAAATTGAAATGCGTGATTCTTTCTATTCCAGAAATAAATAATGTATAGCTATGACAAGCTGATACATAATTTCCTTGATAGTAAATTCTGTAATAGAGACGATCGATCTTTAACATTATCAATAAATAATTCAGCTCAATTTACATTCTTCATAAAATTCGCGATCAATTGATATTTCGTCTTTATAATCTGGGCACGTTTTCACAAAACCCTGTAAAAGCACAAAGGTAAGTAACAATCATCGCACGAAATGACTCAAATATACCAAGAATGGTGACAACGAAATTGTACACAGCTCACGTCAACGTCTTGTATCTCAAGTAATACTGGACAGAAATGTCCAAAATTACACACGGTTACTCATATAAACTATAATATTTTAAGAAAAATAAGTTTTCTTTCCATCGTTATACTCTAGAATATGTTTTTAAGCATTAGAAACAAAATGTTTAGCGGATGCAGTTTGACCCCTTGTGAGTAAAAGAGAGGAAACAAACGCCCAATATATTAACGTGGCGGTTGGTGATATCGAGGCTCAAACCTTTCAAAATTCAACAAGATACTCCGGCATCAACGTCCTTTTTAAAGTGAAAATGGCTTTTATTTCTTTAATTCAGTGACTATTGCTAATGTGAATAAAAAAAAATCCTGACTTTAAGCAGTACTATATCTTTCAATCCTTACCTTTTCACACTCTAGGAATCATTTTCGTATTTGTTGTGAAGTAAAATATCATGCATAGGGGCCACGTACAGATATCTTAAAAACCGAATCGGGTTGAAAATTAAAAGTGCGATGTAAAATCATTTACTTTTTACTTAAATTTATTTGAAATGTGAAACAACATGTTCTTTCTTCTTCTCTTCTTTAGTTACGGAATAGCGCTCAACATACTGAACATTATTTTCCGGCGCATGCCTACGCTTACAAATTTTGAAAAATAAATAAATAAATAAATATATGGGTCAAATAAAAATATTTTCGTGTTCATTTACTTCCATAACACGAATAGCATTGGTCAACAGAAACGGAAATTATATCACGTCCTTCGGGCAGGTATCGTGTGAACAAGCCAATTGGGCCCCGCGCTGGAGTTATCTACTCTTGGCTGTTCACGTACACACAACAACACACTGCAGGTTTTACAGAGAACAATGATTATATATCTTTATGGGTCCAGCACCTCCTAAGGCCGTGCCCTGCGTGTGGACATTCAAAATGCCAGATTGACTTCCAAAAAATTAGATATTAGATTGATTGATTGGTGTTTAACGCCAACTTTAGCAGTATTTCAACTATATCGTGGCGTGAGCAAATTAAAAAATAATAATTTCCACTTCTAAGATATTGCTAAAACGGTGTGTGTCACCGAGAGGAATAAAATGACGACTGATAATGATGGGATAGAGTTACAAATATTATCAAATTTTCAATATTCTTTTTGTTTTACGTAGATGCACCTGTTATCGTCAGATTATGTCGAAAGTATAATAATCATATTATTGTTGCCAGGATATTTTTATTTGACCACAACCATTACCCAATAAACAATTAAACGCGTGGATGTTAATCATGCGATCACTTCGATTTTTATTGTGTCTGAAATATTGAAATAGAACATTTAGTGGATTTTGCAATAAAATGTAAACCGGATATCTCAGAAACCAATCAAATAAACCGCATCATAGAAACAGGAGTAATTTATGTCGTACCCATCCCGTAATGATAATCAAGTCGATATCGCACAGTCTGATATTGATAAAACAAGAGACTAAAAAAAATCCACCATAACAGTATTGAGTGGTTAGAATGGACAGAAATAATACTATAGATATGACTTCCTAATTTGTACTGGTATTTAAAAAAAAAAAAATCTCAGTAAATAAGGTAAGTCTCGTCTTTTTCTACATTAAGATGTGATACTGTTTAAAAAAACGTAGATATCAAATTTAGTGCACACGACGCGTTTCTGGAATAATGTTCATCAAGTACACTCAAAGTCGAAAGATTAGAGAGCCAAATCATTTTTTTTTAAGTTTTGGGAGCAAGTAATGCTAAGAGCATTCATTCAATTTTATTATTCATTAACGGTGGAATTAACTTCAGTGGACTATATGGTTAATCTTTGTAAATCATTTAAAAAAAGATTGTTCAATAAAATTAAATGTTTCCTTGTTACTAGTATAATAATAATAATAATTATTATTATTATTTATTTTTAATTTTAAGTGACTAGCTATATTCAAAGCAACACACTTCAGATCAGTTTATCAATTTGTTAAATGACACACATTTGGTAGTTTGTGGTTAAGATCAAGGGTGTATGGTTGTCACTGAAAAAAAGAAAATGTGTAACCCTCTACAAAAATTCCATATTTCGCCATGATCCATAAAAACATGGCTCTAGCCATGGGTAAAACTTGGTTTTGATCGGGTGAAGCTTTCTAACTCTTCTGCTCTGAAAACTACAAAAAAAACAAAAAAAACAAAAAAACAAAAAAACGTATGGGCCGATTGGAACTGAACATTACAAGAATGTTTGTAGAGTCATGATCCGTAAAAACATGGTCCCAGACGTGTGCATTTCCAGTTTCTGATTAGCTGAATGACCAGGTGTAAAACATGGCCGCGATGGGCATTTCATGTTTCTGATTGGCTGAAATTTTAAATATTTCTACTCGGACATTATATGTACACGGTATATGTATATGTCCAAAAGATTTTTTTATCTTAGGACAAATTGTGTATGTCCTCTACAATGATTCCTCATTGTGCTTCGATACGACAATGAAAAATGGTCGCTATTGGCAATGTTCGTTTCTGCTTGACTGAAGCTTTAAATTCAAATTCAAATAATTTGGTATGAAGAATAAATGACGTACGTAAAGTCCTCGCCAAAGATCCGTCATTTAATCTTGTTCCATTTAAAACATTGCGGTGATAACCAATTCCTGTCCCAGTTAAACAACAACTTGCTTAAATGCAAACAGTGAATGATTAACCAGATGGGCGATTTAGTATAAGACAAGTCTGAAGATACTAAAGGACTAACCAGAAGCTGTAAATCGAAGGACAGACAAGTTTAATAAAAAGAAAAAGATAAAATACAACACTGTCAGAACATTTCTAAATTCCAATCGAAAAATAGTTAGAAAGAGGCAAAATTGATATCCCTAACACATATGTATGACCACTCACTTTCCTGGTTTGGTACAGGCTCTAATTTTACTAAAAAAAGTATAAACCAGTGTCATTATAATCGTTTTTAACCTTGATTTTAGCTTATTTTATTAACCAAATGCTATAGTCAATCATAAATGTACTTTAATTTGACTTAATTAAAAAAAAAAAAAAAAATATCAAAAGTGCTTCATTTCAAACAAATGACAAAACCATTATTTTCTGTTCGTGTGAAGCGATGTGGGATTTTCAAAGAGAACAGAAAACAATGTTTTTTTATCAGATCGTGACGCTTTATTTTTGCAACGGTAATTTGCATTTGCTAATCACTTTCAAAATATAATAAAATTGTATTGAATTGTTCTGTTAATTTGATTGCAAATATTAAGCACAAGTTGAGATTTGTAAACATAACAAATGTATCTGATTAACCTTTTAAACTGAGAAATTAATAGGATAATAGTTGAGTGGCATGTTAAGTGTTTTTCATATGCACTTCCCTGCATTTGAAATGTGTTGTTATTGTTCTATATTTCTGTCAATATCAATACAATGGTTTTTGCTGAAGTGGCTGACAGGAGTGTGGAGACTTAACTTGTTAGGCCTTTGTTATTTTAGATAGCGTTTTTGTTTGTTGTTAATTGCATTTTTGTTTGTTTGTTTGTTTGTTTGTTTTTTGTTTGCTTGTTTTTGTTTTATTTTATAATCATTATTATTTTCAAATGTTTATTATTCCACTGAAAACATTTAACCAATCAAAACTAGACTTGGTAGTGGTCGCTATGAGCCGCGGCGCTCCCTTATCAAAGTTAATTACGTTATTTGTGTCTGTTTGCGCATAGTGTTTTTGTTTTCTTCGTCTTGTGTACCCTATGTTGCCATTTTCTGTAGATAGTCCATTTGTGATTGGCCTTCGGTATTCTCTAACGTTTACTTACATCGCCATGTCCCGTACTACGGATGGAAATGGTTGTTTACACTTAGATAGGTATTATAGCCAAGTATTTTCGATTTTGTAAAGTATGTCTATTCTGAGTCTACAAGTCTGATTGAGAAATGCTCTTTGGGAAAACTAAAACATTTCTTTACATCTTTACAGTCATTTAAACAAATCCCGTTATTCAACAATCTGATCAAAATAAGACATTAGACAGATCATTTGCTAACTTTACACTAAGTGTAGACAAAACAAAATTCAATAAATACCGGCATCTTATTTTAATTAAATTGGTTATTTACAAACGCAAAATCATCAACTGGTTGCCGAAAACGGTGAAGTGCAATATATAAACTACCATAATAGAGTATGTACCATGAATATATCTAAAATTATTTTTTGGGGGGTACTCTCGATCTTCGCACGATGAAAATCATTATTGACAGTTTGCACCGTATAATATCATTTGTACTTGCAAAAGGGAAACCAGTTGTAATCTTGTGTGATAAAGACAGAAAGACGGTGTTTTCCGTTACGATTTCCGCAAAAAAACTATGTTCTGTTCGTCTTTACCTCCAGTTGTTTGTAGGAGGGCTAATGTCTTATTTACGTTATTTGTGTTTGTTTACTCATAGTGGTGTCCAACACATATTGTGTTCAGTTTTTGTTTTGTTTGTCTTCGTCTTGTGTCTTGTGTACCCTATGTTGCCAGTTTCTCTGGATTGTCCATTTTTGATTGCTCCTTTGGTATTGTCTAACGTTTATTTACCGCCATAATATATTACATGTATTAGTACTAGCGATAGTGCAGATGTTTATCATTAAAGAAGTTTAAGTTATCACAAGAACGTGTTGCCGATCCAGTGGCTAACAAACTGTAGAGTAGAAATTAACTGGTTCTTTACCAGGAGTAGAGACATTCATGCATGAAGTACATGTATTTTACCAGGAGTAGAGACATTCATGCATGAAGTACATGTATTTTACCAGGAGTAGAGACATTCATGCATGAAGTACATGTATTTTACCAGGAGTAGAGACATTCAAGCATGAAGTACATGTATTTTACCAGGAGTATAGACATTCATGCATGAAGTACATGTATTTTACCAAGAGTAGAGACATTCATGCATGAAGTACATGTATTTTACCAGGAGTAGAGACATTCATGCATGAAGTACATGTATTTTACCAGGAGTAGAGACATTCATGCATGAAGTACATGTATTTTACCAGGAGTAGAGACATTCATGCATGAAGTACATGTATTTTACCAGGAGTAGAGACATTCATGCATGAAGTACATGTATTTTACCAGGAGTACAGACATTCATGCATGAAGTACATGTATTTTACCAGGAGTAGAGACATTCATGCATGAAGTACATGTATTTTACCAGGAGTAGAGACATTCATGCATGAAGTACATGTATTTTACCAGGAGTAGAGATATTCATGCATGAAGTACATGTATTTTACCAGGAGTAGAGACATTCATGCATGAAGTACATGTATTTTACCAGGAGTAGAGACATTCATGCATGAAGTACATGTGTTTTCAAAACGATAGCTATATAGACTACTGGTACATACAACTGTCTGATAGCAATTACAACAATTAAACAAGCAACAGACATGGACTACCGGTACATACAAATGTCTGATAGCAATTACAACAATTAAACTTCTTCAAGCAACAGACATGGACTACTGGTACATACAAATGTCTGATAGCAATTACAACAATTAAACTTCTTCAAGCAACAGACATGGATCACATTACTTTTAATATAATAACTTTGCCTTGCAACGGGTCATCAACGAAATTGAATTGTTGGTCAATAGCAGCACTCATTTACATCACACATAAAGGCCAGTTGGATATTAGAATCGTCTGACACAACCAGCGGATGTCGATGTCGAATAACTTTTACCCAGCAGAGAAGAAACGATGTCCTATTTTTGTACTCCGATGAGTTCGTGTCTGATCTCTTTTGGAAATATAGTATTGTGAATGTTGCATCTGATGTATTGTTGCTTAACGCCAAATTGGCAGTATTTCATCTATGTTCATATCGATAATAAGTCTAAAACAACAGTAAATCATATCAATAAAGAGGCTGCACTGGGAGAGGGAGGGACAAAGCATAGACAGATTTCTACAGGATAGAGGATATAACTGATAGGGTCTGGAGGGATTGTGGAGAATGCCTTGTAACGGGTCACCAACGACAACTCAAAAATATGTGCATTAGTAGACGGGACAAGTTGCAAGAAGCGTGCTATTCCCGCTACACTCATTTGCGCAAGTCTTAACGGCGAGTTGTGTGGCAGAGAGATTGTACCCCATGTGGAGCAACGAAGTACAAACAACGTACCCGTGGGTTTCATAAAGAAAGAGTTGTCGTGTCATCTCAAGGGTTAGGGTTATGGTGTTTAAATAATGGAACTCATCTCCAAGATCTGCTGTGTTACATAAATTACAAATTCTGAGTTCCCTAGGTATGTTTTTCCATCGTCCGTATTCAACAGGTAGTATACGGTTATTCAGCCTAAAGCGACAAAAAGTAAATATATCCCTATCGTCGAGGATATTAAGATAATTTTCAAATTCAAATTTATTTTCAAAAAGGCGATAATTTAAAGTTTTCGATCCGGTATCAATACGTGCATGCCAAGCTTGGTAAAACTGATCTTGGAGACAAATTTTAACGGAGTTTTTAAGCCATTGTTCACTTATGAAATACTGGTTCAACCATACATATGAAAGGCCACATTCATTTAATATACTCTCTACATAATTTAGCCATGAAAACTGACAATTATTAGTTTGCGATAGATATAATAACCTGTAAGAAGTAATAGATAGTTTAATATCCTTCCCAGTAATCAATTTCGACCAGTATAAGATATTTCTAAGTTCAATGTCTATATCTAAAGGATAACAACCAAGTTCCCCATATATCATACAGTTTGGAGTTGTAGCTTTTAAGTTGAGAATAATTTTGCAAAATTTCAAATGTACCTTTTCCAAAATGTCATTATTGCCGGAACATCAGATCTCACAGCCGTACAATAATATGGGTTTTACTAATTTATCAAAACGATCAAGTTGACAGCTGATAGAAAGATTATGTTTCCTCCCCTTTTTTTATTACTTCATACATAGCTTTAATAGCTTTTTCAGAAAGATGATTTTTACAAACTTTAAAACTTCCAGTCCGAGAAAAACAAATTCTCAAATAATTGAAATCTTTAATTATCTCAATATTAGTCCCATTATAATTAAAAATAAGATTTCTTGGTAGTCGTCCTTTAGAAAAAACTACTATCTTTATTTTATCAACATTTACTTTCATTTTCCAAGTGTCACAATATAAATAAAATTTATCAAGCAATGTTTGAAGATTGCTTGAGGATTCTGCCATTAGGACAGTATCATTTGCATACAAGATGATAAACATTTTCATAAAAATATCTAACCTGCTATCAAGTTCATCAGAGATAGAATTCAATCCCGGAACATGTTCATGTATGAACAAGTCTTCCAATCATTTAAAAATAATGAGAATAGAAAAGGTTATAAATTTTCCCCTTTTCGGACCCTATTTCACATGGAAAATATTCAGATTTATTTCCATTATAAAATCCACAAGATTTGATATTCTGATACATATAAAAAATACCTTGATCATATGACCATTTATATTATTCAAAAGCATCTTATACCATAAAGCATCGCGCCACACAGTATCAAACGCTTTTTCAAAATCAACAAAAGCGCAGAATAATTTCTTTTTCTTATTCTTCAAAATTAAAAAAAAAGAATGAAGTACAAACATACAATCAACTGTTGAGTATCCAGATCGAAATCCGCATTGGTTTTCATTAATTAATAAAATTTTATCAGAAAATTCAGACAGTCTTGCATTTAAAACTGCTGTAAATAGTTTCCCGAAACAACTTACTATTGTAATAGGTCTATAATTTTTAGGATTAAATTTATCGCCCTTATTTTATAAAAAGGTTTGATTGTCCCCGATACCCACATTTCTGGTATTACACCAGATTTAAAAATACAATATCTGTAACGAGAGTGTTAATATAGTTTCGATTCACGTTCTGTTGATCTACGTTTTCCAACTTGGAAATTATAAAATTTAGTTTATCAATATCAATATTATTTTGAAAAATACTAGATTTTTCTTGTTCCCATTTTTTAACCTTTTCTGTAGAAGATTCATTTGGAATGACGCCAGCATCAGCAAATTCACAATGGGAATGTTCTTTCTTAAGTGTTAAAGTAAATGGTGTATGGACATCCGAAAAAAGAGTTGGAAATTCTAGTATTTCAAGATCAACAAGTCTCTCTAAAAATGAACATTACTCAAGCAATAATCAACAACACTTGCATTTCGACATGTTAAATTATCCATTTGATCTTTACCCAGTCGACTGTTCTTGATACCCAATAATTATCCCCCCTGATTTCACTCTGCTATTAGTTTTTCTATTTTTCATGTGAAATTTATAACCAGGCAATTTGATTTCATCCATAGCGTTTGTTTTTGTTTCAACGAAACATACAATGTTATGCTTTTCAATCAAATTTTCAAATTCTGGATAATGAAGTTTGTTTACTAAACCGCAACAATTTACATAAAGAATATTAAGCATGTTAAAGTCATATTCAAAGCTTACATTTGCGACCCTTTGAATTTCATTACAAACAATAGATCTATTTACATCAATAACAACATGATTACTATTTACAGACGTGTCATTATAAAATAACAAATTTTCTTCACTATTTGAATTTGATACAATTTGATTTGACTCATATTCATAACTACATGTATTTTCGCCATCAGTACCTTTGACAATAGATGATTCTAATTTCTTTTCAGAAAATTGATCAATTATATTAATTAAAGTTGAGTTTACTGCATTTATGCAATTTGCATCATTTTCACAAAAACTGATATCATTTAAGAAATCTAGGTTAATATGAAAATCTGCAATTTCATTAATTTCTAAGCTATAATTAATACCAAAGTTTTGAATATCAAGTGAAGTATCAATTTCAAATAAACAGCAATCGCTAAAAGTATTATCACAAATATATATTTCATTAATACCCGCATTACTTGTATGTATACAACCATTGTTAACAAAATTACTGTTACTATTTACAGGTAAACAAACAGTTATATCGGAAAGTGAATTGTCATTGTCATGCGCCACACGGCACCCTTAGTATTTCGTCGGTGTCGATGAGCTTCGCCGCTGTCGTTTTGGTGGTCTACGATCGGCACGATTGGTGTAACGAAATGGAATAAAGTCATCCTCTAAATTCCCCTGATCAATATCAAACGCATCTTCTTGCATCTCATTCAATTCGTTTCTTCGGGTACTATATATAGTTCGTTATTAATATATAAGCGATCCCGCACAAGAGTAACTCTCTTTCCTTCTCGCTTTGCATTTCTCTGTATGGAATATAGTTGTTTCCTTCGATTTTCAATCTCCCGAAGGAACTGCTGTTTAATGCCAAATGGTCTGCTCTTAATTGATATGCACTATCTAGTACGTGTTGTAGATCGGCAAAATAAAGAAATCTGTCTACAACTGGGCGTCTACCCCAAGCGTTAACGACCAAAGCGATGTACATTACCGAATTCAATTTTGTAGTCTATTCCCAGTTCACTATGTAGGAAATCTCTAAGTAGATCTTCTGTGTACTCATTACTAACCTCGTGAAGACCGGTAAAAATTAGATTGTTCTTCATTGATCTACATTGAAGATCCAAGACGGTACTTTTCAAGCCCTCAATGTCTTCTTCACAGCTACACGAATTTGTACTGATATTTGCCTGTACTGACTCAAGTTTTGTTGACACCCTTTTAATATCATTTTGGTTTTTATCGCAAATTTTGGAGACTTTCGTGATTTGATCTTTATTTTTTTTACATTCCACTTTCAAATTGTCAAAAAGGTTACTGACGCCTTCAAGTTCCGTCGCTTTTGCACTACATGTTTTCACGCCTTTTTCAACAGTTACTAGTCGGCTAGTTAAAGATCTTAACACATTTTTCAAACCATCAAATTGACTTAAACCTTTTTCAACTCGTTGCAGTCTGTTATCAATTGTAGAAACTAAGCTAAGGATTGAAATAAACATTACAGAAACATCATTCGAATCGGAATCCTGTACTATCTTTCTGCTCTGTTCTATAAGCTTACTCGTTTCGGTCAAGGACATGATGTGTATTGGAGTACTTCATTTACATATCACTATAAACTTCATTTACATATTCTTATAAGCAAACAGATATGGTTCATTGAGCGACAAAGTCCAAAGTCCAACTTCATTGATGGATTCACTAATTCGTTAGGTACATGTATATTGTCTATTACGGACTTAGTGAATTGTTCTCATGTATATGATATGTACTATTTGAGTGTCTGTATTAGAATGCATATATACAAAGTGCAAATAATAATAATAATAATAAAAAAAAAGTGTTCACCTCGTTCCAGTATGATCCTATATAGAATATTAAATTCCGAAATTGTCTCTTTTCCAGAAAGATCAATTATGAATCACATTTTGAAAGTTTTTTCAGAGCGACAAAAAATAGAACATCCATTATAATGGGGCGTAACTCTCCCTCCCCAGAAATCATATGCATACATCATATATCTTTATTTCTTTATTTGTCAATAAACCATATACATAGGTGTAGAGAAGTATACAAGTCCACATGATTTTACCTTAGGAGACAAAAGGTGTCTGTCAAGTAGAATATTTCCTCATTGCACCTTGATACGGCAATGAAAAATGACTGTCATAGTAGAATATTTCCTCATTGCACCTTGATACGGCAATGAAAAATGACTGTCATGGGAAAGTTTTACTTCTGCTTGACTGAAACTTTAAATTCAGATTCAAATGATTTGCTATGTAGTACAAATGATGTACAATGTATATAAAATCCTCGCCAAAGATTCGTCATTCAATTTTGTTCCGTCTACAACATTGCGGTGATGACCAATTCCTGTCTCAGAAACAGCAAACTTACTTCATTGTAAGCAATACATGATTAACCAGATGATCAATTTAGTCTCAGATAGGTTTGAAGATACTAAAGGAGTAGCCAGAAGATGTAATTTGAAGAAGGACAGACAAGTTAATATAAAATACAACACTTTCAGAACATTTCCAAATTCCAATCCAAAAATAGTAGAAGGAGACAAAATCGATATCCCTAACACATATAACGATATCCCTAACACATATAACGATACCCCTAACACATATATCGATATCACTAACACATATATCGATACCCCTAACACATATATCGATATCCCTAACACACATATCGATACCCCTAACACATATCGATACCCCGAACACATATCGATATCACTAACACATACATCGATACCCCTAACACATATATCGATATCCCTAACACATATATCGATACCCCTAACACATATATCGATATCCCTAACACATATATCGATACCCCTAACACATCGATATCACTAACACATATATTGATACCCCTAACACATATATCGATACCCCGAACACATATCGATATCACTAACACATATATCGATACCCCTAACACATAAATCGATATCCCTAACACATATATCGATACCCCTAACACATATATCGATATCCTAACACATATATCGATACCCCTAGCACATATATCGATACCCCTAACACATATATCGATACCCCTAACACATATTTCGATACCCCTAACACATATATCGATACCCCTAACACATATATCGATACCCCTAACACATATGTATGACCACTCACTTTCCTGACTTGGTACAGACATTTCAATAAAAATGGTCGGGGTTAAACTAGTTTTATGGGCCCAAACATTTTAACTCAGTACAGATGATATATATGAGGTCCACTTCAGTGACATCATTTTGTCTTTATCCGGCAGAAAAGTAAGCTTCCAATTAATTCACTAGAATAATTGTCCGAATTTGTTTTGCACGAGCTTTAGAAACAGTCAGAAATGCGAGTCTCTTTTCTCATCTGTATCACAGCGAGTTCCAATAAATGTCATTATTATGTACGTGTATTGTGGTTTTATCTTACAATGTCCAAATAGTTGGATTTGCCACTACTTATGCAATCGGTGCCTATCACCACTAACGTTGTGAGTTCGAATCCCGTTCATGGCGAGGTGTACACGATACAACATTATGTGATAAAGTTTGTCAGTGACTTGCGACAGAATGGTGGTTTTCTCCGGGTATACTCCAGTTTCCTCCACCAGTAAAACTGACCGCCACATTATAGCTGAAATATTGTTGAAAGTGGTGTTAAACACAACAACCCTCTGCAATGTCCAAAAGTGCAAATCGCTGGCAAATTTTACTAAAAAAAAAGAGTACAAACCAGTGTCGTTATAATCGTTTTAAACCTTGATCTATTAACCAATTGTTATAGTCATTCATAAATGTACTTTAATTTGACTTAATTAAAAAAAGCAAAAAAAAACATCAAAAGTACTTCATTTCAAAGGACAAAACCATTATTTTCTGTTCATGTGATGGTCGATTTCCAAAGAGAGAAAAAAAAACACAATTTGTTTTTAATCAGATCGTGACGCTTTATTTTAGTAACGGTAATTTGTATTTGCTAATCACTTTCAAAATATAATAAAAATGTATTGAATTGTTCTGTTAATTTGATTGCAAATATTAAGCACAAGTACAAATTTGTACGCATATCGGATTAACCTTTTAAACTGAGAAATTAATTGAGTGGCATGTGAAGTGTTTTTCACTTCCGTTAATTTGAAATGTGTTGTTATTATAGGATTAAATGCATTTTTTCCGGAGTTTATTGATGTATAACCTGGACCAAGTCACTCACAAACTTACATAAAAGTCGAAGGACTTTTATTTGTTTGTGAGTGAATTGGTCCAGGTTATACATCAATAAACTCCGGAAAAAATGCGTTTATTCCTAATAATTCTGTAACTAAGTTTTTTTTTTCTTCATTTGTTTTGAAAATTTACCTTTGGGGATCCCCAGTACGCACACATACATTCCATCGATGTGTGTCGGCCATGAATAACAAATTGAACTAACCTTATTTCCTACTTTAAACTAGACGGTGATGTAATTAAGTTACCGATATTTTCCAATTTGATGGCATTTTGCATTTAGCTACTCAAACAAGTAAAATGTCCACAAAATCGTAAAATAAATCAGTAACCAGCTTGTGTCAATCAGCGTCCCTTGTAAACAACGTCACAGTATGACGATATATTACAAAAGTCAAAGTCGATAGATGGTTGTCTTAAGTATTTTTTCCGGATTTTTTTTTTTATGTCAACAATACAAGCTTTTTTTTTCATTGGCATTTATTTTTTTATTTCATATCTAACAATAATTGTCGATTATTAACAATAAACATTGTTTCCTTTATCTTTTTTTATTATCGGGAATCCAAGCCGCCATTTTGCTTACATTACGAAAAAATTTGTCCGCTGAACATCGTCTATCGAAAAATAAACTGACAAAATCCCGCCTCCATTAGCGCTTATACCCAATCAGAGTATAGGATTTCTAATTATGTAAATCATATAAGAATTATTGTTGTATATTTCTGTCAATATGAATAAAATGGTTTTCACTTAAGTGGCTGACAGGCGTGTGTTGACTTAACGTGTTATTCCTTTGTTTTTATCATCATTATTATCTAATATTTATTATTCCACTGAAAACATTTAACCAATCAAAACTAGACTTGGTAGTTGTCGTCATGAGCGGCGCTCCGTTATCACAGTTAGTTACGCCTCCATGACCCATGCTACGGATGGAAATGGTTGTTTACACTTAAAGGTATACAATACAGGCTGTCAGAATTTATTTTTTTGTTTATGTTAAAAGTTACCAATATTCGATATTTTATACCAATAAAATGTTCTGAACAAAAAGCTAGGTTTAAAAAATCTGTTATAATGTCGTAATTAGTGACAAAAATTCGAATGTTGGTGGAATCGCCATTATAACACATGATTAATTATGAATCGGCTGCAGTTCCGAAGTTTGACGAGCAGCGTGTGATAACTGCTATAAGTAACTGAGGATGGATGAATTTGTGCAACTTCTGCGTGTGTTTTTATTCGTAAGACGTCCTTAATTTCAGTCCATCTGTCATATTCATCACCTATGGATACTCTGGTTTTGTTGTATTTTGCTGAATCCTCCTTTTTTTGTCGTTTTAGTGTAGAATCCGTCAATGTTTTTGTTCTTCCACGATTCGATTTTTGCACATCCGACATTTTCTTCATCAACAAACAATTTGGCACATGCGCAGACGCTTTCCCGAATGAGTTCACCGTCAGGTCGTATGAATATTGGGCGGGTCAACATTGAATTCTTTCCTGGATGAAAGAAAATCAAACAGCGACGTATTTCCTTCGTTCTAGGCTATATATCTTTATGGTTTTTTAAAACAAAGTTTAGGTCTTGTATTGGGATTTTTTAAAAAAAAATTTAAATAACGGCCTGTATTCCCTTAAATAGCTATTATATAGCCAAGTATTTTCGATTTTGCAAAGTTGTCTATTTTGAGCCTACAAGTCAGATTAAGAAAAGGTTTTGGAAAAATTAAAACATTTCTTTACGTCGCAATCAGTAGCAAGTCATTTAAACAAATCCGTTATTCACCAATCTGATAAAGACTAGATATTTGACAGATCCTTTGCTAACTATAAATATGGTATAGACAGAACAAAATTCAAGAAATATCTTATTTTAATTAAATTGGTTATTTACAAACGCAAAATCATCAACTGGTTGCCGAAAAACGTTGAAGTGCAATATATAAACTACCATAAATAAGGGTAATAACAAAATTACCGAACTCCGAACAATCTTACAAAGGGAAAGTTAAAACTCATAAGTATATAAACAGACAAAATCAGTCAACAACCGGAAAACTGTGAAAACCGTAATGACCCTGACTTGGTACAGGCATTTCTAAAGAAATGGTGGGTTGAATCAGATTTTAAAGCGCCAAACCTCCCGCTTTCATTATAGCTCAAAGGTTCCGGCTGTCACTATAACAGTATCTATAACAATACTCACACTATGTAATAGAGTCAATCAATAACCATGAGTATATTTAAAACCCTATCTTGGGGTACTCTCGATCTTCGCACGATGAAAAAACATTATTGAGAGTTTGCATCGTATGGGATCATTTGTACTTGAAAAAAGAGAAATAGCATGTCTATGATAGTATTGAGTTATACTCAATAGAACCCTGTGTGATAAAGACAGAAAGACGGTGTTTTCCGTTTTCTTTACCAATAACTCTTATCGCCATGATATAGCTGATATATTATTAGTGAAAGTTGTGTTAATCGTAAAAGAAGTTTTAGTTTTCATAAGAGCTTGTTGCCAATCTAATGGCCAATAAACTGTAAAGTAGAAATTAACTGCTTCTTTACGAGGAGTAGGTGGGCTATGATGTTTAACGCCACTGTCAACAATATTTCAGTTATATCGTGGCGGTCAGTTTTATTGGTGGGGTTAACTTACAAACTTTATCACATAATGTTATATTGAGTACACCTCACCGTGAGCGGGGTTCGAATTCACAACTTTAGTCTTTACCAGTAGAGAAATCCATGTTTAACTACAATACACCATGTATGTAGAAATGTGATCATAGGGTATGGCTGCGGACGGATGTTTTGATCACAACAAGTGAAATTGGAAGAGATGAATCAGGTCGAATAATTTTGACTTGCAACGGGTCATCAACGAAATTGAAATGATTGTCAATAGTAGCACCCATTTACATCACATCATAAGGACCAGTTGGATATTTAATTCGTCTGATACAAACAGCGAATGTCAATGTCGAATGGATTTTACCCAGCAGAGAAGAAACAATGTCCTCTTTTCATACCCCGATGAGTTGGTGTTTGATCTCTTTTGAAAATTAGTATTGTGAATGTTGCATCTGATGTATTGTTGCTTAAAGCCAAATTAGCAGTATTTCATCTATGTTCATATCGACAACACGTTAAAAAAATTATTTCAATAAAAAATTGCACTGGGGTGGGCCGTGGAAGGGAGATATAAATAGGATAAAGAGGATATAACGGATTTGGTTTGAACATTTTTGTATGGCAACTCCTTAAAAATTGCTATTATAAGCTGGTGCAAGAGAGAGATTGTACCAATGAGCGAAGAAACTAAAAACTAGCTACCCGTGGGTTTCCAAATGTTCCCTAGGGTTGTTTCTTTCATCTCAGACAGGCAGTTAATCAATCTTATTTTCATAAAGAAAATAATAGCTTTTTAATCAAATGTTCTAATGTATATATGGAGTAGATGTTTATTCAAATGATACGAGTGACCAGTCAATAACTTTATGGATAAATGAATCTACATAATGTATTTGCTTGTAGTCTAGGTCACATATACATTTCTGTCACGATGCTTGGTATACTTCCGGAATATTTCAATAGTAATAACTAAGATTTAATATTGACAATGAATGAAGGTAAGAGTATTTTGAAAATTTTGAAATCATGATTATAAATATTAGATCGAGATATTTAAGAAAAAAAAGTGTCCCCTTTCAATTGAAAATTTACACGTCACCATTTTGCAGGTTATTTGTTAATATTTAAATTGTTTTAACTCTGCATATGATATAGATGTTTGAACATTTTAGAAGTTATTTGGATAGCTACGGGGTATTTTTTTTAACTTTAATGTACAATAAAAAGAAAAGATTATATCGGTAAGTATAAATCCAAATGACACTCAATGAAACCTGAAAATGTGCCCTTTATGAACAGTTACCCTTTTATATACAGGTTAAAATTATATGCACTATTCATTTATTGGAAAAACGACGCTGCCCTTTATAGTGATTTGCTATATAGGGGTACCCTTTAAGGCAGGTTTGATTGTATTATGAAAGTACGCAAGGGCTACGGACGATCTCAACCATACGTCAGGGTATGGGTACGCAAGGGCTACGGACGATCTCAACCATACGTCAGGGTATGGGTACGTAAGGGCTACGGACGATCTCAACCATACGTCAGGGTATGGGTACGCAAGGGCTACGGACGATCTCAACCATACGTCAGGGTATGGGTACGCAAGGGCTACGGACGATCTCAACCATACGTTAGGGTATGGGTACGCAAGGGCTACGGACGATCTCAACCATACGTCAGGGTATGGGTACGCAAGGGCTACGGACGATCTCAACCATACATTAGGGTATGGGTACACAAGGGCTACGGACGATCTCAACCATACGTCAGGGTATGGGTACGCAAGGGCTAGAGACAATCTCAACCATACGTCAGGATATGGGTACGCAAGGGCTACAGACGATCTCAACCATACGTTAGGGTATGGGTACACAAGGGCTACGGACGATCTCAACCATACGTCAGGGTATGGGTACGCAAGGGCTACGGACGATCTCAACCATACGTCAGGGTATGGGGTATGCGAGAGTTTGAAGACATCACATTTGATGGTAAGATGAATAATTCATTGACCTTTGATTATTAGTTTCAGATGTTAACATACAACATTATTTTATGTTGATATTCGTTTTTTTCCCTTTTAAATCTATGTAATTAGGAATTTTAAAGGTAATGATATGTTTTTGTTAATGTTAATTAAAATGATGTATTGATGCAAATTAACATGGGAAAATCACTAAATGTATGGCGGAGTTAAACGTGATAATGAGATTCCAAATCGTCTTTCTTTTAAAGTAAATATTCATTAAACCATATATCTATACATTTGTATAAACAAATAACATGATTGATTGTTATATTTCATCTGTCTGTATAACGAGAACAACTTTAAAACACATTAAAATCAGATTGATAAAAAGGGTGAGATTGGGATCAGCCTGTAGGCGGAAGTTTAGATTGTGACAAGAAAACGGTGATAAAAGTGAGAATATGAAAATTTCGCATTACAACAGGACATCAACGACCATTCTTAACTAATTGTTGCTCATGTGGGAGCTGGTGCAAGTACTTTGTGAACAAGAAGGGTGGCATTTTCCATACAAGAGACGCCAATTTACGTCCCGCACTAAGAACGAGTTGGTTGTATGATTCGTTTCACACATCCAGCGTTGGGACTGTGCCCTAAAAGGAGAAAAAACTTACGTTTTATTTCTATACAAATAAATTAAATACAAAAATATACCACACTGTCAGAATAGTCAAAATCTAACAACAAAATCATAGAAACAAAGGCAAAATAAGCTAATTCGTGACCTAAAGAAATACATTTGTAACGTTGGTTACCATTAAATATTAAAAAACCAAAATTAAACCGACAGAGATACTTTTCAAGTCAAAAAGACAACATACATTTACATAATGCCGAACAAATAAATATGGACAGAGCAAAACGCAGGGTCAATAAATGCTTGTATCAGAAATGATTTCTAGATAAAAAGATATATTTAATGGTAATAAACTATTACTTTAAGGGTTAAGATAAATTAAAATTGATATCGATACTTCTAATGTAATAGTCATACCTATCCTATTATATTAATGGTCTTCGTGAGAGATCAGAGGTAAAAGAAGTCATCAAATTGTTGGAATAAAGATACATTAACAAATTCAGCAGTCATGTTATATATATATTCTAGCAAAGCAAAGACAACCTGTCCTAAAGAATTTAACATCTGTCACAAATTATAGCCTTTAGCATCGATTAAAGATAGCATCACCGTAAGAACTTTGATAAGGAATCCCTTTTGTTTAAGAGTTCATCAATCTGAAATATATTCTCTTAAGGAAAATCCCATTTGAGGCACGTTTAGAACTAACCTTGAAATTACCTATATAATATTTCACTTGGAGTCGCACAAAAAAATGACAATGCAAATTCCAATCACGATTTATTATTTTTTTATTTTCATTACGATAAATGAAAATTACTACTCTCGAATCACAGGAATATTTATAATAACGATAAAGAGAATAAGCAAACGTCGATCACGATTCACGAGAATGACTGTATACATCTTTGATGTCTATTAGCTTCTTGTCTTTGATTTTGGGTAATTAACGTAAAATACATGTATACAACAAATATCTTTGTTTTCTTAACAATGTAAATATAACGTAGATATCTAATTTAGTGCACACGACACGTTTCTGAAATAATCTTCATCAGGTACGCTTAAAGTGATAAGATTGGAACACCAAATAATTTGAATGTTTTTGGGAACAGGGAAAACCAACTGTGCCTTTGTTAATTAATATATTTTTTTCATTGCAGATCACTGACAGAATGACAGAATTTTCCAAATGAATGTCGTTTACTGTGTCAGCATTTCTTATACAAATTATCTGCTGAGATGATCATAGAATAAATCTATGTCATACAATCGAGTGATGTGAGTGTTTGACGGAATTCATGATTTCATGTCAAATTTTAAAGTAACAACAGTTTATGCCAACTTTAAAAGTAATTCAAGTTCAAACAGAGAATGGAATTCAATGATCTCAACTGTACAAGTTGGTTTGAAAACTTCGATGGGAATACCAACTATACTTACACGACAGACGATTTAAGCCGCCAGATTAACAAGAGGAATTTAGCCGCTGTGATCTTCGTCAGTGCCATGATATTGGTGGGTACTGTTGGAAACGTTCTAGTCATATTAGTATTTACATTTAAATTTAGCAAGTCAACATACCGTGTATACGTCTTGTGTTTAGCTTATCTTGATACTGTCAATTGCTGTGTTACGATGCCATTTGTTTTGACGTATCTTCTGTTTTCGCAAAATTACCCGTCTGATGTTTTATGCAAATTCGGCCATTTTGTTGGATTTTACATTGGACTTGCTTCTCCATTTACATTGATTTTAATAGCAGCCGATAGATACCGGAATATATGTCAACCATTGTGTTTGCAAATGACAGAAAAGAAGGCTCAACTGTCGTGTATCATCGTCAACATAGCATCATTCACAATGTCTTGGCATGTGCCAGTAATATACGGAAGTACGAAGCACGAAATAAAAGGGTTGAACTTAACTGTAACACGGTGTTTCAAAGAGGACGACTTCCTGTCTCAAAATGTAACATGGTGGCAATATATCATATTGACTGTTATTCTATTTATGGTTACAGCATTTCTAGCCGTGACCTACTTTTTCATTATGATCCGCGTCCATCACAAATCGAAATATTTCACATCACTAAGCGCAAGAAGAAGTCTCGATCCCGGAAGGCCAAGTACAGCGTATGTTACGAAAAATATACAGACAAGAAAGACGACTTTGACATTTTTCATAATTACTACTGTCTATGTGCTTAGTTCTTTCATTCATCATGCTTTGGCGATGATATTGCACGTTGTTCCAAATTTAGAATGTCATTTGACCTTCACACAAGGTGCTATATTCTGGACTTTCTTTTGGACTATTTTCATCAATAACATTGCAAATCCGTTTATATATGGTTTATCTGACGAACGTTTTAGACACCATTTAAAATTATTTTTCATGAAAAAGAAAACAACGCCTCTTGCATGGACAACACAACAACACCGCCATCTTCGATTGCAAAGAAAATGAAGAAAAAACATTTCTGTTTGCCCTTTATTTCCATCTATTATATAAGGATTTCTATTAAACTCGATTTGAGTTTAGATACCGTAATAAAATATTGTTAATGTCCTCTCATATCTCTTAAACTATAAAAGCTATAACAAATATGTTACTAAACTCCAGACAGAAATTTTTCAAAGGAATTCAATAGAAAAAAACTGCATACAAATTCGACTCACAGTATATTTTTTTTACCATTTTGGGGTTATGGTCCCCTTTTGCCACCTTTAACCTAATATCTCGAAAAATTGGTTGAAAAAGGACAAGAAATTACAAAAGGAATCTAAGGAAAAAAACTAGCAAAATCGAAATTGGGTGTTGGTCTCATTTTGCCAACATCCCCTTTTAATATCTTGGAAATGGTAATATAATGAAAAATTAAAAAGATACCACACTGTCGGAACAATTCCTAATGCAATAGAAAAATCATAGAAAAAAGAAAATTCGATATCCCTAACATAAACCCATGACCATTCACTTTCCTGGCTTGGCACTGGCATTTCAATAAAAAGTGGCGGGGTTGAACTAGTTTTATGGACCCACACGTGAGTAAAATGCCAACCCTCACATAAAATCGGGCGAACAGTGTTATTATAAATTTTGAACATTATAGAAAATAGGTTTGAAATTACCTAAGGGGTAAATCGAAGAAGGACAGACAATACACCGACCAAAAGAAGGACAGACAATACACTGACCAACAGAAGAAGGACAGACAATACACTGACCAAAAGAAGAAGGACAGACAATACACTGACCAACAGAAGGACAGACAATACACTGACCAACAGAAGAAGGACAGACAATACACTGACCAACAGAAGAAGGACAGACAATACACTGACCAAAAGAAGGACAGACAATACACTGACCAACAGAAGAAGGACAGACAATACACTGACCAACAGAAGGACAGACAACACATTGACCAAAAGAAGGACAGACAATACACCGACCAAAAGAAGGACAGACAATACACTGACCAACAGAAGAAGGACAGACAATACACTGACCAACAGAAGAAGGACAGACAATACACTGACCAAAAGAAGGACAGACAATATACTGACCAACAGAAGAAGGACAGACAATACACTGACCAACAGAAGGACAGACAACACATTGACCAAAAGAAGGACAGACAATACACTGACCAACAGAAGGACAGACAATACACTGACCAACAGAAGAAGAACAGACAATACACTGACCAAAAGAAGAAGGACAGACAATACACTGACCAACAGAAGAAGGACAGACAATACACTGACCAACAGAAGAAGGACAGACAATACACTGACCAACAGAAAAAGGGCAAAAGACAAATAATGGTCGACAAAACGTTAAGCATAAAACTTGAGATCGAGCAGCAAAAAACCCGCTTAACCAGTATGAACTTATGTGTTTCGGAAGGGCAGATAGTTCATGTCCAAATGGTAATACCCGTCGTGTCGCTTTGTTACATATCTGGTTATTAGTCATGAAAAGGGAAAGGAGGACAGGATTGTAACTACGACAAAGAAAGCATATCGTGATCATCTATCACACAGATATTTCACAACGGTTAACCAATTCATCATGGAGGCCGGTCAACAGATTTCTTGTTAGCAGCAACCCTCTATCAAGAACATCCTGATATGAACTACAAGCTCTGGAATATCGTATGAACAAGAGATATTGGCCATTGCATTATCTATTCCTCTTCCTCCACATCAAACTTGCCATGGACTTTTATACACTGCCATCTTCTTTTTATTTCGGTTAATACCTGGTTTTCCAATCCCAGAAAATGTATGCAATACTCATCTGTGAATATCAATAAATTATCTTGGAGGTTGAAAAACTTCCGCATCAAAGTTATTAATTGTACGTTGCTTCTTTCATCATGTTAATTCTCAGCTGCCATGTTGTCTGTCTAACTATTCTACATGTTATTGTTTTGACTAACCCTTAACATATATCCCCCATGTTTTATGACGCATATACTATTAAAGCAATGAATGCCAAAGTAATTCAGGGAAATCAAGTATTTAAAAGATAAAATAGGTCATCTTTTGTTTCTCCAAGAAGTAGGGGATCATTATTTTACAAGACGCCCACCTTCGCACAACATGTGATGGATTGTAATTCGATTATCGTCTGCTTGCATTTGAGTTCGTATTCATTGTCATCAGCGAAGTAACTGTAGGATAAAACACCCCATGTGATGCCCTATTACTAATTAGAATACCTGTTACAAAACTGATAAGCAATAATAGCGAATATATGATTAATATTACGACCAGAGGAGCGCCTAGTCGATAAATGTGCAATATAATAAAAAGCATAAACAAAGGGTGAAATATGCGCAACATCTAGGTAAGCCATTTAAGCAGTCGTTGCTGTCTGTGGCGTTAACATTGTGGATCATCACTATTTCGCCTATCAATTTGACAGGATATGACGCAATTGTTGTTATTGGCATATTCAATGATAATCATTTAGGCGAATCATGATATGTTACAAAAGTTTCTTTGGAATATAATTAAAGCTGTTCATAATATGGAAAATTATTCGTCTACAATTGGATATAATTCGATATTGAACATGACCACCATGTTGGATAATAGTATTAGTGCGTTTTTGTCAAACGAAAAATATGCTAATATACTCGGGCATACAGACACTGTTTTATTTTGTATCAGTCTCGTATTAACCCCCGTTACAATTATTGGGAACATTATGGTTCATATCTCCATGTATAAATTTCGTAACTTTCGTACGGTCACTAATATGTTTAATGCCAGCCTCGCTATGGCCGATTGTATTTTGGGATTATTTACATTACCACTGAAAGCATTGTTTTATCTTGACAGTAATTACGGAAGGAATAAGTATCTGTGTCTATTAAAATATTCGACGGTTCTGCTCTCCATGAATGGATCCCTCTACAGCTTGGTGGCCATATCAGTGGACAGGTACATTGCCATTCTATATCCACTAAAATATCCATCCATCATGACGAGGAAGAAGGCTAACAGAATCATTGCAGCCATATGGATCTACCATATAGTTCTTTGTGCGATTCCTGCCATAGGGTGGAACAATTATGACAGGGATAACGGTAAAGTGTGCGACTTCTTCAAGACACTTCCTTTACTGTATACGATCATTTCATGTCCAGGTACTATATTTGTTTCTCTGATTTTGGCCATGTATTTTTATAGGAAAATATTCATAGTTGCATCAACGAAACTGAGGACAAATAAAACCCAAGTCAAATACATTTCCGGAAAGAAACCAGGTCAGCACTTGCAACGGGAATTATTATATTTTTCTTCTTCGTCTTTTGTAAGATTGTTCGGAGTTCGGTAATTTTGTTATTACCCTTATTGAACACCATTTATGCTTACTGGTCCTCTGAAGTATATGGATATTCCTGCAAACTTAAGTGAGATTATCAAAAACTTTGGCATGACGATATCTATGAGTAATTCAGCGATAAACCCTTTCATGTACTATTGGCTTCGAAAAGACTTCCGTTATTCATTCAGACGCCTACTTTGTTCGTATCGTTTAAAAAGGGCATCAATACGGAAATTTCGTGACGGCACGGAACAAGAGAACACTACAGACATTTCCATTCATATGTAGCTGCAGTGTGAAGTAAGAAAGAATGTAAAAATAAACAAATACCTCCAAAAAATCAATGCTACCGATGTTCTAATTGAAATTGCATAGAGATTATCACATGGCTTTTTCATATCAGATCCCTGATCAGCCCTAGATCCTGATATATCAGGTACATATTTTTATTTACTTGGCACAAGAAAATATTTCCGGAAATTGACGAATAACAATGTGATACCGATCACGGAAAGTCCCGGAAATGGGTGTGATATTTTCCTGAACTGTGTGATATATATTGTTTTTTTTATATCAGCCCGCTAAGGTAATCATGGGAAGATGTCTAATGCATTTCATTAGATTTAACTTCCCTCCACCAAAAAAACTTACCACCACGATATAACTGAAATATTGTTGAAATACCATAACCCTAACGCTTTGTTAATAACATCGGAAAGAATGTTTTTCAGAATCGAAAAGCAATGAGGAACGCCGATTAAAAGGATGTGTTGCGAATATACGCCGTGTATACAGTTTTATTTTTCACGACTACTTGTCACTTAATGTTATTGATGTTACAACTCTAGTGATCTATCTCTGTAATGTTATACCAGTACAATGTTGACGCAAAAAGGTGAATCTTCATGTTTATCTTGCAGGAACTACTTCCTGATCTATAAATAGCTTAAAAATGTAAATTATTTTCCGCAGCAGAGGAAGAACGATGTCGTTATATATAATAAATACTATTTTCTCACTTTTTCTTCCTCTAATCAATACAAATCTTAACATCCTGATTCAACAATTCACCGGAATCAAAATGCAAATAAAAGGCAATATTGGAGGGCACATAACCCTAATCAAATATCACAGAATTATCACGGAAAATTAAAATTGAAAGCTACTACGAACGAACCAAAATTACGACGTATCCGAGTTCTAGATTATGACATTTCAAAGTAACCAAGGACGCATATATACGGTCATGGGAACAAACACCGGATGTTAACAAGAGTAACAAGACGGGTGTCACTAGTGAAGCAGGAACTGACTACCCTTCCAGAAATTATGAGTTCACCCCCGTTTTAGTAGTGTTCGTGTTGCTCAACCTTTAGTTTTCTGTATAGTATTTTGTCAACCATTGCTTGTCTGTCTTGTGCCTTTTCTTTTAGCCATTGTATTGTCTGACCTTCTTCGTATTGTGGCTTCTAGTTACCCCTTTGATATTTTCAAATTTGTCTGACAGTGCATAAAGGTATTGCACCAAATGATTCTGCAAAAGACTTGTGATTGCTTTGAATTTTATGCTTAGAAAGGGTAGTAAGTACTGGTATATTATGTAAGATTACCGTATGTGTAGTTGATTTACATGCCTTTTATAAGATAGTCGTAGTAATATGTCTTTGGAATATGTTTATTGAAAGAAAGTGATCACTAATAAACTGCAATGAAATAAAAGAGCTTGACAGTGTTGAAGATACTTGCAAAATTGTAAATTATTGTTTAAAACATACTTGAATATTGTTCATGAAAAAGTTTCAACATGCCTACGCAACTGTACAAAATTATACTACATTTTTAAAAACATATTTACATTTTTCTATTAAATAGGTTAATATATGTCCTCCTCCATATTATCCTATTTATCTTCATTCGACATATACAAACCCTCATCTAGTATCTCGGGCAGATATGAAGACTTGCACATGTGGGAAGATAACTGAGGCAAAATAGAAGAGGTTATATATTAATCCTGTTTTGATATCTTTGTGTTTGATTATTTGGAACTCTTTGAATTTACCCATGCAACCATTACATATGCGGTACAATAATGGTATGTGAATAATGCTTGCTTTATCGTGTAGTATACAAATTAAAGTCTCCTTGTACCTGATTCATGTATATATCAAACAGCTAGAAACTATAAGAGTATAGCACTGATATGACAGAGGACATTCTTCAAAACGATTCAAATCACGCTCGTTTCTACCTTTTTTCTTCAGTAATATTAAAAAAAAAAAAAAAAAAAAATCGGCATTGCAAGATAAACACAATATACGAACACTATCGATTAAAATACAATTTAATTGCAATTACTCCGAAACAACAACAACAAAAAAAGTCCACCATAGACTTGCTAGACTCGTTTTCCCATCTGGTTTCTAAAGCTCGTAAAATAGATTTCATTTTCACTAACAGTGAGTAATCAAGTCCCTTTGGTTTTCATGCTCTCGAAGATTTCTTAATTGAATGGCTTTCCGGTCTTTCTAGAAACGCGCCGATGGTGAATTCATTAGACTGGTCTTTTCGTTGTCCTCTGGTGGCAAAAATCAATCAAATCATGAGTTTAAGTCCAAACTACATTGCTCTATCTAACGAGTCCAAACAGTCTTTCACTCTAGGAAAAATGATAGTGTCCTATTTTATCACATCACTTAGCAAACAGTAGTCAACACATTTACTCATGTAGACAATTACTCGTTCAAACCTCTCTTGAAACTGAAACAGATCAGTGTTAACTGCTACATCACTTGCTTCTGAATCTAGGATAACTGGCATGTCCGGAAGTGAGTAAGCAAGTATTATTACTCTCTTTGTGTTTCTTGCTCCTAAAGACGTCTTAGTTATTAGGTTTTACGATCTTTGAACTTTGAATGAACCCGATGAAGGTTATTTAAGAAGCGTCTCTTGTACCTTATATTTGATAAATTCGTTTTTATTACTATCATTGGGTCGATACCACTGTTGGAATTCTTCTAGCCATTAACATTCTGTTATTGTCACAAATGTCGTGCAATAGTACCAATATGCCTGCAAGCCCCTTGGGAAAACACCAGCATAGACATATTATGCTGCGTACTTGCTTTGCATATTTTGAAGCTGGTTATTACATAGATGAATTTATCTATTATGGTGCTGTTGATATCCCTACCTCAGAAAATCGTACTTGTTATTTGAGGAAATTGCATTTTGTTGGTTTTAATTTTTAATTGATCTCTCTGAGGCGGATATATATTCGTTCTAGTCTCCATAACCTCTCTTCAAAGGTTGAACCGACAGATATACCGTTCATGTATAGGAGTAATCGTTCCACTGGAGACCCCGAAGAACATCTTCCATTAGTTATTCCAAGCTCCGTGAGTTTATTATGCCGAATGGCAAGATTGTGAACTGGTATAATCCGAAGCTTATCACAAGACATGTCTTTCTTTGTCCTCTGATGTCTTTCATATTTGCCAAAATAAGTTTAAAAGTCCAACAAACCACTGCTCCAGTTAATGAGTCCCAGCACTCGTTCACCCTTGGTAAAAGATAGCGTCCTTTTGATGACATCATGTAGCATTCTGTAGTCAATAAATCACCTTGGTAGGCCATCTTTCTTTATCACGAGAACAATATTTGATGCCCATGGACTCTAAAATGGCTCAGTGATCCCTGGTTAAACATCCTTTTGACTCTTTTTTATCTCTTGTTTTCCTATTTGCATACATCTTGATCTTCGTCTTTTTTTAATGACGTTTCAATTACTAATCCTACGAGTAACTTAGTCTTTCTCATGTCATCATCTGTCTTTGAGAATACGTCTTGATATTTTGTGCTTAGTGAAATCAGGGCATCATTTCAAATCAGTAAGTTGTCCCGGAAAGCAGTTACGCATATACTAGATTTCTCCTCTTTACCAACGTAACTGTTTCTTATTGTATTCCCAATCTAGGTAGAATTCACAAGTCATACAGCGGTAATGAAAGCGGGAGGTTTGGCGCTTTAAAATCTGATTCAACCCACCATTTCTTTAGAAATGCCAGTACCAAGTCAGGGTCATTACGGTTTTCACAGTTTTCCGGTTGTTGACTGATTTTGTCTGTTTATATACCTATGAGTTTTGACTTTCCCTTTGTAAGATTGTTCGGAGTTCGGTAATTTTGTTATTACCCTTATTTGGTAGAGAGTTACTTGATTGTCACTGTAGATAATGATATTTAACAACGTTTCATCCTTCTCGTATTATCCCTATACCATTGATATCCTCTGCAATTATTTGACATTTTTTATCAATGAACCGACGAGTCATTTTTGTGGATGTTATTGTTGAGCAATAACTCCATTGCTTCCAAGTCCATATTACAATTAACTTCTCAATATCATCTCATAGGTCTGTAATATCATATCGTGGCATGCGCATGTGCATTTCTAATTTTCAACACAGCGATTCTTATGTTTTATGTTCCCTTACCGTAGTTTACACATTTGTAATATGCATGTACATCTATGCGCAGGTGCCAAACTCATGTAAAACGTTTTTGTTTGTCACCTGGTTGTCAGAAACACTTGCTTTGTGCGATTGTTCCAGTTCTGCACAGTTTGAAAATGGGACAGGTGTTCTGCCCAATAGTCCTTCCTCATGCATTATTCAGGTTTTAATGTTATATTGCTGGGTTCAAGGGTGTGCAATGTGCATTATTCCTGTTATTCATATTGCATTCATGTCTTGGGTAGTATTTCGTGTTTTTGGCATGTGATTAATATCATCATCATGTCCATGCTCAGCACACTGGTCCCCTTGTCCAATTTAATCCAAATTTACATTCTTACCCGACGAAATTCAATTTCTGGAACTGGAATTCGCATACCAACATCAGACATACTAATAGATAAAAAATATTTAGATTCATTATTCCTAAATATTTGTACAGTAAATCCGCAACGTCGAGCATGTGACGCTATTTACATGGGACATGCTAATCCCTGGTTCTAATTAACATTTTTAGTATCCCGTTTCTGACACCATTTTGTAAAATCCATTCCAATGTACCCTGTCCTACACTGGGTAGTTTACATGTATTTTTCTTTGAACTCATTTTCCAATTTTTATTGCGAGTTCAATTTGTTTGGTTTGCAATTCCAGGAGAGAACTTTGTGCTTACATAGTTCATCAGTTACTGTATGCCAGGTTTGATTCCTCCTTGTACTTACATAGTTCATCAGTTACTGTATGCCAGGTTTGATTCCTCCTTGTACTTACATAGTTCATCAGTTACTGTATGCCAGGTTTGATTCCTCCTTGTACTTACATAGTTCATCAGTTACTGTATGCCAGGTTTGATTCCTCCTTGTACTTACATAGTTCATCAGTTACTGTATGCCAGGTTTGATTCCTCCTTGTGCTTACATAGTTCATCAGTTACTGTATGCCAGGTTTGATTCCTCCTTGTACTTACATAGTTCATCAGTTACTGTATGCCAGGTTTGATTCCTCTTTGTACTTACATAGTTCATCAGTTACTGTATGCCAGGTTTGATTCCTCCTTGTACTTACATAGTTCATCAGTTACTGTATGCCAGGTTTGATTCCTCCTTGTACTTACATAGTTCATCAGTTACTGTATGCCAGGTTTGATTCCTCTTTGTACTTACATAGTTCATCAGTTACTGTATGCCAGGTTTGATTCCTCCTTGTGCTTACATAGTTCATCAGTTACTGTATGCCAGGTTTGATTCCTCCTTGTACTTACATAGTTCATCAGTTACTGTATGCCAGGTTTGATTCCTCCTTGTACTTACATAGTTCATCAGTTACTGTGTGCCAGGTTTGATTCCTCTTTGTACTTACATAGTTCATTAGTTACTGTATGCCAGGTTTGATTCCTCCTTGTGCTTACATAGTTCATCAGTTACTGTATGCCAGGTTTGATTCCTCTTTGTACTTACATAGTTCATCAGTTACTGTATGCCAGGTTTGATTCCTCCTTGTGCTTACATAGTTCATCAGTTACTGTATGCCAGGTTTGATTCCTCTTTGTGCTTACATAGTTCATCAGTTACTGTATGCCAGGTTTGATTCCTCTTTGTACTTACATAGTTCATCAGTTACTGTATGCCAGGTTTGATTCCTCCTTGTACTTACATAGTTCATCAGTTACTGTATGCCAGGTTTGATTCCTCCTTGTGCTTACATAGTTCATCAGTTACTGTATGCCAGGTTTGATTCCTCCTTGTACTTACATAGTTCATCAGTTACTGTATGCCAGGTTTTATTCCTCCTTGTGCTTACATAGTTCATCAGTTACTGTATGCCAGGTTTGATTCCTCCTTGTACTTACATAGTTCATCAGTTACTGTATGCCAGGTTTGATTCCTCTTTGTACTTACATAGTTCATCAGTTACTGTATGCCAGGTTTGATTCCTCCTTGTGCTTACATAGTTCATCAGTTACTGTATGCCAGGTTTGATTCCTCCTTGTGCTTACATAGTTCATCAGTTACTGTATGCCAGGTTTGATTCCTCCTTGTGCTTACATAGTTCATCAGTTACTGTATGCCAGGTTTGATTCCTCCTTGTACTTACATAGTTCATCAGTTACTGTATGCCAGGTTTTATTCCTCCTTGTGCTTACATAGTTCATCAGTTACTGTATGCCAGGTTTGATTCCTCCTTGTACTTACATAGTTCATCAGTTACTGTATGCCAGGTTTGATTCCTCCTTGTGCTTACATAGTTCATCAGTTACTGTATGCCAGGTTTGATTCCTCCTTGTGCTTACATAGTTCATCAGTTACTGTATGCCAGGTTTGATTCCTCCTTGTACTTACATAGTTCATCAGTTACTGTATGCCAGGTTTGATTCCTCCTTGTACTTACATAGTTCATCAGTTACTGTATGCCAGGTTTGATTCCTCTTTGTGCTTACATAGTTCATCAGTTACTGTATGCCAGGTTTGATTCCTCCTTGTACTTACATAGTTCATCAGTTACTGTATGCCAGGTTTGATTCCTCCTTGTGCTTACATAGTTCATCAGTTACTGTATGCCAGGTTTGATTCCTCTTTGTACTTACATAGTTCATCAGTTACTGTATGCCAGGTTTGATTCCTCCTTGTGCTTACATAGTTCATTAGTTACTGTATGCCAGGTTTGATTCCTCCTTGTACTTACATAGTTCATCAGTTACTGTATGCCAGGTTTGATTCCTCCTTGTACTTACATAGTTCATCAGTTACTGTATGCCAGGTTTGATTCCTCCTTGTACTTACATAGTTCATCAGTTACTGTATGCCAGGTTTGATTCCTCCTTGTACTTACATAGTTCATCAGTTACTGTATGCCAGGTTTGATTCCTCCTTGTACTTACATAGTTCATCAGTTACTGTATGCCAGGTTTGATTCCTCCTTGTGCTTACATAGTTCATCAGTTACTGTATGCCAGGTTTGATTCCTCCTTGTGCTTACATAGTTCATCAGTTACTGTATGCCAGGTTTGATTCCTCCTTGTACTTACATAGTTCATCAGTTACTGTATGCCAGGTTTGATTCCTCCTTGTACTTACATAGTTCATCAGTTACTATATGCCAGGTTTGATTCCTCCTTGTACTTACATAGTTCATCAGTTACTGTATGCCAGGTTTGATTCCTCCTTGTACTTACATAGTTCATCAGTTACTGTATGCCAGGTTTTATTCCTCCTTGTGCTTTCATAGTTCATCAGTTACTGTATGCCAGGTTTGATTCCTCTTTGTACTTACATAGTTCATCAGTTACTGTATGCCAGGTTTGATTCCTCCTTGTACTTACATAGTTCATCAGTTACTGTATGCCAGGTTTGATTCCTCCTTGTACTTACATAGTTCATCAGTTACTGTATGCCAGGTTTGATTCCTCCTTGTGCTTACATAGTTCATCAGTTACTGTATGCCAGGTTTGATTCCTCCTTGTGCTTTCATAGTTCATCAGTTACTGTATGCCAGGTTTGATTCCTCCTTGTACTTACATAGTTCATCAGTTACTGTATGCCAGGTTTTATTCCTTCTTGTGCTTTCATAGTTCATCAGTTACTGTATGCCAGGTTTGATTCCTCTTTGTACTTACATAGTTCATCAGTTACTGTATGCCAGGTTTGACTCCTCCTTGTACTTACATAGTTCATCAGTTACTGTATGCCAGGTTTGATTCCTCCTTGTACTTACATAGTTCATCAGTTACTGTATGCCAGGTTTGATTCCTCCTTGTACTTACATAGTTCATCAGTTACTGTATGCCAGGTTTGATTCCTCCTTGTGCTTACATAGTTCATCAGTTACTGTATGCCAGGTTTGATTCCTCCTTGTACTTACATAGTTCATCAGTTACTGTATGCCAGGTTTGATTCCTCCTATCCTTCTTATTTTAAGTGCTTTGAATTTGTAATGCTATTTATGTTTGCTATTCTGATCCTGATTTTAATTATCGGGGGAGGGTTCATCTTTAGACTGGAGAATTTTATGAGTGTAGTTGCTGTGTCCGTTTGTACATGTTTCCATGGTAAGATAATGCTATATATATTGTCATGCTAACATATTTTTTTCTTTAGTCCTTACATACTATGTACATAATGCTCTAAGATTTGCAATAATTAGGTAGTGCATATGTACTCGTCATAACATCTTATGTTGTTGTGTCCTACGTCGGATGTGCAAATGATCTATTATGAAAACTGTAAGAAGAGTTTGAAGATACCAAAGAGGTAATCAGATTCCGTAAATCAAAGGACAAACAACACTATGTCCAAAATAAAAAGGACAAAGGACAAAACAACGATCTACAAAACATACACATAAAACTAAAGTGAAGAATAAAAAAAAAAAAAAACTAAATAGTTGCAGCACTTATAAAAATAACCATCAATTTGAAGAAAAACAAATTTATTCTCCAAGATAATACAAAAACAAGAATATAATACGGGTTTATCCTTATTTATTGACCTATACTCTACAATATCATAACAATATGTAAGCATAATATCAAGAAAAATATAATAATGTGGTGTATTCTTTTCTTTATTCCCATATCTAGTTATCTTGGTTTTTTTAACTGTATTTCATTCCTTCTAAATTCACAGTTTGACATTTTAGGTTTTAGAGTTATCTTTCCTTTTTTTTAACTTTTTTTTCCATATGTTAAAATAACTATTAAAAAATTACAGTTATAATTCTTGAACAAGTTTTTCTAACTTAACCTTAAAGAAATTTTATTTTCTATCATGGATGCCTGATCACTGACTGAAAAAATTGCTAGACTACAAAACCACTTTCCGAATCGTCCGTGATCGTCTGGTGTTAAGATTTATAACTACCTATGCAATCAGCACCTATCACCACTAAAGTTGTGAGTTCGAATTCCGCTCATGGCGATGTGTACTTGATAGAACATTATGTATTAAAGTTTGTAAGTGACTTGCGACAAGTCGGTGTTTTTCTCCTGATACTCCGGTTTCCTCCTCCAATAAAACTGACCGCCACGATATAACTGTAATATTGTTGAAAGTGGCGTGAAGCACCATAACTCTACCCTACCCCTTAAAATGAAATGATTTCACCATTTATTTATTACACCCACTGTTAGTTATCTGCTTAAAGGGATATTGTCTAATAAAGTCGTAATTTTTTCATACCCAAAATTATTGTCCTTTTCCGTACTGACCTTCATAAAATGAAGATTAACACCGAGTTATGCTGCAAAAGATACGATTTTTTGACAAAAAAAGACCCAAAACTATCGTTATTGGAATTATTGTCCAGGATAACAAGAATTCAAATCTATTCATATGGCCTTCTATGTGAACCCATCTTGAGTATGCGCACTGCTTAGAAACAATAAACAACATGTGGTTCTTGGGCAAAAGAGAAAGTGTCAACGCGTGGAAGAAAGCGGACCTTGACGGATTCAGAGAGAAAGATGAATAGAAGTGAAGTATCTTCCAAATGGAGCAAATGCAGGATATATGTAGGGGATCAGTTGGACCGTTGGAACGAACTCAAGGAAGTGCTATGCGTCCAAACTCGCACTGAAGTGGCAAAGATTTTGCTTGATAGGTAAGCCGAGCATGTTTTTTCCTTCTTTTCTCAATCGTTTTTCATATTTTATGAATTTATGATGATGCCTATGATCATTTTCGGTAGATATTATTCAATATATGTAATCTTGCACCTGGCAACAGCAAATTATAATCAATGAATAGCATAAAACGGCCGTATTTACGAGGTAAACAAACACGAATTTTAACATCCATGCTGCAGCATCCGGGCTACTGGCATAAAAAAAGATAAAAATAGATTTGGCCTCGCTCATGTCAGTGCATAATTAATTAGCTTCCAGTAACGATGGTCAGCTTTTTTAAATCGAAAAAACAACGTTTCGTAGCGTATTCGCCAATAATTCGGTGTTTAATCTTCATTTTATGAAGGTCAGTACGGAAAACGACAATAATTTTGGGTATGAAAAAAATACGATTGTGGTAGACAATATCCCTTTAAGGAGACATAATGTCTGATATTCCGTTGGTTCCGCACTAAATTATATATCTATGTTTTTTATTGTCTGTAATTTGTCATTGTTAGAAGTCTTTGTTCTAGTAATTGTCGATTCGTGTATATGTATCAATTATATATGTTGTGCTTATATATACCGAAAGTGGTCCCTTAATTAAAAATAAAAATATGTATCATCTCTAATCTTACGTCGAATTTAATCATATTTGTTTTTCATATTCAGATAAAGAAAAGTATTTAAGTTTAAAACCTTGAACAGATAAACAGTCGATCGACAACTTTCAATCTGATAGGAACTCAGACAAATCTTCATTTAGTTTTTAGTGATCAATGTGGTATTTTTCTCTTGTTATCGGAAAATAGTAGCATTGACATTTATTTTATCTAATTTCGTTAACAAAAATTCAAGATTCGACAACACTACAATGGAGAATTCTTCTTCTTCACTTGACTTAAACATATCAACCGCGCCATTTCTAGATGATGATTACATGATTGTGGCAACCGATAAATATGCTGACTTCCGCAAACAAGCAGAATTTGCCTTTTTCATTGTCAGCATCGCCTTGTCCCCAGTAACCATAGTTGGGAATCTTCTGGTCCATATTTCAATGTATAAATTCCGCAACCTTCGTACGGTCACTAATATGTTAATTGGTAGCCTCGCGCTGGCCGACTGTTTCTTAGGATTTGTAGTTCTACCGTATTATGCATTGTTTTATATTGATAGCACTTTTGGAAGGTACAAGTATTTATGTCTGATGAAATATTCGACGGTGTTGTCCTCCATGAGTGGATCCCTCTACAGTTTAGTTGCCATATCAGTGGATAGATACATTGCTATTTTGCATCCGCTAAAGTATCCAATTATCATGACAAGGAAGAAAGCAAAGATAATTATTTCTGGTATATGGATCTACCAAGTGATTCTGTGTGGAATTCCTAGTGCAGGATGGAATAATTACGACAAATACAACGGTAAAGTGTGCGACTTCTTCAAAACACTTCCTTTACTGTATACTATCGTCTGTCCGGGTACGATTCTTGTTTCTCTAATTGTATCCATGTATTTCTATCGACAAATATATAACGTAGCAGCGCATCAACTAAAGAAAAGAAAACATCGAGTTCAATCGAATTCCAATTTACAATTACGGAGAGATACCAGGTCCGCACAGGCAATGGGAGTCATATTATTTTTCTTCTTCATTTTTTGGGCACCATTTATGCTTACCGGTCCTCTGAAGTATTTGGACATTCCGACAGACTTAAGTGAGACTATCAAAAACTTTGGTATGATCATAGCCATGAGTAATTCAGCGGTAAATCCATTCATGTATTGTTGGCTTCGAAAAGATTTCCGGCGTGCCTTCAAAAGCATTCTTTGTTCCTATTGTTTAGGAAATTCATCTGCCGACATTCGTCGTTACCCAGGCGTTACAGATAGTGCAGCAAGTGTTACCAAGAGTGCAGCGAATCCATCAAATGTTAATGTTCATATCTAACTTAAGTCGAACATCAAAGAAAAGTTTAAATTTGACCATCACATAGTGACAATATTTCACATAGTTTTGTTAATTGAACTATTGACCTAATTGAGTATCTATTGGTGTATTCTATTGTCGTGTAATTCAGGGCGAAGGCACCAATGAACTGAAATAGGTACTAGACAATATGTCAATGTTAATTCAGGGCGAAGGCACCAATGAACTGAAATAGGTACTAGACAATATGTCAATGTTTATTCAGGGCGAAGGCACCAATGAACTGAAATAGGTACTAGGCAATATGTCAATGTTAACTCCATAAAGTAAGTAGTAAAAAAAAAATGTCAATGAGTAATATAAAAAGAGAAAGCTTCCAGCATCAAAAATGTCAATAGATCCCGCTTCTAAAATTGTGGTATTTTTGGACGCAGGAATGCGAAATTATTTCTCCGTCATGGTTTGATGATGTCCAGCTTCCATCTTCGATCGGTCTTGATTGTGATCCCCACAGGAAATATGGTACATGCGATATTTAGATAAATTAACTGAAAATCTACTTCCATATTTATTTGTTATTAATGTTTATAAAATAATTTTAATACTAAATTTTATTACCGATATACATATGGAATCATCTGTATTGTCTTATTTTTTACTTTATTTGAATTGTATGTACCATATTCGTTGCGGGACAGTAAATTCATGGCCGTGACACTGATGGAAGTCGGATATCATCAGCAGCATGACAAAAGTGCCTTACGGAGATTTTATGGTGTTTGTCAGATATCCAATCAATCATGGGGAAGATAAATCAGGGAAGGTAGCTATAGTCCGACAGCCCGTTAGTCCGACAGCCTGTTAGTCTGCAGTCCCATAGTCCGACAGCCCGATAGTCGGCAGACAGGCCGCTGGTCCGACAGTCCGATAGCTCGATAGTCCGACAGAGATGGGTTATTTTTCACTTTCACACTTCAAGTAAGAACAGCAACAAAGTAAAAGTTAGCGGAATACAAAAGAAGGATACAAAGCTTTAGGTGTACCAATTTTCTTGAATATTTGTTTGAATTTGTTCTTCTATGGCGGAATTTGTACTTGTATGACGGAATTTGTACTTGTATGACGGAATTTGTACTTCTATGACGGAATTTGTACTTCTATGACGGAATTTGTACTTGTATGACGGAATTTGTACTTCTATGACGGAATTTGTACTTGTATGACGGAATTTGTACTTCTATGACGGAATTTTCATTCACTTAAATGAAGAAATAGTAAATGTCTTTAATTCACTGATAATCTCAAAGGGACGATCATACGATTTTCGGAGGGGGGGGGGGGGATATTTTTGGATCAAATTAAATCTGTTCGTCTTCTTCACCGTTAAATTATTTTTTTCGACAGAGCCGACGTAGCAGGCAATTTGGGCCGGACTGAAAAGACTGCATTGGCTAGATGAGCCTACCGGAACAATGGGCAAATGCTACGTATTCCAGGTCTAGGCAATATATTCGGACCTTTTTTCTTTGAATTCTCTAAAGGAAATGTATTGGACTATTATTCCGAAAGAATGAAGAAATACGTTAAAGCGAAGAAATCCTCACAAGAAAATGTAAGTCAAAAACTTAAAACACTGGTTTAAATGCAGACAACAGTTCAAAAATTCTTAGTCGTCTGGAAAAGGGGGGGGGGGAAGGGGGGAGTTGCAGCTTTGACTTGAATAATGGATGTAGGAGAAAATCCAAACATTAATGCAATTAAACTTTGCTTAATATCATGAATTTCTAAGCCATCTCTTTCAGTATATTAGTCCCTGAAAGTAAAGTTTAAATAAAATCAGGTCTGTCAAAATCACCTGGCACTGTTAAAACGAATTGCCTAGACAAAAACTTACGTACCAGAACCTTCAGCCGAGGCAATATGATCCGACTTGAACATAAGGCGGCCGTACCATCAATCATAATGATTCATATATCAAGTTAAACTCATGTCTCCAGTTTGGTATGAGAGGCAAGTGAGTGGCAGATACTTAAACGCTTCAGGTTCCCTAGATCCTCCAGATATAAATAATCATTTCAGAAATTCACCATCGTTTTTGAGTCTATGGGAAACAAATTTGGTCGTAGTTATTGAAAGCTCTCCATATTCATAGCTATTCGTAGGACTCTGGGCTTTTGGTTTATTTTTTATTTATTCCCGTTGAGAATTGATCTAGATTTCCAATTGTTCTAATAAGTGAAAATACCAAAGCCTCAAAGGACAGCGTAATCCATTGACAACACCAAGTCCAGGACAGGTAAACTAGAGGCTCATAGGAGCATGGAATGCTCACCTGATTTCATAGGCCCTGGTATAGTTTTCAAAAGATCAGTCAATATAACATTTTAATCAGCCATGGCCGCTATGTCTCTAAACAATTTGCCACCAAATGTGCATTATCATCTCTGCTAAGTTCGGGTGAATTATGCAAAGCTGTTCTCAAAAGGATGATGGTGAAAATGCATTTCCCATAAAGATTATATGTAATCTTTCACCTCCGATGGCGGTCATTTTGAATTTCCTATCCGCACACCTGTTATCAACATTGATAGGAACATATGTACCAGGTTTCATCTCAATCCCTTCTTCGGTTCTTGAGAAGACGTTTTTAAAAGATTGACAAATCAGAAATTTCAAAGTCCTGTAGCGGCAATGTTTATGACGAATCAGCACCAAAGAAACAATACTTGTGCGGGAACTCATAGGGAACATCACTGCCAGTGTGGTTTCCTGTTCTGTATATCTCAAGAAGAAGCTTGAAGTATGAAAATTTAACAAACACACTGACGACAGACATCAAGTGATGGCAAAAGCTCACACTGGCCATTTTCCGGGTGAGTTAAAATGAAAACAACACTGGCAAATTTTCTCGGTCAGATTATTTCCAATTTTATTCGGATCAGAATATTTATTTTAACAAGATTTGGAGGCCAGAATATTTATTTTCTCTGCATCGTAGTAAGGAATCCTGATAAACATAATATTTATTTTATTTTCTCCTGACGAGGCCAGATTTAGCTTTAGCTTCCGATGGTCAGCATATTAAATTCCAAAACCTATCAGCCCTCCCCCCTCCGAATCAAATGCCTTACCCTTACTTGCTCCTATTCATCTTATTAGATGAAGAAAAACCCGTGCGCTTACAGATGAATCACAAGCGATAGATGCCAAGTGATGTATTTCCTTTCCTATATATGGACACTAAATTTGCAGATTCATAAAACAAACAAACAAAAAATCTTCAATAAGAATTATTTATATTAATTTATGACTAATTCAATAATTGGAAAAAAAGTAATAATGCAAATAGTCTTCTCAGAGTAATGTTACGTTATAGGAAACCACCCAGTGGCAAACTGCATCCCAGTACTCTTCCATGTTCCTTACTCCATTCCTATATTCCGGCTTTAGTCGAATCAATCTGCGTTCAAGATCTCTCCATTTTCTTTTTCTTGCTGGTGGCGCATCACCCCTATTGACTGCATCCACGAACGACTCGGCATTGCCTTGTTCATCCTTCAAGCAACGAATGAATGTCCTAACTGATGGATGGCGGACGGACACACAAGTATTCCACTGGAGATGGTAACATAGCAAAAATAATATTAGATATATAAATTATTTTCTTTTGGGGGCTAATTATATTTTACTTATACAAAAATTTGAGGTATACGACGAAAACTTGAATCGACTTATGAAAATTATAGAAATATTTGTTGATAATAAAATCCGACGAATAAACAGAATAATTGCCGAAAAAATATGGTTTAACTGCTATTTCTGTTATCACAGTCAAGAGTGGTCAGAATAAATATAAAATTTGCTAATTTTTATTCTGAAACATGTAAATTTCAGTTTCTCCGGTATTTATTTTCTAGGGACAAAGATTCCATTCAAGTAAGGTTTCAAAGTAGCTGAATGTGATCAAGTTGGTCGGTGCATTGCGACAAGTCAGTGGTTTTCTCTGGGTATTCCGGTTTCTTCCACCAGTAAAACTGACCGCCACGATATAACTGAAATATTGTTAAAAGTGGCGTTAAACACCATAAACTAAACCTAAACCAGCAAATGAGTTGAAGTCAAGAAGTTCGAGAAATTGGCGCGGCATCCTACACTTTCTACTGCTTGTTATCAATAGGCGAAAAATGTGATTCACTAGTGCCATAGGTAGATATAATAATTTGTTATCGGTTAAAACTTCATAGGTCTTCATTTTTATAGAAAATTTCAGAAATTATAATAAAATATACGCATATTCCTCCCCCTCACGGTTCAAATACATAACATGGGTATCCAAGGAGGAGATTTTTTTTAGGGGAAATTTTTTCAAAATTAGATACATATTCGTAGACAATTTTTTCATTGAAAAGTTTCGATAAGGACAATACATCTCGAGAATTTTTACTTTCAACGTAATTATTGGTGCGGGTGTCCATGTTTCGTTCATAAATATTCGACATTTGAGGGACAATGATTCCATTCAAATAATTTGCTTCAAAGTAGTTGAAGAAGTGAAGAAGCTCTGGAAATTGGCGCTGCAACCTTCGCGTTGTACGGCTTGTAATCAATTGCAGAAAATTTTGTCTCACAAGAGCCATAGGTAAATAACCAATCGCTATCACTTTCCTGATTGTCCTTTTCAGTCTCCTATTTTAACTATAGTCTCTAGCTAATGCACTCTTCTCCATAAATTTTGTCCAAAATGAAAGTAGCAACCACTTATTCTGGAATTTGGAAGTTCTGTTTCGACAGCAGCAAATAAAGACTGTTCATAATCTGGTATTACTAGGTGTAGACGCCATCGATGTCTGCTTATTCTTCTAACATTTTGCTTTACTACTTGCAATGTTTGCCTACATTGACCAATTAGCTGCCCGGTCATCAGGACATTTACTAAGCAGATAACCCTGTTTCTGTACTTTCTGTGTATACTAAAGTACTGTCTATACGGAGAAGGTGCTGTGCGGAAGGTGCCGTCCATGTACCGGTATACCTCCTGGCATCTTTGTAGGCATATTAGATTTTCGTCTGTGGTGAATACAAGGATGTTCCAGTCATTGTCCTGGTGCAAAAAGAAATTGTCACCAGACCATGTTTCTCTCCACGTGTAATGTATTGTAATGTCATCAACCGTGTGAGGAACGGCAGGGACATGCTCAAGTCTTGTGCGGGTCATTGATGTTCTAATTCTATGGAATTCTGGTATATGTTTCCGGTCACCACCTCCCCTGTTCATAGCTCGAGCAACTTTATTAAGTCTCCCAAACAACGTTTGGGAGACTTATTGTTTTTGCTCCGTTTCTTATTATTATTTTTATTATTATTAAGTCTCCCAAACAAAGTTTGGGGGACTTATTGTTTTTGCTCCGTTTCTTATTATTATTATTATTATTATTCTTATTCTTCTTATTCTTCTTTCTTTCCGTGCACCATGAACTTGTCCACGGCAGATCTCAGGAACTACAGGACAGAATTTCATGAAACTTGGTGGAGTTATAGATATATGTTTCTAGTTGATCCTACAGTTTTCAGATTTGTGGTAAAGGGGGTCAAAGCCATATTTTTGGGGGTTCAAAGGGAGTGGGGGTTACTATAGAATCCTATGGGAAACTTGAAATTTCGTACATTAATGTTGATAACTTCTAACTGGATAATGATAGAGACATAAATTTTGACATAGTGATAGGTCACCATTAGAGGAGCAATTCTGCGTTTTCAAAATTTTCAAAATGTCTGCCATTTTCAAAATGGCTGCCAAAACACGGCATAAAAATGGGGGGTAAAAATTCAACATTGTCCGATATTATCAAAATTTGATATTTGTGTAGATAATGATGTCCCGAATTGATTCCCGACATTGAAAAATTTATACCGGTCGCCATTTTCAAAATGGCCGCCACAATACCGCACAAATTCAACATTGTCCGATATCATCAAAATTTGATATGTGGGTAGATAATGATGTCCCGAATTGATTCCCGACATTGACAAATTTATACCGGTCGCCATTTTCAAAATGGCCGCCACAATACCGCACAAATTCAACATTGTCCGATATCATCAAAATTTGATATGTGGGTAGATAATGCTGTCCCGAATTGATTCCCGACATTGAAAAATTTCTACAAATCGCCAATTTCAAAATGGCCGCCACAATACCGCACAAAGTCAACATTGTCCGATTTCAACGACATTTCATATGTAGGTAGATTATGATGTGCCGAATTGATTCCTGACATCGAAAAATTTCTACCGGTCGCCTTTTTCAAAATGGCCGCCACAATAGCGCACAAAATCAACATTGTTCGATTTCAACGACATTTCATATGTAGGTAGATTATGATGTCCTGAATTGATTCCGGACATCGAAAAATTTCTACCGGTCTCCATTTTCAAAATGGCCGCCACAATACCTCAAAAATTCAACATTGTTCAATTTCAAAGGTAGCTTTTGATCTATTTTTTAAACCTGTTGTCAGTGGCCGGTTTAGGAGACTTCATAATCGTTAGATTATAATCATATCCTGCTATACACTCCTTTTATGGGGATTGTATAGTCTTCTTTAATAGCATCTTTCATTTGGTTCAATGCTTCATTTTTCCCTATCAAATCATCGTCTTCCTCATGGGTATGCTCATTCTCTTGTAGAATCTGGATATTTGGATTTATATCATTCAAGTCGAATATATTTGTTCTTAAATTTGCCCTGCATTCTTTTCTGCAACAACACCAAAAATAGATTCTGTCCTTTGTCTGTTTTTCTGGTATTTAAATACATTATGGATGAGGACCTTCCCTCCCCGGTTACCGACTATAACCCTGGCGGTCATACTACACATGCCCTTAAAACTTCATCCCCAGCTTAATATATAGACCCAAACCCGATTGACATTCATGTCAATTATATGTACAAGTACCCAGAATCACTATTTGTTTAAATGCACAAAAAAACGTTGAACGCGCTCAAGGTCGCATGTCATTCTATTTTTGGACTAACATTGATTGAAGAAATTTAAAGTGTCAGAAATGCACTGTAAAGTGACATGGATGAGACCGGATACAAGTTAATATATTTGCGTACAGGGTCAAGGTCGTAATTAGTAGTTTGGAATATTAATTCTAAGATGATTATTTTGAACTTTGTATGGTGATGGGAGTATATATAAAAAATATTACCGGGAACGGACGGACCCATTACAAAACAAGCACGCATTTAAAGGGAACACCCCTTCTAAAATACAATGTATGGGTTAATATGACATTTTGAAATAAAAGAAAGTCATAGAAAACTAACAATATATTCTATTAAAATCTTTGTAAGCATCGATCCGCTTCAATATCCTCCCTTGTGAAAAAGAAGACAAAGCTAAGTGATGTTTTCGTTCCGCGTCGAATCTCGCAAGGGAAAAATTGAAATGCTTAAGTTTTCAGAATATTTCCGAATTATAAAATTTGCGACTTCACCAATGTTAATAGAGTAAATCATGTACTTCCTGCGAATCAGTGCGGATCCACATAGTTTTAAAGGGGTTTAGCATAATTTTGCCGATTGTATGGTCGATTTTAACTGTATTTTTTTAAATTTCCGAACGAAAGGTCTAAACGCCCTACATCTTGAATCGCCAATGTGAGTTATGTTAGGCTTAATATGATCTTTATATTCATTCTACACAATTGAATTCAAGAAATGTTGTATAAACGTAATTATATACTCTTCTCTCATTTGAACACACACAAAAAAAGTTAATTTAGCGAAAATGTTTTTTTTATATACTTCAGTAAAGCACATAAGAATCTTGAAACGCCAGGTTGACGACGGATCTTGCTTTCACAATGCTCGGCGAATATTTCTAATAAGAACATATATTCTATTTTCCTAGATTATCGGACTACCGGACTGTCGGACTACTGGGCTGTCGGACTATCGGGCTGTCGGATTATAGGTCTGACCCCGATAAATCATTAGGTAGTCCTGCATCTGTATATAACGCAATATTAAAGTGAACCTTGTTCACGAAAAAATAAACCCGTTTGGTTTAATTTTGCCTGTTATTTTGTAATGGAAGTCTTCTCTTTTTATATTACACATTGACCATTTTTTCTTAAGCTTGACTTGATGGAATTGATATTGAAATAGAGTCTAGTGTCTGTGAATATGACACCAAATTATCTGAATATTTCGAGTTCGCGACTGGCGGGTAATAAAATTGAAGCTGGTTTAATGTTTCCTTGTGGTATTAAGATATGCCTCGTAGAACGTTTTTTTTTTAGATAAGCTTGGTGACAGCCAGGGAGGGACCCTTAGTCCTAACTTGTTTAAAATATTTATATATAGCAGATGGATTACAAGAAAAGTTAAATAATCTTTTTGCAACGATTGGTGCTTAAATATTAATCCTAAGGAAATAAAAATATTAATATTTAATAAAGCGGACAGGCATTTTTCTTGTGAGTATGTGTTCAAATGCGTATCTCGTAAACATTTAGGTACTCAGACTTATTTTCATATGCTCATAATGGTTAGCAATGATTCTTAGTGTATAATGCTACTGTAAAAACTGTAATGTATGTGTTTGACCAAACAATAAAACGCATACTTTTACATTACTGTGAAATATTGGGATATTTCAATTTACATCTTCTCAGAAAAGAACTCATTCTAGTTGATAGAGTTCATTCTAAGATATTTAATATACAAAATTCATATTAAATTCTGCAAATTTATTTTAGTTGTTCATAAAAAGTATTTTTTCAGCTTCCTCCAATTGGAACGATTTGCACTATATTTCTATGTTAAGCATGTTTGCAGATTTTGAAGTCTTGGTTCTTCATTTATGTATCGGACACAAGTAATTACTTTTAATCAGGGTTGGTCAATACTGGTTTTAACCGGTCAATACTGGTCGATTGGAGTAAAAGCCAGATAAGATTATGTAAATTGATTCCTAAGAGGGTCTTTTTAGTGGGGGTATCTATTTTTAACTTGTAATGATTTTAAGTTAGTATTTCTTTAGCTTAATAAAATAAAATATTATATTTATATTTGTTACACAAGACAATTTTATAATATAGAAAACTGTTTGGTCCCTGGCAAGGGTACTCGTCAGGTGGCTTAAATCATTATAAATCAATTGGTAAGAAGCCATACATAAGAGAAGCCATGAAGAGTAAACCCCCTATAAACTTTCCATTTCCTGCATTCAGAATCATTCTTATTGTTTCAAGCTGGCCACTTTTATTACCCTTTTCCTTCTTATGAACACATTTATTGGGGTTACGTTGTTTTATCAATTTAAATTTCTTAATTGACCACCTGTCAGCCAGGTGTACAGATACATGTCCAGCACTTTAATTAAGCTACCTGTAACTTACCTGTTGCAATCACACATTTTGAATTAAATAAATATTTATGTAATTATAAATGTATTTAGTACTGCACCTGAAAACCTGAAAATGTGCCTTAAATAGATTTCAATAGTAATTCAGTGATGTTTTAAGATATTCAACAGATTAATACAGCAATACAAATTTAAATTGGGACTTCAAATGAAAATTTTCATCATTTTAAATATGAAAAAGAACAAAATTTACCATTTTTCACTTAAAATAACAGTATTGACCAGTATTGACCACTTAAGGAGTATTGATCGGGACGGTTAAAACCGGGGACCCACGGTTTTAACCGCCCAACCTTGCTTTTAATACAGACAATATCATAGTAACGTATCTGTTGAAAATAAGGGTAATAACAAAATTACCGAACTCCGAACAATCTAACAAAGGGAAAGTCAAAACTCCTAAGTATATAAACTGACAAAATCAGTCAACAATCGGAAAACTAAGAAAACTGTAATAACCCTGACTTGGTACAGGCATTTCTAAAGAAATGGTGGGTTGAATCAGATTTTAAAGCGCCAAACCTCCCCCTTTCATTACGGCTCAAAGTTTCCGGCTGTCACTATAACAGTATTTACAACAATACTTGAACAAAACAGGTAAAACAGTTGTCAAATCAGCGCCAAACTCAGTGAAGTAAATGTCAAAAACACTTTTATGTCACACATTGATAAAAAAAATATTTTTGACATTTTTGTTGAAACCTTATCTTTATACATTTTCACTATGTGAAAATCCATCGTTTATAATCTTTTCTGCAGAGACGGAATATATTTCGACAAGATCTTGGTATCGGAATATAAACTTTAGATCGAATAAGGCGAATCTTTTTATAGCCCTGATCCAGTAGCCTGTTTCTCAGATGAAGATGACGTTTCAGGAAATCAGAATAATTGCTACTGGCCCTTGCATAACGAATCAATTGCGAGATGTAAACACCATATGCAGGAGAAGCTGGTATATTGCTGTACATATTTGGGAAATTTATGATCTTAAAATTGAAGTCGTCCCGTTTATCATAAATTTTAGTACTGATTTGACCACTGTCGTCAAATTCGAGGTATAAGTCCAAAAATGATGCGGACGAAGCGGTATCTGTGGTCTCTTTAACTTCTAGCTCTGGAGGATATATCAATGGAAGAAATTCTGCAAATCTAGAATTATTGATAGATAAAACGTCTTCAATATACCTGTATGTGAAATTAAAGGCTCTAGCCTCATGAATCTTCTTATCTTTAACAAGCTTTTGAAGAAACTCCGACTCATATGAGTATAAAAATAAATCGGCTAGAAGAGGGGCACAATTCGTACCCATTGGCATGCCGAAAATTAACGTAGCAAAGTGTTTTCCTGTTGAATCGACTTATGCATTTTTTTTTTATATCGCAACAAATTGCTTTAAAAGATATTTAATGTTTGCTGTCTGATTGGTCAGGGATTCAGAAAACGCAAAATTAGGACACATATTGTTAGCTTTGTAAATGGAATACACAATAGAAAAAACTACAAGTCACGAGGGACATTGGAGTAATTTTATTCTTCTTTGAAGTAAAATGTATGCATGTTTTTGTTAAATATTGTCTTGGTGTTTGGGAAAACAACTTTACAGACACATCATGGCGGATTTCGCCCTTAATATTTCAAGGGACAATAAAATAAGCAATTGTCCCAATTATCTGAGAATGAGTGTAGAATGCGTAAGTGAGGGGGAAAGGGATATGCGTAAAAAGCGTATAAGAGGGGGAGAGGGATATGCGTAAAAAACATAAAAGAGTGGAAAGGTATTAAGAGATATATATCCATTATGCAGGTGCTGTTGAAATGTTACTTCATATAATAAATAAACGTTAGAGAACACCGAAGGGGCAATCAAAAATGGACAATCCAGAGAAACTGCCAACAGAGACGAAGAAAAACAAACCAAAAATACAAGACAATATGCGTTGGACACCACTATACGCAAACAAACACAAATAACGTAAGCAAGACATGAGCCCTCCTACAAACAACCGGAGGTAAAGACGAAGCGAACATCGTTTTTATGCGGAAATCATAACGGACATCACAACACGAAACTCAAAGCATAAAGATACATAATAGGACAGCACAAAAAACTTAAAAAATGAGCAACACGAACCCCACCAAAAAACACAAAAGCCCGGGAGAGAACTCTGGTACTCGCGAAGAGTAAGCAGTTCCTGCTTCATATTAGACTAATCTGTCTTTCTTCATACATTAGCTTTATTGGAAATACATGTATATAAATAATCAAAATGGAGCATAGAGGGAACCTCGGAATATGTAAATAGGTACTCATTTCAATGCTTTGTGGGAATAATTATGTACAGAATATGTTCTTAGACAGGTAGTAAATGGGTGCCCGTTTAATGAGAATTGCACGTGAAGTTATCCTAGAACAGCTTTTAAAGAGCAAACTTGTTGTCAATGATCGTTGGAGGTCCGTGGGAAGGACATTTCTCCTAACCTATTCTTTATCTACCTGTCCGTTCGTCCGTCAAAAATATTTGTATTCCAGAATTTGTGGTTCCAGGATTTCCTTGATAAAATATTACTGCTAAGGAGGAAGCTACTGTGTGGTTGCCATCGTAACTTGGTAAACTGTTACGGAACATCTGTGTCACAGAGGACCACGGATATGTTCCGTTTGTAGTAGTCACAATTCTCTTCTCCTTTGATGACGTTCCATCGATTTTTTAACAGGAATAACACGACGGTTGCCACGAGTGAGGCAGGAAATACTTACCTTTCCGGAGAACTTGAGATCAACCCCGGTTTTAGTTGGTGTACCAATGTTTGTCTTAATTAATTTGGCAATTGCATTGGCTGCCCTTCGATTTACGGTTTCTCATTACATCTTTGGTATCTTTAAACGTTTCTTATATTATCCCTGCATTTGCATTAGATGATATAAATATTTTGGACGACACATTTCAATTTAAAACTGTTACTAGTATATTGTATATCATACTAATTTCAATTAGAACATCTTTAGCATGGATTTTTTTGGAGGTATTTGTTTATTTTTACATTCTTTCTTACTTCACATTGCAGCTACATATGAGTGGAAATGTCTGTAGTGTTCTCTTGATCTGTGCTGTCACGAGATTTCCGTATTAATGCCCTTTTTAAACTGCACGGACAAAGTATGTGTTTAAAGGAATAACGGAAGTCTTTTCGAAGCATGAAAGAATTTACCCATAGATATTGTCATACCAAAGTTTTTGATAATTTCACTTAAGTTTGCAGGAATATCCAAATACTTCAGAGGGCTAAGTAAGCATAAATGGTGTCCAAAAGATGAAGAAGAAAAATAAAATCATTCTCATTGCCCGTGCTGACCTGGTTTCTTTCCGGAAATGTATTTGAAAATCGGATTTTACTTGAGTTTTATTTGTCCTCAGTTTCGTTGATGCAACTATGAATCTTTTCCTATAAAAATACATGGTCATAATCAGAGAAACAAATATAGTAACCGGACATGAGACGATTGTTTAGGGTAAAGGAAGTGTCTTGAAGAAGTCACACACTTTACCGTTATCCATCCTATGGCAGGAATCGCACAAAGAATTAAATGGTAGATGCAATGATTCTTTTAGCCTTCTTCCTCGTCAAGATGGATGGATATTTTAGTGGATGCAGAATAGCAATATACCTATCCTCTGATTTGGCCAACAAGCTGTAGAAGGATCCACTCATGGAGAGCAGAACCGTCGAATATTTTAAGACACAAATACTTATACCTTCCGTAATTACTGTAAAAAAAAAACAACGCGTACAATGGCAATGTAAATAATCCCAAAATACAGTCGGCCATAACGAGGCTGGAAATAAACATATTAGTGACCGTACGAAGGTTACGAAATCTATACATGGAGATTTGAACCAAAATATTCTCAATAATTGTGACCGGGGTTAATACGAGGCTGATACAAAATAAAATACTATCTGTATGCACGAGTTTATTAGCATATTTATTGCTTGACAAAAATACGCTAATATTTTGTATTCAACATGGTCGTCATGTTCAATATCGAATTATATCCAATTGTACACGAATAATTTTCCATATTAGAAACAGCTTTAATTATTTTCACAAGAAACTAGAATCATCAAAAACATTTTGTACTCGTGACAAAGTGACGATGTAACATACCATGATTCGTCGAAATGATTATGAATTGACTATGTCAATAACATCAATTGCGTCATATCCTGTCAGGTTATAATTGTGATAATCCCCAATGATAACAGACAGCAATAACTACTTAAATGGCTTACCTAGATGTTGCGTATATTTCACCCTTTGTTTATGGTTTTTTATTCTATTGCACATTTATCGACTTACTGTTCCTCTGCCCGTAATATTAATCATATATTCGCTATTATTGCCTATCAGTTTTGTGGGATGGTATTCTAATTGGCTATAGAGCATCACATGGGGTGTTTTATCCTACGCTTTTTTCGCCAATAACAAGGAATACAAGCACAAATACAAACAGACGATAATCAAATTACAGTCCATCACATGCAAAGATGTGTGTCTTGTAAAACAATGATAATCTAGGTCTTGGAGAAACAAAAGATATCCTATATTATCTTTTAAACACTTGATTTCCCAGAATTAGAATTTGTTACTTATTGTTTTAATAGTATAGGCGTCATAAAGCATAGTGAATATATGTTAAGGGTTGGTCAGAACAATAACATGTAGAATATTTAGACAACATGGCAGCTGAGATTTGACATTATGAAAGAAGTAATATACAATTAATAACTTTTTTGATGCGGAGGTTTTTCAACCTACAAGATAATTTATTGATATTCACAAATGAGTCTTGTATGCTTTTTCTGGGATTGGTAAACCGGGTATTAACCGAAATACAAAGACAATAGCAACCCCGTATGCAAGTACAAGACAAGTTTGAAGATACCAAAGTGATAATCAGAAGCCACACAAATCGAAGAGGAATAGATAATGCAATGACCAAAAGACTAAGGACAAAAGACTAAGGACAAAAGACTAACGACAAAAGACTAAGGACAAAAGACTAAAGACAAAAGACTAAAGACAAAAGAGAACAAAAGACTAAAGACAAAAGACTAAGGACAAAAGACTAAGGACAAAAGACTAAAGACAAAAGACTAAGGACAAAAGACTAAAGACAAAAGACTAAAGACAAAAGACTAAGGACAAAAGACTAAAGACTAAAGACAAAAGACAAAAGACTAAGGACAAAAGACTAAAGACAAAAGACTAAAGACTAAAGACAAAAGACTAAAGACAAAAGACAAAAGACTAAAGACTAAAGACTAAAGACAAAAGACTAAAGACAAAAGTCTAAAGACAAAAGACTAAAGACAAAAGACTAAAGACAAAAGTCTAAAGACAAAAGACTAAAGACAAAAGACTAAAGACAAAAGACTAAAGACAAAAGTCTAAAGACAAAAGACTAAAGACAAAAGACTAAAGACTAAAGACTAAAGACAAAAGACTAAAGATTAAAGACAAAAGACTAAAGACAAAAGTCTAAAGACAAAAGACTAAAGACAAAAGACTAAAGACAAAAGATTAAGGACAAAAGACTAAAGACTAAAGACTAAAGACTAAAGACAAAAGACTAAGGACAAAAGACTAAAGACAAAAGACTAAAGACTGAAGACAAAAGACTAAGGACAAAAGACTAAAGACAAAAGACTAAAGACAAAAGACTAAAGACAAAAGACTAAGGACAAAAGACTAAAGACAAAAGACTAAAGACAAAAGACTAAAGACAAAAGACTAAAGACAAAAGACTAAGGACAAAAGACAAAAGACTAAAGACAAAAGACTAAGGACAAAAGACTAAAGACAAAAGACTAAAGACAAAAGACTAAAGACAAAAGACTAAGGACAAAAGACTAAAGACAAAAGACTAAGGACAAAAGACTAAAGACAAAAGACTAAAGACAAAAGACTAAGGACAAAAGACTAAGGACAAAAGACTAAGGACAAAAGACTAAAGACAAAAGACTAAGGACAAAAGACTAAAGTCAAAAGGACAAACAATGGTCAACAAAACACTTCACAGACAACTAAAGATTGAGTAAAACGAACCCCACAAAAACCTTTCGAGTAAAGTTACGACATGGATAATACAGAACAAAGGGACGTTCTTTGACAAGAAGAGTTTGAAGATACCAAAGGGGTAATCAGAATCCGTATATCGAAGACGAACAGACAACACAATGAACAAAGGGAAAAGTACAAAAGTCAAACAACGATCTACAAAACATACACATAAAACTAAAGATCGAGTAACACGAGCCCCACTAAACACCGGGGGTGAACTCATGTGCTCATTTCCTGCTCCACTAGTACTAATGGCACCCATCGTGTTGATCTAGTTACAAACCCGGTGATAAGTCATGAATGAGGAAAGGACCGGGAAATGTCTACGACAAGTGGAACATATCCGTGGCCATTTGTGACACAGATATTCCATAACGATCAACCAAGTCATGGTGGCGACTGTAAAACCTTCGAAGTGATGTCTTCAACTTAACCAAGAGGAACCCTTGATTCAGTAGTTTCCTTGTTAGCAGCAACCCTCTATCAAGGAAATCCTGATAGGAACCACAAGCTCTGGAATATCGTATCATCTGAGAGATATATACTCCATATGCAGGTGCTGCTGGAATGTTGCTACATATAAATGGAATGTTCATAATGGGAAAATTGAATCATCAAAGCGGAACGTGAAATTAATGGACTGATCTAGCGTTTTTTAGTTTTTCTTGAGAATCCTCTTCATGAACACAGTTTGTATCCATAGGAATGTCGACGGTCTGTTAAAACATGTTTACCAAACATAGCAAATATGTTTGCAATCCAATGTTCGCGCATATAACTTTTTACAGACTGATGCTTAATAATGGTTATACACCTCTAAAGATATCTATATTTCTCTATTATGAGCTATAAATCCAACCACTACAATACCTTGTGACCAACAAAATCAGTATTAACAAAACGCCACCAATGAACCATAATATAAAAAAATAGTTCCATTTTAATTTGCATATAGCTTTTTCTTTGGATTTCATTGGACGAAGCAACAAAAAAGAAAAAAAAAAACAATAAAAAAATGTTTACACACAAATAATTCATGAAATTAAAAAAACAATCTATCAGACAACATGAATTCCTGTAAATAAACGTTAGAGCAAAGCGAAGGGGCAATCAAGAATGGACAGTCCAGAGACATCGGCAGCATTAGGAACACAGGACACAGAACGAAGACAAATAACACAAAAACACACAACACAGAAAATTAACAAGACGAGCAACACAAACCATGAAAAAAAGGGGGTGAACCCAGGTGCTCGGGTAGAGTAAGCAGTTCTTGCTCATTATAAGACACCCTCCATGAAACTCACCAACAACGGATGTGACATCAACTTATTCGAGATGGTACCTTTTCCTTCTACCTGTATGACACCGTCCTCAAACTGAGATCGTCTGTACTTAGTACATCTTAATTGATGCAAGGTTCTAACAATACATCAGCTACATGCCTGCAGGCAGATTAAACATGGAAATACCGTAACGGTTGACGAATTCGTGAAAACGACCATTGAATCCTGGACCTTTTAAAATGATTTTGGCTTAAGTAAATGATAACCCAGAACAAGTAAATTGCTTGATAGATGTAATCACTTGTAATCTATCCTAAATCTTCCCATACCTCAATAAATTTGATGTCAACGCGAAATTTGTTATATCTTATTCTGCAATCATGTGATTTTGAGTAATAATAAAGGAGCCAAATAAACTTCAGTGTTATTTAGTCATGAACCTAATACCTAATAAGCCTTTTCTGGTACCTGATTCATGTAGAGTTACGATAACAGAATAACTGCGGATGTCACAGAGGACTCTATTGAAAACGATTAGAACGATGATTGTTCCTGCTATTTTCAAACAATTTTGCAGTTGTTTTTGGACATATTTGCATTGCAGGATAAACACGATATGCGTACATTGTCAGTATATATAAAACTGATTTGCACTCGCTGCGAAACAGACCAATAAAGCTCACCAAATGCTTGCTTTTTTACCTGCTTCTAAAGATCGTAATAATAAATTCTATATCTTCCGACAATGTACGTATATTGTATATTTATTGTGATTAACAGAACCTCAATTAAATATCACAGTATTATTCTGGGAAGATAAAATTGAAAGCTACTACGAAAGAACCAAAATTTACGACTTAACCGAGTTCTAGATTATGACATTTGAAAGTAACCAAGGACACATATATACGGTACTTGAGGCAATACATCACCGATTGGTCAACTCTATCGTAAAATGTCACATGAATTTGATCTCTTTAAACCTTTTCCGAATGGCTTTAATGTATGCGCAAGATATCAGAAAAAAAGGGAGCAATTTTAATTAGACTTGGAAAAATTATCCCACCTAGCTCAACAATATATATAGTCGATCATAACGTCCAGGATTTGGATCAGCTGAACGGTTTATTGATCATAAGGATCTGGGTTTTTTTTAGCTCACCTGATCTAAAGTGTCATGTGAGCTTTTGCCAATATGAAGAAGAGTTTGAAGATACCAAAGAGGTAATCAGAATCCGTAAATCTAAGATACCAAAGAGGTAATCAGAATCCGTAAATAGAAAAAGATGATACAACACAATGGAAAAAAGGAAGTCCAAAACGGACCAACAACGATTCCTGCTCCACTAGTGATATGTTGGATTAATTCATCCTTACGGTGTCTGCTTTCAAACCTGTTTTCGATGATCCGGCTAATCATCCAACATGGCTGCTGTTACTATAAATAGAACATAAGGGTAAAAGACACTTACAGTCAATAAAACCACATTTTTTTTCACCAAAAGGAGGTGAAATTTGAACATTGGTTACATTTTAGTGAATAGTAAGACATATCATACGGATTTTACTGAAACATAATAGATTGTGGTATTGTAGAGTAAAGAGTCGAAATGTTTTGACATTACTAATCAGTTTCATGACTTGGTTGACCGTTATAATTATGCGTCACAATTGACCACGGATATGTTCCACTTGTCGTAAACACTTCCCGGTCCTTTCCTCATGCATGACTTATCACCGTGTTTGTAACTAGATTAATACGACGGGTGCCACTAGTGTAGCACCTGAGTTCACTCCGGGTTTTAGTGGGGTTCGTGTTACTCGATCTTTAGTTTTTTGTGTATGTTTTGTAGATCGTTGTTTGTCCTTTTGTCCGTTTTCTTTTGGTCATTGTGCTGTCTATCCTTCTTCAATTTACGGATTCTGATTACTCCTTTGGTATCATCAAACTCTTCTTCAAGAAGGTGATTACAGACAATGACAATTACCTTTAGTAGCCCATTCGCGATACCTATAAAGCCCCCCCCCCAATAATATATATATATAATAGCGGAAAGAACTGCGGTAAAAAATGATTATGTTCAGCATCTATATTATATCCATAGTACGGACACCTCTGAAACGAAGATTGGTTTGCTTTAATGACAAGACAAAGGTCAATTACTAATTACAGACCCTGGATAGACAATACCACATCAGTGAAGCACAAAATCAAAGAGAAATAAAATAACGTGAGATTGGAAAACACTAACTTTTTCAAGGGAATAAACACCGGATGTTAACAACAGTAACAGGACGGGTGTCACTAGTGGAGCAGAAACTGCTTAACCTTCCGGACAACCTGAGTTCACTCCTTTTTTTCCTATGGTTCGTGTTGTTCAACCTTAAGATTTCAGTCAAATGTAAGTTTTGTCAACCATTGCTTGTCTTTCTTGTTCTTTTTCTTTTAGCCATTGTATTGTGTGACTTTCTCCGTATTGCGGCTTCTAGTTACCCCTTTGGTATTTTCAAATTTGTCTTACAGTACATAAAGGTATTGCAACAAATGATTCTACAACAGACTTGTGATTGTGATGGTTAAGAATTTTATGCTTAGAAAGGGTAAGTAAGTACTGGTATATTATGTAAGATTACCGTGTGTGTAGTTGATTTACATGCCTTTTATAAGACAGTCGTAGTAATATGTCTTTGGAATATGCTTATTAAAAGAAAATGATCACTAATAAATTGCAATGAAATAAAAGAGCTTGACAGTGTTGAAGAGATTTTCAAAATTGTAAATTACTTTTTAAGACATATTTGAATATTGTTCATGAAAGAGTTTTAAAATGCCTACGTGACTTTACAAAACTATACTGCATTTTTAAAAGCATATTAACATTTTCCTTTTAAATAAGTTAATATATGCCCTCCTCCATATTATCCTATTTATCTTCATGCGAGATATATAAGCCCTCGTGTAATATCTCGGGCAGATATGAAGAGTACACACGTGGGAATATAATTGAGGTAAAATAGAAGAGGTTATATATTAATCCTGTTTTGATATCTTTGTTTTTGATTGTTACTTTGCGTCACTTTGACTTTATCCTGTAATCATTGATATTATATGTTGTACAATTATGGTATACGAATAATTTTTGCTATATGGTGTAGTATACAAACAACAGTCTTCTGGTACCTGATTTGTGTAGATAGTAAACAGCTAGCTAGAAACGGTAAGAGCATAGCGCGGACATGACAGAGAACCTTATAAGCGGTTCAAATTACGCTATGCTCGTTTCTTTCTTTTTTTCAGTAACATTTTTAAATGTAACTTTTTTGATATTGCAAGATAAACACAATATACAAACATTGTCGGTAAAAATAAATTTTAATTGCACTTGCCTCGAAACAGTCAAGAAAAGCTCACCGTAGGTATGCTATGCTCGCTTTCCCATCTGTTTCTAAAGCTCGTCAAATAAATTTTATATTTACCGACAGTGAGCAATCAAATGCCTTTAATTTTCATCCTCCTAAAGACTTCTTAGTTGAATGGCTTTGTGATCTTTTGACTTTAAGCATACGTAATGAAGGTATTTCAAGAAACACACCAAATGTGAATATATTATACTGGTACAATCCGAAGTTTGTCCAAAAAAAATTGTCTTTTCATTGTCCACTCGTGATAAAAATCATGAGTTCAAGTCCAAACTGCATTACCCTAGCAAAATGAATTCAAACACGTCCCTTTTGGTCACATCATTTAGCAGGCTGCAGTCAATACATTTATTCATGTAAACAACTTGCTTGCTCAAACCTCTCTTGAAACTGAGACAGATCAGTCCTAACTGCTATATCACTAGCTTCTGAATCAATGGAAACTGGTATGTCCGGAAGTGAGTAAGCAAGTATTATTACCCCTCTGGGTTTTTTGCTCCTAAAGACGTCTTAATTAATAGCTTTTCTTGTCTTTTGACCTTGAGTGAACTTGATGAAAGTTGTTCAAAAACGCATCTTTTATGCATCCTTTTGGATTCCTTCTTTTTATCTCTTGTTTTCCTATTGGCATACCGTCATACGTCTTGATATGCGTCTTATTGTTATATCTTTTTAAGTACTAATCATATGAGTAACTACTCTTTGTCTTTCCAATGTCATCATCTATCATTGAGAATAGGTCTTGATATGTATATGTTATCTGAATGTGAATTGATTGATACCGAAAATATCAGCCTGTTGAGCCAGAATATGAAGCTTGTTGGCGAGTGAGCGAAGCGAACGAGTCACAAACTTCATATTCTGTCGAGCAGGCTGATATTTTTCACATTCAGATGACATGTTTATCATCCTTAAATCAAACACAAAAAATTCAACTTGTGTGGTATTTCACTCTGTGGACTGATGAGGAGGAGCTAAACACTGACGACTAACAGCAACGCCAGTGGTTCATCTGACATAGGTGGCATATACAGGATAAAGTAAAAGTAAAGTAAAGGATATATGGTACATTAATAGGTTTCGATATTTGTATTTTCGCGGGAAAAATCACATAATTCATAATATTTATCCTCACGCACTCCTTTAGGCCAAATACGCTTCCATGCTTCCGAGACGTTAATCAGACTAAAATAGCCGACCAATCAGCGCGCCGCATTTTTAATGAGATCAGGTGATGTAAACAGTCCGCCATCTTTGTCCCACAAACAAACCGAGTTGTGTATTTGTGGGAACGTAGTTTTATATATAAATTCTGCTATTATATCGCCGAAATGGTGCTTCGATGTGCATGGGGGACATGCAATTCAGATGAGCGATATCCTGAAAGAATGCAGGGATACAGATTTATCCCATTTACAAAGCCAAAAAGGGATTTGGAGAAATGTAAACGCTGGATAAAAGCGTGCGGTAAACCTCATGACCAACTAAATATTCATCGTATTAACAAGCACAAAGCTGTCTGTTCAAAGGTAAGAATAATCAATTATTTATTACCAATTTGAAGATAATAATTATCAAGATTATTCATCTGTACATGTGTACTTATTAAACACCTGACCTGTATTTATGTAGCGAGAAACGATTACACATGCATCCTGTTATTTTATTTTCGCCAATAAACAACCTCTGTCTTGCCCAGAAATATGTACTGCGAATACATTTATTTCATGCGATCAATCGTTTAAATTGAAGATTACTACAATCATGAAAGTTTCGAATAATTAAATTACAACACTCGATCGTACGTAAATTTTGCATTCATGGTTTGTGTATTTTTGTAATCATTATTTGTTGATGTTTCTTTCAGCATTTTGTTGGTGGTAATGGTCCGACAGTTGAGTACCCAGATCCCATTCAGGCAGATGCATCAGTCTGCAAACCAAGCAGAAAAAGAATTCAAAGAGGAACCCCATTCAAAAAGTCAGGAAAAAAACAAAAACTGGATTTTACTTTAAGTGACCAGTAAGTTCTGTTTTCATCTTTGATAATTATATTTATTAATAGATTTATTTTTGAAAATGTTATAAATATATTTTTTTCAGTAACATATCTATACTGAGTGGAAAATATATTTAATGAGAAACCAGGGATCTCCTGTACTTGGCGATCACTAGTATAAAATTTGTTTCCAGTATTGTGAATTTTTTTCAAAATTTTGTACAATACTGGTATACCAGTAATGTAATTAAGATATTGGTATTGTAATTCAATTATGAAATTGGATTGCTTCATATTAGAAGGTTCATGTTATCAACTGTTGAAAAGCATACTGAAAGTACAAGTTCATTGTGTATCATTTTATTGGCATTTATAACATCTATCAGTAATACATCACAATACACAACAATCCATTATGGATAGAGTCAAGATTATTATACAGTGACACAAGAACAACTACTTCAAGAACTGGTCTAACCAGGAACTAACATTTCCACAATACCTATTATAATACTTACTACAATACTATACACAAGTAAAAAAAAAATTTTTTTAAATCACAATACTGGAACAAATTTTTATACCAGTATTGTGCACAATACTAGTATACCAGTATTGTAATCGCCAAGTACAGGAGATCCGAAACCAGAAGCATAATAGATGTTTTACTCCATAAACATATTTGTATTGATATATTAAGATTGAAATCTTTTTTTTTATTGTTTATAGGGAGGCAGACTTACCTTTTCAGTGTGACTCCATTGAAAATCAAGAGACAGGAATTAGTACACAGACAGAAGAGAAATGTATGTACAAAATCATTTTATGATAATAATTCAATTACAATTTCATTCAGTAGAAGTGGAATTAAAAAATGGTTTTGCAAAGTCTTTGAAAAAGATTGACAGTTTTTCAAACATCTCTGTCATGAAAGGAATATCAGGTTTAATTCTTTCTACTACCATGTCACATTGTGTATGCACAATGAACTCGCAGAATTCAGCACCAGTGATCATCAATTGTCCTTGAACTTGGGCGTAATGTCCCGTTTTAAGTTGCACCTTACCATTTACAGTTTCCATGAAAAAGTCCCTTATTTCATTCAACACATGCTACATCAACTTTCATATTTCTTGCTGGAAATGGACATTTAATTTCAACAATACCACTTTTTCCATGGTCACAAAGTTTGCCAGCAGGTGTAGCACCGAGAAATGAAAATGATTTATTTACAACAAATCCACACTCATGGAAATGATTTCCACAGTTCTTTTCTAAATATTTCCCTTTTGCAACACTATCATGACGCTTTCCCTAATCTAAAGATGGTGCATATATATCCTTTATTTTGAATAAATTATTCAGAAATTTTACTGAAGGCGCAGACTTCCTATGTATCACTTTGCCAAAATTTGATGCAGTCAGTCTATTTTTCCTTGCTTCATACCACTCCTTCGTGTTTGTCTGTTGTCTTGTTGTAATCTCCAATTTTTGCACATCACAGTCATACCCAATGTTCAAGTCCCTATATTCTTGCGGTAATGTTACAGGGGATGGTTTAAATACACTTGTATCACCAGTGACCACATCCAATACTGGACTCTGGAGGAGATGGCTTTCTGAGATATCATGTCTGCAATACAAAATAAACTTTTGCTTTAAATGTACATTTTAACATATTTGGTAAATGAGGAAAAATATCGTTTTTAAATGTGTCTGTCAAATTTATTACATTAAACATTGTATCATTACAGGGGTATCACCAATGGATTTGTTGGGAATAACAGCAGAGGTACACGATTTAAAAAGGACAGTATACTCTAAAAGTGCCAAAATTAATGAACTTGAGGATAAAATCACTACGCTTATGGTAGAAAATCAAAAACTTAGCGAGCAGTTAAGTGACAACTTACAGGCCAAGTTTAGTGTTGATAGCATTGTGAAAAGAGAATCGAAAAGCACTTTTTGTTTTCTTACATCCAGAAAAATTCTCTCTGGAGTATGAAAAGGGAAGGACAGACATTAAAAAACTGTCAAATGAAGATTGCTTATTTTTAACTTTAGTCCATCTAAGACACAATTTTGGGCTAAAGGATCTCGCTATGAGATTTGAGTTAACCGTTCAAGTCTGCAGGGAGCATCTTCAATACCTGGGTTGACCATATGTATTTCAAATTTGGACAATTATCTATCTGGCCTCATCGAGATACCATCATAAAAAATATGCCAACAGAATTCAAGATAGACTTTCCAAACACTAATAATTATTGATGGAACAGAACTGAAAACCCAAACTCCATGTGCACTTGGACTTCAAAGCCAGCTGAATAGTGACTACAAATCTAGCACAACTTTGAAAGCTCTCATAGGTTGTGACCCAAGTGATTCAGTGACTTTTATATCGGAACTATTTACTGGGTCTATATCTGACAAGGCTATAACGGAACACAGTGGATTTTATGATCTAATAACACAGATAAACAGCATGGCTATGTAAAGGAAGGAGATGCAGTAATGGCCGACAAGGGATTTACAATAGGGAGTGAATTAAAGGAACTTAGATTATCTTTGAATATTCCACCTTTTTCTGCCAGTGAAAGTCAGATGTCTGCAGCAGACTCTTACAAAACTCAAAAAATTGCAAAACATAGAGTTCAATTAGAACGACTTGTAGCAAAAGTCAAAACTTTCTAAATATTGTCAAATACAATTCCACCTTATTTATTTCAAAGTATTAACAAAATATGGTCTGTATGCTGTTTTTTAACTTTATTTCAAGATACTTTTGTAACAGATAAAATGACCAGTACATAGGTATGTAAGTCATATTCATATATGTTTACCTGATATGATAGAAAGGACCCAATTTGTACTTCGCCAAGTGGTGTGCTGACTGTTGGTGTTTCTGTGGATAAAATATATTGTAGAGGGGTTCCATCCAGGTCTTTTAAAACTTTGATATCCTCTTGACTTGTACATTTACGTGGTAACCTGCAATTTCATATTAATTATTATGTAAGTGAAGTTTTAGATTAGTTTGCAATAATCAAGCAAATTTATTGAAAAAGATCAATTATACATTATACACATGATTAAAAGGAATTATGGTACAAAAATGAAACAATGTACACATGTCTCTATATACATACATTGTACATGTATAAAGAATTATATAAATGATAATGAACCATACATAAGTCTTTGTGATTTTATGCCAAATACCCACGAAAATGAATTATTATTATAATACTCGACACAAGAGGTAAAGAAATATAAAAATGGCAATGCACTTACTTTTCCTCAGTATCAACTTGACACAGGATCGGGTCTTCTCTTCCTACCCTCTAATGGTCTTGCAACAACATGGTTGACAGGTACTGGTTGAATTTTGTTTCCTCTTGGAATATGCCATTGTTGGGAATGCTTGTACAACTTTGTTGGTCAGGTACATGGGTAAAATTGTGTAGCTTTAAACATTGGAGGGATTTCAAAAGTCCAACAATATGTGAACAGTGTCCTCCCATTCTGAAATGTGGAAATAGTCAATTTTCAATACATGTATCCACAATATAATATTTGTCCTAATGGAATGAATAACATTGTACATGTATTTGAAAAGAAAATAATCAAAAACGATTTTGCCTAGAAAAATGATTTATTTCCATGTGAAATTAGTTATCTTCACCAATGTCACATTGGTCTGAAGTCCAAAAAATGTAGTCATTTAAACTACATATTTAGATCATCAGATGTATCATTGAGTCCCTTCATGTTTGAGAGGCATGATAGAGCCCCCTAAACTACATGAAGGCCAAATTATTTATTTTCTCGATAAGTAATATTAAATTAATTATTTTCACTGGCATCAAGAATAAATGATTTATTTACAAAATCGCCCATTGCCTTGCCCCTCCCCCCTTTTCCTCACACACACAGTGACACATGTACACCCAAATCAAATGGTCGTCCCCTTATCATTCTCAATGTTGTATTTTTCGCAAATACATAAACTTACTCAGCAGAAATGAATATTCACGTGAGCATTATATAAATACAAAAGAATTGATTTCATAATATGTTCACGTGTCTACGAATGAAGGAAGAATTTCAAGATCGTTTTCATCCTGTTTGTGCATAATTAATTCTTTGGTAAAAAAAAATCGGAGCAATTCAGTGATTATTTAGTAAACAGACGTTATCTTTGATAAATATCAATTGTTGTAGATCAGCATGCGCTGTCTATTTACCTAGTGATTGTACACATTCGACCCGCTGTGTAGAAGCTTTTCGAAACGTTTCGTCCACATTCCGGTTCGGCCATAGTTTATATTTAATAAGTATGGATGAAGAAACTGAGTGTAGTAGTCTGTACTTTAGTATGGTTTGTTAGGGGATTTTTTAAAACGAATGGTAATACACATCATAGATACGATAACGTAATCCACAAGCGGAATGAGGGTTATGTTATCGTATCTATACACATCACAGTGATACATATATGCATTACATATTGGCGTCGAAATGACTGACCATTTATTTACTTTGTTATTTTCGTAAGTATGGATGAAAAAACCGAGTGTCGTAGTCTGTACTTTTTATAGTAATCGTGGTAGTTACACATACGCATATCATATTGGCGTCTAGATGGCGTTTTAAAATGCATATTATATGTTTTATGAATAATTAATAATTTATTAGCTCCTCTATCGTTATTTTTTCATGAATTTCAACAAAATAGTCAGTTTTTACGGACAATATCAAACGATCTCTGTAGGGTCGCTTACAATCACGAAATCAGTTCAATATAATATGAAAACTCAAAAGCTTTCTTTAGTTTAATATATTTTATTTGATTATACAGTTATAATTTGTATTTGTATCAATCAAAATTTATATAATGTTCGATATTTGCAATGAATAGTCGACTTTTACTTTTAAGAAATGACATACTGAATGTCCGATTTTGAAGCTGAACTGTCCACTGTCCTGCGACGATTTCTCAAAAAATATTTATCCAAAAATAATAAACTATACATATTATTAATCCTTGAGATATAAGCTTTAAAATGGTGAACCATTTATTTGACAGACATTTGATTTACAAGAGTTATACCTGATCAAAACAAATATTTTGATACGAATTATCGTCATTTCCGCGATTGAAAAATACTGTCCTGTTACGATTTAGGGTATCAAATGTCAATATTTAAAAAAAAAACGTTATATCAAATTAAAGCCTTTAATCTCTTCTTTGTTATGGAATTTACACCATGAAAATATCTCATTCCGTTCAAAAGTTATACCTATAAACTACTGAAAAATACCTGTCCCGGTTTTAAACCCTACCGTTTATAATAGTTATAAAATTTATCATTTTGATTACTCTTGTGACAAATTTATGAATATTTGAATTTTTTTATGCAGGAGATAGTCTGATCAAAGAATAAATAATTGCTAATTATCATGAAGTAATGAACATAATTACATTTTATAGTCTTACAATTAACAAGTCGATCTACGATACCTAATTTATATTGATCATTAATCATAAAATGGTTTAAAAAACTAATATTCCGAAATTTCATGATTAATATAAAAAAAAAATTGTTATATAGAAATAGAAATAAGTTTATTAACCAAATCAGGGCCCCATTATTCTTTTTCTCTCAATCGTCGCGATTGGGAAAAGAAGAACAATGATAATATTTGCTAAAATATATCGTTTTAAATTAAAAAAAATTGTAATAAAGTACAGAAAATGATGATTAAATCCACTCAAAACTAAGTAAATCGTAGATTATGACTTCTTTTCTTCGTGTCGATCTGCAAATGGCAGCGATTGGGAAATAAAAAAATTTTTTAAATAAAGTACTGAAAATGGTTATTAAATCTAGATTTATAAGACTTAAAACTATGTAAAACGTAGATTTTGGTTTCTTCTCTTGCAATTTATTATGTTGCAACTTTTCTGACCCTATCGTTGAAGTTAATGCAGTGGTACGTCACTTCTGTCAGCCGTGGGTCCTTATACGAAAAATTTGGCAATAAATGTGTGAAAATCTTAAAATTCTGGAGAACTGAGCTATCGTATGCACAAAACAAAAACAGGGGCAAAAAGATGCGTCTTTTAGGAATGGATACATGTCCTAGTTTGAATGACATAATGGAAATAAGGTGCAATAAATGTACTCGAAGCGAGCAGGGGTACGATTTTTAAACCTGCCGAGTTGCATGCCTTGTGGATTATTAGTATCTATATAGGGTCGACATATGCAATTTGATGTTAACATAAGATTGTATGAATATTGACACGAACAAGTTAAAATAAGGAAAAAGAGATGAAATAATAAAGAAATAAAGAAATTTTATTGAAAATAAATTTGTAAACAGAAAGTTAGAAAAAAGGGGGGTGGTCCGTGCCACGAGCGCCTGTGATTGGCATGTGCCCTCCCCCTATTTCATCCAAATTTATATCTTTTCCAGACGAAATTCAATTTCTGGATCTGGGGTTAATATACCAGCATCAACCATATTAATTTTTAATTTTTTTTTTTTTAATTTTGGATTCATCATTCCGAAATATTTGTACAGTTGGTCACGTGCCACTGTTTACATGGGATGGGACACGTATATCCCTGGTTCGCATACTGCATACTAATTAGCTTTTAAGCATCCTGTTTCTGATACTATTTTGTCCAAGCCACTCGAAAGTACAATATCCATTTATCTTGGGTTTTATTTTAACTGTATTTCATTCCTTCAAAATTCACATTTTTGCCTTTTTAAAGTATTAGAGTTGTCTTTCCTTTTATATCTATATTAAATAACTATTCACAGCTGTAATTCTTCAGCGAAATTTACTTACTAGTGTAGTAGGAACTGCTTACCCTTCCGGAGCACATGAGTTCACCCCCGGTTTTAAGTGGAGTTCGTGTTACTCGATCTTTAGTTTTATGTGTATGTTTTGTAGATCGTTGTTTGTCCTTTTGCACTTTTTCTTTTGGCAACTGTGTTGTCTGTTCTTCTTCGATTTACGGATTCTGATTACCTCTTTGGTATCTTTTAACTCTTCTTGCTAAAGGAATTTCATTTTCTATCATGGATGTCTCATCACCGACTATGAACATTTTGATAGACTACAGAACCACTTTATTAATCAGATTTGAAATGAAATGAAATGAAAACTAAAATGAAAGAAGGGGACGTCATTGTGATGATCATATGTTGTTTAGATTTACAACTACCTATGCAATCAGCGCCTATCCCCACTAAAGTTGTCAGTTCGAATGCCGCTCATTGCCAGATGTACTCGATAGAACATTATGTGTTAAAGTTTGTCAGTGACTTGCGGCATGTCGATGGTTTTCTTCGGGTACTCTGGTTTCCTCCACCAATAAAACTGACCGCCACAATATAACTGTAATATTCTTGGAAGTGGCGTTAAACACCATAACCGTACCCTACCTCCTAAAATGAAAATATGTAGCGTCAATCCCTGTATTTATAGTATTCTTCAATTATTATTTTGTTATTGCAAATCCTATGAAGGAACCTAACTCCAGCGTGTTTTATTGCACAAACGAACAAATGATATATGATTTGTTTAATATTCATCCTCAAAGAAGAAAACAAGGACATGTAAAATTGTCATTAACCCGCTGTTGTCTTAGAAATGAAAAAAAAAACAAACTAATCTAATCATTTTTATATTAAATTTACTTGCCCTCTTCATATTATTATTTGAAATTTACTTACTCCCTCCATATTGTATACATAATTAATAGCTACACAAAACTGTCAAATCCGGTGGAATTTATGATATGATCTTAAAAAACTATGCCATGATTTCACCATCTATCTATTAACATCCACTGTTAGTTAAGGAGACATAATGTCTGATATTCCGTGTGCACTACATTAGATATCTATGTTATTCATTGTCTGTAATTTGTCATTGTTAGAAGTCATTGTTTTAGTCATTGCTAGATTCGTGTATATGTATCAATTATATATGTTGTGTTTATATATGTCCTAAGTGGTCCCTTAATTAAAAATAAAAGTATTTAAGTTTAAAACCTTGAACAGATAAACAGTCGATCGACAACTTTCAATCTGATAGGAACTCAGACAAATTTTCATTTAGTTTTTAGTGATCAATGTGGTATTTTTCTCTTGTTATCGGAAAATAATACCATGGACATTTTTTGTTCTAATTTCGTTAACAAATAATTCAAGATTCAACGACACTACAATGGAGAATTCTTCTTCTTCACTTGGCTTAAACATATCAACCGCGCCATATCTAGATGATGATTACATGATTGTGGCAACCGATAAATATGCTGACCTCCGCAGACAAACATATATTGCCTTATTCATTGTCAGCATCACATTGTCTCCAGTAACCATAGTTGGGAATCTTCTGGTCCATATTTCAATGTATAAATTTCGCAACCTTCGTACGGTTACTAATTTGTTTATTGGTAGCCTCGCTCTGACCGACTGTTTCTTATGCATTGTTTTATATTGATAGGACTTTTGCAAGGTACAAGTATTTATGTCTGTTGAAATATTCGATGGTGTTGTCCTCCATGAGTGGATCCCTCTACAGTTTAGTTGCCATATCAGTGGATAGATACATTGCTATTTTGCATCCGCTAAAGTATCCAATTATCATGACAAGGAAGAAAGCAAAGATAATTATTTCTGGTATATGGATCTACCACGTGATTCTGTGTGGAATTCCTAGTGCAGGATGGAATAATTACGACAAATACAACGGTAAAGTGTGCGACTTCTTCAAAACACTTCCGTTAGTGTTACTATCGTCTCCACTCCGGCTACGATTCTTGTTTCTCTGATTGTATCCATGTATTTTTATCGGCAAATATATAACGTGGCAGCGCACCAGCTAAAGAAAAGAAAACACCGAGTTCAATCGAATTCCATTCTACAATTACGGATACCAGGTCCGCACAGGCTATGGGAATCATTTTATTTTTCTTCTTCATTTTTTGGACACCATTTATGCTTACCGGTCCTCTGAAGTATTTGGACATTTCGACTGACTTAAGTGAGACTATCAAAAACTTTGGTGTGACCATAACCATGAGTAATTCAGCGGTAAATCCATTCATGTATTGTTGGCTTCGAAAAGATTTCCGACGTGCCTTCAAAAGCATTCTTTGTTCCTGTTGTATAGGAAATTCATCTGCCGAGAATCGTCGGTACCCAGGCGTTACAGATAGTGCAGCAAGTGTCACAAAGAGTGCAGCGAATCCATCAAATGTTAGTTTGCATATCTATCTGAAATCGAACATCAAAGAAAAGATTAAATTTGACAATCACATAGTGACAATATTTCAGAAAATTTTGTTAAGTGAACCATTGACCTAATTGAGTATCTATTGGTATATTTTATAGTTATGTAGTTCAAGGTGAAGGGGCCAATGAACTGAAATAGGTACTAGACAATATGTCAATGTTAATTATATAAAATAAATGGCAAGAAAAAAAATGTCAATCAGTAATATAAAAAGAGAATGTTTCGAGCACAAAAAAATGTTAACAAATCGGTTTATTTCTTTGTGAATGAATTTCGCTTTTAAAATTTTGATATATTTGGATGCAGGATAACCAGATTATTTCTTCGTCACGTGGTTTATTGTGTTTCAGACAATAATACATCTACACAAGTATTTTTGCAATGATGCCAATGATGTCCATCTCTGATCGGTCTTGATTGTTCAGTCCGCAGGGAATATGGTACATACGAAATTCAAATAAAGTAAACTGAAAATCTATATGCATATTTATTTGTTATTAATGTTTATAAAATAATTTTAAAACTAAATTTTATTACCGATATACATATGTAATCATCTCTGTTACCTTATATTTTTCTTAGGAGCCGTCGTGGCCGTTATCTTATAGTACATGTAGTTGGATTTACAACTATCTATGCAATCAGTGCCTATCACCATTGATATTGTTTTCTCCGGGTCATCCTGTTTACTCTACCAATAAATCTGACCGCCACGATATAACTGAAATATTGTTGAAAGTGGCGTTAAGCACCATCAAACAATACATTTTACTTTATTTGAATTGTATGTACCATATTCGTTTCGGGACAGTAAAGTAATGGCCGTTTCACTGATGGAAGTCGGATATCATCAGCAGTATGACAAAAGTGCCTTGCGCAGATATCTAGTTGTCAAGATATCCAATCAATCATGGGGAGGGGAAATCATTAGGTAATCCGGCATCTATAAATACCGTAAAATGAAAGTGAACATTGTTCATGAAAAAAATAAACAGATTTGGTTTCATTATTGCAATTCCAATCCAATTCGCTTATTATTTTTGGTATTACACATTTACCTTTTCTTCTTAAGATTGAAATGATGGAATTGATATTGAAATAGAGTCTAGTGTCTGTGAATCTGGCACCAAATTCTCTGAATATTCAGAGTTAACGACTCGCGGGGAATACAATTGACGTTGGTTCAAGGTTTTCTTATGATATCAAGATAAACATCGTGAAACCAATTTTTGTATTCGAATACAGGACAGAATAACAGAATTTTTTTTTTCAAATAAGCTTGGGTGTAAGTCAGGGAGGTACCTTAAGCTTAACTTGTTCAAAATATTTATAAATAGCAGATGGGGTCTACAAGAAAAGTTAAGTAATTTACATGCTTTTTGCAATGATTGGTGCTTGAACATTAATCCAAAGGAAATTAAAATATTAATATTTAATAAAGCGAACAGGCATTCTTATGAGTATGAGTTTAATTGTGTATCTGATAAACACTTATGTACTCAGACTCTTTTTATATACTCAAATGGTTAGCAATGATTTTAAGTGATCATGTTTAATGCTACTGTAAAACCTGTACTTTATGTCTTTGACCAAATTATAAAACGCATTCTTTTACATTGCTGTGAAATATGGGGACATTTCAATTACTTCTAAGAAATGAAACCATTCTTACTGACACAATTGATTCTAAGATATTTTGCATAAAAAAACATATTAAATTCTGCATATTTATTTTAGTTGTTCACAGCAAAGAGTAAATAGTTTTCAGTTTCATCGAAGTGGAACGATTTTCACTACATTTCTATGTCAACCATATTTCCCTTTCTTTAGATCTGCATATGAATGTTTTAAAACGCTATGTGAATAAACAAAAAAGCATTTTATGATATTCTTGGAAATATTACAGGTTTAGAAATTATATATCATCTAAATATAATTATGTTTTTTTTCTAAAAAAATATTCTGATTCCCAATGTAGCTGAAAAAAATATTCTGATTTTGGTGGAGGAAAAATTAAATAGTCTAACTCTCGTGTTGTCCGAAAAAAAAATTCTGAACGAAACAAAAAACCATAACCCCTTCCTTCCCCCCCCCCCCCCCCCCCCCCCCCCTGCAAGTTAAATGGTTGGTCCCTTAGAATATTTATAGAAAACACATATTGGAAATTGTAAGAATCTGTCAGATACAAGGGGAGCACCTGAGTTCGCCCCTGGTTTTTTGTGGGGGTTTGTGTTACTCGATTATTTTGTTTTCAGTGTAGTGTTGTGTAGGTCATTGTTTGTCTTTTTGTCCTTTTTCTCTTGGTCAGTATAGTGTATGTCCTTCGAATTGCGGCTTCTGATTACCCAGGTTAACCTCGAGTGAGGTTGACGATGAAGTCCATTACTTATTTAAATGTGATACCATATATAGTTAAAAAAAGGGGGAGGGGGAGAATTAATGCAAATACTAGTAAATTAATGTTCAGATTTATCTTGAGTAATGAGTTAATTAAGATCCTCCAATTTCAGTGGTATTATGCGATTTTATTATTAATAGTGGTGCTTGGTATTAGAAGTATCAGAATTTTATTTTTGATTCTTAACTAATAACTAGGATATTATGGAAGATATGCATTGAGCATAAGAAAGATGTATGTTCTTGTGGAACAGACCCTTGATGTTCATTGAAGTGTTATCACAATCTCCTCGATCTCTCAATAATATTATTTTCCACTGTTACGTGATTTGACTATTCTTTATCAACTACAAATAGGAATATTTTCCTTTCACACTTTAACTCTTTGTACTTTCTGCAGTTTTGTCGACTTTTATTATATCATTTTACATTATTTAACCTCCTAAATATATACATTAGAATATTATTATTTATCCTGCAATGACAGCATTTACCGACCAATATAGCCTGCCCAATATATTTTTTGATATTGGTCAGTTATAAATAGAACATACAAATGTAAGCTCCGCCCACATCGGGGGATATTGTTTTCATATACATACACAAAATTATTTCAAATACTTTTATCATCGTCCAGTAAACGTTTATTTACAATTTAAAATTGCAGGATAAATACAATACATGTCCACTGTCGAAGCATATAGGTAAATATGTGTATTCAGCGCGAAACGCGGGAAAAGGCTCGGCGAAGCCTCGCCTTTTCCCCCGTTTCTAAGCCTCATACACATATTACCTATATGCTTCGACAGTGCACAAGTATTGTATATTTATTTATCTTACTGTATTTTTAGTTTCATGTTATATACCATATGCCTTATAATATCTTATTTATCTGTATTTTTACTACTAGTATGTATTATTGTACCTCAGTATATGAACATCACTACAAAATTTTCTACATTAGAATTGCTATTTTTCTCCTTTTCCAGTTGTTTGACTATTGTGCGGTCCATAGTTTTTAAGACTATGAACCGGCAATGTGAATCGTTTTCGCGGATTTTTAGTTCCGCGACTGGATTGGATAAAAGTTTTATATTTATTCGGAACACTCGGACTTCATCGTCTATTAACGAAAACTCTGAAATTTTAAAAAAAATTCAAAATTTCAGTTTTTCAAAAAATTTCAAAATTCTAAAATTAAATATTTTTTTTTAAAGTTCAACATTTTCATAAGACTTGTAGTCACCATGTAAATTTATGTTGAAGTCTACTTTCTCAAAAGAATCAAACTCTTATGAATGACCGGGGAAATAGCATAAAAATGTCCATGAGACAATATTCAGATTTATAATGCAAAATACTGGAAAAAAGATGCGTGATTTTATTGGTCTTTATCATTTTGAGGTGATCATTCAACTTTGAGTCTAATGTTTTTCGGTATAATAAAATACGTATAGACTGGGTATGAGGGAATAGCAAGTTTGTTATCCCCTCGACCATAACTATTGACCTCGGCTTTGCCTCGGTCGATAGTCAGTGTCTCGGGGACAACAAACTTGCTATTCTCTCATACCCAGTCAATAAGTATATATTGTTTTAAAATATAATGAGGACTTCAGGGAAGATAAGTTTGTAACTAACTGTGTTATCCTCTATAGATAAAGAGTTGTTTGTCCTTATTATTATCATTATTATTATACTCACTTTTTTTCACTATTGTATACACTTTATTTAAAATTTTTTTTATTATTATCATTATTATTATAATTATTGTATTTTTTCTTTACTATTGTGTACACCTCTGTGTGTACACTATATATTGAAGACTTTATTATTATTATTATTATTGTGTGTCACTTTGTTCTTTACTATTGTGTACGCTATAAATTAAGGTATTTATTATTATTATTATTATTATTACTACATGTATTGTATTTTATTCTTTACTATTGTGTACGCTATATATTAAAGTATTTATTATTATTACTACTACATGTATTGTATTTTATTCTTTACTCTTGTGTACGCTATATATTAAAGTATTTATTATTATTACTACTACATGTATTGTATTTTATTCTTTACTCTTGTGTATGTGTACACTATATATTAAGGTATTTATTATTATTATTACATGTATTGTATTTTATTCTTTACTATTGTGTACGCTATATATTAAAGTATTTATTATTATTATTATTATTATTACATGTATTGTATTTTATTCTTTACTATTGTGTACACTATATATTAAGGTATTTATTATTATTATTATTATTATTATTACATGTATTGTATTTTATTCTTTACTATTGTGTACACTATATATTAAGGTATTTATTATTATTATTACTTGTATTGTATTTTATTCTTTACTATTGTGTACACTATATATTAAAGTATTTATTATTATTATTATTATTATTATTATTACATGTATTGTATTTTATTCTTTACTATTGTGTACGCTATATATTAAAGTATTTATTATTATTATTATTATTACTACATGTATTGTATTTTATTCTTTACTATTGTGTACACTATATATTAAGGTATTTATTATTATTATTATTATTACTACATATATTGTATTTTATTCTTTACTATTGTGTACACTATATTTTAAGGTATTTATTATTATTATTATTATTATTATTATTACATGTATTGTATTTTATTCTTTACTATTGTGTACGCTATATATTAAAGTATTTATTATTATTATTATTATTACTACATGTATTGTATTTTATTCTTTACTATTGTGTACACTATATATTAAGGTATTTATTATTATTATTATTATTATTATTATTACATGTATTGTATTTTATTCTTTACTATTGAGTACACTATATATTAAGGTATTTATTATTATTATTATTATTACTACTACATGTATTGTATTTTATTCTTTACTATTGTGTACGCTATATATTAAAGTATTTATTATTATTATTACTACTACATGTATTGTATTTTATTCTTTACTAT